>JAPQWN010000001.1:64402500-65002500 GCA_028538565.1 Umbellularia californica
TCTTACATGGGTAAAAGCTCTGCTTATCAGCACATAGTCCACTTCAAGTCTCAGCTTGAGGGCATGCTTGATATAGATGCCTTAAAAATCAGATAATTCATAGGCACTCTGAGAGGAACTGCTTTTTGATTGGTACAAACAAGTGCCTGAGAATTCCCTCACCTCATGGGCGGTTCTTGAGGAAAAGTTCTTACTGCGCTTCCCAGAAGAAGATCAACCGGTCAGCCTAAACTCACTCACCCAACCCAAAGAAGAGAGAAAATGAGTCTGTTCAGGGCTTCATAAACAGGTGGAGAGCACTAGCTCACAGATGCAAAGAGCCCGTCTCTCAAAACTCAGCAGTAGATATGTGCAAGTCTAATCTTAAACCCGAGATTAAGCAGATGGCAATCAGTGTTAAGACTAAATCCATGTCTAAACTACTGGAATCAGCCATCAATGCAGAAGACTGCCGTAAGGAACTTGATCAGAAGAACAAGTTCCAAAGAATTCAAGCTTCCACACCTTCTACATCCAAGGGAAAAAGGAACGAAGAAGTTTTTAATGTTCAAATTTTGAAAGCTCCCAGAAAGGTGGAAGATCCTAAAGATGAAGCCGCTAGGAAGGAGGACTACAAAAGGAGGAAAAATGTCAAGTACTCCTTTGATGAAAATGTTGAAGATATTTTCAAAACTCTACTAGAGCATGGAGAGTTAGAACTCCCTTCTTCTAAAAGATCAAGTCAGGAAGGTAGAACAAATGATCCAAGCTACTGCCCCTATCATCGTATAATTTCCCATCCTTTGAAAGAATGTTTTATCTTGAAGGAGAGAATACAAAATATGTTGGCTAAAGGAGTTATACAGCTCGATCAGAAAGGTGATACTGCGTCGGTCAACATGGTGGCATTCAGATCATTGAACCTACCAACATGGGCCTATCATATAAAAAACGGTTGAGTTTCGGCTAATTAAAGTCGAACATACTGATGAACTAGTCTCGGTCACCACAGCATCTAGAGAAGTGATACGGGTACATCCTGATCTCATAAGTGATGACGGTTAGAAGACAGTGGAGTCAAGATCTACTTCCGGAAAAGGAAAGAAAGTGAAAAGATCACTTCGGAACCTCCACCAAACAGTTAAAGCATAACCTATAAAAGAAGCAAAGGAGGAAACTGAGCCCACACCAAGAAAAAAGGCACCAGCAAAATCTTCTGAGATAATGAGGAAACCCATTGCTTTGGTGGATTTCCTTTTCCCTCTCACCAACGAAGAGGACGAGTTGCAGATTTCAAATTGCAGCCGAATCTCCAAATTAAAATGCTCTCCACCTTCAGATTCAGAGGACTTAGATGGCGAATGGGTCCCCCCTACAATGCTACCACCCATGGATGATGATGACCATCAGGACAATGGTCAGGAGTCAGATCCTAATGAAGAAGATTACCTTTCAGATGAGGTATTGAATGAAAATGATTTCATCACTGATCCCTTTTTCTATCAAGAGAACATCTCGGAGATAGAAGTTCAAATTTACAATCCAAGACTCCTTGAACCTGGGGACTAGCTAGTGGACCCTCCTTCATTCCCAGTACCTCTGGAAATTCATCTAGATCCTCTACCAATTGTAGATGATGATGAATCTCGTTGTCAGGCACCTGCAAATGCACCGACAGCAAAGGACACTTCTAGCTCGTCAATACCAATAAGGCTGAAAGATGGGAAAAACGAAAACTCAAAGGAGGAGGACTGCCAACTATCAAACATAACATCCCATACATGGTACCAACTGTCTCTGCTTCTGGTAACCCTTCTACCCCAGCAATCTCCACATCAGCAACCAAGGATGATCGGTAGAACACCCTACTAGAGGATGTGCTGGTTATCATGATCAGTGACACGTCCTCCAGATCAGATGGATATCATTGTGCAGAGTTTGAATAAGCTCCTGACATGGTGCCAATTAGTTCATCGGACTCGTTCGTCAAGAAAACACAAGAGATTATCACCCTGGAAGATGAATCGACAGATTCTGGGAGTGAACCCAAGGTGACGTCTTGTCACATGGCCGCTGGTATTAAAGACGAAACCACTACATCCTTTGCATCCGTCTATGTGGAAGACGTAGCTGAAGGAATGGAAACTCTCTTCTCCCAACAAGAAGAAGTTCTGGCTATCCAAAGAAACATTGGGAACGGCCTCAGGTCCGGAAGAAATTATAAAGTCAACTATGATAAACCTTCCGCACCAACTCCTTCTACTCTTTCTCCTACTTCTCCTTCACTTGTAGTCCCCACATGGCAAAATGTAAATACTGAGAATGTAAATGCCGATGTTAATGAAAGGCTGATAGAGCCATTTAGGTATGACCTTGTCGAACATCTTAAACACATACCTACACGATTGCACATTCTTAATCTATTGCATATGTGAAGAGAAACTCAAGAAAGTTTCATCAGGGAATTGCAAGCACTGGATCCTAATAATCAAGTGTATGTGGCTCAAGTGCATCAGATAGAGAAGAAGCATCAAGTAGATAAGTCCAAAAGACCTCGGAAGCAATTCGAAGAGTGTTACTCCATCCGGAATGCTTCTAAAGTTACTATTTCCTTCTCTAAAGAAGATATGCTGTTAGGCAACGACAATCATACAAGGCCTTTATATTTCATAGCTTACATCAAAGAATTGCCAATTCCCAGGGTGCAATGGATCCAGAGTTAGCTCTTAATCTCATTACCGTCATGGCATTGCAAGAATTAGGAGTTCCCCCAAACAAGCTCACCAGCACCATTACCACGATTCAAGACTATGATGGTGAAATCCAAAACCCCATTGGGAAGATTCAGATCAAATTCCAGCTTGGGAGTTTAGCTTCTAAAGCTACTTTGCACGTCATCAAAACTCGAGCTTGCTATAACATCTTGTTTGCAAGGAGATGGTTGCACGACTACGCCATTGTATCATCTACCCTTCACCAGTGTTTCAAATATATCAATGATGGTGGAAAGGTATATCGTGTTTTCGCTGATGAGAAACCTTTCAAAGGACAGGATGTTTACTTTATTGATGCGGCTATGTATGAAGAAAGGAAGCCCAGTGTGAAGACACCTATGGTGGAAACAAGTACAGCTGAGTCAGCCAAAGTCTTAAGTCAGCTATAAAAGAAGAAGTTGGTGGTACGGTTCGCGGATATGCCCGAACCTTTCACAATCAAGGTGAAACCTGACATGAAGAAAGGCAAACCCTTGGTCATTTCCGCTAAATCTTCAAGTCAGTCAATGTCGCTTCTCTAGTCAACCAGCTATATTAAGAAATCTGCTGGCTGACCTATTGCGGTCCCTCAATACAAATAGTCAATCGCCCCAAGATCGCAGTGGAGTTGGATATTATAAAACTATGATGTATAGTTCTGCATCTTAAAGGATGTTTAAACTCATGATGGGCGAGGCGGAAAGTCATCATCAAATTTATCTTGCTTTAATGGCCTCATGTCATAACCGAGGAAGTCAACAGGAGACAGAGTTCAGACGACTAGGAAGTGAAGCTCATAGTGCAGCCTGACGAGACGCTTTAAGGTGTTTATTGGATCTGATACACATATTAGAAGCATGCCAATCAAGGGAAGCAGAAAAAGTCACCTTACGATGCTTAGCTCTTACGTATCAAGGGCCTGGTGAGTCTGTTATCAATTATATAGATCGATGGCTGGAATTGGCTCACAGGTGCAAGGAATCTCCTCCCTGAAACATGTGAATCTCATTGTGCCGACATAGCCTACATCATGATTTTTGACTACTATCCATAGGGAAAGATTTTGAAAATTTTGAAGAATTTGCTAGGTTCATGGGAACTGTTGAAGACCATGTTCTCTCCCCTTCGAGAAACTTGAGAAGAAGAGCACACTCTATAAATGTAGTATCTCTAGTACAAGATTCTGATTCTGAATCTAACTCTGAAGAAAACAACGACATATTCATAGATCCACCACCAATGGTAGGATATGAGCCTCCTCTCCATCCATATACAGGCCTGTATCCAATATTCAAAGTTAAGGGGTCAACTTTTTCTGGTACTTGCCAACAAACCTTGGGACAAGGACATGATATTCCATCAAGAAGAAGATGCCTCCATTTCATCTCCACCCTAAGATTTCGTCAGTGAAGGCAAGACGGACTTCAAACACCCTACAATCATCATTCCCACAATATGATAAGAAACATGGGCTATAATCTCAAAAAGCCTACTGGATTAGGAATTACTGAAGGGATACTGGTACCTTATATCGGTATGTCGAAGAGGCAAAAAGAACAATTCGAGTGGAACCATCGGATAGAGGAGTTTCGGTTGGTTATTGGGTATACTCCCTACCAGAACATACCTAGAGTCACAAGAAGCTTCAGGGCAAAAACAGTGGCATTCACCAAAGAATACGATTCTGATGATCCTTTGGAGACAGATCTATAAGATCTGGCTGACTGGGACATCTTCCAGTACCAAGAAGAGGCTACTGCTGATAATGACATAGTATCCCATTGCCACCGATCAATGGCAGTCTGAGTTTGATGAAAGCCATGACCTATGCAACCCTGGCCCTTGCGATCATTTGGTTCTAAATGTACAAACCATTGAGTCTTCAAAACCGAATCCTTGGAAAGGGATCAAGCCTTGGTTTAAATCTCCAAATGATACTCCACAAGAATTTGTGGAGTTGGAAGCTTCCGAAAATAATGTGGATGAGCCTCCTCCCAACCCTCTAATTGAAGATCAAGTGCAAGAAGTGAATCTAGGAACCCCGGACAACCCTCGTCCTACCTTTGTAAATGCCTATATTAAAGGAAAGGAACTAGAGGATTTCGTGTATTTCTTGTGTGAGTTTGTGGATTGTTTTGTATGTACTTATGCAGAAATGCCCGAGTTTGACCCAGAAATAGCTGTGCACGAATTGAATATCTCGAAAGATATAAAACCAGTAAAACAAGATCAATGGCGTACAAAGCCGGAGATCATGGTAAAGATTGAAATGGAAGTACAAAGCTTCGGGATGTTCAATTTATTCAGGAGGAACAACACCTTGACTGGTTTGCCAATATTGTCCCTATTACAAAAAAGAATGGACAAATCAGGGTGTGTATCGATTTTTGAGATCTAAATAAAACCTATCCTAAAGATTATTTTTCGCTGCCCATCCCCAAAATCATGATTGATAACACATTCAGTTATGAAAGGATGTCATTCATGGATGGATTCTCATGATACAACCAAATCAAGATGTCCTCAGAAGATGAAAAACACACCTCATTCAGGACACCATTCGGGGTATACTGTTATATAGTCATACCTTTCGGCCTAAAAAATGTAGAAGCCACATATCAAAGAGCCATGATGAAAATCTTCCAAGATATCTAGCATAAGACGGTCAAATGTTATGCAGATGATCTCGCCATTAAAAGCAAGAAGAAGAACACTTAGCTCGATGATTCATGCAAAGTCTTCGAGCGATTGCGGAAATTCAAATTGCATATGAATCCTTTCAAATGTTTCTTTGTAGTATCTTCAGGAAAGTTCCTCGGATTTGTAGTATGCAAATGAGGAATCGAGCTTGATCCAATCAAAGTTAAGGCAATACTAGAGATGCCTCCACCAAAAACTCCTAAAGAATTCAGAGGCATACAAGGCAGATTGACCTCCATCAGGAGATTCATCTTTAACTTATCCGGTAAGTGCATACCCTTCTCTCGCCTGATGAAGAAAGGGGTTGATTTTGTCTGGGATAAAGAATGCGATGAAGCCTTCAAAGACATCAATAGATATTTGACAAATCCTCCTGTACGGCAGTTCCAAGGTTAAACAAGCCATTCACCTATATACAAGGGCTCTAAAACATTCTTCGGGCTCTTTGCTAGCTCAAAATAATGATGATAGAAAGAATTAGGTCCCGACTACCTATCTTGAATGTTAGTGGGGACAGAGTACAATTACAAACCTGTTGAAAAAGAATGCCTGGCTCTTATGTTCACAGTACAAAAGCGCCGACACTACTTACTGTCAAATACAATACACCTAGCGTCCCGGATCAATCCACTTAAGGTATTGATGACAAAGGCCGATTCTCTAAACGATCGGCTAGCCAAATGGTCATTATTATTATCATGCTATGATATAAGATATACACCAGCAAAAGCAATCAAAGGGCAGGCCTTGGCAGATTTCCTGGCTGAACATCCTTTATCAGAGGATTCCGAATTCGAAGATGACTTTCTGGATGAGCCAGTATTCTTCGCCGAAAAGATCATTAAACATACTGTTGATCCTGATCTTCACTGGATCATGCACTTTGACGGAGCTATGCGAACCAATGAACTTGGTGAAACAGTGTTAGGAGTGGGAATTATCTTCTGCAATCTAGAAAAAGTATATATACCTCATTCCTTTTCATTGCTGGAATTGTGCTCTCACAACGCTGCTGAATATATGGCTCTAATCATGGGGTTGGAATTAGCATTGGAATCCGGCATCGATACATTGTCGGTATATGGAGATTCCCAGCTAGTCATAAAACAAATGAATCTCGAATATAAAGTAAGAAAACCAGACATGGTCCCTTACTTCAATAATGCCCCAAAACTCAAAGGCCAGTTCAAGTTGATAGAATTCCATCATGTTCCAAGATGTGAAAATGTCAAGGCGGATGCTCTAGCGGGACTAGCTGCTTCAATGGCCTTACCGGAGAATGGTACGGTGGAAATACCGTCACAAAATGGAAGTTATTACCACCTCTTGATACTCACCAGGCTGTAACCGATTGCTTTCAAGTCTCGAAAGTAAAGCTCCTTCTTATGAAAATTCATTTAGAGACTGGATAGAACTCTTTATTGACTACATCCTACAAGCCATTCTACTCGACAACATCAAAGATCGAACTAGTATCCAAAGGCGTGCGCCCATATATGATTATGATCTTCCATTTAAACTCTATATCAAAGATCATTCGATGGAGTTTTGTTACGATGCCTATCTCAAAAGGGGGTTGAAGATACACTAAGAGAAGTCCATGCAGGGCTATGTGGCAACTATCACGGGACATCTCTGTCAATGCAAAAACTTGTTGGACGACGGTGCAGAATTCTTCACTCTCTCCCTCTAAGATAGAATTGAAGGGGACGAACTCTTCATAAAATTCCCCAAGAATTGGGAGATCGAAGACATCACGCATTTCAATCAAAGAAAACCCTAACTCTGAGTTAGGGATGATAAAGGTATTGGTAGCAGGGCAAAACCGCTCTATTACTGCCCGACATGACTCCTTCGCTTTTGAAGGGATCCACCAAGATGTCATTCTCACTGCTTCAAGCAACCCGACTTCTGCGAGGATGTCTCTACATTGAGACACGACCTCCCTGGTCGATAATTCCCAATCTCTAGAAGGAGTGAACCATCCTCTCGGGTTGTGCTTTTTACCAACCCAAGCGCTACCATCACCTGATAAAACTCCTAAACTAATAGTTCGGAGTTGCGGCACATTATAGCCAACAGAGAGAATTGGTTTACATGGAGCCAGCATGTCAAACTTCGCTATGACAGATCCCTGAAAACCCGGGGCATCATACTGGAAGATACTAGTCTTGAAAGTACATTCGCCAGTTCCCTAATCGATTTGGCTGTCATCCCTAACTGCTGTGGTTGGCTTGAGGATTAGAGTAGAAGAACCTCTTCTGTAAGTATTGATGGTTTCCCTAGTGGTATCAACAAATGAAAAAAAATGATGTGTTTAATGGAGTGACGCTCTTTGCAATCACTGCTATCGCCAAAGACGTAATTGGGCTTCTTCAAGGACACTCAGTGTCCATCACTCCAAACATTGCTAACGAAGATATCGCGGTATAATTGTTCGGTCCTTGGGGAAGTCAAAAGCTTGGCCTTAAATTTCTCCATTTCATTCTGGGCGATGTTGTCCATGTTCCGGGAAATGTGCTCCATCCTAGCATGGCCTTCTCGTATTATGATGCAAGGAGAAGGAGGGGCTTGTGTAGCTTCAGCAGCCAGAACATGCAGGGCCTCAACAGTAGGTTGCTTGCCTTTGGCAATGATAGCAACATCCGTGGCAGAAGAGGAGGAAGCAACATTCTAATCTGTTGAAAAGAAAGGAAAATGTTAAGTCAAAGAAATTTGAAAACTTTTGGCAGCATCTCCCCTCACTTTGAAGGCGGACAGAAACCTAGAGGAAAGAAATGTACTTGATTCTCAACCTCGGCAAGGCAACAAGTGCACGCTCAGAGATTTTCAAACCAAGGTCGCCGGTTAAGCAGGCAACAAGTGCACGCTAAAAACCATATGGAGACATGCATGAAGAGGAATGAATGCAGAAAAGACAATCACAGCAGAAATATATAACCAATGACCAGAATTCTGTCAGTTCAAATACCTAGCAGCTAAGTCAAGAACAGGACTTGGCGGCTAAGGTTTTGTCGCCCTAGTGCTCAGCGGCAAAGGCTGTGCCGTTTTAGCTCTCAATGGCTAAAGCTCAGCTACCTCGTCAACAGCTAACATCCAAAATTCAGCGGTCAATCGCTGGGTTTCGCAGAATTCTTGACGGCCGCTATCTTGTTGCTTTAATGTTCGGCGGCTAAGGTTTTGCTGTTTTAGTGCACAACGGCTAAAGTGCAGATGTTTTGTCAGCTGTTAACCATCCAGGTGTTGACAAAAAAAAGTTTCCTAGCCTCCTCAACATCAAGAAGCCACATGAAGCTGCATCCTACCACAAACAGGCAATGCTACTTCAAGCATCAGATATTGTCAGAATAAAAAAAAACTGCAAGATCCTTCAAAACAGCCAAAAGAGGGGTACACATGAAGTTTTGGGCCATTTCAACATTATTTGGCCTAACTTCACTCCTCCGGCAACTAAACAGGCGCTCCCAGCGGCAACAGTGTCAAAGACATCAGAACTTCGATTAGAGCCTACGGATGGTTCAAAAATACATCCAAAAGGCTCCATATCAAATTTCAAGTCAAACCGATGACGTTTGACCTAGTTTTGACTTGAGGGTCAAACGTCGTCGGTTTGACTTGGTTTTTGAACCATCAGAAACAGCCGAAAGACGACGACCAAAAGGGGAAAATTCCTCGTGGTCGCCGGTGACCATGGGCGTTGCACCATGGTCGCCGTCGACCCTAGAAATCCGGGTCGCCGGATTGCCGCCGGAAGGCCCATTTTCCGACCCTTTTCGCATTTCGGGAATTCCAGCTCCTGTGGATTTCCGAAAATTTGATTCTTGATGCTTGAAATCAACTAATCTTCATCAACATTTCGGATCTGCTATCAAGAGCATGAAATCATCATTGATCGCTCCAAGATCGCCAACCGGCTGACCAAGAAAGTACACTTTCTGTCCGACCGATCGAGAAATCGACAAGGCAGATGTTACCAGCCTACTGGCACCAATCAATGTCAAAAGTTGCATCGCCATCCGACATCAAATAGCATGCGGATCCATCGGCGATCATGGCAAGAAGAATTCCAAAAGACGCGGTACGGCCCGCGACTCTTCAAATGCCCTGGCGACCACTTAATGCTGTTAATTGACCCGTTTTATGACAACTTAATGCGTCATTAACCCATTATTTTGGATGGCCCAATCAGAATCAAGCAAATGGGAGTTACAAATCAAATCAATCATGGCATTAAAACCATGAAACTCCCCTCATCATGGAGATTAAAGGCGATTAAATGCCCATCATTCTCCACCAGCCAATCATAAGCCAAGAAAAAGGAGTTACAAAATAAAAGAATTAAAAACTTGTAACTCCTCTCATCATGGAGCATCAATGCCATCAATGCTCATAAACCCACCCCATGGCTACCAAAAGCCTATAAAAAGGGGGTCATTCCAAGAAGAGAAAGAAGAGGAATCTAAGAGCCACACACACATAGAGAGAGAAATCCGAAGAAGCTCTGCTGCAGCAAACACCACAAGGTGATCAAAGTCCCTTGGGGGGTCTCCCCTCAAGGTAAGGCTCTCTCTTCTTTTATCCAACATGGCATAGACGTGGCTTTTTAGGCCGTCTACTTGGTTTTTTATTGGATATAGGACCTCCTCTTGGTCTTTATCCTCTAAAAAACTGAAGTCCAAGCCAAGCCAAATGAAATTAAAGCACCATAAGTTCTCATTTGAAGGACGATGGCGAAGTCCATACATGACTTGCGACCGTCGATATGAACGAGTCCCCGCAATCTCCTAAGAAGTCAGATTCCTTTTCTTACTTTTCTATTGTATTTTGTATTTTTCCAAAGAGACAAAAAAATCACAACTCTTGTCTTTCATTATTGATGAGATTTGTAAATCACCTTCCACGGCAAAAATCACCTTTCACGGCAAAAAACCGCCTTTCATGGCAAAACAAAGAAAAATTGCCTCCTACGGCATTCAAAAAATCTTGTCGCTTTTCTTAAATATATGTTCAATTTGGAAAGTTAGAAAAAAGATTGATTTCCTTGCTACTTGTGGAAGTGAATCTCCGGATCACCTTTTCTAAATTCCAAGTAGAATAGAAAATCTGGCATACCCATAGAAAAAATGTTGATGCCCGCTTTCCTTTTCCACTCCGTTGGCCTCTCGGTAGCCTCGGGACGGAGGTGAGGGTGAAAAACACGAAAAACCGGGTCCATCAAGTTGGTATACCCGGTGGGACTCCGTTCATTTGAGAACGTGATGCTTGGATTCTTTCGCTCCTTTCTGGTTGGTGGCCTATGTTGGATCTTGCATCTAAAAAACAAAAAACATGAGATGGGATATTTTTTGGAAATCTTTATCTTTGAGTTTATTCACTCTTTCTCATTTCACAAAAAAAAAAAAAAAAAAAAACTGATTTATCGCTCTTGGATTCATTTTTTAGAAACGTTGATCCTTTCCTCTCCGAACTGAGTAGTTCGCAGAAATGTTTGTAGCTATTGTTCGTATCTGGGAATGGGTCATTATTTTTCTCTCTGATGAGTCTGATAGGGATTTTAAAAAAAAAAAGTCGAAATTTAAAATTTTCAAAAAAAAAAGTCAGTTTTCTCTCTTTTGGATTCAAATTAAAGAAACTTTGGTTTTTTCCCTTTCGGACAATGGCTCGCGAAAATTGTTTGTAGCCAATGTTAGATTTGGAGAGGCCATCCGCTCTCTTTGATCGATCCATTAGAGATCCTCCAAGAAAAGTTTTCAAAAAAAAGAAAGGCCACTAAGGTTACACCGATTGTGTTCTTTGACCAAAGTGGATCTAAGAAAAGCCTTGTCCAGAGTGTGGAGACAGCTGGACTGTTCGAGGCAAGGGTCCTCCAAACGGGTTCATTAAGTAATCCTACCCTTACTTGGGGGCTGATCTACCTACTAAGGTTTCATAAGACCAAAATTGAAACCTATGTGTGCTCTTAAAAAAAAAAAACTTAACAATTGTACCCTCTATGGCTTTTTGCCTTCTTCACCTCGCTCGGACTGGGCCCTGTTCCCTCGAGCGATTTGAAAAGACAAAACCATAGTTCTTTTCCATTTATAATCACCATATTCTTGTGATTACTAATGGATGTGGTCTTGTTTCAGAAGTTTTCCAAACTAACAATGGCAGCTTCATTAACCATCACCTTTGATGAGAACAAGTACCAGCTCTTGCTTCAAGAGAAGCAGAACAAGCGCACCCACAAGCGCCCTGCTAATTGCCGGAACGTCATCTTCCTCGGTAACTCTCAGAACAGCGGGTCGACCTCTACTCCCCGGATAATCGTCTTTGGGTCATTGGGACCATTCCCACTTCCCGTAGGGGAAGCCGCACCCGCCAAGAAGCAAAAGATCGCTCCGCAACTACCATGACACCAAGGGCGAACACAAAAAAGCCTGAAGCCCGTGGTAACCCTACGAAGCTTCAACCTGCAAAGAACCAGGTCTACCCCAAGACTTGGTCCCCAAGACCTTCACCAAAACAAAGCAGGTCTCGAACATCTGCAAAGCCAGTATAACTGGCCGCTTTCAAAGAGAACCGGTTCTATCCTCTTGCATACATGAAGGAGGAGAGACCAGTCTCTCACCTAACAAAAGAGTCAACCCACCATGAGCCGGCTTGTTCTTATAAGCTAAAAATCAAATTGTGCATCACAAGGCCTCTGCAAGAACCTGCTAAGGCCTACACTCCTGCAGTTCGACCCTTCACCTCAACAAGGGCCGAACTCACCAAATTCAAAGCTTTACTATGACAGTTGAAGGACCGGGTCCAGATCTTATCCATGCCAAGCTTCAAAGAAGACAGGCTCGGCTGCTGCGCTTGAGGGAGCACATCCTTCATTGCCAAAGCCCAGCCAGAGCCGATCAAAGCTCAAATTGCCTATCGCATACGTCACTACATGTCGTATCGACAAAAAAGGCTAGATAAGGAAAAGACCCAGCGTCTTATCCTCAAAGTCTCCCACAAATGGGTCGAAAAAGAAAGACTCGACCAAGTTGCTACAGTCCACATGGCTGGAAAAACCCAAAGATGCTAGAAGTCAGCAACTAAACTTCATGTCCGACATCCAGTGACTCGTAGCGTCTCCCGAACACGAAGACCTTTGGAAGAATCTTCTACTCCTTCAAGCCAAGGACAACAGAATAATCCTTCCTCAAACTCTTTAAGAATGAGCCCTAGCTCGGTCACCAGGACAATTTCTTCGTTGGAATCCCAAGCGATGAACGTCTTGGCTACAAATTCTGAGCCACCTCGCAGTCCACCTCCTGATGAAACGACCACACGCATCCAACAATTGGAGCAAGGTCAACAAAGGATTGAGGCTCTGATGGAAAATCTTCTTCTCGCTTTTCAGCGTCAAGAAAATAATCAACCTCCTCCGAATCATCAAAATGACGATGTAAACAGGAAAGACAATGAGTCACGCGACCTTACTAAAAGGACGTTGACGACGTCCTTACCAAAGCAAAAGAAGAGGATACCATAAAGGAACATGGGATCAAGCCACCATATCCCTTATGGATGGATTCGGTCCTGTTTCCTACAAAATTCAAACAACCCACTCTCCAAACATACATGAGGAAAGGTTCAGCCAGACAGTACGTCATCCACTTCAAGATCTTAACAGGAGCTATCGCGGATCAAGATGCCCTCAAGATCAGTCTCTTTGCAAGTACCCTAAAAGGTACCGCCCTAGATTGGTACTCCACTTTGCCAGAGAATTCCATTCAAAACTAGAATATGCTGGAGACACGCTTCCCGACCTACTTCAAAGGTGAGGATTATCCTGTCACTATGGCACAGCTCTGCAGCCTAAAAACAGGGAGAGAATGAGTCAACATACGACTTCATTCACAAGTGGAAAGCAATGGCATACAAGTGCTCAGATGTACTGCCACAAGCGTCGCTAGTCGACATCTGCAGTGTAAGACCCCGACCCGAGTGACCCCGATTAGTACTAATTAAGTCGTGTGTTAGTGCTAAGCGTGTTTGCTAGAGCTTGACTAAGTTGGATTAGTATAGTTCTTGTTATAGCTTTGGGGAATTTTTTTAAGTGCTTGTGTTTAGTGGGGCCCTTTGGGGGTTCCCTTTTGATAGCTTTGCGTTAATTTGGGAATGACCCGAGATCCCGATGACTTATATGCCTACCCCGTTTTACTTGTCCCGCTAATCCCTACAACTTTCATGTTGAGCCCGTGCTCGTCCGGAACCCCGAAACCCGATTTTCTTACATTGAGGGCAAAACAGTCATTTTACATGAAATCTGTACCCAAAACTTGATATTCCCGAAACCTGCGAAACATATACTTTTTGGAAGCTAGATATTTCGGTGATCATTTCTTCCTTCTTCGTCGATTTCATCCGAGATCCCGAGAGTGGTGATTTCAGCCTCCAAAGACTTCCTAGTGGTGGAGCCCACACCCATTGTCTTTAAATAGAGAGCCCTCCCCCTCCATTCTCTCTTTTTCCAGAACAAGAGCCAAACCTAGGGTTTTCCATCTTCTTCTTCTTCTCCTTGCTTCTCCACCACCAAATCTCCACCAAGCTTGCACCTAGAACACTAATGGAAGTCACCATATTCTTCCTCACCACTAGAGCTCTCCTTGGATACAATTTGTGAAGAGAAACCTCTATTCCAAGACCTTCTTTCATTATTGGGAGTTCTCCTTTCTTGTCTCATGGTTTGACCCATTTTAGGGTTTGTATTTGGGGGTTTTTGTGTGGATTGTGTTCTTGGCTTGGAGAAGTGTCTAGAAGCTTGATTCCTTGATTAGAGACCTAGAGGCAAGTGGATGAATGGATATTTTGAGCTTTGTATAGTTTTATGAAAATGTGGATGATCTTGCTATTTCATTTTTATATGCTCTTGCCTTGCATTAACTTTGAAATAAATGCACATATGAGTCTTGTTAGTTTGCCAAACTTTTGGAAAAGAACATCATTTATAGCTCTTCATTTATTGCTTATACCTAGCTCAATGAATGCTTGTGATTGTTGGAATTTTCTCTTTTTTCTCTTGGTGGTTGAATGTGTTGTAAAAGAGGAGATTAGGTTGATTGATGATGGAAGTTGTTGATGTATCTAATGGGGTTGATAGAGATCCTGAACTCCTTAATTTGATGAAGAAATGGGGCTCAAAGAGGAGTTGTACGAAGAGAAGAAGGGCAGAGCAGAGCTGTACCGGAACTGATTCTGGACAGTTCGCTCGAGCGAACCTGATAGTTCACTCGAGCGAACTGCCCAGATAAGGGCTCGTCCCATTCCAGAGAGCTGTTCGCTCGAGCGAACCCTGGTCCACTCGAGCGAACTCTCCCAGCAGCCCATCCAGAGAGTTGCTAGCTCGAGCGAACTGGTAGTTCGCTCAAGCCAGCCTGAACTGGGTAGGTCCGCTCGAGCGACCCTTGGTTCGCTCGAGCGAACCCTCCCAGAAAACATTCCAGAGACTCCTCCGCTCGAGCGAACTATCATGTCCGCTCGAGCGATGGGTGCTGTTTCTTAGGGGACATGTTTGGAGCTGAAGAAAAATGTTTATATGATTGTCAGTGGTTCATTGGGAGCCCCGTTGTGTCGGAAGTCTTATTAAGCAATGTATGAAGCCCAGATGAGAAAGTAACCATAATCACAAGGAATTCATTGAAGTTTAGTAAACTTCCAAGTGTATAAGGAACCCGGAATGTCCTCAAATTCAAAGAGTACCAAGTTATTTCAAAATAGACATATGGGATCCCTATTCACCTTGAATTAGTACTAAACCCCGACACTTCCTGATATTTGAAGGATTGTTTCACCTCTTGTTCCCAAAACTTCCGGTTTATGCTATGTCAATCCCGAAAGCATTGAAAGTGTACTTGTACTGTTTTACTAGTCCCGAAATGCACGCCCGACATGATATGATAGTTGTGCCTTTGAGCACCCCCGTCTTGCTGGTTATAGTCTTGCACTTGATTTATTTTATACATGTCTTGATTTAAATGATTTGACCTTTGAGTCGGCACCACTGAGCTTGGATAACCTTAGCAGTGTGATCCACTGACTTGGAGATCCCCCACTTGTCCTGCCAGCTGCAGTTTGGATCCCGCTACCTAGTTATTTAACGGTGGTCTTGTCCCGATACCGCAGATTGCTACTGTGGTTCCTGATGCCCGGCTCACTACCGTGTTCATATCCCGTATATAGTATATGTATATGTAAATCTCGTTGTACCTCCTCACTTCGGTGACTGAGGTCAACGCCTTGATATGCTTGCTCTATCACTTCGGTGATAGAGGACTTAGCTTCGTGTGGCTGCCATCTTGCTTGTTTCCCAATTTCCTTGGTTACCTTACATGTTTTATTACTGCATATGTGTTTTGAATTAAATGATTCATTTACTTCTCGAAAGTCATTGTTTAAACAGGTTTATATGTTTTCCAAGGTAAAAGATTTTTTTTTATTATCGAATGTTTATATCTGTTCACCCACCTGCCAGACCGTCGTGTCTGACCCTTTGCTTTGGTACTCAGGTCCCGTTGTCGGTTATCCTGAGGAGGAGCCAGAGGAGGCGGTTGGAGAACCGCAACCGCTAGTTGAGTGGCGTGCCGACGATGTTATGTAAACATCCGGTTGTCGAGATGCGAAACATTTTAGGGGTGATTGGATAGTTATTTTGGTGGATATTGTTTTGTCTATATTGGCTTTTGTTGGCCTCTAATTTTGGGAATTGTAATTAAATGTTATATGTTCAAACTTTAACAGGACATTTGGGTTACGCTTTATAACATTGCTCATTCTGATACTCGTTATCTTAAATGTAATCAGTCTTATTATCATGGAAATGAATTACATGCCGGATTTGCTACACGCTTCCGTAATTATACAAAATGTTTATGTGTGTTGGGAAATCCTCACCGCGGACACCTGTGGGAAATCTTGTGCACGGGTGAAGTGTGTTCTTTATTATCCCGTGTGCGTTGGGCATTAACCATACCTTTTATCATTTATCCACTTAATGAGTCCCGATCCCGGACTAGGACCACAAACCCGGTCCAGGGTCGCGACAGACTGGTATCAGAGCGAGACGTGTTACAGGCAATTAAAAAAAATAGAAATCCTAAGGACGTGGCAAGAATTCGTTAGATCTTTCGTTAGCTAAAATCGCGTGAGCAATGTGTGACCCTATTCTTGATTATCATGTGCTAACAACTTGTTTTGCAGCATCATGCCACCTCGTAAGCGCCCAATAAATGGTAATCCCACCGCGAGCAACAGTGATTATACCGAGCCTATTGAGGAAGATAGAATTGAGAATACAAGGGTTGACAATACAATGTCGAATCAGTTTCAGGAGATGTTGGAAATGCTTGACCAGCAGCGTCAAGCCAATGAGAATCAAACTAGACTTCAAGAACAAATGCTCAAGAAGGATGAGGATCATGCCAGAGAATTGGAAGAGATGCAGAGGCAATTATTAGAGGTATTACAGAGAAGGCCAGAGCCAGTCCAGCCTCAACCTGCAATTGTCATTAATCAGAGAGAGCATGACCCCAATGCATTGTTTGAACGGTTTCGGAAGAGAGGTCCGAAACAGTTTGTGGGGACAGAAGACCCCTTGGCTGCAAATGATTGGCTAGAGCATAAAGAGAATATATTTGAGGTCTTCAGATGTAACGGAGGAGAGAAAGTCCAACTTGCAGCATCACTCTTCACCAGTTTGGCAGATAATTGGTGGAAGACAGTAAGGGAGGAATATAGGACTATGGCAGACGTAGTGGCGTGGGCAAACTTCAAGAGGCAATTTAGAGACAAATACGTGCCAGCCCATGTCAAGAGGCAGAAAGCAGTAGAGTTCCAGCAGCTTGTCCAAGGCAGTATGACAGTGCTAGAGTACCTCACCAAGTTTGAGAGGTTATCATGATATGGTCCAGAGTTGGTGGACACGGTGGAGAAAAAGATTGCTAAATTCTTAGAAGGACTTCACCCCATCATTAAGAGGGATGCCACCGGTGTAGTACCACCTCTTACCTTTGAAGAAGCTGTCAAGAGAGCTTACAAGTTTGAGAACTTCCACCACAAGATTTTTAAGGTCCAAGGCAAGGGACATGGGCAACCTCAACAGCAGCACAACTAGTAGAGGAACCCGCAGAACAAGAGACAAAGGCAAGACCAAAATGTGCAGCTAGTTTGCATTCACTGTGGGAAAAACCATGACAGTGCCCAGTGCCGTACAGTCTCTGGAGCATGCTTCAGATGTGGTTCGATGAACCATCAGATGAGAGATTGTCCAAGACAGAACAGGCAGAATCGGCAGCAACAAGGAGCACAGCGTCCCGCACCGCCACAGAATGCACTAGTGGTGTAGAATCAGGTAAGGCCACTCCAGCAACAGGCACCACAACAACAGTATAGACCTCAGCAACATCAGCAGCAGGCCCGTCAACAAGGACAGCAGCAGAATCAGCGTCCACTGGAACAGAACAGAAATATTCCTCAAGGCAGACAACAGCAAGCTCCTATCAGGCCACAGCAGCGGGGACAAGTGTCTGCGGTCAACAGAGCTGATGCAGAGGCAGCAGTCAATGTTGTGGAAGGTACACTCGTTGTTAATGGGATAGAAGCTAAAATATTATTTGACCCTGGTTATATGCATTCTTTCATATCCCATGCATTTTCTAGATTGATTGATGTGCATGGTAGAGATCTTGAGTACATTTTGACTGTGGCAACCCCAGTAGGAAAACAAGTGGTGTGTACTAGTCATTACCCCAATTGTCAAGTACGAATAGGAGAGGTTGTGTTACTCGCAGATCTTATTCTGTTGGAGATGAGTGATTTTGATGTCATCCTAGGGATGGATTGGCTGGCAGGGTACCATGCCACAAGGGATTGTTTCCATAAGACCCTTACCTTTAAGTTGGATGAGACACCAGCAGGGGTGTTATTCCAGGGAGAGGAAAGGAATCCTCGTGCAGGTTTTGTCTCAGCGTTGAAAGCTGATAGACTATTGAGAAGTGGATGTGAAGCCTATTTGGCGTTTATCACGGAGGATAAACGGTCCCAAGGGGTGGAGGAGATCCCTATTGTTTGGGAGTTCCCGGATGTATTTCCGCAGGAGATTCAAGGATTACCACCCATGAGGGAAATTGATTTCACCATTGAGTTGTTACCGGGGACCGCTCCGATTTCGATTGCACCATATAGAATGGCTCCGGCGGAATTGGGAGAGTTGAAGATACAATTGTAAGAGTTATTGGACAAGGGTTTTGTAAGACCTAGTATTTCGCCATGGGGAGGTCCGGTTTTGTTCGTTAAGAAGAAGGATGGTTCGATGAGAATGTGTATTGACTACTGGAGGTTAAATCAAGTGACCATCAAGAACAAATACCCATTGCCAAGGATAGATGAACTGTTTGATCAGTTACAAGGTGCCTCGTACTTTTCGAAGATTGATTTGAGATCCGGTTACCATCAGCTGAGAGTTAGAGAATCAGATGTGTTGAAAATAGCTTTTCGGACAAGATATGGCCACTACGAGTTTCTAGTGATGCCATTTGGATTGACCAATGCACTGGCAGTGTTCATGGCTTTGATGAACAAGATATTTGCTCAATATCTGGACCAGTTTGTGGTAGTGCTTATTGATGATATTTTGGTGTACTCCAAGACTAGAGAGGAGCATGAAGAGCATCTGAGGATAGCATTGCAGCTTCTGAGAGAAAACCAGCTATATGCGAAGCTCAACAAGTGCGAATTTTGGCTAGAGCAAGTCGCATTTTTGGGACACATTATCTCCAAGGAAGGATTGTCAGTAGACCCGTCCAAGATTGGGGCAGTAGTGAAGTGGGAAAGACTGAGAAATGTGTCGGAAATTAAGAGTTTTCTTGGATTGGTAGGGTATTACCGGAGGTTTGTACAAGGATTTTTGTCGATTGCAGCCCCATTGACGAAGTTGACAAGGAAGAATGTGCCTTATGTATGGACAGATCAGTGTGAGACTAGTTTCCAAGAGTTGAAGAAGAGATTGACCACGCACCAGTCCTTACTTTGCCCTCTGGAAGCGGCGGTTTCACCATCTTTACCGATGCTTCGAACATTGGACTTGGTTGTGTGTTAAGGCAAGAAGGAAAAGTTGTGGCATATGAGCCTCGGCAGTTGAAAGATCATGAGAAGAACTATGCGACCCAAGACCTTGAATTGGCAGCGGTCGTCTTCGCGTTGAAAATGTGGAGACATTACCTCTACGGAGAGAAGTTTGAGGTTCATTCTTGTGTGGAGTGATTATCTAATACCGAGGTGATCTTTGACCTGGACATTAATACCGATTAGGGGTTACACCGACCTCATTTAACCCAGCTCGGCAACATGCCAGTTGGTACCGAGTTAGAGTTGGACCCGGTAAGTGTACCGGCCTCGCTCTTTCATGGCTCTGCCTTGACCGTCTCGGTAACAGTACCCGACCTCAAGCAGCCTTGATCTCGGTGATATCCATCTCGGTCCACTTGACTGAGACGGGCGCTATTCGTCTAATCTTTATTATGAGATGGGACGGCCGCATTACAGAGCCCCCTGACAGATAGGGTGGCCGCCGAATACTGATAAGGGACCTTCCCTATCACGTCCATATTTATGTGAGGGAATTGAGGAGACATCCGATGGGACAAGTATCCTCACCTACCCCCACTAAGGATCCTAGGAGTGGGCTGATCGGACAAGTATCCCCACCTACCTCCACAATGGAACCTTCTACTCCCTCTTATATATGCCTGCATGGTAAACCATTGACAGGTACGCAAGATACACAGCATACACTTTGCTATTTTGCTCATCTTCTTCCTCACTTCACCCTAGTTCAGTGACTGCACTAACTCAGGCGTCGGAGTGCCTTTGGCTGACAGCAGCCTCGGGCCCTGACCTCTGTTTTCTTCTCCCTTTCAAGTTTCGGATCATCAAAGATGTTCCTGCTCAGTTAAACAACTTATCCTTAAACTCTCATTATCATCTAAACCAAGTCCGTAATTTTTAGGCACGCACAATTCTGATCACCGCAGCCTACAATACCTATTTTCTCAGAAGGAATTGAACATGAGGCAGTGGAGATGGATGGAGTATATCAAGGATTATGATTTTCCGATCAAGTATCACCCGGGGAAAGCGAATGTAGTTGCCGATGCTTTGAGCAGAAAATCAGTGGGCATAGCGAATCTAAGTGGTACTTGTATTTTTGAACAATTTGAAGAGTTAAGGATAGACCTACAGCCACTGAGGAAGGGTGTTATAATTGCCAATATGTCAGTGTCAGAGCCTTCGTTCATTCGGAAGATCAAGGATAGTCAGTTGCAAGATCTAGAGTTGGCTAAGATCTCAGAGCATATAGCGGAACGTCCTGATTTTCGTATCGTTGACGGAGTCCTTTACTATCGAGACCGTCTGTGTGTGCCTAACATCGAAGATTTGAGGAATGACATCATGGCAGAAGCTCACAGTACGAAGTATTCTATGCACCCGGGCAGCACGAAGATGTATCAGAAGTTGAAGGGCAGATTTTGGTGGAACAACATGAAGAGAGAGATTGCAGCGTTTGTTTCTCGCTGTATGACGTGTCAGTTGATAAAGGCAGAACATCATAAGCCTCCAGGATTGTTACAGCCATTAGAGATCCCGAAATGGAAGTGGGAGCACATTACCATGGACTTTATTTCGGGACTACCGAGGACCAGCAGAGGCAATGATGCAAAATGGGTTTTTGTGGACAGACTCACTAAGTCAGCTCATTTTATCCCCATGAAGACAGGGAAGAAGATGCACATGTTACCCCTGGCAGAGCTGTTTGTTAATGAGATTGTTAGTAGGCATGGACAACCAGTTTCTATCACTTCCGACAGAGACAGCAGATTCGTCTCGAGATTTTGGAAAACCCTACATGAGTCTATGGGTACGAAGCTACAGTTCAGCACGGCTTATCACCCTCAGATAGATGGCCAGTCAGAGAGAACGATTCAGACCCTTGACGATACGCTATGTGCTTGTGTATTAGACTTCAAGACTCAGTGGGATGAGACTCTACCGTTGTGTGAGTTCGCTTACAACAATAGCTACCACTCGAGCATTGGAATGGCGCCCTTTGAAGCTTTGTATGGCAGAAGGTGTAGGACACCTGTTTGTTGGGAAGAAGTTGGCACCCGCAGTTTCCATGGACCAACCATAGTGAGTGAGACCAGTGACAAAGTGAGACAGATCCAAGAATGTTTGAAAGTAGCCCGGAGTAGATAGAAAAGCTATGCAGACTCTCACAAAAGGGATCTACAATTCAAAGAAGGAGATAAAGTTTTCTTGAAGGTGTCACCCACCAGAGGAACATTGAGATTTGGGCAGAAGGACAAGTTATCCAGGAGATACATCAAACCGTATGACATTGTGAGCAAGATCGGTGATGTGGCCTATAGATTAGCCTTACCACCCGAGCTATCCGGTGTAGACAACGTCTTCCATGTGTCGATGTTGAAGAAGTATATCCCCGATCCATCACATGCACTCCGACATGAACCGTTGGAAATTAGAGAAGATGCTACATATGTAGAAAAGCCCATTCAGATCATAGACACGAAAGAGCAAGAATTGAGGACCCGGACTATTCAGTGGGCGAAAGTACTTTGGGAGAATCACAGGCCGGAAGAGGCAACATGGGAATTGCGAGATCAAGTGCAGAAGAAGTATCCGCATCTCCTACCCGAGGTGAGTTTTGTATTTCATTTGGAGGACCAAATGCCCTAAGGGGTGGAGGATGTAAGACCCCGACCCGAGTGACCCCGATTAGTACTAATTAAGTCGCATGTTAGTGCTAAGCGTGTTCGGTAGAACTTGACTAAGTTAGATTAGTATAGTTCTTGTTATAGCTTTGGGGAATTTTTTTAAGTGCTTGTGTTTAGTGGGGCCCTTTGGGGATTTCCTTTTGATAGCTTTGCTTTAATTTGGGAATGACCCGAGATCCCGATGACTTGTATGCCTACCCCGTTTTACTTGTCCGCTAATCCCTACAACTTTCATGTTGAGCCCGTGCCCGTCCGGAACCCCGAAACCCGATTTTCTTGCATTGAGGGCAAAACAGTCATTTTACATGAAATCTGTACCCAAAACTTGATATTCCCGAAACCCGCGAAACATATACTTTTTGGAAACTAGATATTTCGGTGATCATTTCTTCCTTCTTCGTCGACTTCATCCGAGATCCCGAGAGTGGTGATTTCAGCCTCCAAAGACTTCCTAGTGGTGGAGCCCACACCCATTGTCTTTAAATAGAGAGCCCTACCCCTCCATTCTCTCTTTTTCCAGCACAAGAGCCAAACCTAGGGTTTTTCCATCTTCTTCTTCTTCTCCTTGCTTCTCCACCACCAAATCTCCATCAAGCTTGCACCTAGAACACTAATGGAAGTCACCATATCCTTCCTCACCACTAGAGCTCTCCTTGGATACAATTTGTGAAGAGCAACCTCTATTCCAAGACCTTCTTTGAGCTAGTCTTGCCCATTTGAAGAGTTTCCAAGTAAGCTCCCTCCCTAATCTCTTAGATTTGTGTTATTCTAGTATTAGAGAAGCTCTATTTTCATTATTGGGAGTTCTCCCTTCTTGTCTCATGGTTTGACCCATTTTAGGGTTTGTATTTGGGGGTTTTTGTGTAGATTGTGTTCTTGGCTTGGAGAAGTGTCTAGAAGCTTGATTCCCTTGATTAGAGACCTAGAGGCAAGTGGATGAATGGATATTTTGAGCTTTGTATAGTTTTATGAAAATGTGGATGATTTTGCTGTTTCATTTTTATATGCTCTTGCCTTGCATTAACTTTGAAATAAATGCACATATGAGTCTTGTTAGTTTGCCAAACTTTTGGAAAACAACATCATTTATAGCTCTTCATTTATTGCTTATACCTAGCTCAATGAATGCTTGTGATTGTTGGACTTTTCTCTTCTTTCTCTTGGTGGTTGAATGTGTTGTAAAAGAGGAGATTGGGTTGATTGATGATGGAAGTTGTTGATGTATCTAGTGGGGTTGATAGAGATCCTGAACTCCTTAATTTGATGAAGAAATGGGGCTCAAAGAGGAGTTGTAAGAAGAGAAGAAGGGCAGAGCAGAGCTGTCCCGGAACTGATTCTGGACAATTCGCTCGAGCGAACCTGACTGTTCGCTCGAGCGAACTGCCCAGATAAGGGCTCGTCCCATTCCAGAGAGCTGTTCGCTCGAGCGAACCCTCCCAGAAAACATTCCAGAGACTCCTCCACTCGAGCGAGCTGTCATGTCCGCTCGAGCGATGGGTGCTGTTTCTTTGGGGACATGTTTGGAGCTGAAGAAAAATGTTTATATGATTGTGACTGGTTCATTGGGAGCTCCGTTGTGTCGGAAGTCTTATTAAGCAATGTATGAAGCCCATATGAGAAAGTAACCATAATCACAAGGAATTCATTGAAGTTTAGTAAAGTTCCAAGTGTATAAGGAACCCGGAATGTCCTCAAATTCAAAGAGTACCAAGTTATTTCAAAATAGACATACGGGATCCCTATTCACCTTGAATTAGTACTAAACCCCGACACTTCCTGATATTTGAAGGATTGTTTCACCTCTTGTTCCCAAAACTTCCGGTTTATGCTATGTCAATCCCGAAAGCATTGAAAGTGTACTGTACTGTTTTACTAGTCCCGAAATGCACGCCCGACATGATATGATAGTTGTGCCTTTGAGCACCCCCGTCTTGCCGGTTATAGTCTTGCATTTGATTTATTTTATACATGTCTTGATTTACATGATTTGACCTATGAGTCGCCACCACTGAGCTTGGATAACCTTGCCAGTCTGATCCACTGACTTGGAGATCCCCCACTTGTCCCGCCAGCTGCACTTTGGATCCCGCTACCCGGTTATTTAACCGTGGTCTTGTCCCGATACCGCAGATTCCTATTGTGGTTCCTGATGCCCGGCTCGCTACCGTGGTCATGTCCCGTATATAGTATATGTATATGTAAATCTCGTTGTACCTCCTCACTTCGGTGACTGAGGTCAACGCCTTGATATGCTTGCTCTATCACTTCGGTGATAGAGGACTTAGCTTTGTGTGGTTGCCATCTTGCTTGTTTCCCGATTTCCTTGGTTACCTTACATGTTTTATTACTGCATATGTGTTTTCAATTAAATGATTCATTTACTTCTCGAAAGTCGTTGTTTAAATAGGTTTATATGTTTTCCAAGGTAAATTTTTTTTTTATTATCGAATGTTTATATATGTTCACCCACCTGTCAGACCGTCGTGTCTGACCCTTTGCTTTGGTACTCAGGTCCTGTTGTCGGTTATCCCGAGGAGGAGCCAGAGGAGGCGGTCGGAGAACCGCAACCGCTAGTTGAGTGGCGTGCCGACGATGTTATGTAAACATCCGGTTGTCGAGATGCGAAACATTTTGGGGGTGGTTGGATAGTTATTCTGGTGCATATTTTTTTGTCTATATTGGCCTTTGTTGGCCTCTAATTTTGGGAATTGTAATTAAATGTTATATTTTCAAACTTTAACAGGACCTTTGGGTTACGCTTTAGAACATTGCTCATTCTGATACTCGTTATCTTAAATGTAATCAGTCTTATTATCATGGAAATGAATTACATGCCGAATTTGCTACACGCTTCCGCAATTATACAAAATGTTTATGTGTGTTGGGAAATCCTCACCGCGGACACCTGTGGGAAATCTCGTGCACGGGTGAAGTGTGTTGTTATCCCGTGTGCGTTGGGCATTAACCATACCTTTTATTATTTATCCACTTAATGAGTCCTGATCCCAGACTAGGACCATAAACCCGGTCCGGGGTCGTGACATGCCGTAACAACATGATAGCAAGGATTCGCTCCATGATCATCGGCAATAAATCAAAAAACCAGGGAGAACTCCTAGAAGCTTCCATGGAAGCTGATACGGTGATGAAAGACCTTAACAATCAGAAATCATCGAAGAAAGAGCCAACTACCATTACGACCTCAAAACTGAAGAAAAAAGAGGTTCATAATATGCAAACCAAGTCAGCTCCTTAGCAACCAAAGAAAGCTGAAAATAAAGCTGCAGGTAAGAAACTTGAACTCTCTGACGCGTTCAAAGAACGAGTAGAGAAAAAATACATGTTCGATGAAGATATTGAAAAAAATCTTCGAGGATCTTTTAGCAAATGGAAAACTCACCTTGCCGGACCCCAAAAGACCAGGAGATGTTGGCAAAACCAACGATCCTCGGTATTGTCCATACCACAAAATGGTCTCGCATCTTCTCAATCAATGCTTCGTTGTAAGAGAGAAGATCAACGAGATGTGGGGAGTCATCACCTTCGACAAAAACTATGGGTTTGCCTCTGTAAACATGGTGTCATGTGGACAAACTTCAAAGTCACCAAAGGAGAATATCACTACTTCCTTCAAGGTGATAAAAATGACTCAAACGTCTTAAGAGTTGCTTCCTTATCCAACACCAAACGGACAACCTATATGGGTGCATCCCGATCTCATTGAAATAAAAATTGGGAGATCGTCAAACCAAAACCGACTGCTCAACAGTGAAGGCTAGCCAAGACACAACTCCACAAGCTTAAACAGCAAGAGAAAGCTTAACCAAAACAAGAAGTCTCTGAAAAGGCAGAGACCTCTTCTACTGCTTCACTGGGGGCAACTATAGAGTCCGTCTCCAAGACCTCAAAGGCAGCAAGAAAATTCACCCTTGGTGATTTCATGCCACCACAGCTAAGAAAAGAAGCTACGCAAGGGGCATCATACTCTTGCAACTCGGTAATTGGATTCTCCATGGATGGATACGAGTCCAATGACACCGCCAGTGACACCGATGAGTGGGAGGAATCCCTTGAAACAGGAGAATACCTCTCCGACGAAGAATGGGTTCCTGAATCTCACCTTATGCCAGTAATCTGGTATAATCCCTTACAGCCACAAGGATCCTGGTCCAATGATGAAGAAGACCAAGAGGTTGTTCAAGAAAACGCTGTTGACCCAGCACCTACCAACGCTCCAGTGGGATCCGACCATGTTAAACCACAGGGAGCAGACGAAGAAGAAGATTTGGCTCCTATGCCTGATCTTGAAGAATATGTAAGGATCTTGCAGTGTCTAGCCATAGAACAAGAGCAAGATCACATCAACAATCTTCGTTGCAATCAAAATCCAGAACCGGAAGTCCTTGAAAATGAACAGGTACCTCCTCCCTTAACTCCTGAAAACAGAGAAACCTGTTGGATTGATGATCCTCTTACATCCGAGGATGAATCCGACTTCCAACAGTCTATTCTGGGGGCATCTCCTGTCGAGATAACCTACAATGTGATAGCTCTGGATGATAGTGCCTCTAAAGCTTCACTTGCAGAAGACACGTACTCCCCATTTGGTAGTATATCTTCCGGAGCTACATCTTATCAGGTGACTTCCACTGAGATATCACCTTCTTAGCTCTTGTCCCCTGAAACTGTGACATCAAAACTCACACCTCTTTTAAGACCCCAACCCGAGTGACTCAATTAGTGCTAATTAAGTCGTGTGTTGGTACTAAGCGCGATTAATAGATTTGACTAAGTTGGCACTAGAATAGTTCTTTTATAGTTTTGGGAGATTTTTAAGTGTCTTGTGTTTAGTGGGACCCTTTGGGGGTTCCTTTTTTATAGTCTTACGTTTACTTGGGAGATTCCTATAATTCTTGTCTTGATACCGTTTTACTCATCTTGTTGATCCCCACAACTTTCATGTTGATCCCGTACCCGTCTGGAACCCCGAAACCCGACTTTCCTAGCATTGAGGGCAAAACAATCTTTATACATTAAATTTGTGCCCAAAATTCGATATCCCCAAAACCCGCGAAAGATATACTTTTTGGAAACTAAATATTTCGGTGATCATTTTTCCCTTCTTCGTCGAATTCGTTCGAGGTCCTGATAGTAGTGTTTTCAGCCTTCAAAGTTTCTAGTGGTGGAGCCACTCCCATTTGCTTTATATAGGGAACCCATCTCCTACTTTCTTCTTTTTCCAGCACAAACACAAAAGCTAGGGCTCTTTTCCCTTTTCTCTTTTCTTCTTGCTTTCCCACTACCAAATCACCACCACCAATCTTGCATCTTTTGAGAAATGGAGATCACCATTCTTTTCCACTCCTTGCAAGCTTCTCCTTAATACCATTTGTGGAAGAATCTACTCATTTCAAGACCTTCTTTGAGCTCACCTTGTTTATTTGGAGAACCTACAAGTAAGCTTCCTCCCTAATCCCATAGATTTGTGTTCTTCTAATCTTTGTAGAGCTCTATTTTCATTATTGAGAGTTCTCTCTTCTTGTTCCTTGTTTGACCATTTTAGGGTTTGTATTTTGGGGGTTTTTGTTGTGCTTGTAGGGTTCTTGAGAGAGAGCTTGATTTGTGCTTATTTTCTTGATTGGAAACCCCAAGGCAAGTGGAATGATTAGATGTTTTGAGTTTTGAATGATTTTCATGACAAGCTTGATTGATTTTATATTTCCATTAATGATTTGTTTCCTTGCATTTAATGTGAAATAAATGTTCTTGAAAGTGGTTGGTTAGCCCATTTATTATCTTGAAAAATGTGATTTATAGCTTTGTTTATCTCTTGTCTAAGACTTGAATGAATCTATGTGGTTGTGGGTGTTCTCTTTTCCCTTGGAATTGTTGGAATGTGGAGAAGGAGTTTTGTGTTAAATGTTCAATGAAGTTTTGATGGAAGTTAAGTGGTGTTGAGGAGGTTTGATGAGTGCTTGTTGGAGGCTTGGAGGCCCTTTGTTGCAGGTGAGATGTGTAGGAGAAAAGGGCAAGAAAAGCCATGGGAGTTCATCCCGGGCAGCAGGTTTGACTTCCCGCTCGAGCGCAGTACAGGCCGCTCTAGCGCGCAGTCATTCTGGCTGCCAACTCGGGCGGCAGTGTGACTGCCCGCTCGAGCGGACATATGCCTGTTTTCCTACGGGGTTTAGGGCTGCTCAAGCGCCTATTGGTCCGCTCAAGCGCACCCCCCCTTGGGTCTAGAGCACTTTTAAAGCTTGAAAAATGTTTTTAAAGGAACCCCTTGGTATCGGGGAGTTCCATGAGGCGATGTTTGAAGTCCATTTAAGAAGAAAAACCACACCACCGAGATCCATTGAAGTTCTTTAAAAGTTCCCAAGTGTATAAGTATCCCGGTATGTCCCCAAATTCAAAGAGTACCAACTTATTATTAAGATTGACATACGGGATCCCTATTCACCTTGAATTAGTTTGAATGCCGATACTTGTCCCGATATTTTGAAAGTTTAGTGCACCCCACTATTCCCGAAATTAATGAGCTCTGATTTATCAACCCCGAAAACACTGGAACTGTACTTGTAGTATTTTGCTAGCCCCGATGTGCATGGCCCGATATGGAAATGATATTTGTGCCTTGAGCACCCTGTTTCGCCCGTTTATACGATTTCATAAATGTGTTTTATACATGCCCGATTTCTTGCAATGACCCATGAGTCGGCACCATTAAGCTTGGACGACCTTGTTGGTTTGATCCACCGACTTGGAAGCCCCCTCCCATCCCGCCAGCTGCAGTTTGGATTCCCGATACTCGGTTTATTAACCGTGGTCTCGTCCTGATATCCGATTCGCATCCGTGATTCCCGATACCCGGTTTGCTACCGTGGTCCCATCCCGTATTATTACTTATGTATTCGTAAATTGTGTTGCAGTTCCTCACTTCGGTGACTGAGGTCAACACCCCGATATACTCTTGTCACTTCAGTAATAGAGGATTTAGGTTTGTGTGGATTGTTAGATTGTATGGACTCAATACATCAGTTGATATCATAAATTGATTAATTTCTTTATTTATCAATAAAATCATACTTTTCTTTCATGAGATGAATGTTGTTTTATTACTTTATGCACATGACCAATACATATGACATAATGGTTCATGAGTTGAACCGGGTCCCATTAGTATATTAGATGTGATATATGTGTATGGATGAGATCCACACACGGGAGATATATGTCACAAATCTTATACTTAAAATATCTTCACAACCAGTGATGAGACTGGGCATCTCATCTGATAAGGTTACAACACTTTGATCACTATGAGATAGTGTGATTTGTCTCGATCATCAGAATGGAAGATTCTGGATCAATGTGCTGGTACATTGGATGTATTGAAGGACCATGAGAAGCACCTTATGGGATTCCGTCTCAATAATAAGGTCTGCTCTCATAATTCCCTAGCAATAGGCTCTCAATCCTGAGACATTGATGAACTCAAGTTTCTATCTATTCATTTGCTTTGAGTCACCAATGAGTGAGGCTAACTATAGGTCAACACCTCGATGTCTTGGGTATGTGGTAGTAGGACTATGGGAACATTGAATGATCAAGATGGAATCTATCTCTATTATCCCCTTGTACCAATTAATGGATTTGTCATTAGTAAGTGCGCACCCATCTCGATTAAGAGTTAATTGGATGGTACTGATGATCATAGTGATTAATTGGGGCTCAAGGATAATAAGATGTGGAACTAATATTGGAAAAGACAGATTTATTCCAAATTGATCCATGGATATTGATAGAGGGGCCTACTTGTGGTAATCGGGAAGTTTAGGGTCTTCATTGTAATTTATTCCTAAGACTGGAGTGCAATTGCATTTATATAGTGGTGTTATTTGCAATTAACTGTGGGCCCGGATTGCACATGAGATGTGGGGTCGCGTGTCCTAGTTGGAGCTAGCTTTCTATGGAATCCTTAGTGGTCCCCACGCTAGCCCAAGTTATTATAAAGATACTAATCCTATTTGAACTCTAAAAGGAAGGAATTAGAAAGTTACTATTTCTATTTGAAGTAGGACTTCTAATAGTGGTAATAGTATACTTACTAATTGTTGTGGAAGTAAGACTTCTATTTCAATTAAGAAAAAAGGATACTTGAGAGATTATATAAGGGAACACATCCCTCTTGGACGTCCATCATATTATAGTGAAAGCTGTCCCTCCTTTTTGTGCAATAGTTGCACTGCTCTCTTCTTTCTTCCTCTTCTAGTTCCTTAGGGTTTCGAGTTGGGTTTTCTCTTGAAGATTCCACCGATCTTCTTGAGAAGAGATATCTAATTCGGGTCATAGCGTGGAAGGCTAAGAGGTGGTGGAGATTCTGATCTTAGTTTGTAGAAAAGTTCTACATCAACGAAAGTAATCAACTTCTCTATTAGAGCACAACCGAGCTCCTAAGGTATAATCTGCTTCCTTGTATGTTGTGGATTGTAATGGATGCTTGTTCGTTTCTGTTCTATCTTTTAGATAGTTTTACTTACTGTACATGATCATGAGATTGAGGGTTTTGCGTCCTGGATTTGGTTTTTGGCCTTATGGATACTTGATCCTTGAGTCAAGTGGGTCAAAAGTTTTGAAAATCTATCCACGAGGCCCACCTACTTCCAACATGGATGCCATCTTGTTCGTTCCTCGTTTCCTTGGTACCTTTACTTGTTTTACATTGCATACATGTTTGAATAAATGATTTATCTTTTCATGAAAGTTATTGTTAAACAGGTTTAAATGTTTTCCAAGGTAAATGCTTTTAATACCGAATGTTTATATCTTTTCACCCGCCTGCCAGACCGTCGTGTTTGATCCATTTCTTTGGTACTCAGGTCCTGTTGTTGGTTACCCCGAGGAGGAGCACGAGGATGCGGTTGGAGAAGGGTAGCAGTTAGTCGAGTGGCACGCCAATGATGTTGTTTAAACATCCGGTTGCCTCGAGAGATGCGTAACATTTTGGGGGTGTTATTAACTATTCTTTTGGTGGATATTGTTTAGTTTATATTGGCCTTTGTTGGCCTCTAATTTTGGGAATGTAATTAAATGATCTTTTGTTTGAACTCTAACAATACTTTTGGGTTACGCTTATGATCATTGCTCATTCTGATACTTGTTATTCAAATGTAATTAGCCTTAGTATTATGGAAATGATTCACATGCTTGATTTGCTACACGTTTCCGCACTCATACAAATATTCATGTTATTGGGATATCCTCACCGCGGACACCTGTGGAAATCTCGTGCACGGGGAATATGTGTTCTTTATTTACCCGTGTACGTATTAGCACTAAACATACTCATATCACTTATCTCTGTCATTCCATTGTTACTATTATTATTCAGTTCCGATCCCGGACTAGGCCCGTGGACCCGGTCTGGGGTCGCGACACCTTTTCTGACCGATCATCTTGAAGAACCTCCAGCCTATGAAGTCCTCTTCAATGAAAAACCGGTCAACTGGTCCCAGATACCCGACCTCATAGGTGATGTCTGGACCAATAAATTACTCAATAAGGAAGAAAAGTTGCTGGATGCTGTTCAGGACTTGTTCCTAGCAAGTGCTCCGTGCAACGCAATCACTGAGGACGGCAATGCTGCTACAGAGACGTCTTCAACAAATGAGAAGAATCAACCCCCTGATTCCGAGGGTGATCTTCCAAACGAAGAACTTTCTCCAGAAGCTCTTGAAGTTGGTAGAGGTACCCGCTCTGGCCGGGATTACTACAAAAATTACAACCAACCTTCTTTTTCTTATGTAAATCCTTCGGGAAAGCAAGTTGTAAACGCCCCAAGTGGCAACAGTAAAGAAAACGCAGGCCCCAAGGAGGTTTTCAAGTACGACTTGATTGAGCACTTCAAACACATACCTGCATGACTACACATCCTTGACTTATTACGAATGTCTCCACATACTCGTGATAATCTCGTTTCAGAACTGCAAATACTGAATGCGGATGTCGACAAACATGCCCCACAAGTCCTACAAATTGAAATGGACTATAGGGTCAAAAAATCAAATACTTCCTCAAAGGGAGAAAAGAAGAAAACCGAGAGATTAGGCATTGAATGCCTCTCGGTTCAGAAAGCAGCTAGTGCAACCATCGCCTTCGATAAGGATGACCTCCTGCTAGGTGAGACAAAGTACAAACGACCCTTGTACTTCACAGGGTAAGTCAAAGAGATGCCAATACACAGAGTTCAGATCGACCCAGGTTCTGCGCTCAACCTCATCTCTACTTCGGCACTCGAAGAGCTTGGCATTCCACCTAGCAAACTGAGTCACACATCTGTATCCATTTTTGGATATGATGGGAGCACTCAAAGGCCTATCGGCAAAATCAGGTTCAAGTTACAAATCTCTGATCTTATCTCTGAAGTCACTGTGTATGTAATAAGAACCCCTTCATGCTACAACATCCTTCTTGGATGCCCCTGGATACACGAGAATGGTATCGTCCCTTTAACTTTACATCAATGCATCAAGTTCGTTGGCAACGATGGCTTGATACATCGAGTGTTTGCAGACAAAAAGCCCTTCAAAGGAAAAGACGTTTTGTTTACAGATGCTCAGATGTACAAAGATGAAAAAGAAGAAAAGAAAGAAGAAACAACACCCTTTGCCGAAAATCTCCAGAAAGAGAAAGGCAAGGCTCCTCAGTAATCATCGGAAGAAAACAAACCTTCTGACAAATTCAAAGAGAGCAATCTATCTCCCTTCGTTGTCTCTCTTAAACCCTCCAAATCTTTGGTAATCACCACCAAAGCGAAGAAGACAAAACAAAAGACTGGGGGAAAGTTTGCTGTCGTTTTCGTGTCTATTATACAAGACATAGATTCAGATTTAGAGCCAGAAGAGGATACACTGTCAAGCCAAGCTGGTACTCAGCAAGTCCAGCCTGCTCTCACTCCATTGGAGACACCTACCGATGTAGAAGACCTTGCGTCTACTTTCCTCATCATTCTGGCAACTACGCAGAAGAAAAACCAATCTTCTTCCACATATCAGAAACTTCTTCTTTGCTTGAACCTTTCCAAAACAAAGGTAGGTATCCCTGTATAGTCCAATGGCACAAGCTTTTATGAAGAGAATGAGCTATGATGCTTAGAATCCAATCGGTTTGGGAGGAGGTCGTGGTATTCTTACACCATTGGAACCCACCCTAACTAGAAGTCAACCAGAGGATTGGAAACTCCACCGTCATAAAGACAAGTCTTTACAAGGGTTGGGGTATGATCCCAATACTCCCATGAGACAGTTGACACAAAGGCTGCAAAGTCATTTTGCCGACCAGGCCTAAACATCTCGTGTTCATGAAGACATTGATCTCCCTAGATATCTCTTTGAAGAATCACCCCTCAAGGATCCAGGAAGATCATTCAATCGGTACGATTTCCCTGATAATGAAAAGGAATTGTCCGACTACACAGAAATACGGTTTTCTGATCCAGAAGAACCATCGTCTCCAAAAGAAGTGCCCTACTTCAACCCAGTTTCAACAAATGATTGGGACTATCTCATAGCAAGTCTTGAGAAGAGTACTGATCGAGAAGACCCATGGACAAAAGCAGAACCTGTTAGATTGTATGGACTCAATCCATCAGTTGATGTCATAAATTGATTAATTTCTTTATTTATCAATAAAATCATGCTTTACTTTCATGAGATGAATGTTACTTTATGCACATGACCAATACATATGACATAATGGTTCATGAGTTGAAACGGGTTCCGTTAGTATATTAGATGTGATATATGTGTATGGATGAGATCCACACACGGGAGATAAATGTTACAAATCTTATACTTAAAATATCTTCACAACCAGTGATAAGACTGGGCATCTCATCTGATAAGGTTGCAGCACTTTGATCACTATGAGATAGTGTGATTTGTCTCGATCATTAGAATGGAAGATTCTGGATCATGGTGCTGGTACATTGGATGTATTGAAGGACCATGAGAAGTAGCTTATGGAATTCCGTCTCAATAATAAGGTATGCTCTCATAATTCCCTAGCAATAGGCTCTCAATCCTGAGACATTGATGAACTCAAGTTTCTATCTATTCATTTGCTTTGAGTCACCAATGAGTAAGGCTAACTATAGGTCAACACCTCGATGTCTTGGGTATGTGGTAGTAGGACTGTGGGAACATTGAATGATCAAGATGGAATTTATCTCTATTATCCCCTTGTACCAATTAATGGATTTGTCATTAGTAAGTGCGCACCCATCTCGATTAAGAGTTAATTGGATGGTACTGATGATCATAGTGATTAATTGGGGCTCAAGGATAATAAGATGTGGAACTAATATTGGAAAAGACAGATTTATTCCAAATTGATCCATGGATATTGATAGAGGGGCCTACTTGTGGTAATCGGGAAGTTTAGGGTCTTCATTGTAATTTATTCCTAAGACTGGAGTGCAATTGCATTTATATAGTAGTGTTATTTGCAATTAACTGTGGACCCGAATTGTACATGAGATGTGGGGTCGCGTGTCCAAGTTAGAACCAGCTTTCTGTGGAATCCTTAGTGGTCCCCACGCTAGCCCAAGTTATTAGAAATATACTAATCCTACTTGAACTCTAATAGGAAGGAATTAGAAAGTTACTATTTCTATTTGAAGTAAGACTTCTAATAGTGGTAATAGTATACTTACTAATTGTTGTGGAAGTAAGACTTCTATTTCAATTAAGAAAAGAGTAGACTAGAGAGGTTATAAAAGGGGATTTATCCCTCATGGACGTCGATCAATATAGGAGTAAAAAACGTCCAGCTTTTTGTGCAATAGTTGCACTACTTTCTTCTCTCTTCCTCTTCTAGTTCCTTAGGGTTTCGAGTTGGGTTTCTCTTAAAGATTCCACCGATCTTCTTGAGAAGAGAGATCTAATTTGGGTCATAGCGTGGAAGGCTAAGAGGTGGTGGAGATTCTGATCTTAGTTTGTAGAAAAGTTCTACATCAACGAAAGTCATCAACTTCTCCATTAGAGCGCAACCGAGCTCCAAAGGTATAATCTGCTTCCTTGTATGTGGTAGAGTTTAATGGATGCTTGTTCACTTCTGTTATATCTTTTAGATAGTTTTACTTACTATACATGATCATGAGATTGAGGGTTATGCATCCTGGATTGGGTTTTTGGCCTTATGGATACTTGATCCTTGAGTGAAGTGGGTCAAAAGTTTTGAAAATCTATCCACGAGGCCCACCTACTTCCAACAGAACCTTGGTCTAAAAATATCTTTGGAATTCCAGAAGGCCATGTTGAGTTGGAAGCCTCGGAAAATATTATGGAGGAACCACCTTCAAACCTTCCAACAGAAGATCCTGTTCACAAGATAGACTTGGGGACACCTAATAACCCATGTCCTGTATTCATAAGCAAGAATATAAAGGATGATGAGTTACCCGAGTATATCTCTTTTCTTCGAGAGTTTGTTGATTGTTTTGCATGGTCTTATGCCGAAATGCCTGGCTTAGACCCCAAAGTAGCAGTCCACAAACTCAATTTGCAAAAAGAAAACAAGCCTGTCAAACAAGGCCAAAGAAGATTTCGTCTTAACATGATGGACAAAATTGAACAAGAAGTTCAGAAACTCAAAAGCGTTGGCTTCATTCGCGAGGAACAGAATCCTGAATGGTTAGCCAACATTGTCCCTGTGAAAAACAATGGGGCAGATTAGGGTCTGTATTGACTATAGACCTAAATAATGCATGCCCTAAAGATGAATTCCCGCTCCCCATACCGGAGGTGATGATTGACAATACCTACGGATTCGAGCAAATGACATTCAAGGATGACTTCTCTTACTATAATTAGATAAAGATGCAACCTGAAGATGAAAAGCATACATCATTTCGAGCCCCGTTTGGTGTGTATTGCTATACTGTCATGCCATTTGGTTCGAAAAATGCTGGTACAACATATCAGAGGACTATGATGAAGATGTTCCAAGATATGCAGCACAAGATGGTTGAATGTTACGTTGATCACCTCGCCGTCAAAAGCCGAAGAACAGAAGACCATCTCAAAGATCTTCGAGAAGTTTTCCTCTGAGTTCTCAAACACAAAATGCGGATGAATCCACTAAAATGCTTCTTCGGTGTCTCATCGGGTAAGTTTCTCGGATTCATAGTTGAGAAAGTCGGAATAGAACTTGACCCACCAAAGTCAAGGCTATCCTAAAAATGCCATCTCCAGGGACCCTAAGAGAACTAAAAGGGCTTCAAGGAAGATTAGCATACATCCGACAGTTCATCTCCAATCTGTCAGGGAAGTGCCGTCCATTCTCTTGCTTGATGAAGAAAGGTGTGGACTTTGTTTGGCCTTTTGAAGCCTGAGTATGGACGTCATAGGTCCTATCTCTCCCCCATCAAGCAAAGGTCATCGTTTCATCTTCGCCGCTACGGATTATTTCTCCAGGTGGTCAGAAGCATTTGCGCTCAGTGAAATGAAGACCTCATAAGTCCTTTAGTTCTTGCGCACCAACATTATTTGTCGCTTCGACATACCTAAAAGATTCATCCATGATAACGGACCACAATTTCGGGATCACAGATTCTACAGGTTCTGCGACAAGTATAAAATCCAAAGTTGTCCTTCAACTCCATGTAATCCGGCAGCGAACGGACTAGCTGAAGCTTTAACAAAACGCTCTGCAAAATTCTCAAGAAAATGGTCTCTAGTCACAAAAGAGACTTGGGCGACAAACTATTAGAAGCTTTATGGGCCTATTGAACCACCATTCGAGGACCAACCTATAGCACACCATTTTCATTGGTCTATGGATGCGAAGCTGTTGTCCCTTTGAAAGTACAAATCCCTTCCTTAAGGATATCTTTGCAAAATGACATGACGCAAGAAAACAATGTCAAATTGAGACTCTAATAGCTGGATAATCTCGATGAGAGACAGCTCGAAGCTCTATAAAGCATTGAGCTTTACCAAGCATGCATGGCAGGATCTTTCGACAAGAAGGTCAGGCAACGCACTATAAAAAGGGAGACTTGATTCTTGCAGTAAAAAGGCCAATGGTTTTCGCCCACAAATCCAGAGGCAAGTTCGAACCAAAATGGGAGGCATCCTTTGTCATCAACAAAGTCTTCTCCAACGGTGCATACGCTCTTCTAAACATGGAGGGAGACAGATGTATGCTGCCCATCAATGGCAAGTTCCTGAAACGGTACTACCCTTGAAGACTTCCTACACCAGGTCAGAGCGACGCTTACACGGCCAAAGCCTATGCATAGGTACTTGCTTGTCAAACCCACTCCTTTCGGAATTTTCATCTTTTCGTTGAAATTTCTAAAAAAAAACAACTCTCAAAACAATGCTTACTTTCATAGTTTCATTGTTAAAAAAAATCCTAAAAAATCCAAGTTTAGAAGCTTCTTCCCGAACTTGACCAAAATTTTCAACCCTTGAACCCAAAATTCATGGTTTGAAACAAAAATCAGGACTCAAGGATTTTCACCCTAGTCCACCCTGGCTTTTACCACAAAAGATGGTTTTGAGTCAAAATTTATGACCCTCGTGTATTTAAACAAAAAATGGTTTTTCAAAAAAAAAAAAAAAACCCAAGGGGAAGCGATGTGCAGTTGATACTCGCAAAATCCAAAAATCGGAAGGATGTGAACCCCATTCGATACTTCCAAAATCTTAAAATCACAAGGAAGCGACACCTCGTCAATAATTACAAAATTTCAAAAAATATCATGGAGACGCAACATCCACAACCCAAATTTCAAAGGTTAAAAAAAACCTCAAATCTTGGAGACGCAACATTCCAGTTGATATCCACAACCCAAATTTAAAAAAAAAAAGGTTCGAGAATACCGCAAATTTCAAAAATCGTGGGGAAATGACACCAAGTCAGTATCCGCAAAACAAATTCTTTTTTTAAAGAAAGGAAGCGACGCTTAGTCGATACTTGCACCCCAATCAGTGAGGAGGCGACATTCCATCGATACTTACAACCGAATGAGGCAGGAGGCAACATTCCATCGATACTTGTAATACCATTAAGCAGGGAGGAGACTTTTAGTTGATACTTGCATTTTTGAAAACCAAAAACCGGCTATAAATGCCAAAAAACCGGTTCTTACGCCAAAATCGGCTATAAATGCCAAAGAAACCGGCTATCAATGCCACAAAAACTGGATCTCACGCCAAAATCAGCTATAAATGCCAAAAAAACTCGGCTTTCACTCCAAAACCAGCTATCAATGCTACAAAATCGGCTATCAACGCCACAAAATCGCCTATCAATGCCACAAAATCGGCTATCAACACCACAAAATCGGCTATAAATGTAAAAAAAAAAACCCGGCTTTTATTCCAAAAATCTATAAATTTGGCTTCCACGCCAACAAAACAAAACTTGGTTTTCAAAAAATTTGGCTTCCATGCCAAAAAACAAAATCTGGCTCCCATGCCAACAATAAATTTCGGCTCCCATGCCAAAAGCAAATTTCAGCTCGCATGCCAAAAACAAAATCTGGCTCCGATGCCAAAAACAAAATCTAGCTCCCATGCCAAAAAAAACAAATTTCGGCTTTCATGCCACAAAAAAAAGGCTTCCATGCCACAAAATTTTGGCTCTCATGCCATAAACCCAAGTTTTGGCTTTCATGCCATTTCGAATTTGGCTTTCATGCCATCACAAAATTCGGCTTTTATGCCATCCCAAATTTTGGCTTTTATGCCACAAAATCCGGCTTTCATGCCATCACAAAATTTGGCTTTCATGCCATCTCAAAATTCGGCTTTCATTCCATCAAAAAACCTGGTTTTTTCCTAAAACAATCCTTTGACAAAAGATTTTTCACAAAATGACAACCTTTTGATCAAGTTTTCAAACAAACATTCTCATCTAACTTTTGCTTATTTTCAAAAAAAAAAAAAAAGAATTTAAGTGAAAGGTATATAGAGTACAAAAGATGTTTCTACATGGAGGTAATAAAGAAAAGAAGAAAAGAGCTTGTTACAAAAATCAGGAGCTCCGTCTAGCATGGTCTTCAACCAAAGATTCAACTCCTCAAGCAGACTCTTGGCCTTAGCCTCCAAAACTTCCAGGCCACACTTCTTCAACATCTTTCCATAAAATGCGGCAGAGCGCCGCGACCCATTTGCAGCATGAGGAAATTCTTCCCAGAGAATCTGCCATTGCTTATATTCTTGAGTCTTCCTCTGGAGATCATTGTCAGCCTCCTCAACCTGGCGAATCAGAGTACTTTCTCTAGCACAAGGTTCCACAATGGTGGTCCACTTGGCAGCAGCTTGTTCTTCCAATAGCTCGAGAAGCTGCCTGGCCTCAATGACCTCCCTATCCAGACGGCGCAGGACTTGTGTTAGCTCAATGATAACCAACTCGGTGACATTCCTCTCCCGAACGAACTGCTTCCGAGTCCACAAAATCTCATTCAATTCAGATTTGACCTCGCCGGAAGGCTTCAAAAACATCTCATGGAAGAAGTCACCATTTGGAAAGCTCTTGGTCTCAGTCCACTTGTTGCCCAAAGCTATGACTTCATCAACAAAAGCCTTCGCACTTTCAATGTCCAGATCGACCTCTTTGCTCCCAGCAAGAATGTCCTGTACATGCTTGACCATGTCGAGCCAGCTTCCAAGTGGCCAGAAGAGAGAGTTTCAATCCATGAGCTCAAGACACTCTTCAACACTTTCTTCGCATACTGAAGAGACGGCCCGGATGAAGACTCGCCCCTCTCCATCGATCAATTGCCCATGTCATGCCCTATTGGAGGAGTAATCATCAAGCTCTTTCCAATTGAAGACACTGGCGAAGGAATATCCTCAGAAGGTTCCACCTCTGCCACATTGAAACCAGTTGAAGAAGTCCCTACTTCTAAATCAGCTGCAGGCATCCCCTGCTCTGGCCCTAAGGGAGACGGAGGAACTTCTCTTGTTACCCACAATCTGCCAGCAAAACACAAAAAGAGGTATGAATATGATCCTGTTGAAAAACCATTATCATCAGGGCTATTACTACAAATACCTTCTTCAACGACTGGCGGAATATTTTCTGCCTCCATGAGCTTATCCGAAGCATCGTCAAAGGTTGCATCCATGGATGGCTCGAAGTTATCAAAATCCTCTAGCGAGTCAGCTGGCGAGAAAACAAAAAAATATGTCAGCAGACGGCGGCAAAGCAAAAACAAAAGAGGCAAAAACAAAAAATATATACGAGGCGAAGGTTCTGGAACCACTCCAGAGTCCCTTGGCCCTTCCTCAGATGCCACAATTGGATCCATCACAGCGTCATCAGCCAGAACCTCAGGCATCACCAAGTCCTCATCCTCTGCTAAAAAAAGGAGGAGAGGAGGCAAATCAAAACAAAGAAATCTCAATGAAAGAAACGGAAAAAGAAAGAGGAAGAATCATACATTCATCAACAGTCTCTTCTTCTCGACTCCTCTTTTCCGGAGGCTTATCAGCATCCCCGGACACCTCTTCAGCAATAGTGAGAGGGATTCCAAATCAGGAGAGCCTTCATGTCGTCTCTTATTACGACGCTGCCCTCTCTTCCTCTTACCTCTGCGGGTCGGTTTACTTGAAGTGCCCGCCCCACTGTCAAAGTCAAGACTTTCACTTGACTCCTTACCGGATGGTCTGCTTTTCCCAGTGGACCCCATGGAAGCCTCCGTTCACTCTACTTGCATCTAAGTGTTGATCTCAGCCTCCTCCTCCTCTAGTTGTTTCAAGACCTCACTAGGTATCTCTTGTACAACTCCTGATCTGATGACGTCCTGTTCACCAAGAAAGCCTATCTTATGCTTTTCTCTAGAAAGGAAAGCAAAAACTTCCTCTCGTCAGACACCATCTAATCTACCAAGAGCCTTCCTAGGAGATTGCTTGATAATGAGCTCCTTCTTAGAAAGCCCCCAGTACACTAAAAAGCTCTCCGTGAACCATTTCGTGAAGCCAACAGTCCAGAAAGTGGGCAACTCAGGATAGGAAATCATGGCGGTAGTGTCCTCTGCACTGTAAAAGCCCCATGCATTCCTCCCATCCTGCAAACCTCCAAAACGCCTCACCATGCTCGAAGGCGCTCCAACAACGCCTTGAGAGAAGCCCCACTGCAGAGCAAAACACGAGGGGACATACAGCTGAATGTCGACAAAAAGATGTCTACGGTATACCATCGTACCAACGCATATGTTGAAAAGCCACCTCTTTTCTGCGTCTATCAGAGAATAGTGTCTTCCTGACCCTGCCCTGGTGGAATCACAAGAGACACCAAAGTCAAAAGCCTTCTTCCGCAAACCTGGAGAAAGCTTTACAGAAGATTGCCCAATCTCGACGTCCCTGAATCGTCAGATCCTCAAATGGGCAGACAAAAGAGATTCAGAAACGGCTGTCCCTCTAGCCAATCGAATCATAAAAGGGTTATCATCCTGTGTAACTCCCAATCGATGGAAGCCAGGACAGTGGTACACATACCACGAATAGAAAATATGGGCTGAAAATACCCTGTTCATAGGGAGCCTAAACCGAACAAGAAAAGCAGCACCCTGCAGTTCGGAACACAAATAGGAGAAAAGAGCAGGCACCAAAGCCAGCCGCTCTCCGAATGCCATCTGACAAGCCGGAAAAATGCAATGTGACCTGATGTGCTTTCCATCTCCTCCAGCAAAAACAACCTCACCCACCCAATAGGTGAGGTAAACAGTGAGATCTCTCCACAGTACATTGTCAAGATAAATGGTGTCTGTGCTTATGAAGAATTTCTTCAAATTTTCTCGCATAACAGAGGTCTTCTTCAAACCCTAGTTTTTAGCCCTAGCATCCTGGGCCATCCTATTAGAAGACTCCCCGCTGTCAAAAAAGTTGGAGCTACAACTCTTCCAACTGCTGCACATGACTTTCGATCCCTTTTTCTCCTTAAAAAAATCATAGAAGGTGACGAGCTGAAAGTACAAAAGCTTGAACTCCTTAGACAACTCCTCAAGGACAGTGTCAATAGGCATCAACTCCTCATACTGTGTCAAACCAAGCCTCTCGACGGCGAGAACCACCGAGGCCATCACTTATCAAACAAAGCATATGAGTGGCTTCAACAAGCTTCCAAAGGGCTGCACGTCGAATTTCAGGTCATTCCGACAACGTTTGACCAGATTTCAACACTCCGAAAGAAAATCAAGCCTACCGGAGGTGGAGCACCCCGGAACCATGACCTCCAAATCGGAGCTAAAGGATCATCTCTACATGACTCCAATAGGCTCCCTGTCAAATTTCAGGACAATCGGACATCAGTTGACCGTTTATTGAAGCTCGACATTTTTCCCGCAGTAAAATCAATTCAAGCATCGACGAGACCCCAAACGGCTTCAAGACTCAGATAAAAGCCCATGGTTGGTCCTATCCATTGCTCAGGAAACTTCACCTCATTTCTCAGGTCATTCCGACATCGTTTGACCTAGTTTCAACTCTTGACGGAAAATCGGCTACAAAGTTTTCGGCTTTCCCGAAAAATGGGAAATTTTGTGCTCTGGTTTTGTGCGACTTCTCGTCAAGTTTTCTCCAAGAAAATTAAGTCAATAATTGAGGAAAATGTCAAGAAAAATACAGAAGAAAAACGGAATGAAAAAGAAGAAAAAACGGCCGAAAAAACTACTCGGCGACCAAAGGGGCCAAAACCCCATGGTCATCGGCGACCTTGGCCAAAGGTCGCCGGCAACCCTGGGTGCATGGTCGCTGGCGACCCTGGAAATCTGGGTCGCCGGATTTTTTGCCGGATGGCCCGATTTCAGATCCTTTTCGCGTTTCGGGAGTTCTTGCCTTTGTGATTTTCTGAAAATCCAATTTTTGATGCTTGAAAACGGCTGATCTCCGCCAACATCTCGGATTCGCCGTCAAGAGCATGAAGTCATCACTGATCACTCCAGGATTGCCAACCGGTTGACCAAGGAAGTACACTTTCTGCCCGACCGATTGAGAAATCGACAAGACAGATGTCACCGGCCCACCAACATCAATCAATATCTGAAATTGCATCACAATCCGACATCAAACAATGTGTGGATCCACCTGTGATGATCACAAGAAGAATTCCAAAAGACGCGGCATGGCCCGCGACTCTTCACATGCACTGGCGACCACTTAATGTCGTTAATTGACCCGTTTTATGACAACTTAATGCGGTCATTAACTTATTATTTTGGACGGCCCAATCAGATTCAAGCATATGGGAGTTACAAGTCCAAGCAATCATGGCATTAAAACCATAAAACTCTCCTCATCATGGAGATTAAAGGCGATTAAATGCCGATCATTCTCCATCGGCCAATCACAAGCCAAGAAAAAGGAGTTACAAAATCAAGAAATAAAAACTTGTAACTCCTCCCATCATGAAGCATCAATGCCATCAATTCCCTCATCATGGCCATCAATGCCCATAAACCACCTCATGGCTACCAAAAGCCTATAAAAGGAGGTCCATTCCAAGAGAGAGGCATCTACTTGAAACTTTGAATCCTTGCATTTTGCACATCCACACCAACACCCATCCAGAGTCTGGAAAATCCCAGAGAAAATCCGACGAAGTCCTGCTGCTCTGCTGCAAGAGACACTACAAGGTGATCAAAGTCCCTTAGGGGGCCACCCCCCCACCCCCCCCCCCCCCCCATGGTCCCCTTCTTCTACAACATGGCCTAAACGTGGCTTTTCAGCCCGTTTACTCGATTTTTCATTGGATATAGGACCTCCCCTTGGTCTTTATCCTTTCAAAAACTGAGGTTGGAGCCAAGCCGAAGAATTGAAGCATCAAGCGTTCTCATTTGAAGGACGATGGCGAAGTCCACACATGACTTGCGACTGTCGATCTGAACGAGTCCCCGCAATCTCCTAAGAAGTTAGATTCCTTATCTTTCTTTTCTATTGTAATTTGTATTTTTTAAAGAGACAAAAAAAGTCACAATTCTTATCTTTCATTTTGATGAGATTTGTAAATCGCCTTTCACGGCACCAAATCGCCTTTCAAGGCAAACAAACAAAAAATCGCCTCTTACGGCATTCAAAACAAAAATTGTCTCTTTTCTTAAATATTTATGCAATTTGAAAAGTTAGAAAGAATGATTGATTTCCTTTCTACTTGTGAAGGTGAATCTCCGGATCATCACCATTCCAAGTTCCAAGTAGAATAGAAAATCTGGCATACCCGTACCAAAATGTTGATACCCGCTTTTCCTCCTCCACTGAAACCCGGCAGCCCCCGGGGCGGAAAGAGAGGATAGAAATCGAGGGTCCATCAAGTTGGCACACCCGGTGGGACCCGTTCACTTGAGAACGTGATGCTTCGATCCCTAGGCTCCTTTTTAGTTGGTGGCCTATGTTGCATCTTGCATCTAAAAAAAAAAACATGAGATGGGATTTTAGTTATTCTTTCTCATTTCAAAAAAAAAAAATCTGATTTCTTTTCTTGGATTCAATTTTGAGAAACTTTGATCATCTCTTCTTCGAATTTGATAGCTCACAGAAATGTTTGCAGCTATTGTTCGTATTGGAGATTGGGCCATCTTTTCTCTTCGATGAGTCCAATAGGGGTTTTCAAAAAAAAAAAAAAGTTCATTTCAAACTCTTTCAAAAAAAAAATCTGATTTCTTTTTCTCGGATTCAATTTTGAGAAACTTTGATCCTCTCCTCTTTGAACTTGATAGCTCACAGAAATGTTTGCAGCTATTGTTCGTATCAGGGATTTGGCCATCTTTTCTCTTCGATGAGTCAGATAGAGGTTTTAAAAAAAAAAGAAAAAGAAAAAAAATCTTATTTAAAAAAAATCAGTTTTCTCTCTTTTTTGGACTCAAATTTGAGAAACTTTAATTTTTCCCTTTCGGATTTAGCGCTCGCAGAAATGTTGAGCCCTTGTTCGGATTGGAACACCATTCGCTCTCTTTGATGAGTTCATTAGAAATCTTTCAAAAAGAGTTAAAAAAAAACACTAAGGTTGCACCAATTGCGTTCTTTGACCAAAGTGGATTTAAGAAAGGCCTTGTCTAGAGTGTGGAGACAGCTAGACTGTTCGAGGCAAGGGTCCTCCAAACGGGTTCATTAAGTAATCCTACCCTTACCTGGGGGCTGATCTATCTACTAAGGTTTCATAAGATTGAATTGGAAACCTATGTGCACCTTTCAAAAAAAAAAAAAAAAAAAACTTCCGTCACTTTTGAGTTCAGAATTGAGAAACTTTGGTTTTTCCCTTTCGGATTTAACGCTCGCAGAAATGTTGAGCTGTTGCTCGGACTGGGACACCATTTTCTCTCTTTGATGAATTCAATCTTGACCTTTCAAAAAAAAAAAACTTCCGTCAATACTAGATTCATATCCGAGAAATTCTGGTTCCTTCCCTTCTGGATTTAGCGCTCGCAGAAATATTGAGCCTTTGTTCAGATTGGAACACCATTTGCTCTCCTTTATGAACCCAATTTTGACCTTTCAAAAAGAAATCCCATCTCGTGTCCTTTCCAAGGATGCGATTTGGAACATTTGTGCTTAGCGGTGCTAGTACGCCCTTTTGGGTCTACTGTATTCGCGACCGACACATTTGTATCTCCAACCTTATATCATTTTACCTCGAGTGAGCCTTGCTTCTCGGTAATTTGAATTAAGGTCTACAATTGCTTCTAGCAGTCACTCGTACGCTCACCCTGAGCCTACCATACTTGTATTTTAGAACAATTGTATCCTCTATGGCTTTTTGCCTTCTTCATCTTGCTTGGGCCGGGCCATGTCCCCTTGAGCGATTTGAAAAGACAAAACCATAGTTGTTCTCCATTTATGATCACCATATTCTTGTGATTACTAATGGATGTGGTCTTCTTTCAGAAGTTTTCCAAAAACTAACAATGACAGCTTCATTGACCATCACTTTTGATGAGAACAAGTACCAACTTATGCTTCAAGACAAGCAAAACAGGCGCACTCATAAGCGCCCTGCCAGTTGCCGAACCGTCATCTCCCTCGACAACTCTCAAAACACAGGGTCAACCTCAACTCCCCAGACCATCGTCTTCGGGTCGCTGGGACCATTCTCACTCCCCGCAGAAGAAACTGTACCTGCCAAGAAGCAGAAAACCGCCCCACAACATGTCACTAACATGGCACCAAGGACAAACACAAAGAAGCCTGAAGCCCGTGGCGCTCCTATGAAGCCTCAACCCACAAGAAACCAGGTTTGCCCCAAAACCTAGTCCCCGAGATCTTCATCAAAACAACGGAGATCCCAAACATCTACAAAGCCAGCATACTTGGCCCCTCTCAAGGAGAACCTGTTCTACCCTCTCTCTTGCATGAAAGAGGAGAAACCTACCCTCCGCCCAAAGAGCAAACAAATCCAGCATGAGCCGGCTTGCTCCTACAAGCCCAAAATCAAATCCTGCATCTTTAGGCCTCCGCAAAAACCCACTGAAGCCTGCACTCCTGCGAGTCGACCTTTCATCTCAACAGGGGCCTAACTTGCAAAATTCAAAGCCTCACTGCGACAGGCTTAAGACTGCTTCCGGATCTTGTCCATGCCCAGCTTCAAAGAAGACAAGCTCAGCTGCTGCGCACTGGGGACTACATCATTCATTGCTAGAGCCCAGCCAGAGCTGACTGAAGGTCAAATTGCTCGTCGTATGCGTTGCCGCACGGCATATCGACAAAAGAGACTTGAGAAGCAAAGAACCCAGCATTCTACTCTCCATGTCTCTAACAAAAGGGTCGAAAAAGAAAGACCCGACCAAGTTGTTGTTGTCCATATGGTTGGCAAAACCAGAAGATGCCAGAAGTAAGCAACCAAAATCCGTGTCAGACGTCCGATGACTTGCAGCGTCTCCCGGACAAGAACACATCTGGAAGAATCCTCCACTCCTTCAAGCCAAGGACACCTGAGTAATCACTCCTCGGACTCTTCATCTAAAAGAATGAGCCCCAGCTCAGTCACCAGGATGATTTCTTCGCTCGAATCCCGAGGGATGAACGTCCTGGCTACAAGTTCTGAGCAGCCTCCACCGCATGATAACGTAACCGCACGCATCCAGCAGTTGGAGCAAGGACAACAGAGAATTGAGGCTCTGATGGAAAACCTCCTTCTCACTTTACAGCGCCCACCTAACAATGAAACCCCTCCAAATCATCAAGATGACGAGGGCAATGCAGAAAACAATGAGTCACGCGCCCTTACCAAAAAGGAAGTTGACAATATCCTTGCAAAAGCAAAAGAAGAGGATACATTGAAGGAACATGGGATCAAGCCACCCTATCCCCTATTGATGGACTTGATTCCGTTCCCTGTAAAATTTAAACAACCTACTCTCCAAACATATACGGGGAAAGGTTCAGCCAGACAGCATGTCATCCATTTCAAGATCCTGACGGGAGCTATCGCGGATCAAGATGCCCTCAAGATTCGCCTCTTTGCAAGTACCCTAAAAGGTACGGCCTTTGATTGGTACTCCACTCTGCCGGAGAACTCCATCCAAAACCGGGCTATGCTGGAGACACGCTTCCTGACCCATTCCAAGGTGAAGACCATCCTGTTACTATGGCTCAGCTCTGCAGCCTAAAACATGGAGAGAATGAGTCAACATACGACTTCATTCACAAATGGAAGGCAATGGCGTACAAATGCTCAGATGTATTGCCATAAGCGTCGCTAGTCGACAACTGCCGTAACAACATGAGAGCAAGAATCCGCTCCATGATCATCGGCAACAAATCAAAGAACCTGGGAGAACTCCTAGAAGCTTCCATGGATGCTGAAATGGTGATCAAAGACCTCAACAGTCAGAAATCATCAAAGAAAGAGCCAACTGCCGTTACAACCTCAAAATAAAAGAAAAAGGAGGTTCTTAATGTGCAGACCAAGTCAGCTCCTCAACAGCCAAAGAAAGCTGAAAACAAAGCTACAGGTAAAAGACCTGAACTCTCTGATGTCTTCAAAAAACGTGTAGAAAAGAAATACCAGTTTGATGAAGACGTTGAAGAAATTTTTGAGGCTCTCTTAGCAAACGGCAAACTCACCTTGCTCGAGCCCAAAAGACCGGGAGATGTTGGCAAAACCAACGATCCCCGATATTGTCCATACCACCAAATGATCTCGCATCCTCTCAATCAATGCTTCGTTGTGAGGGAAAAGATCAACGAGATGTTGAAAAACGGAGTTATCACCTTTGAGAAAAACTATGGCTCCGCCTCCGTCAACATGGTGTCATATGGGCAAACTTCAAAATCACCGAAGGAGAAGATCACTACTTCATTCAAGGTGATAAAAATGGCTCAAGCATCCCAATAGTTGGTTCCCTATCCAACACCAGATGGACAACCCATATGGGTGCATCCCGATCTCTTAGAAGATGAAAATTGGGAGATCGTCAAAACAAAGCCAACCGCTCAGCAGCGAAGGCAAGCCAAGAGACAACTCCGCAAGCTCAAACAGCAGCAGAAGTCTCAACCAAAAATAAGAAGTCCTTGAAAAAACGAAAACCTCTTCCACTACTTCACTAAGGGCAACAGAAGAATCCCTTCCCAAAACTTCAAAGGCGGTAAGAAAATTCACCCTTGATGATTTCATGCCACCTCAATACAAAAATGAAACTGCGCAGGGGGCATCATACTCCTGCAACTCGGTAGTTGGATTCTCCATGGATGGATACGAGTCCAGTGATACTGCCAGTAACATCGATGAATGGGAAGAATCCCTTGAAACAGGAGAATACCTCTCCGATGAGGAATGGATTCCCGAATCTCATCTTATGCCAGTAATCTAGTATAACCCATTACAGCCACAAGGATCCTGGTCCGATGATGAAGAAGACCAAGAGGCTGAAAATGTTGTTGATCCAGCACCAGCAGATGCTTCAGTGGAACCCAATAATGGTGAACCACAAGGAGCAGATAACGAGGAAGATTTGGCTCCTATGCCTGATCTTGAAGAATATGCAAGAATCTTGCAACATCTTGCCATTGAGCAGGAACAGGATCGCGTCAACAATCTTCGTCATGATCCAAAGCCAGAAATCCCTGAAAATCAACGGGAACTTTCTCCCTCAACTCCTGAAAATGGAGAAAACAGTTGGATCAATGATTCTCTTACATCCGAGGATAAGTCCGATCCCCAACAGTCTACACTGGGGGCATCCTGCAATGCGATAGCTCAGGATGATAGTGCCTCTGAAGCTTCCGAAGACACGTATTCCCCGACTGGTAGTATATCTTCCGGAGCTACATCTTCATAGGTGACTTCCAATGAGATATCATCTTCTCAGCCTTCATCTCCTGAAACTGTGACATTGGAACTCAAGCCTCTTCTGATTGATCATCCTGAAGAAGCTCCTACCAATGAAGTCTTCTTCAATGAAAATCCAGTCGATTGGTCCCAGATACTCGATCTCATAGACGATGTCTGGACCGATAAATTACTCAACAAAGAAGAAAAGTTGCCAGACGCTGTTCAGGACTTGGTCCCGGAAAATGCTCCGTGCAACACAATCACTGAAGACGGCAATGCTGCTACAGAGAAGCCTTCAGCAAATGACAAGGATCAACCCCTCGATCCTGAGAGTGATCTCCCAAACGAAGACCCTTCTCAAAAAGCACTCGAAGTAAGCAGTCAAGCCCCCTTCGTGATCTCTCTCAGATCTTCAAAGCCTTTGGTAATCACCACCAAAGCAAAGAAGACAAAACAAAAGGCCGTGGGCAAGTTCATTGTCTCCCTTGTGTCTATTATGCATGACACAGACTCGGACTCAGAGCCAGAAGACGACACAGCGTCAAGCCAAGCTGATACTCAGCAAGATCGAACTGCTCTCACTCCATTGGAGACACTTGCTGACATAGAAGACCCTACGTCTGCGCCCTTTGTTATTCCAGCAACTTCTCCAAAAGAGAAAACAATCTTCTTCCACAAATCAGGAGTTTCTCCACCAAATTCTCCGCTTGAACCTTTCCAAAACGAAGGTATACCTCAACTATCCCTGTATAGTCCAATGGCACAAGCTATCATGAAGAAAATGGGCCACGACGCTCAGAACCCGACTGGTTTGGGAGGTGGCCGTGGTATCCTCACACCATTGGAACCCACCCCAACTAAAAGTCAACCAGAAGATTGGAAAATCCACCTTCATAAAGGCAAGTCTTCATACGGGTTGGGGTGTGATCCTACCACTCCCATGAGACAATTGATACAAAAGCTACAAAGTCGTTTTGCCGACAAAGCCTCAGCATCTCGTGTCCGTGAAGATATTGATCTCCCTAGATATCTTTTTGAGGGATCACCCATCAAGGATCCAAGAAGCTCCTCCAATTCGTATAATTTCTCTGATGATGAGGAGGAATTGTCCAATGACATAGACGCGCGGTTCTCTAATCCAGAAGAACCATTGTCTCCAAAAGAAGTACCCTACTTCAACCCAATTCCAACAAGTGATTGGGACCATCTCATTGCAAGTCTTAAGAAGAGTACTGATCAAGAAGACCCATGGATAGAAACAGAGCCTCGATCTGTAAATGCCTCTAGCACTCCAGAAGGTCTTGTTGAGTTGGAAGCCTTCGAAAATATTGTGGAGGAACCACCTTCAAACCTTCCGACAGAAGATCATGTTCAAAAGATAGACTTGGGAACACCTGATAACCCACGTCCTGTATTCATAAGCAAGAATATAAAGGATGATGAGTTACCCGAGTATATCTCTTTTCTTCGTGAGTTCGTTGATTGCTTTGCATGGTCTTATGCTGAAATGTCTGGCTTAGATCCCAAAGTAGCAGTCCACAAACTCAACTTGCAAAAAGAAATCAAGCTTGTCAAACAAGGCCAAAGAAGATTCTGTCCTGACATGATGGACAAAATTGAACAAAAAGTTCAGAAACTCAAAAACGTTGGCTTCATCCGCAAGGAACAGTATCCTGAATGGTTGGCCAACATCGTCCCCGTGACAAAGAAAAATGGGCAGATAAGGGTCTGTATCTACTACAGGGATCTGAATAATGCATGCCCTAAAGATGAATTTCCACTCCCCATACCAGAGGTGATTGTAGACACCTCATTTGGCCCCCTATGATAGACTTAAACACCTGTCATGTATAACGGTGCCCCCATTTCACCCATAATTGAATGGTTAATGGCATAATTCAGATTAATTAATGACGATGAAGATGCTTGTTGAAAATTTTATGCTTAGTTCGACAATATTTAGAAATTCATGAGAGAAAAGGCCGAACCGCGTTGAGACTTCAAGTCCAACCCACTACTCATGCAAAGGATAGGCTACAGTACTATCCAAGTCCCTTCCAGACTACATAGAACGCACTTAGGTTGATTCCAAAGAGATTACACTTAGTTTACCTAAGTACGATGCGACTAGTATGATTTAAACAATTAGAATCTTTGACCCACAGATCCCTACCATTTCCTGAACTCTAATTGCTAGGATGTATGATCCAAAAGATTCTACGTTCCGAGAGCTTTCCGTCGATATATAGAACGTCCAAATCCGATGAACGTATCAAAAGGTATGGCCGTCGGAAGACTACCCTGCGAACACCCCACCAGGCACATACCTGGGCGCCTATGTAGGTGCGCCCATGTCCCAGGGTTGTACTTGGGCGCCCACACAGGTGCGCCCAGGTCCCTAATTGCCCTAGGAAAACACATAGGCGCATATTTGACTGCACCCCGCTCTACCTCTCATAGTTCCGACCCGATCTCAACCTAAAAAAACGAACCTGAACCGAACCTCGAGCCCATTTGACCAAGGCATGACATGGGCGCACCCACAAGTCCTGGAATCAACCTGGGCGCCACTGTGTGTGCGCCCAGGTCCCAGGTTGCTCTAAAGATGCACTTTGAGTTATACTTAGGCAAGTTTTACTCCACCCTTCGCAGTTTCGACTCGATTCATACCCAAAAACAATCCGAAACAGGACCCTAGACCCATTAGGCTTCAAAGTTAGACATGGGTGCCATCATGTGGGCGCCCAAGTCATGGGACCCACTTGGGCGAACCTCCATGTGCGCCCAAGTCTCCGAGAGCCCTATCTCACCTTGATTTGCGTGAAACCCTTGGAAACTCGTGCAAGAAGTAGCCCTAACTCTTCCTCCACGTCAAAATCACTATAAAGAGACCTCACATACTATTGCAAAGGGAGGCTACCAAAAAGAGAGAAAAAGTAGAGCAAAAAAGAGAGAAAAAGAGAGAGGTCACAAAGGAGATCTTTAGATCTAGAAGAAAGGAGAAAGAAGATTGCTTTGGTTCTCCAAGATCAGCAATGGAGAAAGCCTCCCAAAGCCATGGACTTGCATAAGAACTTCAACTTAGGACTTAAAGAACACGATTCGAACCGGTACTTATAGATTTCTTTTGTTTATTTGCATTACACCATCATCATTGTTTAGAAACATGTTTAGGATCATGCACACATTGTAGATCTGCATTAATAGTATTATTTTACAGTAGATTAGATATTCAGTATTCATTCCTCATTAGAAACATGCTTAGGATCATCCGTAGTTTGTAGATCTGTGTTATTCTCATCATCCTGAACTCGTGATTAGGATAGATCTTGCATCCATATTGTTTTCATTAGGAAAAATCCGAATCTGAAAGGAAAAGTGCTAAAAAGAAAAGAGAAGAGTACTTGGGCGCCACTGTGTGTGCGCCCAAGTCCCAAGAGTGGTGTTTTGACCTTAGTTTTGATCCCTCCTGTGATTTCTCTCTCAAATTCGGGTTTCTATTAATATAAGTTGGTATCGGTACCCTCGGACCTGTGACTTTGTGTTCAAAATTGCGCGAAAAGCATTGAAAAAGAAACAAAAGAGAAAGAAAAGTGCAAGATAGAACTTGGGCGCCCATACAGGTGCGCCCAAGTCCAAAATTGGAGATTTGACTCCCGTTTTCCATTTCGCTCGCATTTTGCTTCGGAAATCCGAGTCCATCCTCGTATAAGTTGATATCAAAGCATTTGGATTGGTTAAGAGTATTGAAAGAACCGAAAAGGGACCAAGCATATCATTGAAAAAAGGAAAAAGTACAGGAAGGTACTTGGGAGCAACCCTAGGTGCGCCCAAGTCCAAAAGTAGGTTTTTGGTCCCGATTTTCCGTTTCATGGGCTTCTTTGCTCTTTGAATTCGAGTCAATCCTCATACAAATTGATATCAAAGTCTTAGGACCAGTAAAGAGCATTAAAAGAAATAAAAGGGGAGTAAACATTCTTGCCAAAAGAGAAGGAAAAGAGCCAAAGGAAGGCAGAGGTACTTGGGCGCCACTGTGACTGCGCCCAAGTCCCTACAAAGGGACTCATCCTCGAATCTCGGTCCTTGCATTGTTACTCTTCAAATCCGAAAGTTTTGATATTAATAATTTACAGTAGTACCTTACACTTAGTCTCGAGTTATTAGTGTTGGGATTGGTGTATGCCCTAAAGCCCACTAGCTGCTTTTTTCTCTCTGTTACTGGATATTTATAGGTTATATATATTGGAATGATTCTTTCTCTATAAACATGTGTATATGTATGGTTGTGTGTAAGGCCCATTCTAATAGTTGAATCAGGTGTGAAATGGCTTCACACATATAGGTCTGATTCATGGATATTGGAAACAACAGATTTGTTCATCTGGAGTTGGGCACTTCATCTTGGTATAAGTTATAATGAGATACTCTCCTATATAGGGTGACATACCTAAGTCACGGGAGGGCTTTCCCGGATCTATCTCATTAGTGCATGTGTCATGCATTGAACAGGACCATTGTAGGTGTGATCTCTAAAATAGTACTTGTGAGAACCCGACCCTTAATTTCTTGGTTTAGTGTGGTTTTAATTGTGATTTGGTTTTCTCGACGGGTTTAGTGATTGTTTGGTTGAGTTTTTGAGTTTGAATAGATTTTTCATAACTTTGGAGAGTTTTAAAAGACGTTGACTTTGTTTTGACCCGACCCTTGTAAATTGTATTTTTGTGAGAATTTATTCTTGGTTTCTAAAAATTCCAAATTTTATTCCTTTTGACCCATTTTGTTGTTACAAACAACTCTCATGTTTCGACCGTCTTGAATAAATACTCAGAAATTGCGTTTTTCGAGAAAAAGGGCAAAAATGACAATTTTCACTAAATCTGTCCATAAATTTCGAGAATTCCAGAAATTGGGGAAAATATACTTTTTGGAAAGTAGTTATTTCAACGAACAACTTTGTCTTCTTCGTCGAACCGATTTGAGGTCCCGAAATGCATGTTTTTAGCCCGGCAAATGTTTTAAGTTGTGGGACCCATCTCCCCTTTGTTATAAAAGGAACCCACCTCTTCTCTTCTCTTCTTCCTTGACCTAATTTCTAAGAGAGGAGCAGCCCCAGCAGCCATGGCTTCCTCCATTCTTTTCTTGCTTTCTCCATCTCATAGCACCACCAAACAATGCCAAACCAAGATTAGACTCCACCATTTTCATCCTCATCTCAAGAGCTATCCATTGACACCATTTTTGAAGAAAACCAAGCTTTTCAAGATTTCCTTTGAACAACCTCTTGCTTTTTGAAGAACTTCCAAATTGGTGATTTATAGCTTGGAGAAGTGATTGGTGGTTGATTTGATTAGCATTGGACCCAAGGCAAGTGGATGAAATGATTTATTTTCATTGATCATGTTTTATACAAATGTGTAGCTTTCATTAATGATTTTCATTACTTATGCTTTACTTCATGACATGCTTTTATTGAGATTTGAAATACACTCTTTAGTGTATCTTTCTAGTACATTGCATTCTTGAAAAGGGTATCTTGATAATACTAAGTTTTGACTTGTTTCATGTGATGGATTTCTTTGGGTTGAATGTGAATGGAATGGATGATTTGATGGAAGGATGGATGTAGTTGAATGGGGAATTTGAAGTGTTGAGAATGAAGTTTTGATTGTTTGAGATGGAGGATCTTTTAACTCACTTTATTACAGGGATCTGACCCTTGAAAATGAGGAGTGTTTGGTGAAAGAAGGGACTGAAAACAGCTTCAGAATTCTGTGTCCGCAGTAACGTCGGTCAGCTGTCGGTCAGCCGTCGGTTAACCGACAGCCAACCGAGGTGGACCGAAACCCTCTCGGTTCCAATTCCAGAGAGCAGATTTCCATCAGGAAATCTGTCGGTCAGCTGTCGGCTGACCGAACTCCCTAGTTCGGTCGACCGAGAGCCAACCGACAGATCTTTCGGTTCATTTTCCAGAGAGCAACAAACTTCCTGATGTGTGTAGAGCTGACAGTCAGCGCCGGTCAGCCGTCGGCTAGCCGACATCCCAGTTCGGCTGACCGACAGCCAACCGAGGAGCTGACCGACAGCAATTGTATTGTTTTCTTCTTGAGGAACCATAGGGAACTATATTGGAGGAGAGTGAGGAACTGTACAGAAGAAGAAATTCCATCATCATGACTGTGTTGTTTAGGTCTTTTAGATTTGTTAATGTATATAAGGCCCCGGAATGTTTTCAATTCTTAAAGAGTACCAAATGTATGTCGAACGTAACATACGGGACCCTAGTACATTGATTCAATCTTGGACTTTCAACACTTGGCCCGGAGAATATGAGAAATCCATTCATGCTTTATTTTGACCGAATTTCACTTGTACACTTAAAATCTCGTGTTTTATGACTAGACTTGCCCGACAGTATTGAAAGTTATGTTTTTAACATTGTTGCTAGCCCGTACAGGCCCGACCGATACAGATATGCTTTTGTGCTTATGAGCACCCCGTCCCGTCATATGTATTTATTGGATTTGATTTCTTGTATATGACTCATGAGAGTAAAACCTGGAGGCAATAGGGGGCCAGAGCTTTGTAGTGCGAGCCCATGAGCTAAAAGAGAACTTGCATACATGTATTTGTTTTGTTTGCTTGCATATAACCTATGAGTCGGCACCACTAAGCTTGGATAACCTTGTCAGTCTGATCCACTGACTTGGAGATTCCCCACTTGTCCCGCCAGCTGCAGCATGGATCCCGATACCCGGTTTATTAACCGTGGTCCCGTCCCGATACCCGGCTCGCTCCCGTGGTTCCCGATATCCGGTTCGCTACCGTGATTCCCGATACCCGGTTTGCCACCGTGGTCCCGTCCCGTATTATTGTATATGTATATGTGAATTTTGTTGTACCTCCTCACTTCGGTGACCGAGGTCAACGCCCGATACTCTAGTCATTTCGGTGATAGAGGATTTAGCTTTGTGTGGTTGCCATCTTGATAGTTCCTGATCCTTGTTACCCGTACTGTTTTATATTGATCATGTCTTTTCTTAATAAAGGATGCATTAATTCTACATGTTTTAAATGAGTCCCCGATTTGGGAAATGTTTATTGTTTATCCATGTTCTAAAAGAGTTCCCGATTAGGGAAGTGTTTATTGTTTATCCATGTTTTAAAAGAGTTCCCGATTAGGGAAATGTTTATTGTTTATACATGTTTTAAATGAGTCTCCGATTTGTGAAATGCTTATTGTTTATACATGTTTTAAATGAGTCCCCGATTTGTAAAATGTATATTGTTCGTACATGCTTTAAATGAGTACCCGATTTGTAAAATGTATATTGTTCGTACATGCTTTAAATGAGTACCCGATTTGTAAAATGTTTATTGTTTGTACATGCTTTAAATGAGTACCCGATTTGTAAAATGTTTATTGTTTATACACGCTTTAAATGAGTACCCGATTTGTAAAATGTTTATTGTTTAATGAGTACCCGATTTGTAAAATGTTTATTGTTTATACACGCTTTAAATGAGTACCCGATTTGTAAAATGTTTATTGTTTGTACATGCTTTAAATGAGTACCCGATTTGTAAAATGTTTATTGTTTATACACGCTTTAAATGAGTACCCGATTTGTAAAATGTTTATTGTTTGTACATGCTTTAAATGAGTACCCGATTTGAAAAATGTATATTGTTTATACACGCTTTAAATGAGTCCCCGATTTGTAAGATGTATATTGTTCGTACACGCTTTAAATGAGTACCCGATTTGAAAGTTGTTTATTGTTTATACATGTTTTAAATGAGTTCCCGATTTGTGAAATGTTCATGTTTTGTACATGCTTTAAAGGAATACATGCTTTGCCTAATATCCGTGTTTCATACCCGTTTTATATGAATACATGATTTCGTCAGATACTCATGATTTCCGATACATTTTTATTATGTACAATTTTGATCAGACAGTATGATTTATTTCATGTTTTATCATTCAGTATGTTGTTATATCTTTTCACCCGCCTGCCAGACCGTCGTGTCTGACCCACTACTTTGGTACTCGGTTCAGATTTCTTCACCCGAGATGAGTGCACGTATTGGCTGTGGAGCCATGAGCTTACAGGTGTTTGTTGGCTATGTCATGTCGACATTGAGCTTGACATCGGTATTACGTCACATATGGGTAGTAATCATTAGCTTGTTTTCTTGTATGGCTTTTATTAGCCTTTTTGCTTGGGATTGTAATTAATATACATTGTTATTTGTAACTTGAACATATATGGGAATGTAATATCCTGTTACTGTCAGCTCTGTACTTTTATTGTGATAGTTTATTCCATTCTGAGATGGATCATTGATAAGATGAGTATATGCTTGGGTTAAGTGCGGTGCGGAATCCAATGGCCACGGACTCCGAGTCGCAACACCACGAAAGCTTCCGCTAAATATTCAGAGTGTGTTGGAATGAATTTGTAATCCTCACACACGCGGATCTTGGGAGAAACATAACTCTCAATTCACGGACCCCGGGTTTGGGGTCGTGACAGACTGGTATCAGAGCGGGCAAGTTTCTAGGAAATAAAACACTCTAGGAACTTTAAGACGTGTGGTGAGGAAACCGTTAGATTGTCTTGTTTTGGCTAGATGCCATTCTGTTTTGGTTCGGATTTGTTTTCTTTCTAGTGGGGGAGACCCTTCTTGTCTCTTCCCTTTTTGTTCTTGCTGGGAATTTGGGGGACCAAATTCTTTTCTAGTGGGGGAGGATTTAATATCTCCGCACCCACATTCAGTGTTTTTTTCTTGTTTTCGCGTCAGAGAGTTAGAGTTTTGTGGTTTTAGCTTGTGGATCTCGGAGGACTTTGGCAGAATTCCCAGCTTTTCAATGTCACAGATGGAGCTAGCGAAGGAATTTGTGAGCAGTTGTTAGTCAGCAAGGAATGTGAACAGCATATTGAGACCCAATTCCAGTTGATCGTGTATCGTCAGATGGTGCGTCAGGCAAGTAAGTGTGGATTTTGGATAAATCTGGAATATTTTCCTAAACCAAAAGACTACAGGAACTAGACAAATGATGGATTTTAGGAAGTTTGAGGTGATTTTCAGTTGATAGAGATTCAAGTGGGTACCAAAAGCAAGAAATTTCTCGAATTTGATAAACTCTTGGCGGAGAAGTGCTAGAAGATTTTTAATAATTCCAGAATGATGGTGAAGTTGACTCAGTAGGATGCATCAGTGTGTGGTTAAATGATAGGAAGAAAACTTTCAGCTATGGTGTAGAGAGCTGTGTACAGAATGGATTGTTACCTGGTTTTATGATAGAGGAGATCTTGCAAACTTTACAGACTTTTGGAATATCCGTTTGGGCAGAGTACAGAGACAACAGGAGAATTGGCAGTTGTGCAGGAACAGTGCAGATGTTTAGAGACAAGTTTTCAATTAGTAGAGCTCCAAGGAGATGTCCAGAATTAGAGATTCCTAGAATTTGATGAGGTTTGTCAGAGAATTATTTTAGGGTTTTCAACAAGTGCAGCCATATGGTGGAGTAGACCCAGCAGGATGTGTCATTGTGTGGTTAGAAGCTTTTGGAGTTGGATTTCGGCAACTAATGAAGGAGTTGACTGCAGGAAGAATCTCTACTTGATCGCCCGACAACGAAGATCTTTACAGATTTTATCGACACGAGGAGCATCGGATTTCAATGTACAGGTATACAGAGCAGGAAATCAGTTATTTTGGATTTTATTAGGAAAGGTAAACTTGGCAGAGCAGCTGCAAGAGTGAACACGGAGCTCCAAATACTAAAGAATAGTGAAGGGACAAACATGTTAGTGTCAGAGACCGAATACTGTACTGAGGATCAAGAGCAACGAGCAGAAAGAATTAAAGCTAGCAAGAGTTAACCTTGAAGATTGTGCAGTGGATGTGAAACCCTAGCTTCGATAGTTGCGATGAAGTCGACAAAATGGTTCCAAGAATTTTCAGTATCAAGGTGTTTAGAAACAAGAGACTTGGTTGAACTTAGAAGGAGTTAGAGTTGGCGAATTCCTTGAGCAGTCAGATTGAGGACAGTGACGGATTCGAGCCAGTGGAAGAATGTTTGACGACCGTTGATAGTTGACCAAGGGGTTCTACCACGAGGGTGACCCAGCGAGTTCAGATGTTTTCGAGAGGACCGTTTTGGAGTTTTGATTTGTGATTTTGTTTTCGAAGTGCGGATTAATATCCCCACTTGTTTTGGATTTGTTTAGTTCATTTGGAGGACCAAATGTTCTAAGGGGGGGAGGATGTGAGAACCCGACCCTTAATTTCTTGGTTTAGTGTGGTTTTAATTGTGATTTGGTTTTCTCGACGGGTTTAGTGATTGTTTGGTTGAGTTTTTGAGTTTGAATAGATTTTTCATAACTTTGGAGAGTTTTAAAAGACGTTGACTTTGTTTTGACCCGACCCTTGTAAATTGTATTTTTGTGAGAATTTATTCTTGGTTTCTAAAAATTCCAAATTTTATTCCTTTTGACCCATTTTGTTGTTACAAACAACTCTCATGTTTCGACCGTCTTGAATAAATACTCAGAAATTGCGTTTTTCGAGAAAAAGGGCAAAAATGACAATTTTCACTAAATCTGTCCATAAATTTCGAGAATTCCAGAAATTGGGGAAAATATACTTTTTGGAAAGTAGTTATTTCAACGAACAACTTTGTCTTCTTCGTCGAACCGATTTGAGGTCCCGAAATGCATGTTTTTAGCCCGGCAAATGTTTTAAGTTGTGGGACCCATCTCCCCTTTGTTATAAAAGGAACCCACCTCTTCTCTTCTCTTCTTCCTTGACCTAATTTCTAAGAGAGGAGCAGCCCCAGCAGCCATGGCTTCCTCCATTCTTTTCTTGCTTTCTCCATCTCATAGCACCACCAAACAATGCCAAACCAAGATTAGACTCCACCATTTTCATCCTCATCTCAAGAGCTATCCATTGACACCATTTTTGAAGAAAACCAAGCTTTTCAAGATTTCCTTTGAACAACCTCTTGCTTTTTGAAGAACTTCCAAATTGGTGATTTATAGCTTGGAGAAGTGATTGGTGGTTGATTTGATTAGCATTGGACCCAAGGCAAGTGGATGAAATGATTTATTTTCATTGATCATGTTTTATACAAATGTGTAGCTTTCATTAATGATTTTCATTACTTATGCTTTACTTCATGACATGCTTTTATTGAGATTTGAAATACACTCTTTAGTGTATCTTTCTAGTACATTGCATTCTTGAAAAGGGTATCTTGATAATACTAAGTTTTGACTTGTTTCATGTGATGGATTTCTTTGGGTTGAATGTGAATGGAATGGATGATTTGATGGAAGGATGGATGTAGTTGAATGGGGAATTTGAAGTGTTGAGAATGAAGTTTTGATTGTTTGAGATGGAGGATCTTTTAACTCACTTTATTACAGGGATCTGACCCTTGAAAATGAGGAGTGTTTGGTGAAAGAAGGGACTGAAAACAGCTTCAGAATTCTGTGTCCGCAGTAACGTCGGTCAGCTGTCGGTCAGCCGTCGGTTAACCGACAGCCAACCGAGGTGGACCGAAACCCTCTCGGTTCCAATTCCAGAGAGCAGATTTCCATCAGGAAATCTGTCGGTCAGCTGTCGGCTGACCGAACTCCCTAGTTCGGTCGACCGAGAGCCAACCGACAGATCTTTCGGTTCATTTTCCAGAGAGCAACAAACTTCCTGATGTGTGTAGAGCTGACAGTCAGCGCCGGTCAGCCGTCGGCTAGCCGACATCCCAGTTCGGCTGACCGACAGCCAACCGAGGAGCTGACCGACAGCAATTGTATTGTTTTCTTCTTGAGGAACCATAGGGAACTATATTGGAGGAGAGTGAGGAACTGTACAGAAGAAGAAATTCCATCATCATGACTGTGTTGTTTAGGTCTTTTAGATTTGTTAATGTATATAAGGCCCCGGAATGTTTTCAATTCTTAAAGAGTACCAAATGTATGTCGAACGTAACATACGGGACCCTAGTACATTGATTCAATCTTGGACTTTCAACACTTGGCCCGGAGAATATGAGAAATCCATTCATGCTTTATTTTGACCGAATTTCACTTGTACACTTAAAATCTCGTGTTTTATGACTAGACTTGCCCGACAGTATTGAAAGTTATGTTTTTAACATTGTTGCTAGCCCGTACAGGCCCGACCGATACAGATATGCTTTTGTGCTTATGAGCACCCCGTCCCGTCATATGTATTTATTGGATTTGATTTCTTGTATATGACTCATGAGAGTAAAACCTGGAGGCAATAGGGGGCCAGAGCTTTGTAGTGCGAGCCCATGAGCTAAAAGAGAACTTGCATACATGTATTTGTTTTGTTTGCTTGCATATAACCTATGAGTCGGCACCACTAAGCTTGGATAACCTTGTCAGTCTGATCCACTGACTTGGAGATTCCCCACTTGTCCCGCCAGCTGCAGCATGGATCCCGATACCCGGTTTATTAACCGTGGTCCCGTCCCGATACCCGGCTCGCTCCCGTGGTTCCCGATATCCGGTTCGCTACCGTGATTCCCGATACCCGGTTTGCCACCGTGGTCCCGTCCCGTATTATTGTATATGTATATGTGAATTTTGTTGTACCTCCTCACTTCGGTGACCGAGGTCAACGCCCGATACTCTAGTCATTTCGGTGATAGAGGATTTAGCTTTGTGTGGTTGCCATCTTGATAGTTCCTGATCCTTGTTACCCGTACTGTTTTATATTGATCATGTCTTTTCTTAATAAAGGATGCATTAATTCTACATGTTTTAAATGAGTCCCCGATTTGGGAAATGTTTATTGTTTATCCATGTTCTAAAAGAGTTCCCGATTAGGGAAGTGTTTATTGTTTATCCATGTTTTAAAAGAGTTCCCGATTAGGGAAATGTTTATTGTTTATACATGTTTTAAATGAGTCTCCGATTTGTGAAATGCTTATTGTTTATACATGTTTTAAATGAGTCCCCGATTTGTAAAATGTATATTGTTCGTACATGCTTTAAATGAGTACCCGATTTGTAAAATGTATATTGTTCGTACATGCTTTAAATGAGTACCCGATTTGTAAAATGTTTATTGTTTGTACATGCTTTAAATGAGTACCCGATTTGTAAAATGTTTATTGTTTATACACGCTTTAAATGAGTACCCGATTTGTAAAATGTTTATTGTTTAATGAGTACCCGATTTGTAAAATGTTTATTGTTTATACACGCTTTAAATGAGTACCCGATTTGTAAAATGTTTATTGTTTGTACATGCTTTAAATGAGTACCCGATTTGTAAAATGTTTATTGTTTATACACGCTTTAAATGAGTACCCGATTTGTAAAATGTTTATTGTTTGTACATGCTTTAAATGAGTACCCGATTTGAAAAATGTATATTGTTTATACACGCTTTAAATGAGTCCCCGATTTGTAAGATGTATATTGTTCGTACACGCTTTAAATGAGTACCCGATTTGAAAGTTGTTTATTGTTTATACATGTTTTAAATGAGTTCCCGATTTGTGAAATGTTCATGTTTTATACATGCTTTAAAGGAATACATGCTTTGCCTAATATCCGTGTTTCATACCCGTTTTATATGAATACATGATTTCGTCAGATACTCATGATTTCCGATACATTTTTATTATGTACAATTTTGATCAGACAGTATGATTTATTTCATGTTTTATCATTCAGTATGTTGTTATATCTTTTCACCCGCCTGCCAGACCGTCGTGTCTGACCCACTACTTTGGTACTCAGGTTCAGATTTCTTCACCCGAGATGAGTGCACGTATTGGCTGTGGAGCCATGAGCTTACAGGTGTTTGTTGGCTATGTCATGTCGACATTGAGCTTGACATCGGTATTACGTCACATATGGGTAGTAATCATTAGCTTGTTTTCTTGTATGGCTTTTATTAGCCTTTTTGCTTGGGATTGTAATTAATATACATTGTTATTTGTACCTTGAACATATATGGGAATGTAATATCCTGTTACTGTCAGCTCTGTACTTTTATTGTGATAGTTTATTCCATTCTGAGATGGATCATTGATAAGATGAGTATATGCTTGGGTTAAGTGCGGTGCGGAATCCAATGGCCACGGACTCCGAGTCGCAACACCACGAAAGCTTCCGCTAAATATTCAGAGTGTGTTGGAATGAATTTGTAATCCTCACACACGCGGATCTTGGGAGAAACATAACTCTCAATTCACGGACCCCGGGTTTGGGGTCGTGACAGTACTATCACAGAGAGAGATCAAATCACCTCATGCTACTAAGTGACCGGTGCTCTTAATCTTGAGCATTTGTGGATGAACTGACGAAGTCAAGTACTTGTGCTTTAATTCACTATGGGTGAGATTCTTTTCCTGGGTCAACAGCTCTGTGAGTTAGGTACTCGGGCTTGATCAGTTGGGACATGCAAAAGCAATATAGAATCTATGCCATCTACTGATGGATTGATCGTCCCCTTAGAATTATCCGATTGATCATCAAAATCTAAGATCTTAGTATATGGATGTTCCATATTGATATTGAACTTGTGGGTCGCTCCCGGGATCAAGAGAATAATATCAGGATGATGATTAAGTCAAGGATATGAAGTTCTAAGGTTTAAGATTTAATCGAGAAGGTTGATAGTACATCGGATAACCTGACTCGATTGAGGATGTTACATAGAGGGGCATTTAGGTCATTGCACTTGGTAGGTCGGAGACAACAGTCATTTTATGACAAGCTTATTTCATACTTAATATTTGTCCCTGGAGTGCAACCATAACTCTCTAGTGGAATGAGTTAAGGTTAAAATGGTCTTAATGTTGCTATGGGTTTAGCATGGACATTTTGGTCATTTTGGGAGCCAAGGGCAAATATGTCTTTTGGTCCCTTCTCTAGTCACTTTCCTATATTGGCATGGTTTCCTAATTTCATTAGGAAATGAGGTTGAATTATTTTATGGAAAAATAATTTTGAATTTAAATTCAAATAGGCCTTGATGGCATACATGAATTTAATTCTAGACAAATTATGGACATGTGGGCCATAGTGTGGGCCATAGCATGTGGGACGTCCAAGATGGGAATTTCCTAGTGTGGGGTCTTCAACTTTTAGTAAGTCTCTCTACTTGGAAGGTTGGACTCCTCCTTGGATAAGTATTCCTATAATAAAGTTTCCCTTTTTGATTGGAAACTTAAATTAGTAAGTGTTGCACAACTAGGATTACTAATTGCTAAGTTTAAGGGATGCTCATAGTATGTTTCCTTTTCTAATTTGGAATGGATCTAGAAAGGAATTTAATCTTAAGGGTTACTATTTCTTTTTAGTAATTCCAAGGGAATTAGAAAGGAGGCTACTTAGTGAGCAAGGAAACTTTGTTACTAATCTATATAAGGGGAGACATCCCATGGGCGTGAATGACCTAACATCTACACAAGAGCCACACGCCCAGTACCTTTTCACATAAAGGAGAGCTTTATGCTAAGTGTTTTCTATAGAATTGCATTCTAGAAACTCATCTCAAAACCTAGATTAAGGTTCCACCACCTTAGCCAATCAGATTAGGATCCTGAGATAGAGGAGAAGACTAGAAGAAGAATTATTCCTGCAGAAATTCCAGCAGCATAGTAGCTGATTGCAGACCTGATCTTGTCCCTTTTGCATCAGTTTTTCAGAGGTTTAAAGCTTGCAAATCTTTGAGGTAATAGTCTTCTATAATCTCCTTTTAATTAGACACATGTTGTTTATGATTTCATGGAGTTTCTACGCGATTCTTTATTGCTGATTTCCGCTGCATAGTGCAGAAATTAGATTTTTTTAAATCTGTCATACTTTGCATCAGCCATAGTTGTCTCTATATGAGAAGTTTCAGATCTGAATCGCGGTTTCCTTCAGTTAGAAATCATACTGGGATATCGCCAGAAGCCCGAAATACACCAAGTCCCGCAGAGGGAACACTGGCGCCCAAGTCCTGCAGGAGCACTTGGGCGCCCTTGTGTGTGCGTCCAAGTCCCCAGTTTGACTCTAGGCCCGTATTTTCTTCAATTTGCATTGCATTTAACTTGCTATTGGATCTCTATGATAGTTTTAATTGATTGCTCAACTTCTAGACTTGAAAATATTAGATTATCACACTTAAGTTAAGTAGCATTTATATTGCATAAAATACCAAAAAAAATTATAAAATCATAAAAACTCTTCCCTTCTCATCTTGCTCTTTAGTAGTTAGAGAAGAGAATAAAAAATTAAAAGATATAGAAAAGTACATAAAAAGAAAAAAGAATAGACATTAAGTAGAAGACCCTAAATTGTTCTTTAGGATAGCTTGCATTTTTCTTTTTTGCATAAAAAACCAAACACCAAAAAAATCATAAAATCATGAAAAACTTCTCCTCTCATCTTGCTCTCTAGTAATTAGGGAAGAGAACAAAAAGAAATTAAAAGAAATAGTAGAATTATAGAGTTAGACATTAATTAGGTGATCCTAGCTTATTCCATTCATGCTTAAGTAAACTAATAAACTTAATCAACCCTTATCTAAACACTCAATCAATTTGAAGCAATTAATTAAAACACGCAATTAAAATCCACATATTTAATTAATTAATTAAATCCCTAAAACTTATTAACAACTCCTAATGAAACCCCTAATTAAATAAAACTTTAATCAACAAGTCCCAATTAAAATCCCAATTAGCAAACCTAATCAATAAGATTTAATTTATTAAAAGAAATTAACATAAAAACACCCTAGAAGATAACAAACTACTAGACCGACACTTAAGAGCAACCACAAGTGCGCCCAAGTCACCCCCGACACTTGGGAGCAACCATAAGTGCGCCCAAGTCACCCTCGACACTTGGGAGCAACCATAAGTGCGCCCAAGTCACCTCAGACACTTAGGAGCAACCATAAGTGCGCCCAAGTCACCTTTGACACTTAGGAGCAACCATAGGTGCGCCCAAGTCACCCCAGATACGAAGGAGCAACCATAGGTGCGCCCAAGTCATATTTAGTTTGGGAATCACCGAATCCCTATTAATTTCAAACTTTGACCTAAATCAACACACTAGAACACCCTTACGATTTGAAACAACTATAGCCAGTAGCCTAGATTAACCTAAAAGATTAAACCGACTTAAGCCACAAAAACATCCACATAAGTACCAATCTCTTGACACTTAGCCTCCCATAATAATTAAGAAATATAATTAATTGAAATCTAATTTAACCTTAATCAGTCCAACACAATAAAAACACAGTTAATTTAAAGAACATCAAACGATAAACACGAAATCTCAAATTAACCCATAAAGAAGAAAAGAAACACGCGACTCAAACACTTGGGCGCCACCACAAGTGCGCCCAAGTCATCCAGGGACTTAGGCGCCACCACAGGTGCGCCCAAGTCCCATCCTAGTCCCAAGGCCACCACATCCTAACTCACTTCGAATTTTGGCCAAAATCAATATCTTAGAACCTTTACAGAACCAATAACAATCTTTAAATCAGAACCTTGATCAACTTGGACCCGTCCGGAACTTCAAATCAAGCCAGAGTGACCAAAAGATTTCAAATTCCAACTTGGGCGCCACTATTGGTGCGCCCAAGTGCACAGGAATACCTAGGCGCATGCACAGGTGCACCCAAGTCCTCTGTCACATCCAAGTTGAGAACCTTGGTTTCGTTTCGAATCCCGGACTTAAGACTATTAAAATTAATTGACCCAAAGTTAAAGACAACATCAGAACAGAAGCCTACATTGATTAGAACCCCACGAAATTCCAAAATCAAGCCAACACCATCGCAAACAACCGAATCACAAAGAGCAGCCACTTGGGCGCCACTACAGGTGCGCCCAAGTCACCAAGAGGACCTAGGCGCCACCATAGGTGCGCCCAAGTCCTCCCGTCATCACTTCACTGGTTTCGACACCTTTTGATCATTTGAATTGAAACCTAGAATTCCAGAACCTTTGGCATACTAAAACAGAACCTTAAAACACTCTTAACTCATCCCTAAATAACTCTTAATCAAACCACAACTTAAAAAAAACCAAATCAAATTAATAAGCTATTTAGTCATAGGAGCTATCAAATTTAGACAATTTACACCCTAGCATTAGATCGGGTTTCCTCATTAGATAGATTAGAGCATTAGGCTTCGTCCCATCACTTTTCCTGTTCCGTTAGGGGACCGTTATAGCTAATGTGGGCGGTCTAGGACCTTAGGTTTAGGGTTAATCCGATGATCAGTAATAAAGCATTAATCACGTAAATCCAAGTAAAATCCCCTAGTTAGGCCCTTCTAGCCCCAATATCAAAAATCCATAAAAACTATAAAACCAATAAAATAAACCCAAAAAGATTTTTCCTTTATTTCTTCCTCCACCTCAGGTGCCAGATATTTAATTGAACTTAATGATAAAAGGGAATGAAGAACTGATTTCTAAAAATTGAATAAATGAGAATGAAGAGATGAGATGAGTGATTTCGCACACACTTTTAAAACAATCACGGCCCATCGGCCTTCCTAAAACAAATACTGGCCCATCGGCTACCTCTAATTAATTTCGGCCCATCGGCCTTTCACTTTTATCACTCGTGTATCGCACACGAAAAACACAGAAATCACAAGTCAAAGTCTCATTTGCATCATTGTTTTGGTTTGCAAAGTCAACCTTTAAACCCTATTTTGCCAAGGGATTTGAAGGGGGTACCCGGGAACGGGGTCGATCCTCTTCTTAAATATTTGGCACCTCCCCCCTTTTATTTTCTTTATCTTAATTGTTTTACTTTACTTGGATATACTATGATTTTGCTATTTGAGGATTAACCTTTATTTGGACTTTAACGTGTAACCCTGAATTGACTCTATATTAAAGAGACCCAAAAAGACCCAAATTAATGTGACAAGACAACCGTCGTGTGTTGCCGGCAGCACATTAGACGAGAGGAAGGACCCACCTATTTATTTTCTCCCATTTTTCTTCGGCTTTCGTCGAAGGACGGTGTTACGGCTGTTACCGTAGTTGGCGATCGTGATCCGTCGATTTTGAGGGTATTCGGAATCCTCATTTTCGATGTAAAATGAAAATAGCACACGTATAGATGAATGGAGATTTTTTCCCAAGCCCAATTGGTTGGCGAGGGGGGGTCGAAATTCACATCCGACAGTGATGATTGACAACACTTGTGGGTTCGAGCAAATGACATTCATGGATGGATTCTCTGGCTACAATCAGATAAAGATGCATCCTGAAGATGAAAGATATACATCGTTTCGGACCCCATTTGGCGTATATTGCTACACTGTCATGCCATTTGGTTTGAAAAATGCAGGTGCAACATATCAGAGGGCTATGATGAAAATATTCCAAGATATGTAGCACAAGACGGTCGAATGCTATGTTGACGACCTCGCCATCAAAAACAAAAGAAAAGAAGACCATCTCGACGATCTTCGAGAAGTCTTCCTCCGACTTCGGAAACACAAATTGCGGATGAATCCATTAAAATGCTTATTCGGTGTCTCATCGGGTAAGTTTCTCGGATTCATAGTTCGGAAATCTGGAATAGAACTTGACCCCACAAAAGTCAAGGTTATCCTTGAAATGCCATCTCCAAGGATCCTAAGAGAACTAAAAGGGCTTCAGGGAAGATTGGCGTACATCTAACGATTCATCTCTAATCTATCAGGGAAGTGCCATCCATTCTCTCGCTTGATGAAAAAAATACATGGACTTTGTCTGGGATGCTGAATCTGAAACTGCATTTCAAGACACCAAAACATACCTCACCAAACCTCCAGTGTTGGCTGCCCCCACAATTGGAAAACCATTCATCTGGTACACAAGAGCTCTCGACCACTCTTTGGGTGCTATACTCGCACAAGAAAACGACGATGGAAAAGAAGCTGCTCTATATTACCTTAGCCGCATGTTGGTAGGTGCAGAGCATCGCTACTCCCCAGTCGAAAAAGAATGCTTTACAGTGATGTTTGCCGTACAAAAGTTGCGTCAGTACTTGTTGTTCAACACGGTCTACCTAGTTTCGAGGTTCTCTCAATGCTCGATTGGGAAAATGGTCCATCCTTCTATTGCAGTTTGATATTACGTATGTACCACAAAAAGCAATCAAAGGCCAAGCTCTAGCAGACTTTTTCGCAGAGCACCCATTGCATAAAGATTCTCCACTACGGGATGATCTCCTAGACGAATTTTTCTACAACGTGGAAACTTCCTTATCAAATGCCTCCTGGGACATGTACTTTGACGGCGCAACCAGGACAAATGAAAAAAGAAAACAGATATCGAGAATTGGCATCCTCTTTGTCAGCCCCGACAAATACATGATTCCACACGCTTTCTCGCTACTGGAACCATGTTCAAACAATGCAGCTGAGTACCAAGTCCTGATTATAGGATTGGAACTCGCTCTCGAATCCGGCATCACCATGCTGGAAGCCTTTGAGGACTCCCAACTGATCGTCAGCCAGATGAATAAGAAATTTGAAGTCAAGAAGCCCGATTTACTGCCTTACTACAACAAGGCGCAGTCGCTTCGACAAAAATTCAACATCTGTCACATCACCCACATCCTCAGGGTGAAAACATCCGCGCAGATGCCCTGGCCGGACTTGCCGCATCTATGGCAATCCAAGAAGGGGAAGATATGCAAATCACAGTGTGTCAAAGGAGGATTCTCCCTCCTCTTAACACACACCAAGTAGTTGCCGAATGCCACCAAGTGGTTAGAAGTCGGATGTCTATAATCAAACCTCCGATCGGCGACTGGAGGGATCCGTTCATTGATTACATCATGTTCGGAATCCTACCTAAAAATCCAAAAGAGCGGGTAAGCATTCAAAGACGAGCCCCGAACTTTCATTTGGATATTCCTTCAAAAACACTTTACAGAAAATCCTTCAACGGAATACTTCTACGCTGCTTGTCACAACAAGAAGCTGAGGAAACTCTCAAAGAAGTGCATGCTGGTCTTTGTGGAGCCCATCAGGCTGGTCCTAAGCTCTACGATCAGATAAAAAGGCTAGGTTATTATTAGCCTACCATGATAGCTGACGCAATGCGATTTGCTAAGCGATGCCAACAATGCCAAATTCATGGAGATTATGTCCACATGCCTCCAGAATGGCTACATCCAACAACAATCTCATGGCCTTTCGAACCTGGGGTATGGACATCATAGGTCCTATCTCTCCCCCATCAAGCAAAGGTCATCGCTTCATCTTCGCCGCTACGGATTATTTCTCCAAGTGGTCAGAAGCATTTGTGCTCAGCGAAATGAAGACCACATCAGTCCTTCAATTCTTGCGCACCAACATTATTGTCGTTTTGGCATATCTAAAAGATTCGTCCATGATACCGGACCACAATTCCAGGATCACAGATTCTACAGGTTCTGCGACAAGTACGAAATCCAAAGTTGTCCTTCGACTCCATATAATCCTGCAGCGAATGGACTAGCAGAAGCCTTCAACAAGACACTCTGCAAAATTCTCAAGAAAATGGTCTTTAGTCACAAAAGAGACTGGGGTGACAAACTACCAGAAGCTTTGTGGGCCTATTGAACCACCGTTAGAGGACCAACCCATAGCACACCATTCTCTTTGGTTTATGGATGCGAAGCTATTGTTCCTTTGGAAGTACAAATTCCTTCCTTAAGGGTATCTCTGCAAAATGACATGACGTAAGAAAGCAATGTCAAATTGAGACTCCAAGAGCTGGATAATCTCGATGAAAGACGGCTCGAAGCTTTACAAAGCATTGAGCTGTACCAAGCACGTATGGCAGGATCTTTCGACAAGAAGGTCAGGCAACGTACCTATAAAAAGGGAGGCTTGGTTCTTGCAGTAAAAAGACCCACAGTCTTTGCTCACAATTCCAAAGGCAAATTTGGACCAAAATGGGAGGGACCCTTCGTCATCGACAAAGTCTTCTCCAACGGCGCATACACTCTTCTAAACATGGAAGGAAACAGATGTATGCTGCCCATCAATGGCAAGTTTTTGAAGCGGTACTACCCCTGAAGACTTCCTCAAATAGGTCAGAGCGATACCTACACGGCCAAAGCCTATTCCCAGGTACTTGCTCGTCAAACCTACCCCTTTTGAAATTTTCATCTTTATGTTGAAATTTCTAAAAAAAAAGAAAAATCTTTCAAAACAATACTTACTTTCATCGTTCAAAAAAAAAAAAAATCAAATCAATACCAAAATCCAAGTTTAGGAGCCTCTTCCCAGACTTGACCAAAACTTTCAATCCTTGAACCTAAAATTCATGGTTTGAAACAAAAATCAAGACTCAGGAATTTCCACCCTAGTCTGCCTCGGCTTTTACAACCAAAAATGGTTTTAAGTCAAAACTTACGACTTTTGCGTCTTTTTTTTTTTTTTTTAAATGGTTTTTAGAAACCGGAAGGATGCGAACCCCATTCGATACTTCCAAAACCCAAAAAACCGGAAGGATGAGAACCCCATTCGATACTTCCAAAATCCAAAAATCGCAAGGAAACGAAACCCATTCGATACTTGCAAAACCTCAAATTTCAAAAATCGTGGAGACGCAACATTCCAGTTGATATCCATAACCCAAAATTTCAAATGGTTCGAGAAAACCTCAAATTTCAAAAAAATCATGGAGACACAACATTCCAGTTGATATCCATAGCCCAAATTTCAAATGATTCGAGAAAACCTCAAATTTCAAAAATCATAAGGAAGTGAATTCATTCGATACCCACAAAACCAAAATTTTTGAAAAAAAAAAAGCAGGGAAGCAACGCTTAGTCGATACTTGCACCCCAATCCCGCGAGGAAGCGATATTCCATCGATACTCGCAAACCCAGTCCGCGAAGAAGCGACATTCCATCGATACTCGCAAACCGAAGGAGCAAGGAAGCGACATTCCATCGATACTCGTAAACCGAATGAGCAAGGAAGCGACATTTCATCGATACTTGCAAGACCATTCAGCGGGGAGGCGACATTTAGTCAATACCTGCATTTTGAAAACCAAAACCCGGCTATAAACTCCAAAACCAAAAACCGGCTATAAACGCCAAAACCGAAACTCGGCTATAAATGCCAAAATTCGGCTATAAATGCCAAAACAAAAAAAAAATCGGCTATAAATGCCAAAATTCGGCTATCAAAGCCAAAAATCGGCCATAAATGCCAAAAATTGGCTTTCATGCCAACAAAACAAAACTTGGTTTTCAAAAAATCTGGCTCTTATGCCAAAAACAACAAACAAAACCTGGCTTTCATGCCATCCCAAAATTTTGGCTCTCATGCCAATTCAAAAAAAAAAAAAATTCGGCTTTCATGCCATCTCAAAAATTTGGCTCTCATGCCATTTCAAAAACTTTGGCTTCCATGGCAAAAAAAAAAAAAAAAAAAAAGAACTTTGGCTCCCATGCCACAAACAAACAAATTTTGGCTCCCATGCCGCAAACAATTTTGGCTCTTACGCCACAAAATTTGGTTCCATGTCATCCCAAAATCTTGGCTCTCAAACCATAAAAAACCAGGCTTTTGCCACAAAAATTGGCTTTCATGCCCAAAACGACCCTTTGATAAAAGATTTTCACAAAATGACAACCTTTTAATCAAATTCTCAAACAAACATTCCCACACAGCTCTTGCTTAAATTTGTTTTCATCAAAAATAATTTAAGTGAAAGGAAGGGATACAAAAAATATAGTACCCAAAAAATGTTTACACACGGAGGTACAAAAAAAAAAGAGAAGAAGAAAAAAGGAGTTTTGTTACAACTTAGGAGCTCAGTCCAACATGGTCCTCAACCAAAGATTCAGCTCCTCAAGCAGACCCTTGGCCTTAGCTTCCAAAGTTTTTAGGCCACGCTTCTTCAAAATGTTCCTATAAAATGAGGCTGAACGTCGCGACCCATCTACAGCACGAGGAAGTTCTTCCCAGAGAACCTGCCACTGCTCATATTCCTGAGTCTTCCTCCGGAACTTACTCTCAGCCTCCTCAACCTGGTGAATGAGAGTCCCCTCCTTGTCATGAGCTTCCACAATGGTGGTCCATTTGGCAGCTGCTTCTTCCTCCAAAAGCTCAAGACGCTGCCTAGCCTCGACAACCTCCTTATCAAGGCGGTCCAGGTCTTGCTTTAGCCCCATGATGGCCAACTCAGTAACGTTCCTCTCCCAAACAAACTGCTTCTGAGTCTGTGAGATCTCAGTCAGCTCAGCTTTGACCTTTTTGGAAGGCTTCATAAACATCTCATTAAAGAAGTCACCATCTGGAAAACTCTTGGTCTCAGTCCACTTGTTCCCCACAGCGATGACTTCATCAACAAAATCCTTGGCGCTTGCAATTTCCAAACCAACTTCTTCGCTATCAACAAGGATGTCCTGCACATGCTTGATCATGCCAAAACCAGCTTCCAAATGACCCAAAAAGAGAGTCTCAACCCATGAGCTCAAAACAGTCTTCAACACCTTCTTTGCATACTGAAGGTGTGGCCCAGATGAGGATTTGCCCTCCTCCGGCACCCGACTGCCCATCTCATGCCCCATTGGAGGAGTGATCAATAAACTCTTTCCAATCGAAGAAGCTGACTCGTTGAAAATGGAAGAAGCCCCTACTCCTGGATCGGCTGCAGGTATCTCCTGTTCTGACCCTGAGGAAGACGAAGGGACTTCTCCTGCTGCTCCACAATCTATCAATTAAAAGACAAAAAGGTATGAATATGATCTTGTAAAAAAAAAATCAATATCAAGATTATTATTACAAAACACCTTCTTCGACGACCGGCGGAGTACTCTCTGCCTCTCTAAGCTCATCCGAAGCATCGTCAAAGGTTGGATCCATGGATGGCTTGAAGTCGTCAGAATCCTCTGGCAAGTCAACTAACAAGAAAACAAAGCTACATGTTGGCAAATGACAGCACAAACAAAAAGGGAGGAAAACAAAAAGAAAAGGCCAAAGAAATCATACCAGGTGAAGGTTCTTGAACCACTCCAGAGTCCCTGGGATCTTCATCAGATGCCGCAATCAGATCCATCATCGCCTCATCGGCCGGAACCTCGGGCATCACCAAATCATCATCCTCTGCCAAAAGAAAGAAAGCAGTAGGTAAAAAAAATCTCTCATAAGAGAAAAGAAGAGGCAAAAGAAAGAAGGAGGATCATACCAGCAGTCTCCTCTTCTTGGCTCCTCTTCTCTGGAGGCTCGTCAGCATCCCCAGACACCTCCTCAGCAATTGTGAGAGGAACTTCCAGATCAGAAGGACTTTCATGCCGTCTCATATTACGGCGCTGTCCTCTCTTCCTTTTGCTTCTGCGGGACAATCTGCTCGACGATCCTGCCCCACTATCAACATCAAGTCTCTCACTAGAGTCCTCACTGGATGGTCTTCTTTTTCCGGTAGACTCCATGGAAGCCTTTATGCACCCCGCTTGCATCCAAGCGTCAATCTCGGCCTCCTCCTCTTCCAGCTGTCTTAAGACCTCACCAGGAATCCCTTGTACAGCTCCTGATCTGATGACGTCCTGCTCATTGAGAAAGCCTATCTTGTACTTCTCACCAGAAAGGAAAGCCAAAACTTCCTATCGACAGACACCATCTGATATGCCAAGACCCTCCCCAGGAGACTGCTTGACATCAAGCTCCTTCTTGGAAAGCCCCCGGTACACTGAGAAGCTCTCCACGAACTACTTCGTGAAGCCAGCAGTCCGGAAAGTGGGCAGCTCAGGATAGGAAATCATGGCGGTAGTGTCCTCTGCACTGTAAAAAGCCCATGCATTCCTCCCATCCTGCAAACCTCCAAAATGCTTCACCATGCTCGAAGGCGCTCCAACAACGCCTTGAGAGAAGCCAAGCTGCAATGCAAAACACGAAGGGACATACGGCTGGATATCGACGAAAAGATGTTACGGTACACCATCGTACCAACCCGTATGTTGAAAAGCCATTTCTTCTCCACGTTTGTCAAAGAATAGTGTCTTCCCGACCATGCCCTGGTTGAATCACGGGAGACACCAAAATCAAAAGCCTTCTTCCGCAAACCTGGAGAAAGCTTCACTGAAGACTGCCCAATCTCGATGTCCCTGAACCGACGGATCCTCAAATGGGCAGACAAAAGAGATTCAGAAACGGCTGTCCCTCTAGCCAAACGATTCATAAAAGGATCTTCGTCCTGTGCAACTCCCAACCGATGGAAGCTAGGACAGTGGTATACATACCACGAATAGAAAATGTGGGCTGAAAATACCCTGTTCATAGGGAGCCCAAGCCGAGCCAGAAAAGCAGCAGCCTGTAGTTCGGTACACAAGTAAGAGTAAAAAGCAGGCACCAAAGCAAGCCGCTCTCTGAATGCCATCTAATAAGCCAGAAAAATACAATGCGGCCTGATGTGCGTTCCTTCTCCTCTAGCAAAAACAGCCTCACCCAGCTAATAAGTGAAGTAAACAGCGAGATCTCTCCGCAATGCAATGTCAGGACAAATGGTGTCTGTGCTTGCGAAGAACTTCCTCAACTCTTCTCGCATAGCGGAGATCTTCTTCAAATTTGAGGCTTTAGCCCTAGCATCCTGGGCCATGCTATCAGGAGACTCCCCGCTGTCAAAAAAGTTGGAGCTGCAACTCTTCCAACTGCTGCACCTGACTTTCGAGCCCTTTTTCTCCTTCAAAAAATCATAGAAGGCGACGAGCTGAAAGTACAAAAGCCTAAACTCCCCGACTGCTCCTCAAGGACACTGTCGATAGGCATGAACTCCTCATAGAGTTTGCCGAGGATAGGCAGCCCGATGATGGCGCTCAGTTCCTTCAAAGAAAAACCAATCTCACCGTTCGTCACAATGAAGGTGTTGGTTTGTGGAAGGAATGACTCCAGCATAGCCATGAAAGCCTCATCGGAGAAAACTACGGTTTGCCGAAAAGCGCGAACCGCGTCAAAAATCTCGGCCTCCCATAGGATGGCCTCACAATCTTCAGGGTGTGATCAGTCCATGATTCCCAGCTCGAGTCAGCACTGAAACGGCCACAAAGTCAAAAAGGCTTCACCCAAATGCTGTTGTCACCCTGAAAAATGCCAAGGCCCACTAGTCTCAAATCGATCGACGGATGATCAGAATCTTGGTAGGCACTAGCTGGCATCAACATGTCCATATGGACAGGCGACTTCACTGCAAAACCGGAAGGGCCGCCGACAAAAACCCCGGTCTTGATCACACTGGTCCTCTTCACCCAGCTCAGAGGATCCTCCCTCGTAGGGCACGTGAGAGAAAGGCTCATGATCGAAATGGTTCGATCGAAGGTCGACCGGGTAGAAATAGTTCTCTCCTCACCATATACTGTGTAAGAGAACTGAAAACATCTCCTTTGGTATGTCAAGTCGTCAAGGACTGCATCATCGAAGAAGAAGGTAGGCTTAGGCACAATGCTCTGATCGTCCGTAACCCAAGGATGGTTGCTTACCATGATCTTGTAGAATTCCTCATCTTTGAGAGCAATCAATCGCTGTCTCATCTCATCACCATTGAGGGAGTCACATTTTTCCAAGTTCTTCTCAATAAACCGGACCTTCTCCCATGCCTGCTGAACGGCCGCATTAGAAGATCTAGCAGATCGACGAGGTACGTCAGTAACTGGCCCCTTACTCTTGTTCGTTCTAAAAGAACTACCTACAAAGGATGGAAAAGAAAACATCAATCATCATCAAAATGACAGAGTTTTGCTACAAATTCTAGCGAGATTTTGACATAGCTCCGGGGCAATTCCGAAGAAGAAGGAAACACCCCGAGAAAGACAGGAAGTGAAGATGAGCCCAACATCGTTGCGAGCTCATAGTCAGTGGAAAATTCTCAAAGAAGGTTCGAACTCAAACATTGCTGCGAGAACAAACCAATCTCATCAAATCTCCTCAAAATTGGAAAAGGGCTCAACGTTACTGCGAGCTCCAAAATCCCAAAATTGCGAAGTTCCTCAAAATCCAGCAAGACCAAGAAAGGGCTCAACATTGCTGCGAGCTCCAAATCCCAATACTTGCAAAAGATTTTCAGGTATGCACCATCATGCTTCCAAGTCCATTTACCAAAAATCATGCATCAAAGAACATCATCATGCATTAGATGCTAGGAAAACCATGACCAAAGTTTGACCAATTTCAACCCAATTTGGTCAAAACCGATCAAACTTTGTCCAAGTCTAAAATCTTGTTGGCTTGACCTAGAGACTCTAGCCTTCTACCTTGATGCATCAAAAAAAAAAAATTCCAGATCCACAGGCTGTGGGCTATTACCACGTGGGAGTACGGCCAGGTCCGTACAGCCAAGGAAAAAAAAAAAAGGAAAACGCCGGAAAAAAAAAGAAAAAATCACCGTAGAAAAAAAAAGAAAAAAAGAATGGTGAAAAAAAAGAAAAAATCACCGTGGAAAAAAAAAGAAAAAAAAAGCAAAGAAAGAAAGACACTTTCCTACTTCTACAATGGAAATTTCTTGTGGAGGAAGAAAACTTACTTGAAGCCATGGAGAAGAATAACAAAAAGCTTGGAGAATTCTTGAAGACAAAGAAGAGCTCTTGATCTTGGAGCACTCTTGAAGATTCTTGCAAACAAAGAAAGCAATAGGAGCAAAAGAATCAACTCCCTCTTGCTTTTATAGAAGGGAGCAAATCAAAAGAGGAAACAAGGAGAAAAGAGGTAAGTGCTAAAATTTAGCTACTTTCCCAAAAGAAAGATACTTTGAGAAAATCTCTCCCAAAAACAAGGAAACTTGAGAGATTCTCTCCAAGTAAAGATACTTTTAGATATTCTCTACATAAAAGAGATATTTTTAGATATTTTCTACAAAAATGACACCATATGAGATCTATGCCATTTTCAAAGCCTAAGGTCCCATGGGTTAGCCCATATGAGCCAGGTTTGACCACCTAGCCACTAAAAGTGGCTTTTAGTCAAAACATTCCTCTTACCAAGAGCATGCAAAAAAAAAAAAAAAATGTCCCATGCCTCTTATGAGTTGATTGGACCATGCAAAAAATAAAAAAAAGAAGAAAGCCTCATGAGTTTCCAAAAAACCAAACCATCCAACCTCATGAACCAAATTAAGCTAAAATCTTGAAATTGACATTCCATAAAAAACCAAACCTTGGTCCCCTAGCTCGCCACATACAGCTTGTTAGGTCACAAGACCAAAACCAAAACCAAACCAAACCAAACCAAAACCAAAACAAAAAAACCAAATCTGACCCCCCAACCTGCCACATACAGCTTGTTGGGTCACAAGGTCAAAATAAAAAATCAAACTTCGACCCCCTAACTTGCCACATACAACTTGTTAGGTCACAAGGTCAAAAACCAAAATCCAAAACCCAAAAATCCAAATCCTCCATGTCATTTTCAAAACTTTGCCTTGAGATGGTACGTGATTCCTCTCACTACCATAAAATTCCCCCGGAAATTCAAAAGGCTATTCGAAAAAAAAAAAATTCTTAAGACTCTTGGTCAAGACAGAAGCTCTCCTTCAAGATTCTCTTCGAGGCACATCGACTCCAAAAAGCTACTCGTCGCTGTACCTCGAGGGGGCATTTGTTGATACCAAAAAAGTCATTATGTCTCCTCGACATCAAGAAGCCACATGAAGCTGAATCCTGCTACAAAACAGGTAAAGCTACTTCAAGCATCAGATCTTGTCAGAATCAGAAAAAAACTGCAAGATCCTTCAAGACAGCCAAAAGAGGAGTACACATGAAATGTCGGGCCATTCAGACATCGTTTGGCCGAACTGCACTCCTCCGATAGCTAAATAGGCGCTCCCGGTGGCGACAGCATCGAAGACATCAAAACTTCAATCAGAGCCTACGGATGACTCCAAAATACCTCCAAAGGGCTCCTTGCCGAATTTCAAGTCAAACCGACAATCTTTGACCCTCCATCAACGCTCGAGCAGTAAAACCAAGCCTCTCGGCGGCGAGAACCACCAAGGTCATCACTCATCAAACAAAGCATATGAGTGGCTTTAACATGCTTCCAAAGGGCTGCATGTCGAATTTCAGGTCATTTCGACAACGTTTGACCAGATTTCGACGCTCCGAAAGAAAATCAAGCCTACCAGTGGCGGAGCACCCCGGAACCATGACATCCAAATCGGAGCTAAAAGATCATCTCTAAATGACTCCAATAGGATCCCTGTCAAATTTCAGGACAATCGGACATCAGTTGATCGTATATCGAAGCTCGACATCTTCCCCGCGGTAAAAATCAAGTCAAGCATCGACGGGACCCCAAACGGCTTCAAAACTCAGTTAAAAGCCCATGGTTGGTCCTATCCACTGCTCAGGAAGCTTCACCTCAATTTTCAGGTCATTTCGACATCGTTTGACCTAGTTTTGACTCTTGACGGAAAATCAGCTACAAAGTCTTCAGCTTTCTAGAAAAATGGGAAACTTTGTGCTCTGGTTTTGTGCGACTTCTCGTCAAGTTTTCTCCAAGAAAATCAAGTCAATAATTGAGGAAAAATGTCAAGAAAAATACAGAAGAAAAAATGAACGAAAAAGAAGAAAAAATGGCCGAAAAAACTACTCGGCGACCAAAGGGGCATAAGCCCCATGGTCGCCGGCGACCCTGGAAATCCGGGTCGCCGGATTTGTCGCCGGATGGCCCGATTTCCGATCCTTGTAGCGTTTCGGGAGTTCCTGCCTCTGTGATTTTCTGAAAATCCAATTTTTTATGCTTGAAAATGACTGATCTCCGCCGACATCTCGGATCCGCTGTCAAAAGCATGAAGTCATCACTGATCGCTCCAAGATCGCCAACCGGGTGACCAAGAAAGTACATTTTCTGCCCGACCGATCGAGAAATCGACAAGACAGATGTCACCGGCCCACCAACATCAATCAATGTCTGAAATTGCAATGCAATCCGACATCAAACAATGTGTGGATCCACCTGCGATGATCACAAGAAGAATTCCAAAAGACGCGGCGCGGCCCGCGACTCTTCACATGCTCTGGCGACCACTTAATGTCGTTAATTGACCCATTTTATGACAACTTAATGCGGTCATTAACTCATTATTTTGGACGGCCCAATTAGATTCAAGCATATGGGAGTTACAAGTCCAAGCAATCATGGCATTAAAACCATGAAACTCCCCTCATCATGGAGATTAAAGGCGATTAAATGCCCATCATTCTCCATCGGCCAATCACAAGCCAAGAAAAAGGAGTTACAAAATCAAGAAATAAAAACTTGTAACTCCTCCCATCATGAAGCATCAATGCCATCAATTCCCTCATCATGGCCATCAATGCCCATAAACCACCTCATGGCTACCAAAAGCCTATAAAAGGAGGTTCATTCCAAGAGAGAGGCATCTACTTGAAACTCTGAATCCTTGCATTTTGCACATCCACACCAACATGACCCATCCAAAGTCTCGAAAATCCCAGAGAAAATCCGACGAAGTCCTGCTGCTCTGCTGCAAGAGACACTACAAGGTGATCAAAGTCCATTGGGGGGCCACCCCCCCAAGGTCCCCTTCTTCTACAACATGGCCTAAACGTGGCTTTTCAGCCCGTTTACTCGGTTTTTCATTGGATATAGGACCTCCCCTTGGTCTTTATCCTTTAAGAAACTGAGGTTGGAGCCAAGCCGAAGAATCAAAGCATCAAGCGTTCTCATTTGAAGGACAATGGCGAAGTCCACACATGACTTGCGACCGTCGATCTAAACGAGTCCCCGCAATCTCCTGAGAAGTTAGATCTCTTTTCTTTCTTTTCTATTGTAATTTGTATTTTTTTAAAGAGAAAAGAAGTCACAATTCTTGTCTTTCATTTTGATGAGATTTGTAAATCGCCATTCCCGGCACCAAATCGCCTTTCACGACAAACAAACAAAAAATCGCCTCTTACGGCATTCAAAACAAAAATTGTCTCTTTTCTTAAATATTTATGCAATTTGAAAAGTTAGAAAGAAGGATTGATTTCCTTTTTACTTGTGAAGGTGAATCTCCGGATCATCACCATTCCAAATTCCAAGTAGAATAGAAAATCTAGCATACTCGTACAAAAATGTTGATACCCGTTTTTCCTCCTCCGCAGAAACCCGGCAGCCCCCGGGGCAGAAGGAGAGGACGGAAATCGAGGGTCCATCAGCTCCGAATCCCAAAACTTGCAAAAACGTTTTCAGGTATGCACAATTATATCATTCTCCCAATCCAAACTACAAAAATCATGCACAAAAATTTCTTGTCATGCATTAGATGTTAGGAAACCTTGACCAAAGTTTTACCAATTCCAACCCAACTTGGTCAAAATCAATCAAACTCTGTCCAAGTCAAAATTCATGTTGACTTGACCTAGAAATCCTAGCCTTTTGTTTGATGCATAAAAAAAATGCAAGAACATCTTGAATTGCATAAACCGCATTATCATGATGAGCAAAAAAAAAAAAAAGGGAAACCCTTCAAGAAAAAAGAGAAAAAAAAAAAAGAGAAAAGGGCTGGCCCACAGGCCGTGGCCCATGGCCACGTGGCCATACGGCCAGATCCATACAGAAGAAAAAAAAAACGTGAAAAAAAAAACATGAAAAAAAAAAGAGAAGAAGCATGACAAAAAAGAAAGAAAGAAAAAATGTGCTAAAAAAAAACAAAAAAAAACAGAGAGAGAGAGAGAAAGAAAAAGAAGAAAAAATAAAAAAGAAAAGAAGAGAAAAGAAAGAAGAACTTTTTTTTACCATCCTACTTCTATAATGGAGTTTTCTTGTAAAAGGAAACTTACTTGAAGCCATTGATGGAGAAGAAGAAGAAAAACTTGAAGATCCTTGAAGAAGAAGAGGAGTTCTTGATCTTGGAGCGCTCTTGAAGACTCTTGCAAAAAGAAAGCAATGAAGCAAAGATCCAATCTCCCCTTGCTTTTATAGAGGAGAGCAAACCAAAAGAGGAAACAAGGAGAAAAGAAAGGAGGTAACTGCCAAAAATTAGCAACTTTCCCAAAAGAAAGGAGATTTGAGATATTCTCTCCCAAAGAAAGATACTTTGAGAAAATCTCTCCCAAAAACAAGGAGACTTGAGAGATTCTCTCCAAGTAAGGATATTTTTAGATATTCTCTACCCACAAGAGATATCTTTAGATATTCTCTACAAAATGACACCACATGAGATCTAGGCCGTCTCTAAAAGCTTAAGATCCCATGGGTTAGCTCACATGAGTCAGGTTTGACCATCTAGGCACTAAAAGGGGCTTCCTATAAAAAATCCCTTTTATCAAAAGCATACAAAATGGTTCCATACCTCTTTTGAGTTTTGATGGAACGCGCTCCGAGGCGCCGTGGGGCGGCTACTGGGGTCGGCGGAACGTGGGAGTCCGTCGGGTCCGGCCCTTTCGCGCCCTGGCGGGCCTGAAGCGTGCATCAACATTTCTTTTATGTGGGTGTGCCAGATTTTCTATTTTACTTGGAATTGCAAGTGGTAATCCGGAGATCAACCTTCGCAAGTAAAAAGGAAATCAACTTCTTTCAAGTTTTCCATTGCGCATATATTTAAGAAAAGAGACATTTTCTTGATTTGCCGTGAAAGGCGATTTTGTTTGGCATTTATAGCCGATTTTGGCGTTTATAGCCGATTTACAATTCTCATCGATAATGAAAAAGACAAGAGTTGTGATTTTTGTCTCTTTTAGAAAAATACAAACTATAATGAAAAGCAAGAAAAGGAAGATCTAACTTTTCAGGAGATTGTGGGGGACTCGTTCAGATTGACGGTCGCAAGCCATGTATGGGCTTCGCCATCATCCATGCAGATGAGAACAGAAGATGCTCTTGATTCGCTTGGCTTGGCTATAACCTCAGGTTTTTAGAGGACAAAGACCAAGAGAAGGTCCTATGTCCAATAAAAAGCTAAGTAGACGGGCTGAAAAGCCACGTCTAAGCCATTGGAGGCAGCAGGAGAAGGCAAGGACCTTGGGGGGGGGGGGGGGTACCCCCCCAAGGGACTTTCGTCACCTTGTAGTGGTGGTCGGTGCAGAACTTCAGCAGAGTTTTTCTCTCTTTTTCTTTCTCTCAGATCTCTTTCTGATCTTTTTTCTGATTTTCTCTGATTTTCTCCTCTTTTTTCTGATCCCAATTTCAATGGAATGCTCTCCTATTTATAGGCCTTTGGTAGCCATTTAGAAGGGTTTATGAGCCTTAATGGCTTTAATGGGAGGAGTTACAAGATTTATTTCTTGATTTTGTAACTCCTTTTTCCTTGAATCTGATTGGCCGATGGAGATTAAGGGCTTTTAATCACCTTAATTACCATAATGGGAGGAGTTTCATGGTTTAAATGCCATGAATCAATTGACTTGTAACTCCCAAATGCTTGCTTCTGATTGGGCCGTCCAAAGAAATGAATTAATGACTGCAATAAAGCTAGTCAATTAACCACATTAATTGGTCGCCGAGCAGTCGAAGAGTCGCGGGCCATGCCGTGTCTTCTGGAATTCTTCTGGCGATGATCATCGATGGATCTACATGCTGATCGACATCGGATGAACATGTAACTTCAGACATTGATAGCTAAGAGTGGGCCGGTGACATCTGTCTTGTTGATTTCACGATCGGTCGGACAGAAAGCGCACTTTCTTGGTCGACCGGTTGGCGATCTTGGAGTGATTAATGATGATTTTATGCTTTTGACGGCGGATCCGAGATGTCGTCGGATATGAGTCAATTTAAAGCACTAAAAATCACATTTTCAGGAAACCACAGGGGCCAAAGTGCGCGAAACGCGAAAAAAGACGGAAAAACGGGTCACCGGCGGAAAATCCGGTGACCCGGACCTCCATGGTCGCCGGCGACCATGGACCGGCGACCATGGGCCATGGTCGCAGGGGTCTGCGACCCTGGGGGATTTTTCCCCTTCGGAGCCCGTTTTGCGGTCGTTTTGAGGTCTTTTTCGTCGCCGTTTTCTTCTGTATTTTTCTTGACATTTCTTCTCATTTATTGGCTTGATTTCCCTGTAGAAAACTTGATGAGAATCCTTGCATTTTTAGAGTGCAAAGTTTCCAATTTTCCGGGAAAGCCGAAGACTTTGTCGCGTAGAGCTGCTGATTTTCCGCCAGAAGCTGAAACTTGGTCAAACGATGTCGGAATGACCTGAATTTTGAGGTGAAGCCTCCTGAGCAATAAATAAGACCAACCATAGGCTTTTGTTTGAGTTTTGAAGCCGTTTGGGGTCCCGTCGATGCTTCACTTGATTTTGCTGCGGGGAAAATGCCGAGCTTTGATATGTGGCCAAACGATGTCCGATTGACCTAAAATTTGACGGGGAGCCTATTGGAGTCATTTTGAGACGTTCCATGGGCTCCGTTTTGGATGTCATGGTCCCGGGTTGCTCCGCCGCCGGTAGGCTTGATTTTCTCTCGGAGCATCGAAACCTGGTCAAACGTTGTCGGAATGACCTGAAATTCGACGTGCAGCCTTTTGGAAGCATGTTGAAGCCACTCATGCACTTGGTTTGATGAGCGAAGGCCTCGGTGGTTCCCGCCGCCGGGAGGCTTGATTTTGCTGCTCGAGCATTGATGGAGGGTCAAACGTTGTCGGTTTGACTTGAAATTTGGCATGGAGCCCTTTTGGGACATGCTGGAGTCATCTGTAGGCTCTGATCGAAGTTTTGACGTCTCCGATGATGTCGCCGCCGGGAGCTCCCGTTTAGCTGTCGGAGAAGTGAAGTTAGGCCAAATGTTGTCGAAATGGCCCGAAACTTCATGTGTACTCTTCTCTTGGCTATCTTGAAGGATCTTGCAGTTTTTGTTTGATTCTGGCAAGATTTGATTTTTTGGAGAAGTTGCATTGCCTATTTATGGCAGGTTGCTACTTCATGTAACTTTCTTGATGTTGAAGAGGCAAAGTGACATTTTTGGTGTCAACAAATGCCCCCTCGAGGTACAGCGACGAGTTGCTTGACTTTTGTAGTCGATGTGCCTCGAAGAGATTTTTGAAGGAGAGCTTGTGTCTTGACCAAGAGTCTTTGAGAAATCTTTCCTTTGATAGAGTAGCCTTTGAGCTTCCAGGGGAATTTTATGGTAATGAAAGGAATCAAATACCATCTCGAGGCAAAGTTTTGAAGATGACATCATGGATGTGGATTTGGGCTTTTGTTTTTGACCTTGTGACCCAACAAGCTGTATGTGGCAAGTTGGGGGATCATGATTTGGTTTTTGGTTTTGGTTTTGTGACCTAACAAGCTGTATGTGGCAAGTTAGGGGACCAGGATTTGGTTTTTGGTCACTGTTTGGGACTGTGTGGGTCCATTGGAGTGGTTTGGATTTTTGTAGAATGTCAATTTCAAGATTTTGGCTCAATTGGTATATGAGGCTGGATGGTTTGATTTTTGGAAGCTCATGGGGCTTGGAATTTTTTGTATGGTTCAATCAACTCAAAAGAGGCATGGAACCATTTTTGTATGCTCTTGGTAAGAGGGATTTTTTGAGAAAGTTTCTTTTTTTTTTTTTTTTTTTTTTGCTCATCATGATAATGCGTTTTTATGCAAATCTAGATGTTCATGCATGTACTTTTCGTAAATTGAATTGAGTAGCATGATGTGATAGCATACCTGAAAATCTTTGCAAATTTGGGAATTTGGAGCTCGCAGCGATGTTGAGCCCTTCTTGATTTTGCGGAGATTTTGAGGTTTCGAAAGTTTGGAGTTTCGGAGCCCGCAGCAATGTTGAGCCCATCTTCAAACTTTCTATTTCCTTCGGGGTATTTCCTTTTTCTTTGGAATTGCCCCGGAGTCATGCCAAAATTTCGCCAGATTTTTGGTGGGACAAAGTGACCCTTTTTTTTAGCGAAATCCTGTCATTTTGATGACGATCTTTTTCTTTTCCAACCTTTGCAGGTGGTTCCTCCAGAGCGAACAAGGGTAAAGAGCCTGCTACAAGCGTACCTCGTCGATCTGCTAGATCTTCCAATGTGGCCGTTCAGCAGGCCTGGGAGAAGGTCCAGTTTGTTGAGAAGAACTTGGAAGAGTGCGATTCCCTCAATCGCGATGAGATGAGACAGCGATTGATCGCTCTCAAGAATGAGGAATTCTATAAGATCATGGTAAGCAACCGTCCTTGGGTTATGGACGATCTGAGGGTTTTGCCCAAGCCTACCTTCTTCTTTGGAGATGCAGTCCCTGACGACTTGACATACCAAAGGAGATGTTTTCAGTTCTCTTACACAGCGGATGGTGAGGAGAGAACTATTTCTACCCGGTCGTCTTTTGATCGGACCATCTCGATCCTGAGCCTTTCTTCCACGTGCCCTAAGAGGGAAGATCCTCCGAGCTGGGTGAAGAGGACCAGTGTGATCAAGACCGGGGTTTTTGTTGGCGGACCCTCCGGATATGCGGAGAAGCCACCTGTCCGTATGGACATGTTGATGCCAGCCAGCGGCTACCAGGGCTCTGATTATCCGTCGGTCGATTTGAGACCGGTGGGCCTTGGCGTTTTCAGCGGTGACGGCAGTACTTGGGTGAAGCCTTTTCGACTTCGTGGCCGTTTCAATGTTGACTCCGATTGGAAGTCATGGACTGACCACACCTTGCTGATTGGGGGCGCCGTTTTGAAGGAAGCCGGGATTTTTGACGCGGTCCGCGCTTTTAGGGAGACCGTGACTTTTTCCGATGATGCCTTCATGGCTATGTTGGAGTCTTTCCTCCCTCAGACCAATACCTTCGTTGTCACGAATGGTGAGATTGGTTTTTCTCTGAAGGAGTTGGGTGCTATTACTGGATTGCCCATCCTTGGCAAACTCTACGAGGAGTTCATGCCGATTGACAGCGTCCTTGAGGAGCAGTCAGAGGAGTTCAGGCTCCTATACTTTCAGCTCGTCGCCTTCTATGATTTTTTGAAGGAGGGCTCGAAAGTGAGATCCAGCAGTTGGAAGAGTTATGGCTCTTCATTCTTCAACTTCTTTGACAGCAAAGAGTCTTCTGATAGCATGACCCGGGAAGACAGGAAGAAGACTTCGGTCATGCAGGAAGAGTTGAAGGGTTTCTTCACGAGCACAGATGCCATTTGTTCTGACATTGCATTGCGGAGAGATCTTGCTTTTTACCTCACTTTTTGGCTGGGTGAGGCTATTTTTGCTGGTGGAGATGGGACGCACATCAGGCCGCATTGTATTTTTCCGGCTTGTCAGATGGCGTTTGGAGAGCGGCTTGCTTTGGTGCCCGCTCTTTACTCCTACCTGTGTACCGAACTGCAGGCTGCTGCTTTCTTGGTTCGGCTTGGGCTCCCTATGAATAGGGTATTTTCAGCCCATATCTTTTATTCGTGGTTTGTATACCACTGTCCTGGCTTCCACCAGCTGGGTGCTGCACAGGATGATGATCCTCTGATGATTCGATTGGCTAAGGGAAAAGCCGTATCTGAATCACTTTTGTTTGCCCGCATGAGGATCCGATGTTTCAGGGACGTCGAGATGGGGCAGTCTTCAGTTAAGCTTTCTCCGGAGTTGCGGAAGAAGGCTTTTGATTTTGGTGCCTCCCGAGACTCTACCAGAGCAGGGTCGGGAAGGCGTTACTCTTTGACCAATGCAGAGAAGGAGTGGCTTTTCAGCATACGAGTCGGTACGATGGTGTACCGTAGACATCTTTTCGTCGACATCCAGCCGTATGTACCTTCTCGCTTTGCACTTCAGTTGGGCTTCTCTCAAGGCGTTGTTGGAGCGCCTTCGAGTATGGTGAAGCGTTTTGGGGGTTTGCAAGATGGCAGAAATGCATGGGCTTTTTATAGTGCTGAAGACACTACTGCCACGATCTCTTATCCTGAGCTGTCGACTTTCCGAACTGCCGGCTTCACGAAGTGGTTCGCGGAGAGCTTTTTGGCATATCGGGGGCTTTCCAAGAAGGAGCTTGATGTAAAGCTGTCTTCTGGAAAAGGTATTGGGAAGTCGGATGGCGTCCGGCGAGAGGAAGTTTGGGCCTTCCTTTCTGGAGAGAAGCACAAGATAGGCTTTCTCGGTGACCAGGGCGTCATTGGTTCTGAAGCTGTTCGGGAAGTACCTGATGAGGCTTTGGAGCAGCTAGAACAGGAGGAAGCTGAGCTCGACGCTTGGATGCAAGCGGCACAGAGACGAGCTTCCGTGGAGTCTACTGGCGAAAGCAGACCATCCAGTGAGGAGTCAAGTGAGAAACCTGACTCTGATAGTGGGGCGGGTTCTTCTAGGAAGCGAACCCGTAGAGGTAAGAAGAGGAGGAGTCATCATCGCAGCGAGGGGCCACATGAGGACTCTCCTGACATGGAAATCCCTCTTACCATCAACGAGGAGGTGCCAGAGGCTGTCGACGAGCCTCCAGAGAAGAGGAGTCGTGGGGAAGAGACCATTGGTGAAGGTATGATTCTTCCTTTTTCTTCTTTCATGGGGCTTTCCATGTTCTGATTTGTTTTCTCACCCTGCTGCTGCTTTCTTTTTTTTTTTTTTTTTTTTTTTTTTTTTAGCAGAGGATGAAGACTTGCCGATGCCTGAGGTTCCGACCGATGAGGCGGTGATGGAGCCGGTTATGGCATCTGAAGAAGAACCGAGGGACCCTGGAATGACTCCGGAATCTCCAATTGGTATAACTTCTTTCGCTTTCTCTTTTTTTTTTTGCCTACGACTTGATTTGCTAACATTTTTTTCTTGTCAGCTGACTTGCCACAGGATTCCGATGACTTTGAACCATCAATGGACGCAAATGTCGATGATGCTTCTGATGAGTTCATGGAGGAAGAGAGTGTTCCGCCAGTCGTCGAAGAAGGTACTTTGTAGTGATGACCCTGATGGTTTTTTTTTTTTGAACAGGATCATATCATACCTTTTTGTGTTTCATTTGCAGGTTTTGAAGTGACAGAAGAGAGTCCATCGCTTTCTTCAGAACCAGAGCAAGGGATGCCAGAGGTCGATCCGGAGGTAGAGACCAGTTCAGACATGATTGAGGAGATGCCTCGTGTTGAGATTCCCTCTCCAGTGGCTCCAAGTGAAAAGAGTTCTTTTGTTACTCTTCCAATGGGACATGACATGAGCAGCCGATCAGCGGAGAAGGTAGAATCTTTATCCAGTTCGTCTCTTCAATTTGCGAAGAAGGTGCTGGCTCGGGTTTTGAGTTCTTGGGTCAAGACTCTCCTTTCTGGACACTTGGAGGCAGGATTTGGCATGATCCCACATGTACAGGAGATTCTGACCGACACCGAAGAGGTTGGTCTGGATGTCACAGGTGCCAGGGCGATCGTTGATAGGATCATTGCACTGGGTGACAAGTGGTTTGAGACCATGGGTTTCCCTGACGACCAATTCTTCAAGGAGATGTTCTTGGACCCTGCTGATAAGGCTAAGTCTGACCTGAATGAGGCTACACAAAGCAAGAAGCAGCTAGTTCGGGAGAAGAACAAGGAAGAGCTAGCCATCATCGGATTGAGGCATGACCTTAACGTCCTTGATAGGGAAGTTGAGGAGGCCAGGAAACGTCTTGAGCATTTGAAGGCACAAGTGGATGCGAAGTGGGCTGCTATAACAGAGGCTCGTGACAGGGAGAGTACTCTGATTCGCAGGGTTGCAGATGCCGGTCAAGTTCTCGAGAGGAGGACTCTAGAAAACGAACGATGGCAAACTGCTGGGGAAGAGCTTCCCGGTGTAAGAGAAGGGTTACGGCATTCGCCAGCATCTCATGGCAAGTTCCTGAAGAAGCGTGCCTTGGAAACTCTGACGGCTGAGGCCAAAAGTTTGCTTGAGGAGCTGAAGCTTTGGCTGGAGACCATTTTTGGCTGAGCTCCTGATTTTTCATAGCAGAAACCATTCTTCTTTTTTTTTTGGTACCACATGTATCTTTTTGGTACTTTTCTTTTTTTTTTTTTTGGTACCACATGTATTTTTTTGGTACTTTTCTTTTTTTTTTTTTTGTTTTGTTTTCCCTACGCTCACTCAAATCTTTTTGGGATGAAAGTAATTGCTAAATGGGATTTGATCAAAAGCTTTGTCATTTTGTGAAAATCTTTTGTCAAATAATTGTTTTGGCATGGGAGCCTGATTTTGGTTGTGGCGTGAAAGCCGATTTTGAGATGGCATGGAAGCCGAAATTTTATGGCGTAAAAGCCAAAATTTGGGTTGGCATGGAAGCCGAAATTTTGTGGCATTTACAGCCAGTTTGGTGGCATTGATAGCCAATTTGTGGCATTGATAGCCGGTTTGGTGGCATTGATAGCCGGGTTTTTTTTTTAAAGCCAAGTTTTGGTTTGTCGGCGTGAAAGCCAATTTTTCGTGGCATTGATAGCCGGTTTGTGGCATTTATAGCCGGTTTTGACATGAGAGTCAATTTTTTTTTTTTTTTTTGTGTGTGGCATTTATAGCCGATTTTTTTTTGAAAACCAAGTTTTGTTTTAGCATGAAAGCCGATTTTGGCGTTTATAGCCGGAAATTTTTGTTTTGGCATTTATAGCCAGATTTTGGCATTTATAGCCGAGTTTTGGTTTTCAAAATGCAGGTATCGACTAAATGTCGCCTCCCCGCTGAATGGTCTTGCAAGTATCGATGGAATGTCGCTTCCTTGCTCATTCGATTTTGCGAGTATTGATGGAATGTCACTTCCTCGCGGGTTAGGTTTTGCAAGTATCGATGGAATGTCGCTTCCTCGCGAATTGGGGTGCAAATATCGACTAAGCGTCGCTTCCCTGCTTTTCCCAAAACTTTTGGTTTTGCGGGTACTGACTTGATGTCGTTTCTCCGCGATTTTTGAAATTTGAGGTTTTCTCGAACCATTTGAAATTTGGGTTGTGGATAGCAACTGAAATGTTGCGTCTCCACGATTTTAGAGGTTTTGGAAGTATCGAATGGGGTTCGCATCCTTCCGATTTTTTGAGTTTTGCGAGTATCGACTAAGTGTCACTTCCCCGCGGTTTTTGAAAAACCATTTTTTTGTTTAAAGACACGAGGGTCGTAAATTTTGACCTAAAACCATTTGGCGGTAAAAGGTAAGGTGGACTAGGGTGGAAATCCCTGAATCCGGATTTTTGTTTCAAACCATGAATTTTGGTTAAGTCAGGGAGAGGCTCCTAAACTTGGATTTTTTTGTTTTTTTTTTTTTTGAACAATGAAACGGTAAAAGTAAGCATTGTTTTTGAATCTCTAGAAATTTTGACATTTGATATGAAAATTCTAAAGAGAGTGGGTTTGACGAGCGAGTACCTGAGAACAAGTTTTGGCCATACAGGCATTGCTCTTACCCAGTTGGGTAAGTCTTCAAGGGTAGTACCGCTTCAAGAACTTGCCGTTGATAGGCAGCATACATCTGTCGCCTTCCATGTTTAGGAGGGCATATGCGCCGTTGGAGAAGACTTTGTCGATGACGTAGGGTCCCTCCCATTTTGGTTCAAACTTGCCTTTGGACTTGTGTGCGAAGACCATTGGTCTTTTTACCGCAAGAACCAAGTCACCCTTTTTGTAGGCTCGTTGCCTGACCTTTTTGTCAAAAGATCCTGCCATACGTGCTTGGTAAAGTTCAATGCTTTGTCGAGCTTCGAGCCGTCTCTCGTCGAGATTGTCCAGCTCATGGAGTCGCAATTTGACATTGCTTTCTTGAGTCATGTCATTTTGTAGAGATACCCTCAGAGAAGGAATTTGTACCTCTAGGGGCACGACAGCTTCGCATCCATAGACCAAGGAGAATGGTGTGCTATGGGTTGGTCCTCGAACGGTGGTTCGATAGGCCCACAAAGCTTCAGACAGTTTGTCGCTCCAGTCTCTTTTGTGACTAGAGACCATTTTCTTGAGGATTTTGCAGAGTGTCTTGTTGAAGGCTTCTGCTAATCCGTTTGCTGCCGGATTATATGGAGTCGAAGGACAGCTTTGAATTTTGTATTTGTCGCAAAACCTGTAGAATCGATGATCCCGGAATTGTGGTCCGTTATCATGGACGAATCTCTTGGGTATGCCGAAACGACAAATGATGTTGGTGCGCAGGAACTGAAGAACTGATGAGGTCTTCATTTCGTTGAACGCAAATGCTTCTGACCACTTGGAGAAATAATCCGTAGCGGCGAAGATGAAGCGATGACCTTTGCTTGAAGGGGGAGAGATAGGACCTATGATGTCCATGCCCCATGCTTCAAAAGGCCATGAGATTGCTGTAGGATGCAGCCATTCCGGAGCCATGTGAATGTAATCTCCGTGAACTTGGCATAGCTGGCAGCGTTTGGCAAATTGCATTGCATCAGCAACCATGGTAGGCCAATAGTAACCTAACATTTTTATCTGATCATAGAGCTTAGGACCTGCCTGATGGGCTCCACAAAGACCAGCATGAACTTCTTTAAGTGTTTCTTCGGCCTCTTGTTGTGACAAGCAGCGTAGAAGTACTCCGTTGAAGGATTTCCTGTAGAGGATTTTTGAAGGAATATCCAAATGAAAGTTTGGGGCTCACCTTTGTATGCTTACCCGTTCTTTTGGATCTTGAGGTAGGATTCCGAACATAGTGTAATCAATGAACGGATCCCTCCAGTCGCCGATTGAAGGTTGAAGGATAGAGATCCGACTTCCAACCACTCGGTGGCATTCAGCAACTGCTTGGTGTGTGTTAAGAGGAGGGAGGATCCTTCTCTCGCACACTGTAATTTGCATGTTTTCCCCTTCCTGGATCGCCATTGATGCGGCAAGTCCGGCCAGGGCATCTGCACGGATATTTTCACCTCTACGAATGTGGGTGATGTTGCAGATGTCAAACTTTTGCAGAAGCGATTGTGCCTTGTTGTAATAAGGCAGCAGATCGGGCTTCCTGACTTCATATTTCTGATTCATCTGGTTGACGATCAGTTGAGAGTCTCCAAAGACTTCCAGCATGGTGATACCGGATTCAATGGCGAGTTCCAATCCTAGGATCAGAGCTTGGTATTCAGCTGCATTGTTTGTGCATGGTTCCAGTAGCGAGAAAGCGTGTGGAATCATGCATTTGTCGGGGCTAACAAAGAGGATGCCAACTCCCGAGATCAGCTTTCTATTTTCATTTGTCCTGGTTGCACCGTCAAAGTACATGTCCCAGGAGGCATTTGGTGAGGAAGTCTCCACGTTGTAGACAGGTTCGTCTGGGAGATCATCTCTGAGTGGTGAATCTTTAGGCAATGGATGCTCTGCGAGGAAATCTGCTAGAGCTTGGCCTTTGATTGCTTTTTGTGGAACATACCTAATATCAAATTGTGACAAGAGGATGGACCATTTTGCCAGTCGGGCATTGAGAGAACCGGCCTTCGTGACAAGGACCTTCAAGAGGTTGATCCTCGAGACCAGGTAGACTGTGTTGGAAAGCAAGTAGTGACGTAGCTTTTGTACGGCGAACATCACTGCAAGACATTCCTTTTCGACTGGAGAGTAGCGATGCTCTGCACCGACTAGCATGCGGCTGAGGTAGTATAGAGCAGCTTCTTTTCCCTCACCATTCTCTTGTGCAAGCAGAGCGCCTACAGAATGATCAAGAGCTCTTGTGTACAAGATGAATGGTTTTCCAGTGGCAGGAGCAGCTAACACTGGAGGTTTGGTCAGGTATGACTTGATATCTTGAAATGCGGCTTCACAGTCGGCATCCCAGACAAAGTCTACACCCTTTTTCATCAATCGAGAGAATGGACGGCATTTCCCCGAAAGATTGGAGATGAACCGTCTGATGTAGGCCAATCTCCCTTGGAGCCCTTTTAGTTCTCTCAAGGTTCTTGGAGAGGGCATTTCTAGAATAGCCTTGACTTTTATGGGGTCAAGTTCTATTCCAGCTTTCCGAACAAGGAATCCGAGAAACTTACCCGACGAGACGCCGAAGAAGCATTTTAGAGGATTCATCCGCAGTTTGTGTTTGCGGAGTCGGAGGAAGACTTCCCGAAGATCTTTGAGATGGTCTTCTTTTCTTCTGCTTTTGACGGCGAGATCATCAACGTAACATTCGACCGTCTTGTGCTGCATATCTTGGAATATTTTCATCATAGCCCTCTGATATGTGGCACCAGCATTTTTCAGACCAAATGGCATGACAGTGTAGCAATACACGCCAAATGGAGTCCGAAATGAAGTGTGTTTTTCATCCTCGGGATGCATCTTTATCTGATTGTAACCAGAGAAGCCATCCATGAATGTCATTCGCTCGAATCCGCAGGTATTGTCAATCATCACCTCCGGTATGGGGAGCGGGAATTCATCTTTAGGGCAAGCGCCATTCAGGTCTCTATAGTCAATACAGACCCTGATCTGCCCATTTTTCTTTGTCACGGGGACAATATTGGCCAACCACTCTGGATGTTGTTCCTCACGGATGAAGCCCACGCTTTTGAGTTTTTGAACTTCTTGTTCAATTTTATCCATCACATCTGGACGGAATCTTCTTTGGCCTTGTTTGACAGGATTGACGTCTTCTTGAAGGTTGAGTTTGTGGACTGCTACTTTGGGGTCTAAACCAGGCATTTCAGCATAGGACCATGCAAAGCAATCAACGAACTCACGAAGAAAAGCGATATACTCGGGTAACTCATCATCCTTTATATTCTTGCTTATGAATACAGGACGTGGGTTATCAGGTGTTCCCAAGTTTATCTTTTGAACAGGATCTTCTGTCGGAAGGTTCGAAGGTGGTTCCTCCACAATATTTTCGGAGGCTTCCAACTCAACGAAAGCTTCTGGAGTTTCAACTGCATTACCAGACCAAGGCTCTGTTCCTTTCCATGGATTTTCTTGATTGGTGATCTCGTCAAGGCTTGCTATGAGATAGTCCCAATCGCCTGTTGAGTCTGGTATTTCTTTTGGAGACGAGGGTTCTTCTGGGTCAGGATGCCACAAGTCTGTATTATCGGACGATTCCTCTTTATCATCAGAGAAATCATACCAATTGGATGAGCTTCCTGGATCTTTGTCAGGTAACTCTTTAAAGAGATATCCAGGGAGATCGATGTCTTCATGGACTTGAGATGTTGAGGCTTGGTCGGTAAAACGACTTTTAAGCTTTTGTGTCAACTGTCTCAGAGGAGTATCAGGATCATACCCTAACCCATATGAAGACTTTTCTACATGACCGTAGAGTCTCCAATCTTCCAGCTGGCTTTTGGTCAAGGCGGGCTCCAATGGCGTGAGAATACCGCGTCTTTCTCCCAAACCGACTGGGTTTTGAGCGTCATAGCCCATTTTCTTCATAATTGCTTGTGCCACAGGACTATATAGAGATAGCTGAGGCATACCTTCATTTTGGAAAGGTTCCAGCACGGAATTTGATGAAGAAGCGTCCGATCTATGGAAGAAGATCGGCCTTTGCTTTGGTGATGTTGCCGGAACAACAAAGGTAGCAGACGTAGGATCTTCTACATCAGCAGGTGTCTCCATCGGAGTGAGAGCAGGCTGAACTTGCTGAGTGTCAGCTTGGCTTGACGATGCATCGTCTTCTGGCTCTGAGTCCGAGTCTGTGTCTTGCATGATAGACACGAGAGAGACAACAAATTTACCCCCAGGCTTTTGTTTCGCCTTCTTCACTTTAGTCGTGATGACCAAAGGTTTTGAATTCTTGAGGGAGATAACGAAGGGAGATTGACTACTCTCTTCTAATTTGCCGGAGGGTTTGTTTTCTTCCGGTGATTTTTGAGGAGCCTTGCCTTTATCTTTCTGGAGATTTTCAGCAGGGGGTGCTATTTCCTCTTCTTCTTCTTTTTCGCCTTCATACATTTGGGAGTCTGCGAAGTGGACTTCTTTACCTTTGAAGGGTTTCCTGTCCGCAAAGACTCGATGTACCATGCCGTCGTCGCCGACGAACTTGATGCATTGATGTAGAGTTGAAGGAACAACACCATTCTCGTGTATCCAAGGACGTCCGAGAAGGATGTTGTAGCATGAGGGGGTTTTTATTGCATACACAGTGACCTCAGAGATAAGATCACCGATTTGCAATTTGAACCTGATTTTGCCGATAGGCCTTTGAGTGCTCCCATCGTATCCAAAGATAGATACAGATGTGTGGCTTAGCTTGCTGGGTGGGATGCCCAACTCTTCAAGAGCCGAAGTGGAGATAAGGTTGAGTGCAGAACCTGGGTCGATCTGAACTCTATGTATCGGCATTTCTTTGATGTACCCTGTGAAGTACAGGGGTCGGTTGTGCCTTGCTTCGCCAAGTAGGAGGTCTTCCTTAGTGAAGGCGATGGTTGCACTGGCTGCCTTTTGAACCGAGAGGCATTGGATGCATGATCCCTCAGTTTTCTCTTTTTCTCCTTTTAAGGAGGTTTCTGAGTTTTTGACCTGGTAGTCCATTTCAATTTGGAGGACTTGTGGGGCATGTTTGTCGACATCCTCATTCAGTTTTTGTAATTCTGAGATGAGATTATCACGAGTGCGTGGAGACATTCGTAATAAATCCAGGATGTGAAGACGTGCAGGTATGTGTTTGAAGTGCTCAACCAAGTCATACTTGAAAGCCTCCTTCGGGCCTGCGTGTTCATCATTGTTGCCACTGGGGGCGCTTACAACATCTTTTCCCGAAGGATTTACATAAGTAAAGGAAGATTGGTTGTAATTTTTGTGGTAGTCCCGGCCCGAACGGGTGCCTCTACCAACTTCGAGAGCTTCTTGAGAAGGATCTTCGTTTGGAAGATTGTCTTCAGGATCAAGAGGCTGTCGTTTTTCATCTACTGGGGATGTATCTGCAGCAAAGTTGCCATCCTCAGTGATTGCGTTGCACGGAGCATTTTCCGGGAGCGAGTCCTGAACAGCATCCAGCAGCTTTTCTTCTTCGTTGACCCATCCATCACCCCAAGTTGGGTTTTCTTCATGATGATGAGTCGGGAAGAATGTGTATCCTGAAGTCACAGTCTCAGGAGAAGAAACCTGAGAGGGTGTCATCTCTGTGAAAGTCACGTGAGACGAGGTAGCCCCAGAGGATACATTGCTAGGCGTCGTCGGAGTGTAGGTAATCTCATCAGACGACGCTTCAGAAGAGCTATAGTCCTGATATATTACATTACAGGAAGCTCTGATAGGAGATGTTGCCTGCTCGGAGTCAGACTCATCCTCGGATGTAAGAGGATCATCTATCCAGCAATGTTCTCCATTTTCAGGAGTTGAGAGAGGAGGTACCTGATGGGCTTCAGGGACTTCCGGCTCTGGATTGTGAGGAATCTCGTTGACGCGGTCTTGCTCTTGTTCTAGAGCGAGACGCTGCAAGATCCTTGCATATTCTTCAAGATCAGGCATGGGAGCCAGATCTTCTTCTTCGTCTTCTCCGTGTGGCTCAACATAGTTGATTTCCACTGGAGCAATGACAGGTGCTGGGTTAACAGCATCTTCTTGTGCAGCCTCTTGGTCTTCTTCATCATCAGACCAGGATCCTTGTGGTTGCAAGGGGTTATACCAGATTACTGGCATAAGGTGAGTTTCAGGAACCCATTCTTCATCGGAGAGATATTCTCCTGTTTCAAGAGATTCCTCCCACTCATCGGTGTAGTTGGGCTCGAATCCATCGTCGGTGTCGCTGGACTCGTATCCATCAATGGAGAATCCAACAACCGAGTTGCAAGAGTATGATGCCCCCTGCGTGGCTTCTTTTCTGAATTGAGGTGGCATGAAATCACTGAGAGTGAAATTTCTTACCGCCTTTGAAGTCTCTGGAAGGGACATTTCTGTTGCCCCGAGTGAAGTGGTAGAGGAGGCCTCTGCCTTTTCATGGACTTCTTGTTTTGGCTGGGTCTTCTCTTGCCGTTTGAGCTTGAGGAGATGTTTCCTAGCCTGCCTTCGCTGTTGAGCTGTCGGCTTTGTTTTTACGATCTCCCAGTTTTCATCTTCCAAGAGATCGGGATGTACCCATATGGGTTGTCCGTCTGGTGTCGGGTAAGGAACCAACACTTCGGACGTTTGAATTCTTTTTATCACCTTGAAGGAAGTAGTGATCTTCTTCTTCGGTGATTTTGGTGTTTGTCCACGTGACACCATGTTGACGGAGGCGGGGCCATAATTTTTGTCGAAGGTGATGACTCCGTTTTTCCACATCTCGTTTATCTTCTCTCTCACAACAAAGCATTGATTGAGAGGATGCGAGACCATCTGGTGGTATGGACAGTACCGAGGATCATTGGTTTTGCCAACGTCTCCAGGTCTTTTGGGCTCTGGCAAAATGAGTTTGCCATTTGCTAGGAGAGCCTCAAAGATTTCTTCGACGTCTTCATCGAACGGATATTTCTTTTCTACTCGCTCTTTGAAGGCATCAGAGAGTTCAGGTCTCTTACCTGCAGCTCTATTTTCAGCTTTCTTTGGTTGCTGAGGAGCTGACTTGGTTTGCACATTGAGGACCTCTTTCTTCTTTGGTTTAGAGGTTGCAATGGCGGTTGGCTCTTTTCTTGATGACTTCTGACTGTTGAGGTCTTTAATCACCGCTTCAGCTTCCATAGAAGCTTCCAGGAGTTCTCCCAGGTTCTTTGATTTATTGCCGATGATCATGGAGCGGATTTTAGCTCTCATGTTGTTTCGGCAGATGTCGACTAGCGACGCTTGTGGCATACATCTGAGCATTTGTACGCCATTGCTTTCCACTTGTGAATGAAGTCATAAGTTGACTCATTCTCTCCCTGTTTTAGGCTGCAAAGCTGAGCCATAGTAACAGGATGGTCCTCACCTTGGAAGTGGGTCAGGAAGCGTGTCTCCAGCATAGCCCAGTTCTGAATGGAGTTCTCCGGAAGAGTGGAGTACCAATCGAAGGCCGTACCTTTTAGGGTACTTGCAAAGAGGCGAATCTTGAGTGCATCTTGATCCGCGATAGCTCCCGTCAGGATTTTGAAGTGGATGACGTGCTGTCTGGCTGATCCTTTCCCCGTATATGTTTGGAGAGTAGGATGCTTGAATTTTGTGGGGAACGGGACCGAGTCCATCCATAAAGGATATGGTGGCTTGATCCCATGCTCTTTGAGTATATCCTCTTCTTTTGCTTTGGCGAGGATATTGTCTACGTCCTTTTTGGTAAGGGCGCGTGACTCATTTTCTTCTCCATTTTCCTCGTTATTGCCATGATTCGGAGGAGGCTCATTGTTCACCTGATTTTGGACGACAAGGAGAAGGTTTTCCATCAGAGTTTCAATCCTCTGCTGGCCTTGTTCCAACTGCTGGATGCGTGTGAGCGCATCATCTCGAGGTGGATTCTGAGGTGGCGGCTCAGAACTTGTAGCCAAGACGTTCATCCCTCGGGATTCGAACGAAGAAATCGTCCTGGTGACCGAGCTGGGGCTCATTTTTTTTTATGAAGAGCTTGATGAAGGATTACTCTCCCGTCCTTGGCTTGAAGGGGCAGGAGATTCTTCGGGATGTCTTTGTGTCCTGGTGACGCTACGGGTCACCGGACGTCGGACATGAATTTTTGATGCTGACCTTTGGCGTCTTCTGGTTTTTCCAACCATATGGACGGCAGCAACTTGGTCGGGTCTTTCTTTTTCGACCCATTTGTGGGAGACTTGAAGTGTAGGAGGCTGGGTCCTTTGCTTCTCTAGTCTCTTTTGTCGATATGACGCACGGCGGCGTGCTCGACGAGCGATTTGAGCTTTGGTCAGCTCTGGCTGGGCTCTGACGATGAAGGATGTGCTCCCTCGGGCGCAGCAGCCGAGCCTGTCTTCTTTGTGGTTGGGCAAGGACAGGATCCGGACCCGGTCCTTTGCCTGTTGCAGCGAAGCTTTGAACCTTTCGAGTTCGGCCCCTGTAGAGATGAAGGGTCGAACTGAAGGAGTGTAGGCCTTGGCAGGTGCTTGTAGAGGCCTGGTGATGCGTGATCTGATTTTGGGCATGTAGGAACAAGCCGGCTCATGCTGGGTTGACTTGGGAGTCAAGTTGGAGATGGGTCTCTCCTCTTTCATGTAGGCAAGAGGGTAGAACTGGTTCTCCTTGAGTGGGGCCAGGTATGCTGGCTTGGTGGAGGTTTGAGACCTTCTTTGTTTTGGGGAAGGTCTTGGAGACCAAGTCTTGGGATAGACCTGGTTGTTTATGGGTCGAGGCTTCGCGGGGGTGCCGCGGGCTTCGGGCTTTTTGGCTTTCGCCTTTGGTGTCACGAGAGTGACACGTTGAGAGGCGATCTTCTGCTTTTTGGCAGGAGCAGCTTGTTCTTCGGGAAGTGGGAATGGTCCCAGTGTCCCGAAGACGATGGTCCGGGGAGTCGAGGTCGACCCGGAGTTCAGAGAGTTGCCTAGGGAGTTGACGCTTCGGCAGCTGGCGGGGCGCTTGTAAGTGTGCTCGATTTGCTTCTGTTGAAGCATGAGTTGGTGCTTGTTCTCATCGAAGATAATGGTTAAGGCTGCCATTGTTAGTTTCGAAAAAGTTCTGAAACAAGACCACATCCATTAGTAATCACAAGAATATAATGATCATAAATGGGAATTTCTATGGTTGTCTTTTCAAATCGCTCAAGGGATATGACCCAAGCGACATGAAGAAGGCAAAAAGCCATAGATGGTACAATTGTTCTGACAGCAAGTATGGTGAGCCCAGAATGAGCGTTCCAGTGACTGCTAGAAGCAATTGTAAACCTAAATTCGACTCATCGAGAAGCAGGGCTTGCTCGAGATAAGAAGAATATAAGGTAGGAGTTACAAATGTGCCGGTCACAGATACAGTAGACCCTGAAAGGGCGTACCAGTACTGCTATGCACAAATGTTGGAGATCGCATCCATGAGATGGGATTCTTTGTTTTGAAATGTCAGAAATGGATTCGTCAAAGAGAGCAGGTGGCATTCCGATTCAAATACGGGCTCAACGATTTCCGCGAGCGCCAGTACTCAGAAGGGAAGAGACCACAATTTCTCGAATCTGAATCCAAAAGTGACGAGTTTTTTTTTTTGAAATGTCAAGATTGGTTCCATCAAGGAGAGCAAATGGTATTCTGATCTGAACACGGTCTCGGCGATTTCCGCGAGCGCCAGTGCTCAGAAAAGAAGAAACCAAAATTTCTTAGATCTGGAATCAAAAGTGACGAGTTTTTGGAGATTTTTTTTTTGAAATGATTTTTTTTATTTTTTTATTTTTTTATTTTTTTAAAATATTTATTTATTTATTTATTTTTATTTTATTTTATTTTTTGAAAATTTTTGTTTTTTTTTTTTTTTAAGATTTTTTTTTTGAAAATCTTTTTTTTATTTATTTTTATTTTTTTTTTTAAGATTTAAAGACGAGAGAGTACACATAGGCCTCCTAACCCGGTCTTATGAAACCACAATTGATAGAATTGCCCCCAGGTAAGGGTAGGATTACTTAATGAACCCGTTTGGAGGACCCTTGCCTAGAACAGTCAAGCTGTCTCCACACTCTGGACAAGGCTTTTCTTGAATCAATCGTGATCAAAGAACGCAATTGGTTTAACCTTAGTGGTCTATGTCCTTCTTTATAAAAAATCCCAAATAGACTCATCGAAGAGAAACGATGGCCCAAAACCTTAGTCGAACGGGCTCAACATTTCTGCAAGCACCAAAGAACGATAGGATAGGATCAAATTTTCTCAATTTTGAATCCAAACTAAGAAAACTGATTTTTTTATTTATTTTTATTTTTTTTAATATTTTTTTTTGAAATCTCTAATGAACTCATCGAAGAGAAACGATGGTCCAAAACCTTAGTCGAACGGGCTCAACATTTCTGCAAGCACCAAAGAACGATAGGATAGGATCAAAGTTTCTCAATTTTGAATCCAAACTAAGAAAACTGATTTTTTTTTGAAATCTCTAATGAACTCATCGAAGAGAAACGATGGTCCAAAACCTTAGTCGAACGGGCTCAACATTTCTGCAAGCACCAAAGAACGATAGGATAGGGTCAAAGTTTCTCAATTTTGAATTCAAACTAAGAAAACTGATTTTTTTTTTTGATTTTTTTTTATTTTTTTTTTTGAAATCTCTAATGAACTCATCGAAGAGAAACGATGGTCCAAAACCTTAGTCGAACGGGCTCAACATTTCTGCAAGCACCAAAGAACGATAGGATAGGATCAAAGTTTCTCAATTTTGAATTCAAACTAAGAAAACTGATTTTTTTTTTTGAAAAGAGAAAGAATGGAAACAAACTCAAAGAAATAGAAATTTCCAAAAAATCCCATCTCATTTTTTTTTAGGATGCAAAATCCAACATAGGCCACCAGCTAGAAAGTAGCCAAGGAATCTGGAGAAGAAGTATAAGCATAGAGCAAAAATATGGTATGCAAATATTTCATTTCCAAGCACCATGTTCTCAAATGAACGAGTCCCACCGGGTGTGCCAGCTTGATGGAACGCGCTCCGAGGCGCCGTGGGGCGGCTACTGGGGTCGGCGGAACGTGGGAGTCCGTCGGGTCCGGCCCTTTCGCGCCCTGGCGGGCCTGAAGCGTGCATCAACATTTCTTTTATGTGGGTGTGCCAGATTTTCTATTTTACTTGGAATTGCAAGTGGTAATCCGGAGATCAACCTTCGCAAGTAAAAAGGAAATCAACTTCTTTCAAGTTTTCCATTGCGCATATATTTAAGAAAAGAGACATTTTCTTGATTTGCCATGAAAGGCGATTTTGTTTGGCATTTATAGCCGATTTTGGCGTTTATAGCCGATTTACAATTCTCATCGATAATGAAAAAGACAAGAGTTGTGATTTTTGTCTCTTTTAGAAAAATACAAACTACAATGAAAAGCAAGAAAAGGAAGATCTAACTTTTCAGGAGATTGTGGGGGACTCGTTCAGATTGACGGTCGCAAGCCATGTATGGGCTTCGCCATCATCCATGCAGATGAGAACAGAAGATGCTCTTGATTCGCTTGGCTTGGCTATAACCTCAGGTTTTTAGAGGACAAAGACCAAGAGAAGGTCCTATGTCCAATAAAAAGCTAAGTAGACGGGCTGAAAAGCCACGTCTAAGCCATTGGAGGCAGCAGGAGAAGGCAAGGACCTTGGGGGGGGGTACCCCCCCAAGGGACTTTCGTCACCTTGTAGTGGTGGTCGGTGCAGAACTTCAGCAGAGTTTTTCTCTCTTTTTCTTTCTCTCAGATCTCTTTCTGATCTTTTTTCTGATTTTCTCTGATTTTCTCCTCTTTTTTCTGATCCCAATTTCAATGGAATGCTCTCCTATTTATAGGCCTTTGGTAGCCATTTAGAAGGGTTTATGAGCCTTAATGTCTTTAATGGGAGGAGTTACAAGATTTATTTCTTGATTTTGTAACTCCTTTTTCCTTGAATCTGATTGGCCGATGGAGATTAAGGGCTTTTAATCACCTTAATTACCATAATGGGAGGAGTTTCATGGTTTAAATGCCATGAATCAATTGACTTGTAACTCCCAAATGCTTGCTTCTGATTGGGCCGTCCAAAGAAATGAATTAATGACTGCAATAAAGCTAGTCAATTAACCACATTAATTGGTCGCCGAGCAGTCGAAGAGTCGCGGGCCATGCCGTGTCTTCTGGAATTCTTCTGGCGATGATCATCGATGGATCTACATGCTGATCGACATCGGATGAACATGTAACTTCAGACATTGATAGCTAAGAGTGGGCCGGTGACATCTGTCTTGTTGATTTCACGATCGGTCGGACAGAAAGCGCACTTTCTTGGTCGACCGGTTGGCGATCTTGGAGCGATTAATGATGATTTTATGCTTTTGACGGCGGATCCGAGATGTCGTCGGATATGAGTCAATTTAAAGCACTAAAAATCACATTTTCAGGAAACCACAGGGGCCAAAGTGCGCGAAACGCGAAAAAAGACGGAAAAAACAGGTCACCGGCGGAAAATCCGGTGACCCGGACCTCCATGGTCGCCGGCGACCATGGGCCATGGTCGCAGGGGTATGCGACCCTGGGGGATTTTTCCCCTTCGGAGCCCGTTTTGCGGTCGTTTTGAGGTCTTTTTCGTCGCCGTTTTCTTCTGTATTTTTCTTGACATTTCTTCTCATTTATTGGCTTGATTTCCCTGTAGAAAACTTGATGAGAATCCTTGCATTTTTAGAGTGCAAAGTTTCCAATTTTCTGGGAAAGCCGAAGACTTTGTCGCGTAGAGCTGCTGATTTTCCGCCAGAAGCTGAAACTTGGTCAAACGATGTCGGAATGACCTGAATTTTGAGGTGAAGCCTCCTGAGCAATAAATAAGACCAACCATAGGCTTTTGTTTGAGTTTTGAAGCCGTTTGGGGTCCCGTCGATGCTTCACTTGATTTTGCTGCGGGGAAAATGCCGAGCTTTGATATGTGGCCAAACGATGTCCGATTGACCTAAAATTTGACGGGGAGCCTATTGGAGTCATTTTGAGACGTTCCATGGGCTCCGTTTTGGATGTCATGGTCCCGGGTTGCTCCGCCGCCGGTAGGCTTGATTTTCTCTCGGAGCATCGAAACCTGGTCAAACGTTGTCGGAATGACCTGAAATTCGACGTGCAGCCTTTTGGAAGCATGTTGAAGCCACTCATGTACTTGGTTTGATGAGCGAAGGCCTCGGTGGTTCCCGCCGCCGGGAGGCTTGATTTTGCTGCTCGAGCATTGATGGAGGGTCAAACGTTGTCGGTTTGACTTGAAATTTGGCATGGAGCCCTTTTGGGACATGCTGGAGTCATCTGTAGGCTCTGATCGAAGTTTTGACGTCTCCGATGATGTCGCTGCAGGGAGCTCCCGTTTAGCTGTCGGAGAAGTGAAGTTAGGCCAAATGTTGTCGAAATGGCCCGAAACTTCATGTGTACTCTTCTCTTGGCTATCTTGAAGGATCTTGCAGTTTTTGTTTGATTCTGGCAAGATTTGATTTTTTGGAGAAGTTGCATTGCCTATTTATGGCAGGTTGCGACTTCATGTAACTTTCTTGATGTTGAAGAGGCAAAGTGACATTTTTGGTGTCAACAAGTTTATTGGACCATTCAAGAAAAAAGAGAAAAAAAAAGAAAGCCTCATGAGTTTCCATAAAAAACAAACCATCCAACCTTATGAACCAAATTAAGTCAAATCTTGAAAGTGACATTCCACAAAAAACCAAACCTTGGTCCCCTGGCTTGCCACATACTGCTTGTTAGGTCACAAGGCCAAAACAGAAAAAAAAAAAATAAACAAATCCTGACCCCCTACCTCGTAGTTTTCATGGACCAACAATAGTTGGAGAGACAAGCGACAAAGTTAAACAGATTCAGGACAGATTGAAGATTGCTCGAAGCAGATAGAAGAGTTATGCTGACCCTCGCCGGAGAGAATTACAGTTTGAAGTGGGTGACAAAGTATTCTTGAAAGTCTCCCCGGTCAGAGGCACTCTAAGATTTGGAAAGAAAGGAAAGTTGTCCAGCAAATACATTGGCTCATATGAGATTTTGAGCAAGATTGGAAATGTCGCATACAGGCTTACGCTACCGCCGGAACTCTCCGGGGTACATAATGTTTTTCACGTCTCCATGCTCAAGAAATATGTTCATAGTTCTTCTCACATTATTCCACACGAGCCCTTAGAGATTCGAGAAGATGCATCGTATGTGGAGAAACCGGTTAGAATCATTGACACCAAAGAACATGAACTGAGAAATCGGACTATCCATTGGGTCAAAGTACTTTGGGAGAACCACGAGCCAGAAGAAGCCACATGGGAATTGAGAGATCAAGTCCAGAAGAAGTATCCACACCTATTACCAGAGGTAAAATTATTTTTATTTGGCGGACCAAATATCCTAAGGGGTGGAGGATGTTAGACCCCAACCCAGACCAACTCGATTAGTGCTAATTAAGTGAGCGTTTAGTCTTAAGTAAGTCTTAGTACTAGTTGGGTTAGAATGTGATTAGACTTAGTCTAGATTATAGTTTTGGGAATTTTGAGGACGTTTAGTATGAGTCAGACACGCTCAGGGACGCCCTGAGTACACGAGTAAGAATGGGTTCTTGTTCTAGATCCTTGCTATGGTTGTGATTTTTGATTTATCTTAAATGGTTTTATTATTGTGACAACTTTCGTTTTTAACCTACATGCATTTGAAGCCCAGAAACCTAAGTTCTGACCCAATAAGGGTAAATTTGTCTATTCATGTTAAATCTGGGCACACTTTTCGAAGCCGTAAAACTGTGTCAAAATTATACTTTTCCGAAACTAGATTTTTCGACGATCGTTTTGTCCTGCTTCGTCGATTCCATCCGGGGTCCACAAGACCATGTTTTAAGCGTTTTAAGTTCCACTGCTTAGGGGACCCACTTCCAGACACTATTTATAGTCTCTTACTCTCTCTCCTCCATTCTTTTCCCATTTCCTGTAACTGTGCTTGCCCTAGAGTGGAGAAGAGAAGAAAGTTTCTCCTTGGTTTTTCTCCCTTGGACATCATTTAGCAAGAGAGCTTCAATCCACGATCCGACTCCGCCATTTTCTTCCTCTCTTCGCAAGCTACAGCTAGACGCGTTTTTGGAGCAATCCCTTCACTATTCATCATCTTCAACCTCCTTTCTCCTTGTTTAGCTAGCTCAAGGTTGGTGTTTTCCTTCATTCTTTCCATTTGATGTTCTTTAGCTCACCTAGAGCTTGTTTATCACGATTTCAAACCCATTTTCGAAATGGGAGTTTGCATTGGCCAAAATGGTGATTTTTGTGTGCTTTCTTTTGGGGGTTTTGTGTAGATTTCGTGGAGCACCCCTTTTAGTTGGTTTTTGTGAAGTTTTCTTGACGTTGGGCCAAGGCAAGTAGACTTTTTAGTCCCTTATAGTACATTACAAGTTTTGGGTGTCTTATCTTTAGAAATGTTGTTTCATCATCAAGCTTATCTTCTCTTACATGTTATTAATCTCTTTTAGCTTGTTTTAAATCTTGATAAAGCTTATCTTCTCTTACATGTTATTAATCTCTTTTAGCTTGTTTTAAATCTTGATAAGCATGTTTTTCAATGGGATACCTTGCAAGTAGTAATACATGATTTGAGTGTAAATGGGTTTGTGATTTTTGAAGTTTTGATTGAAATGGGAGTAGATTTTTGTGTGGAAATTGTAAGACCCCGGCTCTCAATTTTCAGGTTTAGCATTGTTTTAATCATTATTTAGCTTTTTAAACAAGATTAGAGTTGATTTGACTTTGTTTTTGAGTTTGAATAGATTTTTCATAACTTTGGAGAGTTTTAAAAGACCATTGACTTTGTTTTGACCCGACCCTTGTAAATTGTATTTTTGTGAGAATTTATTCTTGGTTTCTAAAAGTTCCAATTTTTATTCCTTTTGACTCATTTTATTGTTATAAACAACTTTCATGTTTTGACCATTTTGATTTAATACTCAGAAATCGCATTTTTCGAGAAAAAGGGGTAAAAATGACAATTTTCACTAAATCTGTCCATAAATTTCGAAAATTTCAGAAATTGGGGAAAATATACTTTTTGGAAAGTAGATATTTCAACGAGCAATTTTGTCTTCTTCGTCGTCTTCGTTTGGGGCCCGCAAACACTTTTTTTAATCCCTTGAAGATTGGGGCCCATGGGACCCACTTGCCCACTTTATAAAAGGGCTAAACCCTTCTTCTTCTTCCCCATTTTCCTGCAATGATTCCAGCTATGGCTGGAACCCTTTTCCAGCCACACATTCCCTCTCCCTTTCCTCCTATATGCTTACATCTTGTGTGCCAAATGGAGGAATGATCTCTCCACCTTCTTCCTCTTCTCTCAAGCTTTTGTAGGATGCATTTTTCAAAGGATTTGAGCTAGGATAAAGCCCTCTTTTCAAGCTCTTCTTCTTGGTTCAAGGTTTTAAAGGTTAGCAATGGCATTTATTGTTTGAGATTCTTGTTTTCCAAACCATTTAGAGTATTTTCCTCTTTTATGCAAGAGTTTTCTTGGAGTTATGCATCGGATTGATTTTACTAGGGTTTTCTCTTTGGGTTTTTTTGGGGCTTTTGTAGGATTGGAGCTAAAGATCTAGTAAAGACCACTCTTGAGTGATTTTCTCCTCACTTTGACCGAAGGTAAGTGATCTTTATAGGATTTCTCATGTTTATTACTTTACATTATGGTTTTAATACTTTCATTAAGACATGTTTTCTATGTTTAATTTCATAATGCAAGTCATGTTCATGCTCTTACAAGTCATGGGTTTTAGCTTCTTCACTTGTCTTGTTATCAATGATTTCTTCAAGCTTTTAGAATCGTGTTTAGTCTCGTAAATTTCATGATTTTATACTTGAAAATGTCTTGATGTCTTTTTATAGAATGAATGATTTATTTGTGGATGGAATGCTTTAAAAATGTGAGAAATGTATCCCTTGGAAAGCATGAAGGCTTGGGGAGTACAGGTGGTTCGAATATGTGAATGAAGAAGGAAAGAAGTTGTGAAAAATTTGACTCGAAAGGCACGTCCGTGTACTGTCGGTCAGGTGTCGGTTGACCGATAGGTCGACCGACAGCCAACCGAGACCTGTCGGTTCAAATTCCAGAGAGCAACATTTTGTCAGGAGGACTGTCGGTCAGCTGCCGGTTGACTGAAAGGTCGACCGACAGCCAACCGAGTACTTGTCGGTCCCTTTTCCCAAGAGCTACATTTCTGGACTGAGACTTGTCGGCCAGCCATCGGTCGGCTGTCGGTCAACCGACACATCAACCTCGGTTGACCGACAGGTAACCGAGGACTGACCGAAATTTTACCAAATGTACTGTTTTGAAGGATTTTTGCGAGAAGGACAACTAGACTAGGTTTTAGACCTTTTTGTTGACTTTGTGCACTTGGAATTCCAAAATGTACTATAACTTCTGGGGCACCAACCATTGTCAAAACTCTGACATTTGGGTTTCAACTCCACAAGGGTTAATGAATGGTCTTAGCCTAAACTTGATAGATTTCGTGTTTGAACTTCTATTTTGATGTTACGTACATCCTCGTGTTCTCGCCTTGAATTTCAAGTATAAGTTTGTTTGGAGATTTGTTTCATGGATCAAAGTGCTTGTTTTGATGCTTCGTGCATCATCGTGTTTTCGTTTGAATTTCAAGAATAAGCTTGTTTTAAGACGTGTTTTAAGATGAGTTTCAAGAATAAGAAAAAGGGAATCATTTCTTAAGTTTGATAAGCATTTATATTATGCTATTTTGCTAGTCTCGTCATGTCGTGCTTGTTAAATGATTTCCCTCTTGTTTTGTCTTGTTCTCGAACGTCTATCGCCATGTTTTATGCATTCATGATATAAGTGAGTATCACTGAGCTTGAACTGCCCTTTTAGCTTGATCCACTACCTGGGGGTCCTTAAACATGTGGACTGTCTGCAGACTAGTCGTGTCTTGAATGACACATCGTGCGTGTTCGTGTTTCGGTTCCGCGGCTGGAAATTCCCCGTATATGTGGGATCGTGTCGTGCTTGTCGTGCGTGCTTACTCTTGTCATCATGTATGATGGAGAAAGGATGGGCTCTTTGTGGATTTACTAATCATGATATTATATGTATTCATGTCTTGTTTCGTATATCGTTCGTGCACTCGTAATTTCTTGATAAGTATCTTGTTCATGCATTGTTTTTAAATCTTGTAAACATGTTTCAAGTTCAATAAAGTGTTTTTAGTTATGGTTTCCTTTAAACTTTATTTTTTTTATGCTCTTGCCTATTTTGATCACCTGCCAGACCGTCGTGTCTGATATTCTTCTGCTTTGGTGCTCTAGATATCAGGTCCTTGTTTTGAGCTAGTTCGTGTGTAGAGGGCTGTTGAGCCACTAGTTTGCAGGTTTGTTGTGTCAGCGATGTCATGTAGACGTCATGCTTGACTCCAGAGTTACGTTACACTCTTGGGTAGTATTTATTTTAGTTCGCTTTTGTGTACGGCTTTTGTTAGCCTTTTTCTTGGGAATTGTAATTAATGTACTCGTTAATTTGTAACTTGAATATGTTTGGGTAATGACTAGCCTGTTACTGTCAGCTCTGTATATTTTGATATTATGAATTGTTCCTGTCTGAGTTTAAATATGTTTATGATAATCTTATGCTGACAGATCGAGTATGACACGGAACCCGATGGATACGGATTCCGGGTCGTAACGTCTTGTAGAGCTTCCGCGAAATAATTTTGATGTGTTGTGAATTTTGTCATCCTCACACACGCGGATCCTGGGAGGGGAAATACAAATTCCCCATACTCGTGCCCCCGAGATCGGATCCCGGTTTTGGGGGCGTGACAGAAATCATCCCTTGGAAAGCATGTAGGCTTGGGGAGTGCAGGTGGTAAAAATGTGGAAGTGAAGAAGGGAGAGAAGTGTGAAAAATTGAACTTCCTAAGTTCTACCGGAAGTTCTACCAGTAGAGGCATTTAAACCGGAAGTTCTACAGGTAGAAATGGCTCGAATTTTGACAAAGAGTTGAGGAAATTGAAAACCCTAAGTTCTACCGGAAGTTCTACCAGTAGAAATGGCTCAAATTTTGACAGAGAGTTGAGGAAATTGAAAAACCTCAGTTGTACCGGAAGTTCTACTGGTAGAAGTGCTTCAACCGGAAGTTCTACCGGTAGAAGTGCTCCAGCCGGTAGTTCTATCGGTAGAAGTGCTTCAGCCGGTAGTTCTACCGGTAGAGATGCTTAACCCAGACTGACAGTTACAAAAAGTACTGTTTTTGAAGGATTTTTGCGGGAATGAAAACTAGACTAGGTTTTAGACCTTTTTATTGACCTTGTGCACTTGGAATTCCAAAATGTAATATACCTTCGGGGACACCAAGTTTTATTGAATTCCGACATTTGGTTTTCAATTCCACAATGGTCAGGGATTGGTCTCAGCCTATGCTTGATAGATTTATGTGTGAATTCTTGTTTTGATGCTTCATGCATCATCGTGTTCTCGTTTGATTTACAAGTGCAAGTTCGTTTTCAAGATGTGTTTCAAGAATAAAAAAGGGAATCATTTCTTAAGTTTGTAAGCATTAATACTATGCTATTTTGCTAGTCTTGTCACGTCGTGCTTGTTAAATGATTTCCCTCTTGTTTTGTCGTGTTCTCGAACGTGTATTGTCATGTTTTGTACATTCATGATATAAGTGAATACCACTGAGCTTGGACTACCCTTTTAGCTTGATCCACTACCTGGGGGTCCTTAAACATGTGGACTGTCTGCAGACTAGTCGTGTATTATATTACACATCGTGCGTGTTCGTGATCCGGTTCCGCGGCCGGATACCCCGTCTACCTTGTGTGGCGTGGGATCGTGTTTTCGTGTCGTGCTTGTCGTGCGTGCTTGCTCTTGTCATTATGTATGACGGAGAAAGGATGAGCTCAATGTGGATTTATCTTTTCATGATATTATAAGTATTCATGCTAGTTTCGTAAACTTGAAACGTGTATCTAGATCTTGAACTGTTTTAGCATTACTTCCCATATTCATGCCTAAATTGTTTATTTGCCAAACCGTCGTGTTTGATGCTTGTTATTTGGTGTCCAGGTGCAGGAGAGTTCACGAGTGACGAAGAGTGGTCGAAGGAGGCTGTTGAGCCACCCCCAGCACACGAGTGGCAGCCCAACGACGTCATCTAGACTCCGGTCGGGATCGTGATGTCTTGTTCACTTAGTTGGGTTATTCTTTTGGGTTCTTTTAATTGTTGTATTGGCCTTTGTTGGCCTCTCTTGGTTTGGTAACGTGAATTAATATACTTTTGTTAAACATTGAAACGTTAATCATGTTAGGAATGCTTTGATGACATTCTCTTTTGATACCTTGTCTCGATATTATATAATTCTCTTGTATCTTCTTGTTTAAGATTTATGTGACACGTTTTGCTACACGCTTCCGCATACCCATTCATGTGAGCTCGACCCGTGTCTTGGGATCCTCACCGCGGAAACTTGTGGGAAAAATAAAAGCGGCGGTGTGTTTTATGTGTTGGTTAATCACATCGCCACGCAGTCGCGGGCCCGGATCCCGGTTCGGGGTCGCGACAGGACTGGTATAATAGCGGGAAATGTTTCAGGCACTTAAAAGAAACTAGAAAATCTTAGGAACGTGGCGAGGATTCGTGAGTTCGTTAGAACGTTTCTTTAGACCAAGTTGACCAACCCAATTGTGCTTATATATGTGCTAACAAATTGTCTTGCATCATCATGCCTCCGAGAAAAGCCCCAAGCCATCATGCTTCAGGTAGTAATAACAATGAGACAGATCCATCTGAGAATCCTACCGCTACTCAATTCCAAGCACTGATGCAAGCCATGATCGATCAGCAAAAACAAGCCAATGAGACTCAAGCGAAATTCCAAGAGCCAATGGCAAAGAAAGATGAGGAGATGGCTCAAGTTCAGAGGCAACTTCTGGAAGTCTTCCAAAACAGACCTCAACATCAAGTTGCACAGAATGTTGTGTACCAAAATAGAGTTGATGATCCTAATGCTCTTTTTGAGAGATTCAGAAAGAGGGGACCCAAGGAGTTCTCGGGTCAAGAGGACCCTTTGACTGCAGACGATTGGCTTACGAACACTGCCAAGATATTCGACGTTTTTGTTTGCACGGGCAGGGAGAGGGTTAACCTCACAGCGTCTTTGTTCTATGGACTTGCAGACGACTGGTGGCAGACAGTCAAAGAGCCATATTAGGTCATGGCAGATGAGGTAGCTTGGACGACCTTCAAGACACACTTCACAGACAAGTATGTCCCTTCTCATGTCAAGCGACAGAAGGCAATCGAATTCCAACAGTTGAAGCAAGGAAGTATGTCAGTTCTAGAGTATGTCACGAAGTTTGAGAGGCTTGCTCGCTATGCTACCGAGCTGATAGATACGGAGTATAAGAAAATCGTCAAGTTTTTGGAAGGGCTGAATCCCATTCTCAAGAGGGATGTCTTGGGAGTGATTCCACCGGTTACCTTTGATGAGGCAGTTAGTCGGGCATATAAGTTTGAAGAGTTCAACAATGAGATAATCCAGGATAGAAAGCAGCACTACCAGCAATAGAACCAAAGGCAGTAAAGTGGCAAGAATCCAAGGCAGGAACAGCACCAAGTCAGACAGAGTGGTTGCAATCATTGTGGCAAGAATCACCCTACCCACGAATGCCGCAAGGCAACGGGTGCTTGCTTCAAGTGTGGAGGAATGGACCATGCAATCAAGGATTGCCCACACCTTCAGAGTCAAGCCAACAGATATCAGCAGCCAAGGCAGACAGCACCACAGAATCAAGCAGTACCAGTTCAGAATCAAGCGAGACCACCACCGCAACAGCAGCAGCATGGCAGACAAGTGCAGAATCAGAATACTCGTCCACCTCAGAATAGGAACAATCAGGGCAGGCAGATTCAGCAGCAGAATAGGCCCAACCAGCAGGGACGTGCGTATAATATCAACTGTGCTGACGCTGAAGCAGCATGTGACGTCATAGAAGGTAAACTTCTTGTTTGTGGAGTAGAAGCACAGATCTTATTTGATCCAGGATCCACACACTCTTTTCTATCCCCTTTGTTTGCAAAGAAGATTCATGCACATCATACAGAATTGGATTACATTTTGACTGTCACTACACCCATAGGTAGACAGGTTGTTTGTACCACCTATTACCCTAGTTGTCCGATTTTGTTAGGAGATATCAGTTTACCGGCCAATCTCATCATTTTAGACATGCATGATTTTGATATTATTTTAGGCATGGATTGGTTAGAGACCTACCATGCTACCATGGATTGTTTTGATAAGACCATCACATTCAGATTGCAAGGGCCACAGGCAGAGTTGATGTTTTAGGGCAACATGAAGAAGTCTTCTAGTGGTTTCATTTCAGCGTTGAAAGCTAACAGATTGGTGGACAGTGGTTGTGAGGCATTTATAGCATTTATCACGGAGGATAAACAGTCCCAAGGGGTGGAGGATATCCCCGTAGTGTGTGAATTTCCGGATGTTTTTCCAGAAGAAATCCCGGGTTTACCACGAGTTAGAGAAGTTGAGTTTACTATTGAACTCCTTCCAGGGACTGCACCGATCTCAATTGCACCTTATAGGATGGCTCCTGTAGAGTTAGGTGAATTGAAACTTCAGTTGCAAGAAATGTTGAACAAAGGCTTTATTAGGCCAAGTGTTTCACCTTGGGGAGCGCCAGTTCTTTTTGTGAAAAAGAAGGATGGAAGTCTTAGAATGTGCATCGACTATAGGAGATTGAATCATGTGACCGTCAAGACCAAATACCCCTTGCCAAGGATAGATGAATTGTTTGACCAATTACAAGGAGCAACACACTTTTCCAAGATAGACTTGAGGTCAGGGTATCATCAATTGCAGGTTAGAGAGTCTGATGGGGCGAAGACAGCTTTCCGAACGAGATATGGGCATTATGAGTTCTTAGTGATGCCTTTTGGTTTGACAAATGCACCCGCAGTCTTCATGGCTCTCATGAACAAGGTCTTTGCAGAGTTCCTAGATCACTCTACAGTGGTGTTCATTAATGATGTCCTCGTGTATTCTAAGAGTAAGGAGGAGCATGAAGAACACTTGAGGACGTCGTTACAGCTTTTGAGAGACCATCAGCTCTATGCTAAGTTGAACAAATGTGAATTCTGGCTAGAGCAAGTTGCCTTTTTGGGTCACATCATTTCGAAAGAAGGATTAACAGTTGATCCAGCCAAGATAGAAGCAGTCATTGAATGGAAGAGACCCAGCAGTGTGACAGAAATCAGAAGCTTTTTGGGGTTGGCAGGATATTATCGGAGATTTGTCCAAGGTTTTTCGTCTATTGCAGCACCATTGACGAAGCTGACCCGGAAGAATGTACCTTTTGTTTGGACCGATCAGTGTGAAGGCAGTTTTCAGGAGTTGAAGAAAAGGCTAACCACAGCCCCAATCCTCACATTACCATCGAGCAGCGGTGGATTTGTTGTTTTTACGGATGCATCCAACGTGGGATTAGGCTGTGTGTTGATGCAGGATGGCAAAGTGATTGCCTATGGCTCGAGACAGTTGAAGAATCATGAGGTAAATTATGCAACTCATGACTTGGAGTTGGCAGCAGTAGTTTTTTCTTTGAAGATGTGGAGGCACTACCTCTATGGAGAGAAGTTTGAAGTCCATTCAGACCACCGAAGTTTGCAGTATTTGTTTTCACAGAAGGAATTGAATATGAGGCAGAGACGGTGGATGGAATATATAAAAGATTATGACTTCCCAATCAAGTATCATCCGGGCAAAGTGAACGTTGTAGCAGATGCATTGAGCAGAAAATCAGCAGTTATGGCTAGTTTGAGAGGAGTTAGTGTTTTCCAACATTTTGAAGAACTTGGAGTGGAGGTACAACACTTGAGGAGAGGTGTTTTATTGGCAAACATGATCGTGTCGTAGCCTACCTTCATCCAAAGAATCAAAGATAGTCAATTGCAAGGACCTGGAATTGGCCAAGATTGTAGATCAGATTGCAGAACGTCCAGATTTCAGGATTTCTGATGGAGTGTTGTATTTTCGTGACCGGTTGTGTGTACCAAATGTAGATGATTTGAGGAATGAAATTATGACTGAAGCTCACCATACTAGATACTCTATACATCCGGGTAGCACGAAGATGTACCATAACTTGAAGAATAGATTTTGGTGGAATAATATGAAGCGAGAGATTGCAGCTTTTGTGTCTCGTTGCTTGATTTGTCAGATGATCAAGGCAGAACATCAGAAACCTCCTGGTTTGTTACAGCCTTTAGAGATTCTGGAGTGGAAATGGGAGCACATCACTATGGATTTTGTCTCCGGATTGCCTAATACCAAGAGGGGAAACAATGCAATTTGGGTTATAGTAGACAGTCTTACGAAGTCTGCGCACTTCCTTCCGATGAAGACTGGGAATATGAAGCATATGGCACCACTTGCAAGATTATTCATCGATGAGATCGTTAGTAAGCATGGACAGCCCGTCTCCATCACTTCCAACAGAGATAGTAGATTTGTTTCGAGATTTTGGAAATCACTTCTTGAATCCATGGGTACCAAACTTCAGTTCAGCACAGCGTATCATCCTCAAACAGATGGTCAGTCAGAGCGGACGATACAGACTCTTGAAGATATACTACGTGCTTGTGTATTGGATTTTAAGGTTCAGTGGGATGAGAACCTACCTCTTTGTGAGTTTGCGTACAACAATAGCTACCATTCTAGCATTGGATTGGCACTTTTCGAGGCACTCTATGGTAGGAGATGCAGAACTCCATTTTGTTGGGAAGAAGTCGGTGTGCGTAGTTTTCATGGACCGACGATAGTTGGGGAGACAAGCGACAAAGTTAAACAGATTCAGGACAGATTGAAGATTGCTCGAAAAAGACAGAAGAGTTATGCTGACACTCACCGGAGAGAATTACAGTTTGAAGTGGGTGACAAAGTATTCTTGAAAGTCTCCCCAGTCAGAGGCACTCTAAGATTTGGAAAGAAAGGAAAGTTGTCCAGCAGATACATTGGCCTATATGAGATTTTGAACAAGATTGGAAATGTCGCATACAGGCTTGCGCTACCGCCGGAACTCTCTGGGGTACATAATGTTTTTCACGTCTCTATGCTCAAGAAATATGTTCATACTCCTTCTCACATTATTCCACACGAGCCCTTAGAGATTCGAGAAGATGCGTCGTATGTGGAGAAACCGGTTAGAATCATTGACACCAAAGAACATGAACTGAGAAATCGGACTATCCATTGGGTCAAAGTACTTTGGGAGAACCACGAGCCAGAAGAAGCCACATGGGAATTGAGAGATCAAGTCCAGAAGAAGTATCCACACCTATTACCAGAGGTAAAATTATTTTTATTTGGCGGACCAAATATCCTAAGGGGTGGAGGATGTTAGACCCCAACCCAGACCAACTCGATTAGTGCTAATTAAGTGAGCGTTTAGTCTTAAGTAAGTCTTAGTACTAGTTGGGTATAATGTGATTAGACTTAGTCTAGATTATAGTCTTGGGAATTTTGAGGACGTTTAGTATGAGTCAGACACGCTCAGGGACGCCCTGAGTACACGAGTAAGAATGGGTTCTTGTTCTAGATCCTTGCTATGGTTGTGATTTTTGATTTATCTTGAATGGTTTTATTATTGTGACAACTTTCGTTTTTAACCTACATGCATTTGAAGCCCAGAAACCTAAGTTCTGACCCAATAAGGGTAAATTTGTCTATTCATGTTAAATCTGGGCACACTTTTCGAAGTCGTAAAACTGTGTCAAAATTATACTTTTCCGAAACTAGATTTTTCGACAATCGTTTTGTCCTTCTTCGTCGATTCCATCCGGGGTCCACAAGACCATGTTTTAAGCGTTTTAAGTTCCACTGCTTAGGGGACCCACTTCCAGACACTATTTATAGTCTCTTACTCTCTCTCTCCTCCATTCTTTTCCCATTTCCTGCAACTGTGCTTGCCCTAGAGTGGAGAAGAGAAGAAAGTTTCTCCTTGGTTTTTCTCCCTTGGACATCATCTAGCAAGAGAGCTTCAATCCACGATCCGACTCCGCCATTTTCTTCCTCTCTTCGCAAGCTACAGCTAGACGCGTTTTTGGAGCAATCCCTTCACTATTCATCATCTTCAACCTCCTTTCTCCTTGCTTAGCTAGCTCAAGGTTGGTGTTTTCCTTCATTCTTTCCATTTGATGTTCTTTAGCTCACCTAGAGCTTGTTTATCACGATTTCAAACCCATTTTCGAAATGGGAGTTTGCATTGGCCAAAATGGTGATTTTTGTGTGCTTTCTTTTGGGGGTTTTGTGTAGATTTCGTGGAGCACCCCTTCTAGTTGGTTTTTGTGAAGTTTTCTTGACGTTGGGCCAAGGCAAGTAGACTTTTTAGTCCCTTATAGTACATTACAAGTTTTGGGTGTCTTATCTTTTAGAAATGTTGTTTCATCATCAAGCTTATCTTCTCTTACATGTTATTAATCTCTTTTAGCTTGTTTTAAATCTTGATAAGCATGTTTTCCAGTGGGATACCTTTCAAGTAGTAATACATGATTTGAATGTAAATGGGTTTGTGATTTTTGAAGTTTTGATTGAAATGGGAGTAGATTTTTGTGTGGAAAGCATATAGGCCTGGGGAGTGCAGGCGGTAAAAATGTGGAAGTGAAGAAGGGAGAGAAGTGTGAAAAATTGAACTTCCTAAGTTCTACCGGTAGAAATGGCTCGAATTTTGACAGAGAGTTGAGGAAATTGAAAACCCTAAGTTCTACCGGAAGTTCTACCGGTAGAAATGGCTCAAATTTTGGCAGAGAGTTGAGGAAATTGAAAAACCTCAGTTCTACCGGAAGTTCTACCGGTAGAAGTGCTTCAACCGGAAGTTCTACCGGTAGAAGTGCTTCAATCGGTAGTTCTACCGGTAGAGATGCTTAACCCAGACTGACAGTTACAAAAAGTACTGTTTTTGAAGGATTTTTGCGGGAATGAAAACTAGACTAGGTTTTAGACCTTTTTATTGACCTTGTGCACTTGGAATTCCAAAATGTAATATACCTTCGGGGACACCAAGTTTTATTGAATTCCGACATTTGGTTTTCAATTACACAAGGGTCAGGGATTTGTCTCAGCCTATGCTTGATAGATTTATGTGTGAATTCTTGTTTTGATGCTTCATGCATCATCGTGTTCTCGTTTGATTTACAAGTGCAAGTTCGTTTTCAAGATGTGTTTCAAGAATAAAAAAGGGAATCATTTCTTAAGTTTGTAAGCATTAATACTATGCTATTTTGCTAGTCTTGTCACGTCGTGCTTGTTAAATGATTTCCCTCTTGTTTTGTCGTGTTCTCGAACGTGTATTGTCATGTTTTGTACATTCATGATATAAGTGAATACCACTGAGCTTGGACTGCCCTTTTAGCTTGATCCACTACCTGGGGGTCCTTAAACATGTGGACTGTCTGCAGACTAGTCGTGTATTATATTACACATCGTGCGTGTTCGTGATCCGGTTCCGCGGCCGGATACCCCGTCTACCTTGTGTGGCGTGGGATCGTGTTTTCGTGTCGTGCTTGTCGTGCGTGCTTGCTCTTGTCATTATGTATGACGGAGAAAGGATGAGCTCAATGTGGATTTATCTTTTCATGATATTATAAGTATTCATGCTAGTTTCGTAAACTTGAAACGTGTATCTAGATCTTGAACTGTTTTAGCATTACTTCCCATATTCATGCCTAAATTGTTTATTTGCCAAACCGTCGTGTTTGATGCTTGTTATTTGGTGTCCAGGTGCAGGAGAGTTCAGGCGTGACGAAGAGTACTCGGAGGAGGCTGTTGAGCCACCCCCAGCACACGCGTGGCAGCCCAACGACGTCATCTAGACTCCGGTTGGGATCGTGATGTCTTGTTCACTTAGTTGGGTTATTCTTTTGGGTTCTTTTAATTGTTGTATTGGCCTTTGTTGGCCTCTCTTGGTTTGGTAACGTGAATTAATATACTTTTGTTAAACATTGAAACGTTAATCATGCTAGGAATGCTTTGATGACATTCTCTTTTGATACCTTGTCTCGATATTATATAATTCTCTTGTATCTTCTTGTTTAAGATTTATGTGACACGTTTTGCTACACGCTTCCACATACCCATTCATGTGAGCTCGACCCTTGTCTTGGGATCCTCACCGCGGAAACCTGTGGGAAAAATAAAAGCGGCGGTGTGTTTTATGTGTTAGTTAATCACATCGCCGCGCAGTCGCGGGCCCGGATCCCGGTTCGGGGTCGCGACAAAAGCCCTCTCTTCTTCTATCCAACATGGCCTAGACGTGGCTTTTCAGCCCGTCTACTTGGTTTTTTATTGGATATATGACCTCCTCTTGATCTTTATTTTCTAAAAAACTGAAGTCCAAGCCAAGCCAAAAGAAATCAAAGCATCATATGTTCTCATCTGAAGGACAATGGCGAAGTCCATACATGACTTGCAACCGTCGATCTGAACGAGTCCCCGCAATCTCCTGAAAAGTCAGATTCCTTTTCTTACGTTTTTATTGTATTTTGTATTTTTCCAAAGAGACCAAAAAATCATAACTCGTCTTTCATTATTGATGAGATTTATAAATCGCCTTCCATGGAAAAAATTACCTTTCATGGCAAAAAAACCGCCTTTCACGGCAAAACAAAGAAAAATCGCCTCCTACGGCATTCAAAACATCTTGTCTCTTTGGTTAAATATATGTGCAATTTGGAAAGTTAGAAAAAAGATTGATTTCCTCTCTACTTGTGAAAGTGAATCTGCGAATCACCATTTCTAAATTCCAAATAGAATAGAAAATCTGGCATACCCGTACAAAAAATGTTGATGCCCACTTTCCCTTTCCACTCTGCTGGCCTCTCGATAGCCCCGGGACGGTGGCGAGGGTGGAAAACACAAAAAACCGGGTCCATCACTAGGACTCATCAGTCAATTGCCAGCTTTTTGCAAAGAAAAACCTAATGGCCACTATTTTATTGCTTTGATACCTAGCGGCTAACCAAAATGTCCCACAATTAACAACCGTTCATCCCCAACATCTAGCGGCTAAAGCCCATTCATCAGCGGTTAGTATCTAATTTAAAGTCTCCTTATCGTTATCGTTCTACAAGGGGTCAACGGCCACATCCCAATTTCTCAAGGGGTCAACGGCCACATCCTTATCATTCTACAGCTAGGCGGCCACTGAAATAACCAGAGGCCAAAGCCAATCTTCTCTACAGCCAATGTTCGAAACCTTATAGCCGGTGACCACCATGGATAGTACCTGATTGGCCGATGGTAATGGCTCATCCGCCAAAATTACGGACTCTGGTAAACTGAAGGCTTCAGATATATAAAGGAGCAAAAGGACAAAAAGAAGATTGAAATTTCCCATAAGAGGCCGAAACAAGTTTTCCACCAAAGCCAACAGCAGTTCTACTCAGATTATCGGCCTGAAATCATCGGCCGTGGATAGACGCCTCTTGGCCAGGCTGCTACGACACAAGATTCAACCCTAAAAAGTGGGTTTCGTGCTAAAAAGAAGCAAAGATAGGCTAAGAATACATAGAGCAAACAAAAAGACAAAAAAAAGGAAGAAAACCAAATTTTTAGCCAAAATAAAGAACCCCCTTCGGGTAATCTCCTGCCAAGACCAAAGTCATCACGAACAACGTTAAGCAAAAACATGCAAACAAAATAGAGAAAGAAGAGAAAAATAAACTACACTTCTAAAAAAAGGCTTACCAGCCATTTTCTCTAAAGCGAAGGAGAAGAAATCCGAGCAAAAAAGGAGACTGGAAGAAGATTCTGGTGTGCGAAGCTATGAGAAGTTTGAGAATTCTGGAAGTCGGAAATGGCGAAGTGAAGAAAAAGGCGAAGATCCCTCCTTTATAATATCTGACGCCTAGAGTTTCACAAAGAGCACAGGCTGTGGAGTCAAGTGCTCAGCATCTACTCCAGAAATGGAACGATGCCCAGCGGCCACTTTGGAAACAAAACAACGCCCAATGGCTATCCCAAAGTCACTTCAGTGGCTAGTGTCTAAAGCAAGCAGAAACCAAGGACTAGCCAGGTTAGCATGTAGTTTGAGGAGGCACCTTTGGATTTCCAACTACTTTTCAAAATTCATGGAGCTGCCAAAATTCAAAAGTGACGTCATCATAACAATCCATTTCTTCGAATAGACTGGTCAGATGCTCAATTTGGAGTTAATTTGCCTACACAACCACCCAAATCCCATTAAAATGCAATCAATGCCACAAATCCTAAACTTTTTTCATTCATTTCCTGACAAAATTAGCTTACTTTTCATCTCCAAAAGAGAAAAATCTTTAAAAAAAAAAAGATTTATTCTACACGTTAGGGATCCTTCCTTGGGCTTTTTCCTATAATCCCTGCAGAGATGTAAATAATTGATATCTACGAAAAAGCATGGCATGAGCAGTTTTTTTTTTAAAAAACAAATTCTCTAGACATTTCCATCAAAAGTACAAATTTGTGAAATTCCCGAGGCACAATGATTACCATAACATATTTCAATCATTGTACCTCAAGGGAGGCATTTGTTGACACACAAAAAATTCATCTGCCCATACATAACCTTCCCTAAGGCAAATTACTCATTTTTCCATTAAAAAAATGATGACATTGAAGTATGGGAAACCATAACAAGGGAATTCCCCAATGACTACTGTTTACAAGGCCCATCCACCATTGCAATCCTTAGCACACCAACCGCTCAAAACAATGATGTAGCCGCCGGTCTCTAGCCAAGAAATGACTGCTGGACGTCATGTACACTGTCCGCCAAACTTCTTTTCTCCCGGCTGCATGTAGCCCACGATTTTTGGCCAGTTTCTTCTTCTCATGGCCGCTGAACCTGCAAAAGGGGACTAGTAACGTCTCCCATTGACGACAGTTTTGAAACCACCTCCACTCGTCCATGATCTCCAGCTATAAAAGGAAGACTTGGTAGAGCATCAAAGCATCTCCGATCCGGCGCAAAGAGGCCCAGAAACTCTACGATTTTCAAAACTCTCTCGTCTTTCATTAGCAAGGTGAGAATCAGGCAGTAGTGGATGCTTCTCCTTAGACCTAGGCGATAACTTCTTGTAAGACCCCAACCCGAGTGACCTCGATTAGTACTAATTAAGTCGTGTGTTAGTTCTAAGCGTGATTAGCAAATTTTGGTTAAGTTGGGAATATAATGGCTTTTGATATAACTTTTTGGAATTTTGTGTGCCTTTGTGTTTAGTGGGACCCTTTGGAGGTTCCTTTTTGTGACTTTGTGTGTTCTTGGGGGATTATCAGATATTCCCGTAATTAGTGTTTTAACCCCATTTGAATCATTTCGTTAATCTTTACAACTTTCATGTTGGTCCCATTCCCCGTTCGAAACACCAAAACCCGACCTTCCTAACTTCAGGGGCAAAACAATCTTTTATACCAAATTTGAACACGAGATTTGATATCCCCGAAACCCTTGAAAAATACACTTTTTAGAAACTAGGAGTTTTGATGATCACTTCTCCCTTCTTCGTGGAACTCATCCGAGATCCCGAAAGCCGTGATTTCAGCCCACAAAGATTTCAAGTGGTGGAGCCCATCTCATTTGCTATAAAAGGAGAACTCTCCTTCTCTTTTCCCTTTTCCAGCACAAAAGCTTGAACTCCAAGGTAGGGTTTCTCCTTTCTCTTCTCCTTCTTGCTCTTCTATTTCCCAATCCACTACCAAACCTTTGCCAATGGAGTAATGCTTGTCATCATCTCATTCCTCACTTCTATAGCTCTCTCTTGATGCCTTTTGTGAAGGAAACCTCCCATTCCAAGATCTTCATTGAGTTATTCTTGCCCATTTAGAGACTCTACAAGTAAGTAATCCTTCCCATCTCTTGATATTGTGTTCTCCTAGCCTTGGGGGAGCCCCATCTTGATATTGTGTTCTCCTAGCCTTGGGGGAGCCCCACTTTCTCTATTACAAGCCCTTTCTTTCTTGTTCATTGTTTTAACCCATTTAGGGTTTGTTTTTGGGGGTTTTTGTGTGTTGCTTTGAATTTTGGCTTGGAGGTGTGATTAAAGCTTGTTTTTGGCTAAGCTTGGACCTAAGGCAAGTGGATGAATGGATATTTAAGTATTAATAGCTTTTATGAGTAATGTAGATGGTTTTCCTCATTTTTTATTTGCATTGATTTTGAAATAAATGCTCATGAATGAATCTTGCTAGCTCATTTAATGTCTTGGAAACATTGGTTTATGGTCTTCATTTATCTCTTGTTACTAGCTCAATGGATCCTTGTGAATGGTGGTTTCTCTTCTCTCTCTCTCTCTCTCTCTCTCTCTCTCTCTCTCTCTCTCTCTCTTTATGGTTGAATGTAAAAAGATAGGAGATGATTGAATGGATTCTTAGTGGAAGATTTGATGGAGGTTTATGAGGAGTTTAGAGGAGATTTGAGCCTCCCATTCATGTGTAGAAATGAGGCTCAAGGGGATTTGAAAGAAGAGGAAAAATGAAGGAGCAGACCCAACTTCGAGCGAGCCATCCTGAACTGGGCATGTCTGCTCGAACGAACCCAACTTCGTTCAAGCGAACCCACCCAGGAAGTCATTCCAGAGAGTTCACCACTCAAGTGAAATTCAGGTCCGCTTGAGCGGTGGGTACTGTTCACCTGGGGGCATGTTTGAAACAAAGGTGGAATGTTTATATGATTAAGAGAGGTTTGTTATGAACCCCATTGTAATGGGAAATGTACAGACAATATATGAAGCTGTTTGAGGAAGAAACCATATCACGATGATTCATTTGAAGTTTTGAAATTCCTAGGGTGTATAAGGAGCCCATAATGCCTACAAATTCAAAGAGTACCAAGTTTATACTGAAATTGACATACGGGGCCCCTATTCACCTAGAACTAGTCTTGAACCCCGATATTTGTCCCGGAATTTTGAAAGTTAAATTGTACTTCTATTGTCCCTGAAATTCATGATTTATGATTATCATTCCCGAAAACACTGAAATTATACTTGTAGCATTTTGCTAATCCCAATGTGCATTCCTGATATTGAATTGACATTTGAGCCTTCGAGCACCCAGTCCCGCCCGGTTATTTAATTGCATTATATGTATTTTATACATGTCTTGATTTCTGTCACATGACCTATGAGTCGGCACCACTAAGCTTGGACGACCTTCTCGGTTTGATCCACCGACTTGGAGGTCCCCCTCCCGTCCCGCTAGCTGCAGTTTGGATCCCGATACTTGGTTTATTACCGTGGTCCCGTCCCGATACCCAGCTCGCTCCCGTGGTTCCCGATATCCAGTTCGCTACCGTGATTCTCGATACCTGGTTTGCTACCGCGATCCCGTCCCGTATTATTATTTGTATATGTATATTTTTGTTGAGTCTCCTCACTTCGGTGACTAAGACCAACGCCCCGATATGCTCTTGTCACTTCGGTGATAGAGGACTTAGCTTTGTGTGGTTGCCATCTTGCTTGTTTTCCGATTCATTAGACCTTTACTTGTTTTTACATTGCATATATGCTTTTGAATAAATGATTTATCTCTTCCATGGAAATGATTGTTTAAGCAGGTTTTAAATGTTTTCCAAGGTAAATTCAATTATTGTTATGTTGTTATATCTTTTCACCCACCTGCCAAACTATCGTGTTTGACACACTTTTTGGTACTCATGTCCCGATGTCGCTTACCCCGAGGAGGAGCATGAGGAGGCGATCGGAGAATCACATCGATTAGTTGAGTGGCTTGCCAATGATGTCATCTAAACATTCGGTTGTCCGAGTTGCGTAACATTTTGGGTTATGGATAACCATTCTTCTGGTGATTTATATTTTGTTTATATTGGCCTTTGTTGGCCTCTATTTTTGGGAATGTAATTAAATGATCTTTTGTATAAACTTTAATCTTACTTTGGGAAAGTGCTAATGATCATTGCTCACTCTGACATCAGGTGGTTTATATGTTATCAATCTTGTTAATGGAAATGAATTACATATTTGATTTGCTATACGCTTCCGCACTTAAACAAAAATATTTATGTTGTTGTGAAATCCTCACTGTGGACACCTGTGGGAAATCACGTGCATGGGCAGTGTCATATTTCTTATAGACCCGTGTACGCATTGCATATTCTATGGCACCAATCATATCATTTGGATCATTCATTATCTTAATAAGTCCTAATCCCGAATTAGGCCCGTAGGCCTGGTCTGGGGTCGCAACAGACTAGTATCAAAGCGGGTCGTGTTTCAGGCAATTAAAAGAAATTAGAAATCCTAAGCACGTTGAGAGGATTTGTTAGACGTTTTGTTAGCTAGAATCGTGTGAGCAATGTGTGACCCTGTATTTTATTATTATGTGCTAACATCTTGTTTTGCAGCATTATGCCACCCCGTAAGAGACCAATAAACGGCAATCCCACCGCGAGTAACATTGAACATACGAGGCCGATTGAGGAAGATATTGTGGAAAACACAATGGAAAATTAGTTTCAACAAATGATGCAAACATGCTTGATCAGCAGCGTCAGGCAAATGAAAACCAAGTTAGACTACAAGAACAAATGCTTAAGAGGGATGAAGATCATGCCAGAGAGTTGGCAAAGATGCAGAGGCAGATGTTAGAGGTGTTACATAGGAGACCCGAACCGAATCAAGCTTAACCCGCAATTGTCATCAATCAGAGGGAACATGACCCGAATGCCTTATTTGAGCGGTTTCGAAAAAGAGGTCCAAAAGATTTTGTTTGGACAGAAGATCCTTTGGTTACAGACGATTGGTTAGAGCATACCAAGAACATCTTTGAGGTCTTCTGATGTACAGGGGCTGAAAGAGTAAAACTTGCAGCATCTTTGTTTACCGGGTTAGCAGACATTTGGTGGAAGACAGTGAGAGATGAATACATGACTATGGCAGATGTAGTGGCTTGAGCAAACTTCAAGAAGCAGTTTGGAGACAAGTATGTAGCCACTCACATCAAGAGACAAAAGGCAGTGGAATTCCAGCAGCTTGCGCAAGGGAATATGACGGTTCTCGAATACCTCATTAAGTTCAAGAGATTGTCTAGATATGCTCCAGAGTTAGTGGACATGGTTGAGAAGAAGATTGCTAAGTTCCTCGAAGAGCTTAACCCGATCATTGAAAGAGATGCTATGGGGGTTGTACCACCTGCCACTTTTGAAGAGGCGGTCAAGAGGGCCTACAAATTTGAGAACTTTCATAACAAAATCCTTAAAGTTCATGGACAGGGGTAGACTCATCAGCAGAATTACCAGCAGAGAAACCAGCAGCATAAGAGGCAGAGGTCGGAGCAGAATGTATAGAACTTACTAGTTTGTATCCACTGTAGAAAGAACCATAAGAGTACCCAATGTCGTACGGTCACAGGAGCATGCTTCAGGTGTGGCTCAATGGACCATCAAATGAGGAATTACTCAAGACCGAACAGGCAGAATTAGTAGCAGCAACAGGGGGCACAGCATCTAGCATCGCCTCAAAACGTGCCAGTACTCCAAAATCAGGCAAGACCACTTCAGATACAGGCACCACAGCAACATCATAGACTACGGCAGCAGCAGCAGCAGCAAGCTCGTCATCAATAGAGACAGAATCAGAATCAGCGTCCACCACAACATAATAGAAACGTCCCACAAGGCAGACAGCAACAGATTCCAATCAGGCCACAATAGTGAGGAAAAGTCTATGCGGTCAATAGGACTGATGTAGAGGCAGTAGGCAATGTAATGGAAGGTACACTCATTGTTTGTGGGATTAAAGCTAGGATTTTATTTGACCCTGGCTCGACACATTCATTTTTATCCCATGCATTTTCTAAGTTGATTGATGTGCATGGTAGAGAACTTAAATATATTTTGACTGTGGCTACTCCAACAGGTAAACAAGTTGTATGTAATACTTATTACCCTAGTTGCACAGTTCAGATAGGAGAGGTTATCTTACCCATAGACCTTGTTCTGTTGGAGATGCATGATTTCGATATCATCCTAGGGATGGATTGGCTGGCAGGGTACCATGCCATAATATATTGTTTCCATAAGACCCTCACCTTCAAATTAGATGAGACACCAGTAGAAGTGTTATTTCAAGGAGAGAGGAGGAATCCTCGTGCAGGGTTTGTCTCATGTTGAAAGCTGATAGACTTCTAAAAAGTAGATGTGAAGCCTATTTGGCATTTATCACGGAGGATAAACAGTCCCAAGGGGTGGAGGAGATCCCTATTGTTTGGAAATTCCCGGATGTTTTTCCAGAAGAAATTATGGGATTGCCACCCATCAGAGAAATCAATTTCACTATTGAGTTATTACCAGGGACCGCTCCGAGATCTATTGCACCTTATCGGATGGCTCAGGCGGAATTGAGAGAGTTGAAGATACAACTGTAAGAATTGTTGGACAAAGGTTTTGTAAGACCTTGCATTTCGCCGTGGGGAGCTCCAGTTTTTTTTGTTAAGAAGAAAGATGGTTCCATGAGGATATGCATTGATTACCGAAGATTGAACCAAGTAACCATAAAAAAAAAAAAAATCCGTTACCAAGGATAGATGAACTATTTGATCAGTTACAAGGCGCCTAGTATTTTTCGAAGATTGACTTGAGATTCGGTTACCATCAGCTGAGAGTAAGAGAGTCAGATGTAATGAAAACAGCTTTCCTGACGAGATATGGCCACTATGAGTTCCTAGTGATGCCATTTGGGCTGACTAATGCACCGGAGTGTTCATGGCATTGATGAATAAGATATTTGCTCAGTATCTGGATCAGTTTGTAGTGGTGTTTATTGATGACATTTTGGTGTACTCCAAGACCAAAGAAGAGCATGAAGAGCCTCGAGGACAGCACTGCAACTTCTAAGGGAAAACCATCTATATGCGAAGCTTAATAAATGTGAATTTAGGCTAGAACAAGTAGCATTCTTGGGGAACATCATCTCTAAAGAAGGATTGTCAATAGATCCGTCCAAGATCGAGGCAGTAGTGAAGTGGGAAAGAACGAAGAATGTGTCCGAAATCAAAAGTTTTCTGGGATTGGCAGGATATTACCAGAGGTTTGTGCAAGGATTTTCGTCGATTGCGTCACCATTGACGAAGTTGACAAGGAAAAATGTGCCTTATGTATGGACAGATCAGTGTGAAGCTAGTTTTCAAGAGCTGAAAAGAGATTGACTACAGCATCGGTCCTTACTTTACCATCCGGAAGCGGCGGTTTTACTAATTTTACCAATGCTTCGAATGTTGGACTTGGATGTGTGTTGATGCAAGAAGGAAAAGTCGTTGCTTATGGATCCCGGCAGTTGAAAGATCACGAGAAGAACTATGCCACCTGTGATCTTGAGTTGGTAGCGGTCGTCTTTGCATTGAAAATGTGGAGACATTACCTCTATGGAGAGAAATTCGAAGTCCACTCTGATCACCGTAACCTGCTGTATTTATTTTCTCAGAAGGAACTAAACATGAGGCAGAGAAGATGGATGGAATATATCAAAGACTATGATTTTCCAATTAAGTATCACCCGGGAAAAGCAAATGTAGTTGCAGATGCCTTGAGCAGGAAATCAGTAGACTTGGCAAATCTAAGTGGTACTTGCATCTTTGAGCAATTTGAGGAGTTGAGAATAGATCTACAGCCACTGAAGAAGGGTGTGATATTAGCCAACATATCAGTGTCAGAGCCTTCCTTCATTCAGAAGATCAAGGATAGTCAATTGTAAGATCCAGAGTTTGCCAAGATTTCAGAGCATATAGCAGATCGTCCTGACTTTCGTATTGTAGATGGAGTTTTATACTACCGTGACCGTCTGTGTGTGCCTAACATTGAAGATTTAAGGAATGACATCATGACCGAGGCTCATAGTACGAAGTATTCCATGCACCCAGGCAGTACGAAGATGTATCAGAACTTGAAAGGTAGATTTTGGTGGAACAGCATGAAGAGGGAGATTGCGGCATTTGTCTCCCGGTGTATGACTTGTTAGTCGATAAAGGCAGAGCATCAGAAGCCTCCAGGGTTGTTACAACCGTTAGAGATCCTGGAATGCAAATGGGAGCACATTACCATGGATTTTATTTCGGGACTACCAAAAACCAGTAAAGGCAACAATGCAATATGGGTCATCGTGGACCATCTCACCAAATCAGCTCATTTCATTCCTATGAGGATAGGGAAGAAGATGCACATGTTACCCTTGGCAGAGTTGTTTGCCAATGAGATTGTCAGTCGACATGGACAACCAATTTCTATCACGTCTGACAGAGACAGCAGATTCAACTCAAGATTTTGGAAGACATTGCATGAGTCCATGGGTACGAAGCTATAATTCAGCACGGCCTATCACCTGCAGACAGATGGCCGATTAGAAAAAACAATTCAGACTCTTAAGGATATGCTTCGTGCTTGTGTGTTAGACTTCAAGACTCAATGGGATGAAACATTACCGTTGTGTGAGTTTGCTTACAACAATAGCTCCCACTCGAGCATTGGGATGACACCTTTCGAAGCTTTGTATGGCAGAAGGTGTAGACACCTATTTGTTGGGAAGAAGTTGGCACCAACAAATTCCATGGGCTAGCCATGGTGAGTGAAACCAGCGACAAACTAAAGTTGATTCAAGAACGTTTGAAAGTAGCCCGGAGTAGACAGAAAAGCTAGCAGACTCTCACAGAAGGGATCTACACTTCAAAGAAGGAGACAAGGTTTTCTTGAAAGTGTCACCTACGAGGGGAACTTTGAGATTTGCACAGAAAGACAAGCTATCACGGAGATACATTGGACCGTATGACATTGTGAGCAAGATTGGTGATGTGGCTTATAGATTAGCCTTACAGCCCGAGCTTTCCGGCGTTCACAATGTCTTCCATGTGTCATTGTTGAAGAAGTACATTCCTGATCCTTCACATGTACTCCGTCATGAACCTTTGGAAATCAGATAAGATGCCACTTATGTTGACAAGCCCATTCAGATCATCGACACGAAGGAACAAGAATTGAGGACACGGACTATTCATTGGGTAAAAGTACTTAGGGAGAATCATGGACCGGAAGAGGCAACATGAGAACTACGAGATCAAGTACAGAAAAAGTATCTGCATCTACTACCTGAGGTGAATTTTATGTTTCATTTGGAGGACCAAATGCCTTAAGGGGTGAGGATGTAAGACCCCGACCCGAATGACCTCAATTAGTACTATTTAAGTCGTATGTTAGTTCTAAACGTGATTAGCGAATTTTGGTTAAGTTGGAAATAGAATGGCTTTTGATATTGCTTTGGGGAATTTCAAGTGCCTTTGTGATTAGTGGGACCCTTTGCGGGTTCCTTTTCATGACTTTGTATGTTCTTGGGGGATTATCCGAGATTCCCGTAATTAGTGTTTTAACCCATTTGAATCATCTCGTTAATCTCTACAACTTTCATGTTGGGCCCGTGCCCGTTCGAAACACCGAAACCCGACCTTCCTAACTTCAGGGGCAAAATAGTCTTTTATACCAAATCTGAACATGAAATTTGATATCCCTGAAACCCTTGAAAAATATACTTTTTAGAAATTAGGAGTTTTGATAATCATTTCTCCCTTCTTTGTGGAACTCATCCGAGATCCCGAAAGCCGTGATTTCAGCCCACAAAGATTTCAAGTGGTGGAGCCCATCTCATTTGCTGTAAAAGGAGAACTCTACTTCTCTTTTCCCTTGTCCAGCACAAAAGATTGAATTCCAAGCTAGGGTTTCTCCTTTCTCTTCTCCTTCTTGCTCTTCCATCTCCAAATCGACTACCAAACCTGGAGTAATGCTTGTCATCATCTCATTCCTCACTTTTAGAGCTCTCTCTTGATGCCTTTTGTGAAGGAAACCTCCCATTCCAAGATCTTCATTGAGCTATTCTTGCACATTTAGAGACTCTACAAGTAAGTAATCCTTCCCATCTCTTGATATTGTGTTCTCCTAGCCTTGGGGGAGCCCCATTTTCTCTATTACAAGCCCTTTCTTTCTTGTTCATTGTTTTAACCTATTTAAGTTTTGTTTTTGGGGGTTTTTGTGTCTAGCTTTGAATTTTGGCTCGGAGGTGTGATTAGAGCTTGTTTTTTGCTAAGCTTGGACCTAAGGCAAGTGGATGAATGGATATTTAAGTATTAATGGCTTTTATTAGTAATGTAGATGGTTTTACTCATTTTTTATTTGCATTGATTTTGAAATAAATGCTCATGAATGAATCTTGCTAGCTCATTTAATGTCTTGGAAACATTGGTTTATGGTCTTCATTTATCTCTTGTTACTAGCTCAATGGATCCTTGTGAATGGTGGTTTCTCTTCTCTCTCTCTCTCTCTCTCTCTCTCTCTCTCTCTCTCTCTCTCTTTATGGTTGAATGTGAAAAGATAGGAGATGATTGAATGGATTCTTAGTGGAAGATTTGATGGAGGTTTATGAGGAGTTTAGAGGAGATTTGAGCCTCCCATTCATGTGTAGAAATGAGGCTCAAGGGGATTTAAAAGAAGAGGGAAAATGAAGGAGCATAATTGTCCCCCGGAATCAGTTTCTGGACAATTCGCTCGAGCAGGCTTGACAGGTCGCTCGAGCGAACAGTCCAAAGAAGGATTCGTGCGATCCAGAGGACAGTTCGCTAGAGCGAACCTTATATCACTCGAGCGAACCATCCCAGAATCCCATCCAGAACGTTGATAGCTTGAGCGAACCGAAAGTTCGTTCGAGCCATCCTGAACTGGGCATGTCCACTAGAGCGAACCCACCCAGAAAGTCATTCCAGAGAGTTCACCGCTTGAGCGAAATTCAGGTCCGCTCGAGTGGCGGGTACTGTTCACCTGGGGGCATGTTTGAAACAAAGGTGGAATGTTTATATGATTGAGAAAGGTTTGTTATGAACCCCATTGTAAAGGGAAATGTACAGACAATATATGAAGCCGTTTGAGGAAGAAACCATATCACGATGATTCATTTGAAGTTTTGAAATTCCTAAGGTGTATAAGGAGCCCGGATGCCTCCAAATTCAAAGAGTACCAAGTTTATACTGAAAATGACATACGGGGCCCCTATTCACCTTGAACTAGTCTTGAACCCCGATATTTGTCCCGGAATTTTGAAAGTTAAATTGTACTTCTATTGTCCCCGAAATTCATGATTTATGATTATCATTCCCGAAAACACTGAAATTATACTTGTAGCATTTTGCTAATCCCGATGTGCATTCCCGATATTGAATTGACATTTGTGCCTTTGAGCACCCCGTCATGCCCGGTTATTTAATTGCATTATATGTATTTTATACATGTCCTGATTTCTGTCACATGACCTATGAGTCGGCACCACTAAGCTCGGACGACCTTCTCGGTTTGATCCACCGACTTGGAGGTCCCCCTCCCATCCCGCCAGTTGCAGTTTAGATCCCGATACCTGGTTTATTACCGTGGTCCTGTCCCGATACCCGGCTCACTCCCGTGGTTCCCGATATCCGGTTCGCTACCGTGATTCTCGATACCCGGTTTGCTACCGCAGTCCCGTCCCGTATTATTATATGTATATGTATATTTTCGTTGAGTCTCCTCACTTCGGTGACTGAGACCAACGCCCCGATATGCTCTTATCACTTCGGTGATAGAGGACTTAGCTTTGTGTGGTTGCTATCTTGCTTGTTTTCCGATTCCTTGAATACCTTTACTTGTTTTTACATTGCATATATGCTTTTGAATAAATGATTTATCTCTTCCATGGAAATGATTGTTTAAGCAGGTTTTAAATGTTTTCCAAGGTAAATTCAATTACTGTTATGTTGTTATATCTTTTCACCCACCTGCCAAACCATCGTGTTTGACACACTTTTTGGTACTCATGTCCCGATGTCGCTTACCCCGAGGAGGAGCATGAGGAGGCGATCGGAGAATCACATCGATTAGTTGAGTGGCTTGCCAATGATGTCATCTAAACATTCGGTTGTCCGAGTTGCGTAACATTTTGGGTTGTGGATAACCATTCTTTTGGGGATTTATATTTTGTTTATATTGTCCTTTGTTGGCCTCTATTTTTGGGAATGTAATTAAATGATCTTTTGTATAAACTTTAGCCTTACTTTTGGAAAGTGCTAATGATCATTGCTCACTCTGACATCAAGTGGTTTATATGTTATCAGTCTTGTTAATGGAAATGAATTACATACTTGATTTGCTACACGCTTCTGCACTTAAGCAAAAATATTTATGTTGTTGTGAAATCCTCACTGCGGACACCTGTGGGAAATCACGTGCACGGGTAGTGTCATATTTCTTATAGACTCGTGTACGCTTTGTATATTCTATGGCACCAATCATATCATTTGGATCATTCATTATCTTAATAAGTCCCGATCCCAAATTAGGCCCGTAGGCCTGGTCCGGGGTCGCGACACTTCTGAAAGGCAGCCTTTGTCCTCTCACCATGGAGGAAGGACAAAGATTGTCTAAGCTATTTTGAAGTAGACTTCTCTGGTTAATCTTTCTTCCTAAATAATGGTGATGAACTACAAAGACTGACAGAAGAAGCTAGATTGCAGACTTCTCCAATTCCGTCTCCAGCAAACTCTTGAAGACAGTAGACTCCTCTTCTCTCCCTTTAATGTAGATTTTCATTGTTTTGATCTCCTAAGCTTGACGAGGGAGTTGTATAAAAAATTGTAAACAACATGCGCTTAGGAGGTGAAGCAATGAAGAACCCATGTAAACAAAAGTGGAGATGACTCTTCTTGTGTGAGCAAACATTCATGCGAGTCGTCTTCACATCTTTCTATAACGTTCAAAGGATGAAATAAAAGAAGTTTCTACACCAAAGCCGTCATTTTCTCCTTTCCCTTTTTCCTCCTTTTTTGGGCGCAACAACAACTGAAAAACATGTGAGCGGAATGCAGATGCAGCTTGTATTTAATTCTTACGACTTTTTACCAAATCGGCTAAAGAGTGAAGAATCAGAGGCAACCCTTAACCAAAATAATACTCTTTTAACTCTTTTTGACATGAAATGGTTACCCACCTTTCTTGGTGTGCACTTGGTTTGCCTTGTATGAAATTTTTTGTTTAATGAATCACATCCTCTATCTTGGGGCTTTTCTTTAGAAGAAAATAAGATGTGCTGTAGTTTTATGTGCCCACAAGCCATTGTAAATAAGAAGCATTTTAGATTAGCCATATGCAAAAACCAGGCGAGGTCAGGTGGTCTAAAAAACCATCAATTAAGACCCCTAAATGGATAGTGGGCATATATATGTGGGACTAGGTGGTCTGAAAAACCTGCCAGTACATGTTATTTTAAGAAATTTGAGCAAGAGTTGGATAGGACTAGCCCGGAGTTTCCCCTCTTCTGTAAGAAGAAGCTCAACATTTCTAACATTATTTTGGGCCTACCAGGCTGCTTTGCCACTCGATCTAATTAGGTCATGAATAAATCATCGGCAACATTCCCTGTTACACCCTGACTCGATTTAATCTTGATTAGTACTACTTAATTGTGTCTTAGCCAAATTAATGGTGTTTGATTGCTAATTATGGTATTTAGTGTTTATTAATCCTTATAAACTGAGTTAGTTGAGTTTTGAGCCTTATATAGGTGAGTAGAATCCGGGTTGACTCAAATGAGTAGAGTCAATGGCTTTTTCGTAAATATGGACTTTCGCATTTTGCATCATTTACATGTCATTTTAGCATCATCGCATGTATTTTGACGAGTAAGTCGATTTTCATATTAGGCTTTCCTTCATTTGACTAATCATTGAGTAATTGGACCTCCATTTGACTTAAAATGAGAATATATGAGGTTAGTGGGCTTTCTTACAAAAAGGGCATTTCCATTCCATTATATACAATCTAATCCCTTTCATCCCATTTCCTTCATTCTCCTTCTCACTACTCTCCTTCTCTTCTTTTCCTCTTCTCTTCCAACCCCTACAAGAATGAGAGCTTGGGCTTTGTAAAGCTAGGAAGTGGACTCAACTTCATCATTTTCTTCATCTTCTCCACTCTTTCTTACTCCATTTTTGCCAAGAACCCATTTTCTCCATTCTTTTCTCCTTTCAAACTAGGGTTACTTGTCCAGGTAAGAGCCAAAGACCTTCTTGTTGTGATTTTGAGTTGGAAAAGAGTCAAAGGACTCTAGAGTAATCATGCATGCATACTTAATGCCATTTTCCATATGTTTTTGTGATTAGGGTTTGGTGATTTGGGGTTTTTGGGTTTCTTAAGTCAGGTGTGAAGTAAAGCCTTGGAAAGCTCTTATTAGAGGCAAGTATAAGCATTAATATAGATTTACATCTTGTTTACTTTCATTGATTCAATGAAATCCTTACTCAATGTTCTTAGTTCTTAATAAATGGATGGATTTGGTTTATTATATGATTTATAATGATGGAAATGAATGAAATGAGATTGCATGATGAAAAGGGAGCAAGAAGGCTCCATTTGTGTAGGTAATGAAGTGGGAAGAAGTTAGAAATAAATGGAAGGAGAAACAAATGAGAATCCTGAATCTAGGAATTCTAGACAGTCCGCTCGAGCGAACTGGACACTTCGCTCTAGCAAGTTGCCTAACTGGCAAACCGCCAAACTACCTTTTGAAACAATGGGTCGAGCAAACCTGAAGTGATTAACTAGGCCTTTTCCAATCCATTTGTAGGGTTGAATTATCACCCATAATCCATAACAACCCACCTTAATCAACCCTAACTGATAATTAAGGTGCTTACCCTTATCCCATAGAAATTTAGGAATCTTTAAGACCTTATGACCCTAGAATGGACCCATCAACCTTATTAACTAGTCCAATGGGTATCCTTTAGTTTAATACTATGCCATGAAGGTTAGTTGGAAATTTAACTTACTTCTCATAAAGAGTGACACCTAATGAGGTAGTATTACGTTGTTTCTCCTAACCTACCTTGTATTCGATGGTGGAAGACTGAAGATAATAAAATAGCATCGGTTAGTAAAAATACCTTAATTCCCTTAAATTATTGCATTTCATATTGAAGCATAATTTCATCCTTGATATCAACTCTTACTCCATAGATTGAAAGCATCGTTTGTATTCCTTCGAGGATTAATCTTTTATATTCAGTTGTAGTTTCGTATTGTATATCCAATTGATAATCATTGGAATAGGGATTGAGTCAGTAATTCGAGTATATGTGATTATGATTCGATTTGATTATAGTTAACTTAATATGAACTTACTCAGATCCAATTTTATTCGAGTACTATTTGATTATATCGAGTCGGTACTACTTAGCTTAGACCATGTGATACCCGATGGGGTTACACTTGGTCTAGATATTTGAAGACTACTGCAGTAAGTCATTTAGAGCACCAGAACTCCAAACCCGGGTAGCCAGCTAGCCTTTGGCCCGATAGCTGGTGACATCCCAACTAGATTTGCTTTAAATTGAGAGGAGAGCTTAATGTAGTAGCCAATTAATATGTTTCCCTTATATTTGATTCACAATACATAAATTTCTTCATTATTGTGCAAATTGTCTAGTTGATACATATTATTGACATCTGTTAATTTATTCGTCTTAAATTCAATTTGATACATTATGTATTTTCCTTATTATTGCCTATACTTGCTTAATCGTCATATGGATGATACTACTCTTGGTGTCACAATCGCAGGTACAACCTCCAGTCCTAAGAAGACTGAGGAGAGAGAGGAGGGTACCCAAAAGGTACCTTCAGGGCTAGAGGAATGGCCCGAGCCTGGGACCAAATAGATATGTCATTTCCTTCGGAGCGTGTAATGATATTTTGGAGTTGTTGCAGTGTGTGGTTAGCCCCTTTTTGTGTGGACCACACTAGATGAATAGTAATTCTTTTGTTTATACTTTTGGTATTGCTGTATAGGGTTCTTTGATATACCCTCTTTTGTAAAATAATGTATATAATTGTATAATTCTTTTGTATCAAAACTTGAAATACTAAATGGACTGAATGGGAATTTGATACCCTCACATGAATGAAATATAGCTTCCGCTATGACTACTTGTTGTTAATTGTTAATGTGTTCTAGTGAGTTCTTACTCAAGTGTATGGAAAGTTGTTTTCTCTCCTTCGTGTGTTGTATTTGGCTTGAGATAGGTACAGCACACAGGATGTGACATTCCGTAAGGGGATGTGACATTCCCTAGGCCAAGGTGATTCGGTCCCGGGATGTGACATTCCCTTTTTTCCACTTTTTCCCTAGCCTTCGAACTAGGGTAGAATTCAAATATAATACAAATGTCTATGAATTTTGTTGTTATAAGAATTATATTTGTTGCCTGGATGTTGGTTTTATTTATTATTACTTCTTCTTACAGTTCACATATATATATTTTTTAGGAATCATATTCTTTTCATCTTCTTGCTGATATAGGAGAAAAATTATCACCACAATTGAAAGGGGTAGGGCTTCGTGGTCCAATGAAACCAAGAAGATCTTCTTTGACCTATACATTGAAGAAGTGCAAACAAGAGGCAGACTAAGGTCTCATCTAAAGGCATCTTCATGGAAAAAAAATCGTTACAATGTTTAACGAAAAAACAATATCATGAAGAAGCAGTATGCAGCATGGAAAAGGTTGCTTAACCAAACAGGGATCGGTTACAACGAAGAGACTCATATTTTTACGATGGAACCAAAAAGATGGGAAGAGTACTTGAAGGTAAATATATCATGTTTAGATTTCACAACTTTGAAAGCCTTAAACTAATTTGTCATTTGTTACAGGCAAATCTTGATGCGAAGGTATTCCACACAAAACCATTACACTTTCCTAAAGAGATGGTTATCCTATTTGGCGGGACAATGGCTACCGGTGAAGCTGCTTGGACACCAGCATTTGGGACGATACCAGATGATATGTTGAGAATGCCTTCGGAAAATCATAACTTGAGCTTTGCTAGTAACCTTATGTCTCTACAATCATCCAATTTTCAAGAGGAAGACCAAGAAATTGGTTTAGAGGACCAATTGGAAGAAGTAAGGCACAAGCATCCTTGCCCATCTCGATGTAAGAAAAACCGAGGAATGATGCAAAATGGTGGTTAGCATTGACAAACTTGTTTCTTCAATTGATTCCACGTTCAAAATTGACAATCCAACTATCACTGAATGCATTGCATCTCTGAAAAAGTTTCCAAATGTGCCCGATAGGTTGTACATTTATGCACTCAATGCTTTTCCTACCAAGGAAAATAGAGAGGTATGGTATGGATGTTAGAAGATGATGATAGAATATGCATGATGTGGTTGAGGGCAAATGCGGATGGTGGCTTTGTTGCCTAACTTGTTTTGAGATTTTAACAAACATTGATATCTTAGTTCTATGGTTGGTATTTGGATGTTGAAATGATTTACTTTTAAAGATGTTGACACACTTTACATTTTAGAGGATGCTTTTCATTTGGACGTTCAATTTTGGCTGAGATTGGTTTGAGTTTGAGGGCTTTTGAGGTTTAGATGGTTTGGAATTCTCTAGGATCAAAAGATATTTGATTTCTCTTTATGTTGACATCTTTTTGCTGCCAAATTGTTTGCTCCAAATGCATCATTGTATTACTTCCAGCGACTCGCTCTTTACTTTCATCTCCATTGTTGAATTTATACTATTGGAATGAAGCAGGCATCTCTTTATGTTTTTTAATTTTATTTACAGAAGAATCTCTCTCTCTCTCTCTCTCTCTCTCTCTCTCTCTCTCTCTCTCTCTATGTATTAATTTGATTGGGAATTTACATTGAGGTGCATCTGTTTGGCTGATAATGTTTATAATCAGATTTAAAGTTTACCCGAAGTTGGAAATGTTTATTCTTTGTTCCTACCCTTTATTTATCAGGAGCTCAAGCTTTTGGTTATGGTTTGGTTTGAATTGCTTTTGTGTCCACTGATCACAGAGTCTACACCATCTTCACCAACAAATTGAAATGCTATTCTTGACCGCTGATGCTGTTTTTGATTCCCTAGAGAACTCCACGCAGGAAATATAATCGATGGTGGGCAGTTTGAGTTGGCACGGACCCTTTGTTTACAATTTAAGCTCAATGGCTCGAGTGACTCAAAATGAATCAAGTTGATAATGGAGATAATGCAAATGGAGTTGTTGTAATTTAAGGTGTGATTTGATTGACATTCAGGATTCGCAGAGGTGACAAGAGCGTGCTGTGGAACAAGGACAATAGAGACATCACTTCTATGCAACTCGAGGTCAATAGGGACATGTTCAAATGCCTCGGCCTACTTGTTTTGGGATATTTTATATCCATCAGAGGCAGCAAACCAGCTCTTGGCTGACCACCTACTAGAACAGGGCATCCTTCTCATCTCCTGATTAAGAGAAGAAAGGATTCCACCACACCATATCCATCCCCTCCTTTGCCTGCTGTACTAATCATCATCCTACAACTAATTTAAATATCATCCATGCTTAATTAAGGTGCTTGTGGTTATATGTTTTTCAATCTTGTGATGTTTGTCACTCCAGATTCCCATCCGTTTGGTTTTGATCCAAACGGGTAATGATCATCTCTTTTAGCTTTTAAAGGAAACGAGATGCCATCTAAAAACTGGCCTACATCTCTCTTCTCCGATATGCAGAGGGAAGATAGACGTTTGCCATCCTTCCTTCATTTGAAATGAGTCGAATGATACTAAGCATATAGATATTTGCTATCCTTCATTTGAAAGGAATTATGAGACACCACCTCTCTCTGTCTCTCTCTTTCTGAAAGGTAACTTATCTTTATTAGATCAGTCAAAATTGGGAAACTTTTTTGCAATTAGAATCAACGTCTTTTATATATATAAAATTGAATAGTTTACCTCTTTGAAATGGCTTATTAAAGAGGTCCATAGTCCCCAAAGAGGCGTGTACCTGCAACATGTCAATTTCAAATGATCATGGCCTAGTAGAAAGGTTGTTAATCAGTTGAAGAAGTCTTCAAAGGAGTCCCAACTCCAAAGAGGCTTATTTTAGATAACCTTGCAATGGAATTTCTATTATTCAAATATTTTACGAGTAGTCAAGTTGATTGTGTCTGATTTTGACGCCGCTTGTAGTTACACTCACTATTTAAAAATATAATCTTTTAGGCCAACTAACAACTTTTGTTATTGGGATGACTTTTGGACCATCATTAATTCGACCTAAGATTTTGCCCCCACATGGTTCAATGCAACTTGTCCACGTGAAGACCCTCATACAGAGATCAACATAAGATTATTTCTTTATAATACAAGGATGTAGAATGGGTACTTGAATTTCATTCGGGCCCCATTTGGGGGGATGGAACCTAGAGCCAAATTAGAAATGGGTCTAAACATTGGACCCATACCTAATCGTTTTGATTTGGGTCCTGAACCATACTCAATGCTCCCTTGGCTGACAGTAAGATTAATGGGGAAAAAATTGTGGTTTCCATTCTCCTCCTTTTCTTTCCCCTTGTATTTATTGAAAAGATAAAATGACTCTTTAAACCCTAGTTTATTTCTCTCCTCTTAAAATAGAAATCCTACAAAAGAAATCTATAGAGATGTAGTCTGAGTATATCTAAGGGCTCTAATGAGAAAATTGAAAAAGAGTCCGAGTATGCTTAAGGACCCAAATTAAAAAGAGTGAGTATGTCAGATGGGAAGGGTTGAGCATAAACAAGTGAGGTTGGAAGGGAAAAGGTGAAAAGGCTGAACCCACTTATATTCAACCCATTTATTAAGAGGAGAACCCAACCCAACCTGGTACATATTAAGTGTTGGCCCATATCTGACCCATATAATTTGCTTGTATGATGCTGGAACGGTAACAATGGTGAGATGTCATCATATTCAGAGGTCAAAAGTGCCATTTCCAAGTTTCAATTAATGCAAGAGGCAAAATGAATATATAAATAATGAGAACGAGAGTGGGAAGTGGGAATGGCAAACAGCTGTGCTACTTGTCCCGGGATTGAATCCCGGGACCTGGCCCGACTCCACATGGGAGGGACAAAATGGTCATTTGCCAAATGACCATTTTGCCCCTCCCATGTGGAGTCGGGCCAGGTCCCGGGATTCAATCCCGGGACAAGTAGACTTTTTCATGGCAAAATAAGGTAGGAAGTGATGAGGTTTAATGGTCGAAAGTGTCATTTTTTTTTTCTAATAAATGCAAGGGGCAAAATAAAAATATAGAGAAACAAAAGGAGAGTGGGAACTACAATTTGTTGTGGTTAGGCTTAACTATTAGTCAAGGGAGCGTTAAGTAAAAACACAAAGTAGATGGGTGTTTTTGAGGTATCGTGAAAATATAGGGGCCTTTTAGTAAAAAAATCTATTTTTGCAAACACATGCAAAAGATTAATAAATAGAGAGACGCTTAATACAGACTGATATTTGCTCTCTCCACACCGTTGCTCTCTACACTTCCTACACTTATTCTATATACACACTGTTTTGCCCAAAACACCCTAACCTCTACTCTCTCTACACTCCTTATCTCTTCCTCTCTCCATGTCCCTAACCACCTCCGCCTGCCACCACTCGCGCCCGCTCTCCCTCTCACGTTCTCTCTCCCTCTCCCACCCCTTTCCCACTCCCCGCCCGCCTCCCACCCTCTCTCTCCCCCTCTTTCTCTCTCCCTATGTCCCTACCTCTCCCTCTATCCCTAGCTCTCCCTGCCGCCTCCACCCTTTGTCCCTCTCTCCATTTCCCTGTGTCTTTCGCTCTTTCTCTCTCCCTCCCCCACTCTCCTTCTCCTTATCTCCCCCTCTCTCTCCCCCTCCTAGTCTCTCTCCCTCACCCCCTCCCTCTCTACATCTCCCCCTCCGACGGGTCTCTCTCCCTCTCCGAATATCACTCCCTCCCCCTCCCTCCCTCCCTCTCTCCATATCCCCCTTTGGCGGTGTTGCCGAAGGGGGCGGTGGTGGCTGGGTTGGGGGTGGGGTGTGTGTGCATAAAAAAGTTGGGAATGGATAGAGTTTGATATATGTTCTTTTAGGTAATTTCCTACATGGGTATTTTAGTAAAAATAAATTCCAATGTGCAGAGATCAATTTTCAATGTGCATTTAGCAACTCTCTAATAAATACGAGGACAAGGTGGTGGGGAGGGTAGAATTTACCATTCTATCCTTGTACTTGCAGCTGAAGTCACAACACAATTTTAAAGTCATCTTACTTTTTAAATTGGGCAAGTGGCAAAAGATGATATGCCATTATATCTAGGATGTCAATGGTATCATAGTAAGTCTTCTTTTTCCCACGTAAATTGCACGAATCTTCAGGTCCTTTCAAGTTTTTTGGCCTTCACCAAAATAAAAAAGAGGGTTTTATAGGAAAAAAACCCCTCAGAGGTACCCATGCATGAAAATGGTCATCATAGCTTCTATTGTGCAAAAAAGTTCATCCCGCCAATTTCAACATCTTATTTTGACTTCTTCGGTGAGAGACAATGTCGTCGCTCATTTCATTTGAGCAGCTACGATATCGTCGCTCATGTCTTCTTCTTCCTCTTCTCTTTCCTCTTTCTCCATCTCCCCACAAACCTTACCTAAAATAGACAATAAATAAAGAAGAGAGCTTTCTAAGAGAGGGAGAGAAGGCCATTCATTTCACTTATGAAAGAAGAAGAGTTCATGGGAACGTCGATCCAAGGCTCAATGGTAATGACAAATGAGTGGATGGCCTCCAACATAGGAAAGAGCATAAATGATGCGTTGTAAGACCCCGCCCTGAGTGACTCGATTAGTACTAATTAAGTTGTGTGTTAGTGCTAAGCTTGATTAGTGGTTTTACATAAGCTTGGATTAATATAGTTCTTTTATAGCTTTGGGGAACTTTTAGTGTCTTGTGTTTAGTGGGACCCTTTGGGGGTTCCTTTTTTATAGTCTTGCATGCTTTTGGAGGTTACTTGATTTTTTCCCCTAATTCTTGTCTTGATCCCGTTTTACTTATTTTGTCGATTCTTACAACTTTCTTGTTGAGTCCCGTACCCGTCCAGAACCCCGAAACCCGATTTTCTTGCATTGAGGGCAAAACAGTCTTTCTACATGAAATCTGTCCCCAAAAGTCGATATCCCCGAAACCCGTGAAACATATACTTTTTGGAAACTAGATATTTCGACGATCACTTTTCTCTTCTTCGTCGATTTCATCCGAGGTCCAGATAATAGTGATTTCATTCCAAAGAGTTTCTAAGTGGTGGAGCCCACTTTAAAATGCTTTATATAGAACCCATCCTCATCCATTTTCCCTTTTCCCAGCACAAGAAAGACTCAACCTAGGGTTTCCATCTCTTTTCTTCTTTCTTGCTTCTCCACCATCAAAGCACCACCCACCTTGCTCAAATCAAGAAATAGGAGTCATCATCTTCCTCCTCTCTTCTAGAGCTCTCCATTGATACAACATTTGAAGGAAGACCTCCATTCTAAGACCTTCTTTGATCTAGTCTTGCTCAGTTGTAGAGCTTCCAAGTAAGTTTTCCCTCCTAATCTCTTAGATTTGTATTCTCCTAGTCATAGAGGAGCTCCATTTTTATTATTGTGAGTTTTTTCTTCTTGTTTCTTGGTTTGACCCATTTTAGGGTTTGTTTTTTGGGGTTTTGTGTAGATTGTGTTCTTGACTTGGAGAAGTGATTAGAAGCTTGGATTTTCTTGTTAGAGACCTTGAGGCAAGTGGATTTAATGGATGTCTTAGTTTTCAATGATTTCTATGATTAACATGTTGGATTTATTGTCTCATTAATGGTTGGTTTTTCTTGCATTCAATATGATTTTAATGCTTTTGAAAAGGGTTGTTGAGCCCATTTATTGTCTTGTAATGTGATTCATAGTTTTGTTTTATCTTGTGCCTAAAACTTGAATGAATCTATGTAATTGTGGTTATATCTTTCTCCTTGTGATTGAATGTGGAAATGAATGCATGGATGGATGATTGGTGGATGTTGTGAGAAGTTTGGATGGAGTTTTGGAGATGATGTTGAGGTGTTTACATGCCCTCCATTGGTGTATAATGGAACCACAGTATAGTGGGTTGTAGGAGAAGGAGAATGAAGAATTCCCGTGACTGGCGGTCAGCCAGTGGTCACCGAGCGGCTAGCCGCCTGGTAACTGGCGGCTAGCCCAGAGAGCTGTAACCTTGCTGTCAGCTAGCGGCTAACCGCCGAATCCATCGGCGGCTAACCGCCAGCCAACCGCATAGTTACGGTCACAATTCCAGAGAGCTGCAATCCCACGGTCAGCCTCACGGTCAGCCAACGGTTAACCGCCGGATCCTCTAGCGGCTAACTGCCAACTGACCGCTAGGTAACCGAAATTCCCTGAATTCTATGAATAAAAGGGGATTGAAGGGAGCTTCCATCCCATTGCTTGTAAACCTTTCTGAGAGCAATGGGCACCGCTCACCTGGGGATGTGTTCAAAGCAAAGATGAAAGGTTTGTTGGGGGCCCGTTCGAGGGAGAGAGACTACATCACAGAGAATCATTTAAGCATTGAGGCTACTATAGTGTATAAGGAACCCGGCATGTCTCCCAAATTCAAAGAGTACCAAGTAAATTCAAAGTAGACATACGGGATCCCTATTCACTTGAATTAGTTTTAACACTGACACTGTCCCGACATTTCGAAAGGTTACTTCACCTCTTTGTTCCCGAAATTTATGATTTGTTATCTATCAATCCCGAAAACATTGAAAGCATACTTGTACTGTTTTACTAGTCTTGACATACATGCACGACCTGACATGATAGTTGTGCCTCGAGCACCCCGTCTTGCCCGATTATAGTCTTGCACTTGAATTATTTTATACATGTCTTGATTTCCATGTTTTGACCTATGAGTCGGCACCACTTGATGGACCCTCGGGAATCTTCCGTCCTCTCCTTCCGCACCCCGGGGGCTGACCTGGGTCTCGGCGGAGGAGGGAAAATCGCGGGTATCAACATTTTTGTACGGGTATGCCAGATTTACTTTCTACTTGGAATTTGGAATGGTGATGATCCGGAGATTCACCTTCACAAGTGGAAAGGAAATCAATCCTTTTTTCTAACTTTTCAAATTGCATAAATATTAAGAAAAGAGACAAGTTTGTTTTTTTTATAATGCCGTAGGAGGCGTTTTTGTTTGTTTGCCGTGAAAGGCGATTTTGCCGTGAAAGGCGATTTTACAAAACTCATCAAATATGAAAGACAAGAATTGTGATTTCTTTTTTTGTCTCTTTAAGAAATACAAATTACAATAGAAAAGTAAGAAAATGGATCTAACTTCTCAGGAGATTGTGGGGACACGTTGAGATCGACGGTCGCAAGTCATGTATGGACTTCGCCAACGTCCTTCAAATGAGAACATGTGATGCTTTGATTCTTTGGCTTGGCTCCTAACTTCGGTTTTTTAAAGGACAAGGACCAAGAGGAGGTCCTATATCCAATGAAAAACCAAGTAAATGGGCTGAAAAGCCACGTTTAGACCATGTTGGAGAAGGAGGAGACCTTGGGGGGGTGGCCACCCAAGGGACGTTGATCACTTTGTGGTGCTTCCGGGAGCAAAGCAGCAGGACTTCGTCTCTCTCTTGGATTTTCTGGCTTTTCAGAACCTGCACTTGGGATCCATTTCTTCTTTTTTTCTTCCTTGGAACTCACCTCTTTTTATAGGCTTTTGGTAGCCATGAGGTGTGTATTGGCCATGGTTGAAAATCTCGGCCGATACCGGTTCGTATCGGCTGATATGAACCGGTATCGGCCTGTACCGGTACAATATTTTGATGGAAAACCGGTATCGGTATCTCCCATCAAAATATCGCCAAAAAATCGGAATGTATCGGCCGATATTTTGAATATATCGGTTGAACCGATATATCGGCCGATATTATTCAAAATATCGGCCGATGCATGGTGTTGCTCTTCTTCCCCAACCCTTCTTCTTGCAGGTCAAAAAGGGGAAAAAAAAAACTTGCAGCAATAGGAAACAGAGATTGAATGAAAGGATGAGGAGAGGAAAGTACCTGGATTGGCTCCACCACTGCTACCAGCCGGCCGCACAAATCAAGCAATAGCTGCAGTACTCTTTCCATTTCCTTCTTCCCTTCCTCTCCTCTCTTCCCCTGTTCTTCCTCTTCCTCTTCTTCTCCTCCCCTTTCCTCTCTTTCCTTTCCTTTTCTTTTCTTTTCCCCTTCTTCTTTTTCTCCTTTCCCTCTTTCGTTTCTGGCCCTTTCCTCCCTTTCCTTTCCTTTTCTTTCCCCCCCCTTCTTTTTCTCTTTTCCCTCTTTCATTTCCGGTTTCCCTCTGTTACGGTTCCAGTCGAAATGGGTAAATGCCCTGTTAGCTGTTAGGGTTTTTTTTTTGCCTTTTCTAACCATCAGTTGAGTATTAAACATTATAACCATGGCACCTTATGGGTCCCACAATGGAGCCCACCTACATAAAATCCAAACAGTTCAAAATAGCTCTCCCTCCCTCTATCAATAAGAACAAATCTCCTAATAAAATGAGATTTGGATGATAGCTCATGCAAGAGAAGGGCAACTATTTTGAGTGGTTTAAATTTTTGTAGGTGGGTCTACCATGAAGACTACAAGATTTCCAAAGTACCCTAATTAATTTTTAATTACACCTTACTAAAAGGGCCTAATTATCTTAAATCTAAACCACTTGAAGATAAATGTCCCTTCTTGTGAGGCCCTTTAATTTTTCCTACTCAAATAGGAGTTGGGCCCAGTGAATTAACCATTTATAAGACATCTAGAGTAATGATTCAAATCATATAGCATGGCGAATTCAATTGTTGCCAGAGTATGATTCAAGAAAAATTTTTATAAAGCTATTACAAGATATGACAGTTATTTTTAATCATTGGGATTTTAAATATGGCTACATTAATGGGTTTGTAAATTATAAGAATGGACACATATATTATACATTAAAACTTGACATATTTAATAATTAATAATTAGTCAGCGATACAGGATCTTATGACTTAAGGTGACCGAGATTTTGATTTATTGTTGTTACTAATGGAAAAAAATATTGTTTTCCAGTATTTTCTAATATTCTGGATTTTTTGGATATTTTTGTGATTTTTTTTGGATTAAAAAAAAATTCACACCGCGACGGACCGATATCCATGACCAATACCGATATCATATCGATTTTTTGGCCCGGCCGATACCGCGACCGAGACCGCGATTTTGAACCATGGTATTGGCATTGATAGCCATGATGAGAGAATTGATGAGGAGTTATAAGTTGATTTTGTAACTCCTTTTTCATGGCTTGTGATTGGCCAATGAAGGTAGTGGGATTTTAATTGCCTTTATGCTTCATGGTGATGGGAGTTTCATGGGTTAAATGCCATGATTGCTTGGATTTGTAACTCCCAAATGCTTGAATTTGATTGGGCCGTCCAAAATAATGAGTTAATGACTGCTTTAATTTGTCATAAACGGGTCAATTAACGACATTAAGTGGTCGCCAAGGCATGTGTTAGAGTCGCGGGCCGCGCCGCGTCTTTTGAGATTCTTCTTGCGATCATCACAGGTGGATCTACACATTGTTTGATGCTGGATCGCAATGCAATTTCAAACATTGGTTGATGTTGATGAGCCGGTGACATCTGTCTTGTCGATTTCACGATCGGTCAGACAGAAAGTGTACTTTCTTAGTCAGCCGGTTGGCGATCTTGAGGCGATCGGTGATGATTTCATGCTTTTGAGGGCGGATCCGAGATGTCGACGAAGATCGGTCGTTTTCAAGCATCAAACATTGGATTTTCAGAAAATCACAGTGGCAGGAACATTCGAAACGTGAAAAAGATCGAAAAACGGGCCATTTGGTGCAAAATCCGGCGACCCGGATTTGCAAGGTCGCCGGCGACCATAGGGCTTTGGCCCGTTTCGTCGCCGAGCGTCGTTTTCGGCCCTTTTTCCATCTTTTTCGTTCCTTCTTTCTTCTGTATTTTTCTTGACAGTTTTCCTCAATTACTGAATTCATTTTTTTGGGGAAATCTTGACGAGAACCCGCGCGAAATCGGAGCACAAAGTTTCCCATTTTTCGGGAAAGCCGAAGACTTTGTAGCCGATTTTCCGTCAAGAGTCGAAACTAGGTCAAACGATGTCGGAATGACTTGAAAATTGAGGTGAAGCTTCTTGAGCAGTGGATAGGACCAACCATGAGCTTTTATTTGAGTTTTGAAGCCGTTTGGGGTCCCATCGATGCTTGACTTGATTTTACTGCGGGGAAAATGCCGAGCTTTGATATGTGGTCAAACGATGTCCGATTGACCTGAAATTTGACGAGGAGCCTATTGGAGTCATTTTGAGACGTTCCATCAGCTCCGTTTTGGATGTCATGGTCCCGGGTTGCTCCGCCGCCGGTAGGCTTGATTTTCTCTCGGAGCGTCGAAACCTGGTCAAATGTTGTCAGAATGACCTGAAATTTGACGTGCAGCCTTTTGGAAGCATGTTGAAGCCACTCATGTATTTTGTTTGATGAGTGATGGCTTCGATGGTTTTCACCGCCGGGAGGCTTGATTTTGCTGTTCGAGCATTGATGGAGGGTCAAACGTTGTCGGTTTGACTTGAAATTTGGCATAGAGCCCTTTGGAGACATTCTGGAGTCATCCGTAGGCTCTGATCAAAGTTTTGACGTCTTTGATGATGTCCCTGCCGGGAGCGCTTGTTTAGCTATCGGAGCAGTGAAGTTAGGCCAAACGATGTCGGAATGGCCCGAAACCTCAGGTGTACCCCTCTTTTGGCTGCCTTGAAGGATCTCTTAGTTTCTGCCTGATTCTGATAAGATCTGATGCTTGAAGTAGTTTTGCCTGTTTTGTAGCAGGATGCAGCTTCACGAGGCTTCTTGATGTTGAGGAGACATAGTGACTTTTTTGGTGTCAACAAATGCCCCCTCTAGGTACAGCGACGAGTGGCTTTTTGGAGTCGATGTGCCTCGAAGAGAAACTTGGAGGAGAGATTCCAACTTGACCAAGAGTCTTTGTTGACACCAAAAAAGTCACTATGTCTCCTCAACATCAAGAAGCCTCGTGATGCTGCATCCTGCTACAAAACAGGCAAAACTACTTCAGGCATCAGATCTTATCAGAATCAGACAGAAACTGAAAGATCCTTCAAGACGGCCAAAAGAGGGGTACACCTGAGGTTTCGGGCCATTCCGACATCGTTTGGCCCAACTTCACTGCTCTGATAGCTAAACAAGCGCTCCCGGCGGCGACATCATCGAAGACACCAAAACTTTGATCAGAGCCTACGGATGACTCCAGAATGTCTTCAAAGAGCTTCATGCCAAATTTCAAGTCAAACCGATAATGTTTGCCCCTCTATCAACGCTCGAACAACAAAATCAAGCCTCTCGGCGGCGAAAACCATCGAAGCCATCACTCATCAAACAAAATACATGAGTGGCTTCAACATGCTTCCAAAAGGCTGCACGTCAAATTTCAAGTCATTCTGACAACATTTGACCAGGTTTCGACGCTCCGAGAGAAAATCAAGCCTACCGGCGGTGGAGCAACCCGGGACCATGACATCCAAAACGGAGCTGATGGAACGTCTCAAAATGACTCCAATAGGCTCCCCGTCAAATTTCAGGTCAATCGGACATCGTTTGACCACATATCAAAGCTCGGCATTTTCCCCGCAGCAAAATCAAGTGAAGCATAGATGGGACCCCAAACGGCTTCAAAACTCAAATAAAAGCCCATGGTTGGTCCTATCCACTGCTCAAGAAGCTTCACCTTGTTGACACCAAAAAAGTCAATATGTCTCCTCAACATCGAGAAGCCTCCTGAAGCTGCATCCTGCTAAAAATAGGCAAGGCTACTTCAAGCATCAGATTTTGTCAGAATCAGACAGAAACTGAGAGATCCTTCAAGACAGCTAAAAGAGGGGTACACCTGAGGTTTCGGGTCATTCCGGCAACGTTTGGCCTAACTTCACTGCTCCAATAGCTAAACAAGCGCTCCCGGCGGCGACATCGTCAAAGAGACCAAAACTTTGATCAAAGCCTACGGATGACTCCAGAATGTCTTCAAAGGGCTCCATGCCAAATTTCAAGTCAAACCGACAACGTTTGACCCTCCATCAATGCTCGAGCAGTAAAATCAAGCCTCCCGGCAGGGGCAACCACCGAAGCCATCACTCATCAAACAAAATACATGAGTGGCTTCAAGATGCTTCCAAAAGGCTGCACGTCAAATTTCAGGTCATTCCGACAACGTTTGACCAGGTTTCGATGCTCCGAGAGAAAATCAAGCCTACCGGCGGCGGAGCAACCCGGGACCATGACATCCAAAACGGAGCCCATGGAACGTCTCAAAATGACTCCAATAGGCTCCCCGTCAAATTTCAGGTCAATCGGACATCGTTTGACCACATATCAAAGCTCGACATTTTCCCCGCAGTAAAATCAAGTGAAGCATAGATGGGACCCCAAACGGCTTCAAAACTCAAATAAAAGCCCATGGTTGGTCCTATCCACTGCTCAAGAAGCTTCACCTCAATTTTCAGGTCATTCCGACATCGTTTGACCTAGTTTCGACGCTTGACGGAAAATCGGCTACAAAGTCTTCGGCTTTCCCGAAAAATAGGAAACTTTGTGCTCCGATTTCGCGAGGGTTCTCGTCAAGATTTCTCCAAGAAAATCAAGTCCATAATTGAGGAAAAATGTCAAGAAAAATACAGAAGAAAAAAGGGACAAAAAAGACGAAAAAACGGCCGAAACGACGCTCGGCGACCAAACGGGCCGAAGCCCCATGGTCGCCGGCGACCCTGGGTGCATGGTCGCCCGGCGACCCGGATTTCCAGGGTCGCCGGATTTTGCGCCGAAGTGTCCGTTTTCGATTCTTTTCGCGTTTCGGGTGTTCTGGCCTTTGTGATTTTCTGAAAATCCAATGTTTGGTGCTTCAAAACCACTGATCTTCGTCGACATCTCGGATCCGCCGTCAAAAGCATGAAATCATCACCGATCGCCTCAAGATCGCCAACCGACTGACCAAGAAAGTGTACTTTCTGTCCGACCGATCGTGAAATCGACAAGACAGATGTCACCAGCCCGCCAACATCAATCAATATCTGAAATTGCATCGCAATCCGACATCAAATAATGTGTGGATCCACCCGTGATGATCATAAGAAGAATCTCAAAAGGCGCAGCGCGGCCCGCGACTCTTCACATGCCTTGGCAACCACTTAATGTCGTTAATTGACCCATTAAAGCAGTCATTAACTCATTATTTTGGACGGCCCAATCAGAACCAAGCATTTGGGAGTTACAAATCCAAGCAATCATGGCATTAAACCCATGAAACTCCCATCATCATGAAGCATAAAAGTGATTAAATGCCCACTACCTTCATCGGCCAATCACAAGCCTTGAAAAAGGAGTTACAAAATCAACTTCTAACTCCTCATCAATTCTTTCATCATGGCCATCAATGCCAATAAACACCTCATGGCTACCAAAAGCCTATAAAAGGAGGTCCATTCCAAGAAAGAAAGGAGGAAAAAAAATAGATCCCAAGTGCAAGCTCTGAAAATCCAGAAAATCCAAGAGAGAGACGAAGTCCTACTACTTTGCTCCCGGAAGCACCACAAGGTGATCAACGTCCCTTGGGGGCCACCCCCCCAAGGTCACCTCCTTTTCCAACATGGCCTAAACGCGGCTTTTCAGCCCGTTTACTCGGTTTTTCATTGGATATATGACCTTCTCTTGGTCCTTGTCCTTTAAAAAACTGAGGTTAGGAGCCAAGCCAAAGAATCAAAGCATCACATGTTCTCATTTTAAGGACGATGGCGAAGCCCATACATGACTTGCGACCGTCGATCTCAACGTGTCCCCACAATCTCCTGAGAAGTTATATCCCTTTTCTTCCTTTTCTATTGTAGTTTGTATTTCCTAAAGAGACAAAAAGAAATCACAATTCTTGTCTTTCATATTTGATGAGTTTTGTAAAATCGCCTTTCACGGCAAAATCGCCTTTCACGGCAAACAAACAAAAACGCCTCTTACGGCATTCTAAAAACTTGTCTCTTTTCTTAATATTTATGCAATTTGAAAAGTTAGAAAAAAGGATTGATTTCCTTTCCACTTGTGAAGGTGAATCTCCGGATTATCACTATTTCAAATTCCAAGTAGAAAGTAAATCTGGCATACCCGTACAAAAATGTTGATGCCCGAGATCTTCCCTCCTCCGCCGAGACCCAGGTCAGCCCTTGGGGTGTGGAGGGAGAGGACGGAAGATTCCCCCTTTTTCGGGTCTATCAAGCTGGCATACCCGGTGGGACACGTTGACTTGAGAACGTGATGCTTTGATCACTTGGCTCCTTTCTAGTTGGTGGCCTATGTTGCATTTTGCATCTAGAAAAATATGAGATGGGATTTCAATTGTTCTTTCTCACTTCAAAAAAAAAACAAGTCTGATCTCTTTTCTTAGATTCAACTTTGAGAAATTTTGATCCTTCCCTTTTCGAAATTGATAGCTCACAGAAATGTTCACAGCTATCGTTCATATCGGGGATTGGGCCACCTTTTCTCTTTGATGAGTCCAATTGGGATTTCAAAAAAAAAAAAAAAACACCTTCATTTCAAACTCTTAAAAAAAAATGATCTCTCTTTCTCAAGATTCAACTTTGAGAAATTTTGATCCTCTTGTTGACACCAAAAATGTCACTTTGCCTCTTCAACATCAAGAAAGCTACATGAAGTCGCAACCTGCCATAAATAGGCAATGCAACTTCTCCAAAAAATCAAATCTTGTCAGAATCAAACAAAAACTGCAAGATCCTTCAAGATAGCCAAGAGAAGAGTACACATGAAGTTTCGGGCCATTTCAGAATCATTTGGCCTAACTTCGCTTCTCCGACAGCTAAAATGGCGCTCCCGGCGGCGACATCATCGGAGACGTCAAAACTTCGATCAGAGCCTACAGATGACTCCAGCATGTCCCAAAAGGGCTCCATGCCAAATTTCAAGTCAAACCGACAACGTTTGACCCTCCATCAATGCTCGAGCAGCAAAATCAAGCCTCCCGGCGGCGGGAACCACCAAAGCCTTCGCTCATCAAACCAAGTGCATGAGTGGCTTCAACATGCTTCCAAAAGGCTGCACGTCAAATTTCAGGTCATTCCGACAACGTTTGACCAGGTTTTGATGCTCCGAGAGAAAATCAAGCCTACCGGCGGCAGAGCAACCCGGGACCATGACATCCAAAACGGAGCCCATGGAACGTCTCAAAATGACTCCAATAGGCTCCCCGTCAAATTTCAGGTCAATCGGACATCGTTTGACCACATATCAAAGCTCGGCATTTTCCCCGCAGCAAAATCAAGTGAAGCATCGACGGGACCCCAAACGGCTTCAAAACTCAAACAAAAGCCTATGGTTGGTCTTATTTATTGCCCAGGAGGCTTCACCTCAAATTTCAGGTCATTCCGACATCGTTTGACCAAGTTTCAGCTTCTGGCGGAAAATCAGCAGCTTTACGCGACAAAGTCTTCGGCTTTCCCGGAAAATTGGAAACTTTGCACTCTAAAAATGCAAGGATTCTCATCAGGTTTTCTACAGGGAAATCAAGCCCATAAATGAGAAGAAATGTCAGGAAAAATACAGAAGAAAACGGCGACGAAAAAGACCTCAAAACGACCGCAAAACGGGCTCCGAAGGGGAAAAATCCCCCAGGGTCGCAGGCCCCTGCGACCATGGCCCATGGTCGCCGGCGACCATGGAAGTCCGGGTCACCGGATTTTTCGCCGGTGACCCGTTTTTCCGTCTTTTTTCGCGTTTCGCGCACTTTGGCCCCTGTGGTTTCCTGAAAATGTGATTTTTAGTGCTTGAAATTGACTCATATCCTCCGACATCCGTCAAAATCACGGGTCAACCTCCAAAAGCATAAAATCATCATTGATCGCTCCAAGATCGCCAACCGGTCGACCAAAAAAAGTGTTCTTTCTGTCCGACCGATCGAGAAATCGACAAGACAGATGTCACCGGCCCACTCTTAGCTATCAATGTCTGAAGTTACATGTTCATCCGATGTCGATCAGCATGAAGATCCATCGATGATCATCGCCAGAAGAATTCCAGAAGACACGGCACGGCCCGCGACTCTTCGACTGCTCGGCGACCAATTAATGTGGTTAATTGACTAGCTTTATTGCAGTCATTAATTCATTTCTTTGGACGGCCCAATCAGAAGCAAGCATTTGGGAGTTACAAGTCAATTGATTCATGGCATTTAAACCATGAAACTCCTCCCATTATGGTAATTAAGGTGATTAAAAGCCCTTAATCTCCATCGGCCAATCAGATTCAAGGAAAAAGGAGTTACAAAATCAAGAAATAAATCTTGTAACTCCTCCCATTAAAGCCATTAAGGCTCATAAACCCTCCTAAATGGCTACCAAAAGCCTATAAATAGGAGAGCATTCCATTGAAATGAGGAGGAGAAAATCGAGATCAGAAAATCGAGATCGATCGATCGGAAAGAATCCAGAGCTCGTATCCAGAGAAAGAAAAAAGAGAGAAAAAACTCTGCTGAAGTTCTGCACCGGCCACCACTACAAGGTGACAAAAGTCCCTTGGGGGGCACCCCCCCCCAAGGTCCTTGCCTTCTCCTGCTGCCTCCAATGGCTTAGACGTGGCTTTTCAGCCCGTCTACTTAGCTTTTTATTGGACATAGGACCTTCTCTTGGTCTTTGTCCTCTAAAAATCTGAGGTTATAGCCAAGCCAAGCGAATCAAGAGCATCCTCTGTTCTCATCTGCATGGATGACGGCGAAGCCCACACATGGCTTGCGACCGTCAATCTGAACGAGTCCCCCACAATCTCCTGAAAAGTTAGATCTTCCTTTTCTTGCTTTTCATTGTAGTTTGTATTTTTCTAAAGAGACAAAAATCACAACTCTTGTTTTTCATTATTGATGAGAATTGTAAATCGGCTATAAACGCCAAAATCGGCTATAAATGCCAAACAAAATCGCCTTTCACGGCAAACTAAGAAAATGTCTCTTTTCTTAAATATTTGTGCAATGGAAAACTTGAAAGAAGTTGATTTCCTTTTTACTTGCGAAGGTTTATCTCCGGATTACCACTTGCAATTCCAAGTAAAATAGAAAATCTGGCACACCCACACAAAAAAATGTTGATGCACGCTTCAGGCCCGCCAGGGCGCGAAAGGGCCGGACCGACGGACTCCCACGTTCCGCCGACCCCGGTAGCCGCCCCACGGCGCCTCGGAGCGCGTTCCATCAAGCTGGCACACCCGGTGGGACTCGTTCATTTGAGAACATGGTGCTTGGAAATGAAATATTTGCATACCATATTTTTGCTCTATGCTTATACTTCTTCTCCAGATTCCTTGGCTACTTTCTAGCTGGTGGCCTATGTTGGATTTTGCACCCAAAAAAAATGAGATGGGATTTTTTGGAAATTTCTACTTCTTTAAGTTTGTTTCCATTCTTTCTCTTTTTTTTTAAAAAAAATTGGTTTTCTTAGTTTGAATTCAAAATTGAGAAGCTTTGATCCTATCCTATCGTTCTTTGGTGCTTGCAGAAATGTTGAGCCCGTTCGACTAAGGTTTTGGACCATCGTTTCTCTTCGATGAGTTCATTAGAGATTTCTTAAAAAAAAAAAAAAAAAAAATCAGTTTTCTTAGTTTGGATTCAAAATTGAGAAACTTTGATCCTATCCTATCGTTCTTTGGTGCTTGCAGAAATGTTGAGCCCGTTCGACTAAGGTTTTGGACCATCGTTTCTCTTCGATGAGTTCATTAGAGATTTCAAAAAAAAAATCAAAAAAATCAGTTTTCTTAGTTCTGATTCAAAATTGAGAAGCTTTGATCCTATCCTATCGTTCTTTGGTGCTTGCAGAAATGTTGAGCCCGTTCGACTAAGGTTTTGGGCCATCGTTTCTCTTCGATGAGTCTATTTGGGATTTTTTTTATAAAGAAGGACATAGACCACTAAGGTTAAACCAATTGCGTTCTTTGATCACGATTGATTCAAGAAAAGCCTTGTCCAGAGTGTGGAGACAGCTTGACTGTTCTAGGCAAGGGTCCTCCAAACGGGTTCATTAAGTAATCCTACCCTTACCTGGGGGCAATTCTATCAATTGAGGTTTCATAAGGCCGGGTTAGGAGGCCTATGTGTACTCTCTCGTCTTTAAATCTTAAAAAAATTAAAATCAAAATAAAAAAAAATAAAAAAAAAAAAGATTTTAAAAAAAAAAATCTTAAAAAAAAAAAAAAAAAACAAAAATTTTCAAAAAAAAAAAAAAAATAAAAAAATAAATAAAAATATATTTTTAAAAAAAAAATAAAAAATAAATAAAAATAATAAAATAAAAAAAATCATTTCAAAAAAAAAAATCTCCAAAAACTCGTCACTTTTGATTTCAGATCTGAGAAATTTTGGTTTCTGCTTTTCTGAGCACTGGCGCTCGCGGAAATCGCCGAGACCGTGTTCAGATCAGAATACCATTTGCTCTCCTTGATGGAACCAATCTTGACATTTCAAAAAAAAAAACTCGTCACTTTTGGATTCAGATTCGAGAAATTGTGGTCTCTTCCCTTCTGATTACTGGCGCTCGCGGAAATCGTTGAGCCCGTATTTGAATCGGAATGCCACCTGCTCTCTTTGACGAATCCATTTCTGACATTTCAAAACAAAGAATCCCATCTCATGGATGCGATCTCCAACATTTGTGCCTAGCAATACTGGTACGCCCTTTCAGGGTCTACTGTATCTGTGACCGGCACATTTGTAACTCCTACCTTATATTCTTCTTATCTCGAGCAAGCCCTGCTTCTCGATAAGTCGAATTTAGGTTTACAATTGCTTCTAGCAGTCACTGGAACGCTCATTCTGGGCTCACCATACTTGCTGTCAGAACAATTGTACCATCTATGGCTTTTTGCCTTCTTCATGTCGCTTGGGTCATATCCCTTGAGCGATTTGAAAAGACAACCATAGAAATTCCCATTTATGATCATTATATTCTTGTGATTACTAATGGATGTGGTCTTGTTTCAGAACTTTTTCGAAACTAACAATGGCAGCCTTAACCATTATCTTCGATGAGAACAAGCACCAACTCATGCTTCAACAGAAGCAAACCGAGCGCACTTACAAGCGCCCTGCCAGCTGCCGAAGCGTCAACTCCCTCGGCAACTCTCTGAACTCCGGGTCGACCTCGACTCCCCGGACCATCGTCTTCGGGACACTGGGACCATTCCCACTTCCCGAAGAACAAGCTGCGCCTGCTAAAAAGCAGAAGATCGCCTCTCAACGTGTCACTCCCGTGACACCAAAGGCGAGCGCCCGAAAGCCCGAAGCCCGCGGCACCCCCGCGAAGCCTCGACCAACAACCAACCAGGTCTACCCTAAGACTTGGTCTCCAAGACCTTCCCCAAAACAAAGAAGGTCTCAAATTTCCACCAAGCCAGCATACCTGGCCCCACTCAAAGAGAACCAGTTCTACCCTCTTGCCTACATGAAAGAGGAGAGACCCATCTCCAACTTGACTCCCAAGTCAACCCAGCATGAGCCGGCTTGTTCCTACAGGCCCAAAATCAGATCATGCATCACCAGGCCTCTACAAGCACCTGCCAAGGCCTACACTCCTTCAGTTCGACCCTTCATCTCTACAGGGGCCGAACTCGAAAGGTTTAAAGCTTCGCTGCAACAGGCAAAGGACCGGGTCCGGATCCTGTCCTTGCCTAGCTACAAAGAAGACAGGCTCGGCTGCTGCGCCCGAGGGAGCACATCCTTCATCGTCAGAGCCCAGCCAGAGCTGACCGAAGCTCAAGCTGCTCGTCGAGCACGTCGCCGTGCGTCATATCGACAGAAGAGACTAGAGAAGCAACGAACCCAGCCTCCTACACTTCAAGTCTCCCACAAATGGGTCGAAAAAGAAAGACCCGACCAAGTTGCTGCCGTCCATATGGTTGGAAAAACCAGAAGACGCCAAAGGTCAGCATCAAAAATCCATGTCCGACGTCCGGTGACCCGTAGCGTCACCAGGACACAAAGACATCCCGAAGAATCTCCTGCCCCTTCAAGCCAAGGACGGGAGAGTAATCCTTCATCAAGCTCTTCATCAAAAAGAATGAGCCCCAGCTCGGTCACCAGGACGATTTCTTCGTTCGAATCCCGAGGGATGAACGTCTTGGCTACAAGTTCTGAGCCGCCACCTCAGAATCCACCTCGAGATGATGCGCTCACACGCATCCAGCAGTTGGAACAAGGCCAGCAGAGGATTGAAACTCTGATGGAAAACCTTCTCCTTGTCGTCCAAAATCAGGTGAACAATGAGCCTCCTCCGAATCATAGCAATAACGAGGGAAATGGAGAAGAAAATGAGTCACGTGCCCTCACCAAAAAGGACGTAGACAGTATCCTCGCCAAAGCTAAAGAAGAGGATATACTCAAAGAACATGGGATCAAGCCACCATATCCTTTATGGATGGACTCGGTCCCGTTCCCTACAAAATTCAAACATCCTACTCTCCAAACATATACGGGGAAAGGATCGGCCAGACAGCACGTCATCCACTTCAAGATCTTGACGGGAGCTATCGCGGATCAAGATGCACTCAAGATTCGCCTCTTTGCAAGTACCCTAAAAGGTACGGCCTTCGATTGGTACTCCACTCTTCCGGAGAACTCCATTCAGAACTGGGCTATGCTGGAGACACGCTTCCTGACCCACTTCCAAGGTGAGGATCATCCTGTTACTATGGCTCAGCTCTGCAGCCTAAAACAGGGAGAGAATGAGTCAACTTATGACTTCATTCACAAGTGGAAAGCAATGGCATACAAATGTTCAGATGTATTGCCACAGGCGTCGCTAGTCGACATCTGCCGAAACAACATGAGAGCCAGAATACGCTCCATGATCATCGGCAACAAATCAAAAAACCTGGGAGAACTCCTGGAAGCTTCTATGGAAGCTGAAACGGTGATTAAAGACCTCAACAGTCAGAAGTCATCAAGAAAAGAGCCAACCGCCATTGCAACCTCTAAACCAAAGAAGAAAGAGGTCCTTAATGTGCAAACCAAGTCAGCTCCTCAGCAACCAAAGAAAGCTGAAAATAGAGCTGCAGGTAAGAGACCTGAACTCTCTGATGCCTTCAAAGAGCGAGTAGAAAAGAAATATCCGTTCGATGAAGACGTTGAAGAAATCTTTGAGGCTCTCTTAGCAAATGGCAAACTCATTTTGCCAGAGCCCAAAAGACCTGGAGACGTTGGCAAAACCAATGATCCTCGGTACTGTCCATACCACCAGATGGTCTCGCATCCTCTCAATCAATGCTTTGTTGTGAGAGAGAAGATAAACGAGATGTGGAAAAACGGAGTCATCACCTTTGACAAAAATTATGGCCCTGCCTCCGTCAACATGGTGTCATGTGGACAAACACCAAAATCACCGAAGAAGAAGATCACTACTTCCTTCAAGGTGATAAAAAGAATTCAAACGTCCGAAGTGTTGGTTCCTTACCCGACACCAGACGGACAACCCATATGGGTACATCCCGATCTCTTGGAAGATGAAAACTGGGAGATCGTAAAAACAAAGCCGACAGCTCAACAGCGAAGGCAGGCTAGGAAACATCTCCTCAGGCTCAAACGGCAAGAGAAGACCCAGCCAAAACAAGAAGTCCATGAAAAGGCAGAGGCCTCCTCTACCACTTCACTCGGGGCAACAAAAACGTCCCTTCCAGAGACTTCAAAGGCGGTAAGAAACTTCACTCTCAGTGATTTCATGCCACCTCAATTCAAAAAAGAAGCCATGCAGGGGGTATCATACTCTTGCGACTCGGTAGTTGGATTCTCCATTAATGGATACGAGTCCAGCGACACCGACGATGGATTCGAGCCCAACTACACCGATGAGTGGGAGGAATCTCTTGAAACAGGAGAATATCTCTCCGATGAAGAATGGGTTCCTGAAACTCACCTTATGCCAGTAATCTGGTATAACCCTTTGCAACCACAAGGATCCTGGTCTGATGATGAAGAAGACCAAGAGGCTGCACAAGAAGATGCAGTTAACCCAGCACCTGTCATTGCTCCAGTGGAAATCAACTATGTTGAGCCACACGGAGAAGACGAAGAAGAGGATCTGGCTCCCATGCCTGATCTTGAAGAATATGCAAGGATCTTGCAGCGTCTCGCTCTAGAACAAGAGCAAGACCGCGTCAACGAGATTCCTCACAATCCAGAGCCGGAAGTCCCTGAAGCCCATCAGGTACCTCCTCCCTCAACTCCTGAAAATGGAGAACATTGCTGGATTGACGATCCTCTTACATCCGAGGATGAGTCTGACTCCGAGCAGGCAACATCTCCTATCAGAGCTTCCTGTAATGTAATATATCAGGACTATAGCTCTTCTGAAGCATCGTCTGATGAGATTACCTACACTCCGACGACGCCTAGCAATGTATCCTCTGGAGCTACCTCGTCTCACGTGACTTCCACAGAGATGACACCCTCTCAGGTTTCTTCTCCTGAGACTGTGACTTCAGGATACACATTCTTCCCGACTCATCATCATGAAGAAAACCCAACTTGGGGTGATGGATGGGTCAACGAAGAAGAAAAGCTGCTGGATGTTGTTCAGGACTTGCTCCCGGAAAATGCTTCGTGCAACACAATCACTGAGGATGGCAACTCTGCTGCAGATACATCCCCAGTAGATGAAAAACGACAGCCTCTTGATCCTGAAGACAATCTTCCAAACGAAGATCCTTCTCAAGAAGCTCTCGAAGTTGGTAGAGGCACCCGTTCGGGCCGGGACTACCACAAAAATTACAACCAATCTTCCTTTACTTATGTAAATCCTTCGGGAAAAGATGTTGTAAGCGCCCCCAGTGGCAACAATGATGAACATGCAGGCCCTAAGGAGGCTTTCAAGTATGACTTGGTTGAGCACTTCAAACACATACCTGCACGTCTTCACATCCTGGATTTATTACGAATGTCTCCACGCACTCGTGATAATCTCATCTCAGAATTACAAAAACTGAATGAGGATGTCGACAAACATGCCCCACAAGTCCTCCAAATTGAAATGGACTACCGGGTCAGAAACTCAGAAACCTCCTTAAAAGGAGAAAAAGAGAAAAGCGAGGGATAATGCATCCAATGCCTCTCGGTTCAAAAGGCAGCCAGTGCAACCATCGCCTTCACTAAGGAAGACCTCCTACTTGACGAAGCAAGGCACAACCGACCCCTGTACTTCACAGGGTACATCAAAGAAATGCCGATACATAGAGTTCAGATCGACCCAGGTTCTGCACTCAACCTTATCTCCACTTCGGCTCTTGAAGAGTTGGGCATCCCACCCAGCAAGCTAAGCCACACATCTGTATCTATCTTTGGATACGATGGGAGCACTCAAAGGCCTATCGGCAAAATCAGGTTCAAATTGCAAATCGGTGATCTTATCTCTGAGGTCACTGTGTATGCAATAAAAACCCCCTCATGCTACAACATCCTTCTCGGACGTCCTTGGATACACGAGAATGGTGTTGTTCCTTCAACTCTACATCAATGCATCAAGTTTGTCGGCGACGACGGCATGGTACATCGAGTCTTTGCGGACAGGAAACCCTTCAAAGGTAAAGAAGTCCACTTCGCAGACTCCCAAATGTATGAAGGCGAAAAAGAAGAAGAAGAGGAAATAGCACCCCCTGCTGAAAATCTCCAGAAAGATAAAGGCAAGGCTCCTCAAAAATCACCGGAAGAAAACAAACCCTCCGGCAAATTAGAAGAGAGTAGTCAATCTCCCTTCGTCATCTCCCTCAAATCTTCAAAACCTTTGGTCATCACGACTAAAGTGAAGAAGGCGAAACAAAAGTCTGGGGGCAAATTTGTTGTTTCTCTCGTGTCTATCATGCAAGACACAGACTCGGACTCAGAGCCAGAAGACGATGCATCGTCAAGCCAAGCTGACACTCAGCAAGTTCAGCCTGCTCTCACTCCGATGGAGACACCTGCTGACGTAGAAGATCCTACGTCTGCTACCTTTGTTGTTCCGACAACATCACCAAAGCAAAAGCCGATCTTCTTCCATAGATCGGACGCTTCTTCATCAAACTCCATGCTGGAACCTTTCCAAAATGAAGGTATGCCTCAGCTATCTCTATATAGTCCTGTGGCACAAGCAATTATGAAGAAAATGGGCTATGACGCTCAAAACCCAGTCGGTTTGGGAGAAAGACGCGGTATTCTCACGCCATTGGAGCCCGCCTTGACCAAAAGCCAGCTGGAAGATTGGAGACTCTACGGTCATGTAGAAAAGTCTTCATATGGGTTAGGGTATGATCCCGACACTCCTCTGAGACAGTCGACACAAAGGCTTAAAAGTCGTTTTACCGACCAAGCCTCAACATCTAAAGTCCACGAAGACATCGATCTCCCTGGAAATCTCTTTAAAGAGTTACCTGACAAAGATCCAGGAAGCTCATCCAATTGGTATGATTTCTCTGATGATAAAGAGGAATCGTCCGATAATACAGACTTGTGGCATCCTGACCCAGAAGAACCCTCGTCTCCAAAAGAAATACCAGACTCAACAGGCGATTGGGACTATCTCATAGCAAGCCTTGAGGAGATCTCCAATCAAGAAAATCCATGGAAAGGAACAGAGCCTTGGTCTGGTAATGCAGTTGAAACTCCAGAAGGTTTCGTTGAGTTGGAAGCCTCCGAAAATATTGTGGAGGAACCACCTTCGAACCTTCCGACAGAAGATCCTGTTTAAAAGATAAACTTGGGAACACCTGATAACCCACGTCCTGTATTCATAAGCAAGAATATAAAGGATGATGAGTTACCCGAGTATATCGCTTTTCTTCGTGAGTTCGTTGATTGCTTTGCATGGTCCTTTGCTGAAATGCCTGGTTTAGACCCCAAAGTAGCAGTCCACAAACTCAATCTTCAAGAAGACGTCAAGCCTGTCAAACAAGGCCAAAGAAGATTCCGTCCAGATGTGATGGATAAAATTGAACAAGAAGTTCAAAAGCTCAAAAGCGTCGGCTTCATCCGTGAGGAACAACATCCAGAGTGGTTGGCCAATATTGTCCCCGTGACAAAGAAAACTGGGCAGATCAGAGTCTGTATTGACTATAGAGACTTGAATGGCGCTTGCCCTAAAGATGAATTCCCGCTCCCCATACCGGAGGTGATGATTGACAATACCTGCGGATTCGAGCGAATGACATTCATGGATGGCTTCTCTGGTTACAATCAGATAAAGATGCATCCCGAGGATGAAAAACACACTTCATTTCGGACTCCATTTGGCGTGTATTGCTACACTGTCATGCCATTTGGTCTGAAAAATGCTGGTGCCACATATCAGAGGGCTATGATGAAAATATTCCAAGATATACAGCACAAGACGGTCGAATGTTACGTTGATGACCTCGCCGTCAAAAGCAGAAGAAAAGAAGACCATCTCAAAGATCTTCGGGAAGTCTTCCTCCGACTCCGCAAACACAAACTGCGGATGAATCCTCTAAAATGCTTCTTCGGCGTCTCGTCGGGTAAGTTTCTCGGATTCCTTGTTCGGAAAGCTGGAATAGAACTTGACCCCATAAAAGTCAAGGCTATTCTAGAAATGCCCTCTCCAAGAACCTTGAGAGAACTAAAAGGGCTCCAAGGGAGATTGGCCTACATCAGACGGTTCATCTCCAATCTTTCGGGGAAATGCCGTCCATTCTCTCGATTAATGAAAAAAGGTGTAGACTTTGTCTGGGATGCCGACTGCGAAGCCGCATTTCAAGATATCAAGTCATACCTGACCAAACCTCCAGTGTTAGCTGCCCCTGCCACTGGAAAACCATTCATCTTGTACACAAGAGCTCTTGATTATTCTGTAGGCGCTCTGCTTGCACAAGAGAATGGTGAGGGAAAAGAAGCTGCTCTATACTACCTCAGCCGCATGCTAGTAGGTGCAGAGCATCGCTACTCTCCAGTCGAAAAAGAATGCCTTGCAGTGATGTTCGCCGTACAAAAGCTACGTCACTACTTGCTTTCCAACACAGTCTACCTGGTCTCGAGGATCAACCTCTTGAAGGTCCTTGTCACAAAAGCAGGTTCTCTCAATGCCCGACTTGCAAAATGGTCCATCCTTCTATCACAATTTGATATTAGGTATGTTCCACAAAAAGCAATCAAAGGCCAAGCTCTAGCAGACTTCCTCGCAGAGCATCCATTGCCTAAAGATTCACCACTCAGAGATGATCTCCCAGACGAACCTATCTACAACGTGGAGACTTTCTCGCCAAATGCCTCCTGGGACATGTACTTTGACGGTGCAACCAGGACAAATGAAAACAGAAAGCTGATCTCGGGAGTTGGCATCCTCTTTGTTAGCCCCGACAAATACATGATTCCACACGCTTTCTCGCTACTGGAATCATGCACAAACAATGCAGCTGAATACCAAGCTCTGATCCTAGGATTGGAACTCGCCATCGAAGCCGGTATCACTATGCTGGAAGTCTTTGGAGACTCTCAACTGATCGTCAACCAGATGAATCAGAAATATGAAGTCAGGAAGCCCGATCTGCTGCCTTATTACAACAAGGCACAATCGCTTCTGCAAAAGTTTGACATCTGCAACATCACCCATATTCGTAGAGGTGAAAACATCCGTGCAGATGCCCTGGCCGGACTTGCCGCATCAATGGCGATCCAGGAAGGGGAAAACATGCAAATTACAGTGTGCGAGAGAAGGATCCTCCCTCCTCTTAACACACACCAAGCAGTTGCTGAATGCCACCGAGTGGTTGGAAGTCGGATCTCTATCCTTCAACCTTCAATCGGCGACTGGAGGGATCCGTTCATTGATTACACTATGTTCGGAATCCTACCTGAAGATCCAAAAGAACGGGTAAGCATTCAAAGGCGAGCCCCAAACTTTCATTTGGATATCCCTTCAAAGATCCTTTACAGGAAATCCTTCAACGGAGTACTTCTACGCTGCTTGTCACAACAAGAGGCTGAAGAAACACTTAAAGAAGTTCATGCTGGTCTTTGTGGAGCCCATCAGGCAGGTCCTAAGCTCTATGATCAGATAAAAAGGTTAGGTTACTATTGGCCTACCATGGTACCCGACGCAATGCAAATTGCTAAGCGCTGCCAACAATGCCAAGTTCATGGAGACTACATTCACATGCCTCCGGAATGGCTGCATCCTACAGCAATCTCGTGGCCTTTTGAAGCATGGGGCATGGACATCATAGGTCCTATCTCTCCCCCTTCAAACAAAGGTCATCGCTTCATCTTCGCCGCTACGGATTATTTCTCCAAGTGGTCAGAAGCATTTGCGTTCAACGAAATGAAGACCTCATCAGTTCTTCAATTCCTACGCACCAACATCATTTGTCGTTTCGGCATACCCAAAAGATTCGTCCATGATAACGGACCACAATTCCGGGATCATCGATTCTACAAGTTCTGCGACAAATACAAAATCCAAAGCTGTCCTTCGACTCCATACAATCCGGCAGCAAACGGATTAGCAGAAGCCTTCAACAAGACACTCTGCAAAATCCTCAAGAAAATGGTCTCTAGTCACAAAAGAGACTGGAGCGACAAACTGTCTGAAGCTTTGTGGGCCTATCGAACCACCGTTCGAGGACCAACCCATAGCACACCATTCTCGCTGGTCTATGGATGCGAAGCTGTCGTGCCCCTAGAGGTACAAATTCCTTCTCTGAGGGTATCTCTACAAAATGACATGACTCAAGAAAGCAATGCGAAATTACGACTTCATGAGCTGGACAATCTCGATGAGAGACGGCTCGAAGCTCGACAAAGCATTGAACTTTACCAAGCACGCATGGCAGGATCTTTTGACAAAAGGGTCCGGCAACGCGCCTACAAAAAGGGTGACTTGGTTCTTGCGGTAAAAAGACCAATGGTCTTCGCACACAAATCCAAAGGCAAATTTGAACCAAAATGGGAGGGACCCTACGTCATCGACAAGGTCTTCTCCAACGGCGCATATGCCCTCCTAAACATGGAAGGCGACAGATGTATGCTGCCTATCAACGGCAAGTTCTTGAAGCGGTACTACCCTTGAAGACTTACCCAACTGGGTAAGAGCAGTGCCTGTATGGCCAAAACCTGTTCTCAGGTACTCGCTCGTCAAACCCACTCTCTTTAGAATTTTCATATCAAATGTAAATATTTCTAGAGATTCAAAAACAATGCTTACTTATACCGTTTCATTGTTCAAAAAAAAAAAAAACAAAAAATCCAAGTTTAGGAGCCTCTCCCTGACTTAACCAAAACTTTCGATCCTTGAACCAAAATTCATGGTTTGAAACAAAAATCCGGATTCAGGGATTTCCACCCTAGTCCACCTTACCTTTTACCGCCAAATGGTTCTAGGTCAAAATTTACGACCCTCGTGTCTTTAAACAAAAAAAAAAAATGGTTTTTCAAAAATCGTGGGGAAACGACATCAAAGTCAGTACCCGCAAAACAAAAATTTTGAAAAAAAGCAAGGATGCGACATTCCATCGATACTTGCACCCAAAATCGCAGGGAAGCGACATTTCGTCGATACTTGCAAAATCCAAAAACCGTGGAGAAGCAACAAACCAGTTGATATCCACAACCCAATTTCAAAAATCGTGGAGATGTAACATACCAGTTGCTATCCACAACCAAAATTACAAATGGTTCGAGAATACCTCAAATTTCAAAAAAGTCGCGGAGAAACGACATCAAGTCAGTACCCGCAAAACCAAAAGTTTTGGGAAAAGCAGGGAAGCGACGCTTAGTCGATATTTGCACCCCAATTCGTGAGGAAGCGACATTCCATCGATACTTGCAAAACCTAACCCGCGAGGAAGTGACATTCCATCAATACTCGCAAAATCGAATGAGCAAGGAAGCGACATTCCATCAATACTTGCAAGACCATTCAGCGGGGAGGCGACATTTAGTCGATACCTGCATTTTGAAAACCAAAACTCGGCTATAAATGCCAAAATCTGGCTATAAATGCCAAAACAAAAATTTCCGGCTATAAACGCCAAAATCGGCTTTCATGCCAATAAAACAAAACTTGGTTTTCAAAAAAAAATCGGCTATAAATGCCACACACAAAAAAAAAAACCTGACTCTCATGTCAAAACCGGCTATAAATGCCACAAACCGGCTATCAATGCCACAAAAAATTGGCTTTCACGCCGACAAACCAAAACTTGGCTTTCAAAAAAAAAAACCCGGCTATCAATGCCACAAAACCGGCTATAAATACCACAAATTGGCTATCAATGCCACCAAACTCGCTGTAAATGCCACAAAAACACCGGCTTCCATGTCAACCCAAATTTTGGCTTTTACGCCATAAAATTTCGGCTTCCATGCCATCTCAAAAGCGGCTTTCATGCCACAACCAAAATCAGGCTCCCATGCCAAAACAATTATTTGACAAAAGATTTTCACAAAATGACAAAGCTTTTGATCAAATCCCATTTAGCAATTGCTTTCATCCCAAAAAGATTTGAGTGAGCGTAGGGAAAACAAAACAAAAAAAAAAAAGAAAAGTACCAAAAAAATACATGTGGTACCAAAAAAAAAAGAGAAAAGTGTTCACAAGCACTACAAAAAAAAAAAAAAAAAAGTACCAAAAAAATACATGTGGTACCAAAAAAAAAAAGAAGAAAAGTGTTCACAAGCACTACACAAAAAAAAGAGTACCAAAAATATACATGTGGTACCAAAAAAAAGAAGAATAGTTTCTGCTACAAAAAATCAGGAGCTTAGCCAAAAATGGTCTCCAGCCAAAGCTTCAGCTCCTCAAGCAAACTTTTGGCATCAGCCGTCAGAGTTTCCAAGGCACGCTTCTTCAGGAACTTGCCATGAGATGCTGGCGAATGCCGTAACCCTTCTTTTACACCAGGAAGCTTTTCCGCAGCAGTTTGCCATTGCTCGTTCTCTAGAGTCCTCCTCTCAAGAACTTGACCGGCATCTGCAACCCTGCGAATCAGAGCACTCTCCATGTCACGAGCCTCTGTTATAGCAGCCCACTTGGCAGCGACTTGCGCCTTCAAATGCTCAAGACGTTTCCTGGCCTCCTCAACTTCCCTATCAAGGACATTAAGGTCATGCCTCAATCCGATGATGGCTAGCTCTTCCAAGTTCTTCTCCCGAACCAGCTGCTTCTTGCTTTGTATAGCCTCATTCAGGTCAGACTTAGCCTTATCAGCAGGGTCCAAGAACATCTCCTTGAAGAATTGGTCGTCAGGGAAACCCATGGTCTCAAACCACTTGTCACCCAGTGCAATGATCCTATCAACGATCGCCCTGGCACCTGTGACATCCAGACCAACCTCTTCGGTATCAGTGAGAATCTCCTGTACATGTGGGATCATGCCAAATCCGGCATCCAGGTGTCCAGAAAGGAGAGTCTTGGTCCAAGAACTCAAAACCCGAGCCAGCACCTTCTTCGTAAATTGAAGAGACGAACTGGATGAAGATTCACCCTTCTCCGTTGATCGGCTGCTCAGGTCATGTCCCATTGGAAGAGTAACAAAAGAACTCTTTCCACTTGGAGCCACTGGAGAAGGAATCTCAGCATGAGGTATCTCCTCTATCGCGTCAGAACTGGTTGTAGGAGTCTCTACCTCCGGATCGACCTCTGGCATCCCTTGCTCTGGTTCTGAAGAAAGCGATGGACTCTCTTCTGTCACTTCAAAACCTGCAAATGAAACACAAAAAGGTATGAATATGATCCTGTTAAAAAAAAAAAAAAAAAAACCATCAGGGTCATCACTACAAAGTACCTTCTTCGACGACTGGCGGAACACTCTCTTCCTCCATGAACTCATCGGAAGCATCATCAACATTTGCGTCCATTGATGGTTCAAAGTCATCGGAATCTTGTGGCGAGTCAGCTGACAAAAAAATGTTAGCAAATCAAGTCGCAGGCAAAAAAAAAAAAAAGAAAAGAGAAAGCGAAAGAAGTTATACCAATTGGAGATTCCGGAGTCATTCCAGAGTCCCTCGGTTCTTCTTCAGACGCCATAACCGGCTCCATCACCGCCTCATCGGTCGGAACCTCAGGCATCGCCAAGTCTTCATCCTCTGCTAAAAAAAAAGCAGCAGCAGGGTGAGAAAACAAATCAGAACATGGAAAGCCCCATGAAAGAAACAGAAAAAGGAAAAGGAGGAATCATACCTTCACCGATGGTCTCTTCTTCCCGAATCCTCTTCTCCGGAGGGTCGTCAGCTTCCCCTGGCACCTCCTCATTGACAGTGAGAGGGACTTCCACATTAGGAGAGTCTTCGTCCCGCCCCGTGTGACGCTGACTCCTCCTCCTCTTCCTACCTCTACGGGTTCGCTTCCTAAAAGAACCCGCCCCACTATCAGAGTCAGGTTTCTCACTTGACTCCTCACTGGATGGTCTGCTCTTGCCAGTAGACTCCACGGAAGCTCGTCTCTGTGCCGCTTGCATCCAAGCGTCGAGTTCAGCTTCCTCCTGTTCTAGCTGCTCCAAAGCCTCATCAGGTACTTCCCGAACAGCTTCAGAACCAATGACGCCCTGGTCACCGAGAAAGCCTATCTTGTGCTTCTCTCCAGAAAGGAAGGCCCAAACTTCCTCTCGCCGGACGCCATCCGACTTCCCAATGCCTTTTCCAGAAGACAGCTTTACATCAAGCTCCTTCTTGGAAAGCCCCCGATATGCCAAAAAGCTCTCCGCGAACCACTTCGTGAAGCCGGCAGTTCGGAAAGTCGACAGATCAGGATAAGAAATCGTGGCAGTAGTGTCTTCAGCACTATAGAAAGCCCATGCATTTCTGCCATCCTGCAAACCCCCAAAACGCTTCACCATACTCGAAGGCGTTCCAACAACGCCTTGAGAGAAGCCCAACTGAAGCGCAAAGCGAGAAGGTACATACGGCTGGATGTCGACGAAAAGATGTCTACGGTACACCATCGTGCCGACTCGTATGCTGAAAAGCCACTCCTTCTCTGCATTGGTCAAAGAGTAATGCCTTCCCGACCCTGCTCTGGTAGAGTCTCGGGAGGCACCAAAATCAAAAGCCTTCTTCCGCAACTCCGGAGAAAGCTTAACTGAAGACTGCCCCATCTCGACGTCCCTGAACCGTCGGATCCTCATGCGGGCAAACAAAAGTGATTCAGATACGGCTTTTCCCTTAGCCAATCGAATCATCAGAGGATCATCATCCTGTGCAGCACCCAGCTGGTGGAAGCCAGGACAGTGGTATACAAACCACGAATAAAAGATATGGGCTGAAAATACCCTATTCATAGGGAGCCCAAGCCGAACCAAGAAAGCAGCAGCCTGCAGTTCGGTACACAGGTAGGAGTAAAGAGCGGGCACCAAAGCAAGCCGCTCTCCAAACGCCATCTGACAAGCCGGAAAAATACAATGCGGCCTGATGTGCGTCCCATCTCCACCAGCAAAAATAGCCTCACCCAGCCAAAAAGTGAGGTAAACAGCAAGATCTCTCCACAGTGTAATGTCAGAACAAATGGCATCTGTGCTCGCGAAGAAACCCTTCAACTCTTCCTGCATGGCCGAAGTCTTCTTCATGTCTTCCCGGGTCATGCTATCAGAAGGTTCTCCACCGTCGAAGAAGTTAGGGAACGAAGAGCCACAACTCTTCCAACTGCTGGATCTTACTTTCGAGCCCTCCTTCAAAAAATCATAGAAGGCGACGAGCTGAAAGTATAGGAGCCTGAACTCCTCTGACTGCTCCTCAAGGACGCTGTCAATCGGCATGAAATCCTCGTAGAGTTTGCCAAGGATGGGCAATCCAGTAATAGCACTCAACTCCTTCAGAGAAAAACCAATCTCACCGTTCGTGACAACGAAGGCATTGGTCTGAGGGAGGAAAGACTCCAACATAGCCATGAAGGCATCATCGGAAAAAGTCACGGTCTCCCTAAAAGCGCGGACCGCGTCAAAAATCCCGGCTTCCTTCAAAACGGCGCCCCCAATCAGCAAGGTGTGGTCAGTCCATGACTTCCAATCGGAGTCAGCACTGAAACGGCCACGAAGTCGAAAAGGCTTCACCCAAGTACTGCCGTCACCGCTGAAAACGCCAAGGCCCACCGGTTTCAAATCGACCGACGGATAATCAGAGCCCTGGTAGCCGCTGGCTGGCATCAACATGTCCATACGGACAGGTGGCTTCTCTGCAAAACCGGAAGGTCCACCAACAAAAACCCCGGTCTTGATCACATTGGTCCTCTTCACCCAGCTCGGAGGATCTTCCCTCTTAGGGCACGTGGGAGAAAGGCTCAGGATCGAGATGGTCCGGTCAAAAGACGACCGGGTAGAAATAGTTCTCTCCTCACCATTTGCTGTGTAAGAGAACTGAAAACATCTCCTTTGGTATGTCAAGTCGTCGGGGACTGCATCTCCAAAGAAGAAGGTAGGCTTGGGTAAAACCCTCAGATCGTCCATAACCCAAGGACGGTTGCTTACCATGATCTTATAGAACTCCTCATCCTTGAGAGCAATCAATCGCTGTCTCATCTCATCGCGATTGAGGGAATCGCACTCTTCCAAGTTCTTCTCAACAAACTGGACCTTCTCCCAGGCCTGCTGAACGGCCACATTGGAAGATCTAGCAGATCGACGAGGTACGCTTATAGCAGGCTCTTTACCCTTGTTCGCTCTGGAGGAACCACCTGCAAAGGTTGGAAAAGAAAAAGATCGTCATCAAAATGACAGGATTTCGCTAAAAAAAAACAAAAAGGGGTCACTTTGTCCCACCAAAAATCTGGCGAAATTTTGGCATGACTCCGGGGCAATTCCAAAGAAAAAGGAAATACCCCGACGGAAATAGAAAGTTTGAAGATGGGCTCAACATTGCTGCGGGCTCCGAAACTCCAAACTTTCGAAACCTCAAAATCTCCGCAAAATCAAGAAGGGCTCAACATCGCTGCGAGCTCCAAATTTCCAAATTTGCAAAGATTTTCAGGTATGCTATCATGCTCAATCTACAAAAAGTACATGCATGAACATCTACATAAAAACGCATTATCATGATGAGCAAAAAAATAAAAAATAAAAAATAAAAGAAACTTTCTCAAAAAAAAAAAGAGGGAGAAAGAAAAGAAAAAAAAAAGAAACTTTCTCAAAAAAAAAAAAAAAAAATCAGGCCACGTGGCCGTACGGACCAGATCCGTACGGATCTGTCCGTACGGCCCACAAAAAAAAAAGAAGAAAAAAAACGTGTGAAAAAAAAAAACAAAAGAAGAAATCACGTGGAAAAGAAAAAAAAAGAGAAGAAGAATAGAAAGAAAAAAAAAGAAGAAAGAAAAAAAAAGAGAAGAGAAACTTTCTTTTTTTTACCATCCTATTCTCTACATAGAGTTTTCTTGAAAGAAAAAGAAAGAAAACTTACTTGAAGCCATTGATGGAGAAGAAGAAGGAAAAAGCTTGAAGATCCTTGAAGAAGAAAAACTCTTGGTCTTGGAGCTCTCTTGAGATTGTTGCAAAAGAAAGCAATAAGAGCAAGAGATCCTACCTTCCTTTGCTTTTATAGGAGAGAGCAAATCAAAGAAGGAAACAAAGAAGAAAGGTAAGTGCTACTAATTAGTAACCTTACCAAAAGAGAAGGAATTAGAAAGATTCTTTCCCAAAAAGAAAGATGTCTTTGAGAGATTTCCTCCCAAAATCAATCAATGAGAGATTCTCTCCAACAAAATAGGAGATTGGAGATTCTTTCCCAAAAAGAAAGATACCTTGAGATATTCTCTCCCAAATTAAGGGAAGATGAGAGATTCTCTCCCATAAAGATATTTTTAGATATTCTCTATCCAAATAAGATATCTTTAGATATTCTTTACAAAAATGGCCCCACATGAGATCTAAGCCATCCTAAAAAGCTTAAGGTCCCATGGGTTAGCCCATATGAGTCAGGTTTGACCACCTAGGCACTAAAAAAAAAAAAAAAAAAAAAATGGGCTTTTAGTCAGGAAAAAAAAAATCCTCTTACCAAGAGCATACAATAATGGTTCCATGCCTCTTTTGAGTTGATTGAACCATACAAAAAATCCCAAGCCCCATGAGCTTCCAAAAATCAAACCATCCAGCCTCATATACCAAATTGAGCCAAAATCTTGAAATTGACATTCCACAAAAATCCAAACCACTCCAATGGACCCACACAGTCCCAAAGAGTGACCAAAAACCAAATCCTGGTCCCCTAACTTGCCACATACAGCTTGTTAGGTCACAAGACCAAAACCAAAAACCAAATCATGATCCCCCAACTTGCCACATACAGCTTGTTGGGTCACAAGGTCAAAACCAAAACCCGACCCCCTAACCTGCCACATACAGCTTGTTAGGTCACAAGGTCAAAAACAAAAGCCCAAATCCACATCCATGATGTCATCTTCAAAACTTTGCCTCGAGATGGTATTTGATTCCTTTCATTACCATAAAATTCCCCTGGAAGCTCAAAGGCTACTCTACCAAAGGAAGGATTGCTCAAAGACTCTTGGTCAAGACACAAGCTCTCCTTCAAAAATCTCTTCGAGGCACATCGACTACAAAAGTCAAGCAACTCGTCGCTGTACCTCGAGGGGGCATTTGTTGACACCAAAAATGTCACTTTGCCTCTTCAACATCAAGAAAGCTACATGAAGTCGCAACCTGCCATAAATAGGCAATGCAACTTCTCCAAAAAATCAAATCTTGTCAGAATCAAACAAAAACTGCAAGATCCTTCAAGATAGCCAAGAGAAGAGTACACATGAAGTTTCGGGCCATTTCAGAATCATTTGGCCTAACTTCGCTTCTCCGACAGCTAAAATGGCGCTCCCGGCGGCGACATCATCGGAGACGTCAAAACTTCGATCAGAGCCTACAGATGACTCCAGCATGTCCCAAAAGGGCTCCATGCCAAATTTCAAGTCAAACCGACAACGTTTGACCCTCCATCAATGCTCGAGCAGCAAAATCAAGCCTCCCGGCGGCGGGAACCACCGAAGCCTTCGCTCATCAAACCAAGTGCATGAGTGGCTTCAACATGCTTCCAAAAGGCTGCACGTCAAATTTCAGGTCATTCCGACAACGTTTGACCAGGTTTTGATGCTCCGAGAGAAAATCAAGCCTACCGGCGGCAGAGCAACCCGGGACCATGACATCCAAAACGGAGCCCATGGAACGTCTCAAAATGACTCCAATAGGCTCCCCGTCAAATTTCAGGTCAATCGGACATCGTTTGACCACATATCAAAGCTCGGCATTTTCCCCGCAGCAAAATCAAGTGAAGCATCGACGGGACCCCAAACGGCTTCAAAACTCAAACAAAAGCCTATGGTTGGTCTTATTTATTGCTCAGGAGGCTTCACCTCAAATTTCAGGTCATTCCGACATCGTTTGACCAAGTTTCAGCTTCTGGCGGAAAATCAGCAGCTTTACGCGACAAAGTCTTCGGCTTTCCCGGAAAATTGGAAACTTTGCACTCTAAAAATGCAAGGATTCTCATCAGGTTTTCTACAGGGAAATCAAGCCCATAAATGAGAAGAAATGTCAGGAAAAATACAGAAGAAAACGGCGACGAAAAAGACCTCAAAACGACCGCAAAACGGGCTCCGAAGGGGAAAAATCCCCCAGGGTCGCAGGCCCCTGCGACCATGGCCCATGGTCGCCGGCCCATGGTCGCCGGCGACCATGGAAGTCCGGGTCACCGGATTTTTCGCCGGTGACCCGTTTTTCCGTCTTTTTTCGCGTTTCGCGCACTTTGGCCCCTGTGGTTTCCTGAAAATGTGATTTTTAGTGCTTGAAATTGACTCATATCCTCCGACATCCGTCAAAATCACGGGTCAACCTCCAAAAGCATAAAATCATCATTGATCGCTCCAAGATCGCCAACCGGTCGACCAAAAAAAGTGTTCTTTCTGTCCGACCGATCGAGAAATCGACAAGACAGATGTCACCGGCCCGCTCTTAGCTATCAATGTCTGAAGTTACATGTTCATCCGATGTCGATCAGCATGAAGATCCATCGATGATCATCGCCAGAAGAATTCCAGAAGACACGGCACGGCCCGCGACTCTTCGACTGCTCGGCGACCAATTAATGTGGTTAATTGACTAGCTTTATTGCAGTCATTAATTCATTTCTTTGGACGGCCCAATCAGAAGCAAGCATTTGGGAGTTACAAGTCAATTGATTCATGGCATTTAAACCATGAACCTCCTCCCATTATGGTAATTAAGGTGATTAAAAGCCCTTAATCTCCATCGGCCAATCAGATTCAAGGAAAAAGGAGTTACAAAATCAAGAAATAAATCTTGTAACTCCTCCCATTAAAGCCATTAAGGCTCATAAACCCTCCTAAATGGCTACCAAAAGCCTATAAATAGGAGAGCATTCCATTGAAATGAGGAGGAGAAAATCGAGATCAGAAAATCGAGATCGATCGATCGGAAAGAATCCAGAGCTCGTATCCAGAGAAAGAAAAAAGAGAGAAAAAACTCTGCTGAAGTTCTACACCGGCCACCACTACAAGGTGACAAAAGTCCCTTGGGGGGCACACCCCCCCCCCCCCCCCCCCCCCCCCAAGGTCCTTGCCTTCTCCTGCTGCCTCCAATGGCTTAGACGTGGCTTTTCAGCCCGTCTACTTAGCTTTTTATTGGACATAGGACCTTCTCTTGGTCTTTGTCCTCTAAAAATCTGAGGTTATAGCCAAGTCAAGCGAATCAAGAGCATCCTCTGTTCTCATCTGCATGGATGACGGCGAAGCCCACACATGGCTTGCGACCGTCAATCTGAACGAGTCCCCCACAATCTCCTGAAAAGTTAGATCTTCCTTTTCTTGCTTTTCATTGTAGTTTGTATTTTTCTAAAGAGACAAAAATCACAACTCTTGTTTTTCATTATTGATGAGAATTGTAAATCGGCTATAAACGCCAAAATCGGCTATAAATGCCAAACAAAATCGCCTTTCACGGCAAACTAAGAAAATGTCTCTTTTCTTAAATATTTGTGCAATGGAAAACTTGAAAGAAGTTGATTTTCTTTTTACTTGCGAAGGTTTATCTCCGGATTACCACTTGCAATTCCAAGTAAAATAGAAAATCTGGCACACCCACACAAAAAAATGTTGATGCACGCTTCAGGCCCGCCAGGGCGCGAAAGGGCCGGACCCGACGGACTCCCACGTTCCGCCGACCCCGGTAGCCGCCCCACGGCGCCTCGGAGCGCGTTCCATCACCTCTCCTCCTTGAACTCGATAGCTCACAGAAATGTTCGCAGCTATCGTTCATATCGGGGATTGGGCTATCTTTTCTCTTTGATGAGTCCAATTTGGATTTCAAAAAAAAAAACTATAATTTCAAAAAAAAAATTAGTTTTCTCTCTTCTGCATTCAAAGTTGAGAAACCTTGGTTCCTTCCTTTCGGATTTAGTACTCGCAGAAATGTTGAGCCTTTGTTCGGATTGGAACACCATTCGCTCTCTTTGACGAGTTCATTAAAAAAAAAACCTTTCAAAAAAAAAAAAGATTTCAAAAAAGAACACTAAGGTTCCACCAGTTGTGTTCTTTGACCAAAGTGGATTTAAGAAAAGCCTTGTCCAGAGTGTGGAGACAGCTAGACTTTTCGAGGCAAGGGTCCTCCAAACGGGTTCATTAAGTAATCCTACCCTTACCTGGGGGCTGATCTATCCACTAAGGTTTCATAAGATCGAATTGGAAATCTATGTGCACTTTTCAAAAAAAAAATTCTCTAAGAAAAAAAATCCTTAAAAAAAAAAAACTTCTGTCACTTTGAATTCAGAGTTGAGAAATCTTGGTTCTTTCCCTTTCGGATTTAGCGCTCGCAGAAATGTTGAGCCTTGTTCTGAATGGAACACCATTTGCTCTCTTCAATGAATTCAATCTTGACTTTTCAAAAAAAAAAAATCTTCTTTTTAAAAAAAAAAAAAAAACTTTTGAATTCAGAGTTGAGAAATCTTGGTTCTTTCCCTTCCGGATTTAGCGCTCGCAGAAATGTTGAGCCTTGCTCGGAATGGAACACCATTTGCTCTCTTCGATGAATTCAATCTTGACATTTCAAAAAACTTCCGTCACGTCTGGATTTACATCCGAGAAATTATGGTTCCTTCCCTTCTGAATTTAGCGCTCACAGAAATGTTGAGCCTTTGTTCGGATTGGAATACTATTTGCTCTCCTTTATGAATCCAAATTTGACCTTTCAAAAAAAAAAAATCCCATCCCGTGTCCTTCCCAAGGATGTGATTTGCAACATTTGTGCCTACCGGTGCTAGTACGCCCTTTCAGGTCTACTGTATTCGCGACCGACACATTTGTATCTCCAACCTTATATCATTTTACCTCGAGTAAGCCTTGCTTCTCGGTAATTTGAATTAAGGTCTACAATTGCTTCTAGCAGTCACTGGAATGCTCACTCTGAGCCTACCATACTTGCATTTTAGAACAATTGTATCCTCTATGGCTTTTTGCCTTCTTCATCATCCTTGGGTTGGGCCATGTCCCCTCAAGTGGTTTGAAAAGACAAAACCATAGTTGTTCCCCATTTACGATCACCATATTCTTGTGATTACTAATGGATTTGGTCTTGTTTCAGAAGTTTTCCAAAACTAACAATGGCAGCTTCATTGACCATCACTTTCGATGAGAAAAAGTACCAGCTTATGCTTCAAGATAAGCAAAACAAGCATAAGCGCACTGCCAGTTGCCGAATCGTCATTTCCCTCGACAACTCTCCAAACACCGGGTCAACTTCAACTCCCCGGACCATCGTCTTCGGATCGCTGGGACCATTCCCACTTCCCGCAGAAGACACTGTACATGACAAGAAGACGAAAACCGCCCCGCAACGTGTCACTAAAATGGCACCAAGGGCGAACACCAAGAAGCTTGAAGCCCGTGGCGTTCCCACGAAGCCTCAACCCACAAGAAACCAGGTTTACACCAAAACTTGGTCCCCGAGATCTTCGCCAAAGCAACGGAGGTCCCAAACATCTGCAAAGTCAGCATACCTGGCCCCTCTCAAGGAGAATCAGTTCTACCCTCTCTCTTACATGAAAGAGGAGAAACCTACCCTCCACCCAAAAAACAAACAAAACCATCATGAGCAGGCTTGCTCCTACAAGCCCAAAATCAAATCCTGCATCGTTAGGCCTGCGCAAAAACATACTGAAGCCTGCACTCCTGCGAGTCGACCCTTCATCTCAACAGGGGCCGAGCTCGCAAAATTCAAGTCTTCATTGCGACAGACAAAGGACCGCGTCCAGATTTTGTCCTTGCCAAGCTTCAAAGAAGACAAACTCGGCTGCTGCGCACAAGGGACTACATCCTTCATCGCCAGAGCCCAGCCAGAGCTGACTGAAGCTAAAATTGCACGTCGTATGCATCGCCGCACTGCATATTGACAAAAGAGACTCGAGAAACAAAGAACCCAGCGTTCTACTCTCCACGTCTCAAACATGTGGGTCGAAAAAGAAAGACCCGATCAATTCGTTACTGTTCATATGGTTGGCAAAACCAGAAAACGCCGGAAGTCAGCAACCAAAATCAGTGTTAGACATCCAGTGACTCGCAGCGTCTCTCGGACAAGAAAACATCTGGAAGAGTCTTCCACTCCTCCAAGCCAAGGACATCGGAGTAACCACTCCTCAGATTCTTCATCCAGAAGAATGAGCCCCAGTTCAGTCACCAGGACGATTTCTTCGTTCGAATCCCGAGGGATGAACATCTTGGCTACAAGTTCTGAGCCGCCTCCACCGCAGGATGACGTAACTGCACGCATCCAGCAGTTGGAGCAGGGACAACAGAGAATTGAGACTCTGATGGAAAATTTGATTCTCACTCTACAGCGTCCACCACCTAACAATGAAACCCCTCCGAATCATGAAGATGACGAGGGCAATGCAGAAAACAATGAGTCTCGCGCCCTTACCAGAAAAGACGTGGACGATATCCTCGCTAAAGCAAAAGCAGAGGATACATTGAAGGAACATGGGATCAAGCCACCCTACCCTCTATGGATGGACTCGGTTCCGTTCCCTGCAAAATTCAAACAACCTACTCTCCAGACATATACTGGGAAAGGTTCAGCCAGACAGCATGTCATCCATTTCAAGATCCTGACGGGAGCTATTGCGGATCAAGATGCCCTCAAGATTCGCCTCTTCGCAAGTACTCTAAAAGGTACAGCCTTTGATTGGTACTCCACTCTGTCGGAGAACTCCATTCAGAACTGGGCTATGCTGGAGACACGCTTCCTGACCCACTTCCAAGGTGAGGATCATCCTGTTACTATGGCTCAACTCTGCAGCCTAAAACAGGGAGAGAATGAGTCAACATACGACTTCATTCACAAATGGAAGGCAATGGCGTACAAATGCTCAGACGTGCTGCCACAAGCGTCGCTAGTCGACATCTGCCGTAACAATATGAGAGCAAAAATCCGCTCCATGATCATCAGCAACAAATCAAAGAACCTGGGGGAACTCCTCAAAGCTTCCATGGAAGCTAAAATGGTGATCAAAGACCTCAACAGTCAGAAATCATCAAAGAAAGAGCCGACTGCTGTTACAACCTCAAAACCAAAGAAAAAGGAGGTTCTCAATGTGCAGACTAAGTCAGCTCCTCAGCAGCCAAAGAAACCTGAAAACAAAACTGCAGGTAAAAGGCCTGAACTCTCTGATGCCTTCAAAGAACGTGTAAAAAAGAAATATCCATTCGATGAAGACGTTGAAGAAATCTTCGAGGCTCTCCTAGCAAATGGCAAACTCATTTTGCCAGAGCCCAAAAGACCGGGAGATGTTGGTAAAACCAATGATCCCCGATACTGTCCATACCATCAGATGATCTCACATCCTCTCAATCAATCCTTCATTGTGAGAGAGAAGATCAATGAGATGTGGAAAAACGGAGTCATAAACTTTGATAAAAACTATGGCCCCGCCTCTGTCAACATGGTGTCATGTCGGCAAACTTCAAAGTCACCGAAGGAGAAGATCACTACTTCATTCAAGGTGATAAAAATGGCTCGAGCGTCCCAAGAATTGGTTCCCTATCCAACACCAGATGGACAACCTATATGGGTGCATCCCGATCTCCTAGATGATGAAAATTGGGAGATCGTCAAAACAAAGCCGACCGCTCAGCAGCGAAGGCAAGCCAAGAGACAGCTCCGCAAGCTCAAACAGCAGCAAAAGTCTCAACCAAAACAAGAAGTCCTTCGAAAAGCAGAAACCTCTTCCACTGCTTCACTACGGACGACGGAAGAATCTCTTCCCAAAACCTCCAAGGCGGTAAGAAAATTCACTCTTGATGATTTCATGCCACCTCTATACCAAAATGAAAATGTGCAGGGGGCATCATACTCTTGCAACTTGGTAGTTGGATTCTCCATGAATGGATACGAGTCCAGTGATACTGCTAGTGATATAGATGAGTAGGAAGAATCCTTTGAAACAGGAGAATACCTCTCCGACGAGGAATGGATTCCCGACTCTCATCTTATGCCAGTAATCTGGTATATAACCCATTATAGCCACAAGGATCTTGGTCTGATGATGAAGAAGACCAGGACCCTATTCAAGGAAATGCTGTCAATCCAGCACCAGCAAATGCTTCAGTGGAACCCAACATGGGAGAACCACAAGGGGCAAATGACGAAGAAAATTTGGCTCCCATGCCTGATCTCGAAGAATATGCAAGAATCTTGCAACATCTTGCCATAGAGCAGGAGCAGGATCGCATCAATCTTCGTCATAATCCAGAGCCGGAAGTCCCTGAAAATCAGCGGGAACTTTCTCCCTTAACTCCTGAAAATGGAGAAAACAGTTGGATCGATGATCCTCTCACATCTGAGGATGAGTCCGATTCCCAACAGTCTACACTGGGGGCATCTCCTGTCAGGATAACCTGCAATGCAATAGCTCAGGACGACAGTGCCTCTGAAGCTTCCGAAGACACGTACTCCCCAATCGGTAGCGTATCTTCCGGAGCTACATCCTCTCAGGTGACTTCCACTGAGATAACATCCTCTCAACCCTCGTCTCCTGAAGCTGTGACATCAGAGCTCAAGCCTCTCCCAATTGATCATCTAGAAGAAACTTCTGCCAATGAAATCTTCTTCAATGAAAACTCAGTCAATTGGTCCCAGATACCCGATCTCACGAGCGATGTCTGGGCTAATAAAGAAAAGTTGCCGGCTGTTGTTCAGGACTTGTTCCCGGAAATTGCTCCGTGCAACACAATTACTGAAGACACCAATGCTGTTACAGAGATGTCTTCAGCAAAGGATCAACCCCTTGATCCTGAGAATGATCTTCCAAAAGAAGACCCTTCTCTAGAGGCTCTTGAAGTTGGTAGAGGTACCCGTTCTGGCCGGGATTACCACAAAAATTACAACCAACCCTCTTCTTCTTTTGTAAATCCCTCGGGAAAGCAAGTTGTAAACGCCCCAAGTGGCAATAATAATGAAAATGCAGGCTCGAAGGAGGCTTTCAAGTACGACTTGATTGAGCACTTCAAACACATACCTGCACGTCTGCACATCCTTGATCTATTACGAATGTCTCCACAAACTCGTCATAGTTTCATTTCAGAATTGTAAAGGCTGAATGCGGATGTCGACAAACATGCCCCACAAGTCCTACAAATTGAAATGGACTATAGGGTCAAAAAATCAAATACTCCCTCAAAGGGAGAAAAGAAGAAAACTGAGGGATCAAGCAATGAATGCCTCTCAGTACAAAAAACAGCAAGTGCAACAATTGCCTTCAACAAGGATGACCTCCTCCTAGGCGAAACAAAGCACAACCGACCCTTGTACTTTACGGGGTATGTCAAAGAAATGCCAGTACACAGAGTTCAGATTGATCCAGGTTCTGTACTCAACCTCATTTCTACTTCGGCACTCGAAGAGCTGGGCATTCCACCTAGCAAACTGAGTCACACGTCCGTATCCATCTTCGGATATGACGGCTGCGCTCAAAGGCCTATCGGCAAAATCAGGTTCAAATTGCAAATCGGTGATCTTATTTCTGAAGTCACTGTGTATGTAATAAGGACCCCTTCATGCTGCAATATACTCCTAGGACGCCCCTGGATACATGAGAATGGTGTCGTCCCTTCAACTCTACATCAGTGCATCAAGTTCGTTGGCAACGATGGCTTGATACATCTAGTGTTTGCAGACAAAAAGCCCTTCAAAGGCAGAGATGTCCATTTTGAAGATGCTCAAATGTATAAAGATGGAAAAGAAGAACAGGAGGAAAAAACAATTTGCTTTGCCGACAGTCTCCAGAAAGATAAAGGCAAGGCTCCTCAGCAATCATCGGAGGAAATTTGGGTGCTCTGCTCGCACAAGAAAACGACGACGGAAAAGAAGCTGCTCTATATTACCTTAGCCGCATGATGGTAGGTGCAGAGCATCGCTACTCCCTAGTCGAAAAAGAATGCCTTGCAGTAATGTTCGCTGTACAAAAGCTGCGTCACTATCTGCTGTCGAACACAGTCTACCTGATTTCGAGGATTAACCTCCTAAAGGTCCTTGTCACAAAAGCAGGTTCTCTCAATGCCCGACTGGCAAAATGGTCCATTCTTCTATCACAATTTGATATTAGGTATATACCACAAAAAGCAATCAAAGGCCAAGCTCTAGCAGACTTCCTCGCAGGGCATCCATTGCCTAAAGATTCTCCACTCAGAGATGATCTCCCAGACGAATTTGTCTACAATGTAGAAACTTCCTTATCAAACTCTTCCTGGGACATGTACTTTGACGGTGCAACCAGGACAAATGAAAAAGGAAAGCAAATATCGGGAATCGGCATCCTCTTTGTCAGCCCTGACAAATACATGATTCCACACGCCTTCTCGCTACTGGAACCATGTTCAAACAATGCAGCTGAGTACCAAGCCCTGATTGTTGGATTGGAACTCGCCCTCGAAACCGGCATCACCATGTTTGAAGCTTTTGGAGACTCTCAACTGGTCGTCAACCAGATGAATCAAAAATATGAAGTCAGGAAGCCTGATTTGCTACCTTACTACAATAAGCCGCAGTCGCTTCGACAAAAATTCAATATCTGCCATATCACCCACATCCTCAGAGGTGAAAACATCCGTGCAGATGCCCTGGCTGGACTTGCCGCATCCATGGCAATCCAAGAAGGGGAAAACATGCAAGTCACAGTGTGTCAAAGAAGGATTTTCCCTCCTCTCAACACACACCAAGCAGTTGCTGAATGCCACCAAGTGGTTGGAAGTCGGATGTCCATCCTCAAACCTCCGATTGGAGACTAGAGAGATCCGTTCATTAATTACATCATGTTTGGAATCCTACCTGAAGATCCAAAAGAGCGGGTAAGCATCCAAAGACGTGCCCCGAACTTTCATTTGGATATACCTTCAAAAGCACTTTACAGAAAATCCTTCAACGGAGTACTCCTACGCTGCTTGTCACAACAAGAGGCCGAGGAAAGTCTCAAAGAAGTACATGCTGGTCTTTGTGGAGCCCATCAGGCTGGCCCTAAGCTCTACAACCAGATAAAAAGGCTAGGTTACTATTGGCCTACCATGGTAGCTGATGCAATCCAATTTGCCAAGTGCTGCCAAAAATGCCAGATTCACGGAGATTATGTCCACATGCCTCCAGAATGGCTACATCCAACAGCAATCTCATGGCCTTTCGAAGCCTGGGGTATGGACATCATAGGTCCTATTTCTCCCCCATCAAGCAAAGGTCATCGCTTCATCTTCGCTGCTACGGATTATTTCTCCAAGTGGTCGGAAGCATTTGCGCTTAGCGAAATGAAGACTTCATCAGTCCTTCAGTTCTTGCGCACCAACATCATTTGTCGCTTCGGCATACCTAAAAGATTTGTCTATGATAACGGACCACAATTCCGGGATTACAGATTCTATAGGTTCTGCGACAAGTACAAAATCCAAAGTTGTCCTTCGACTCCATATAATCCAGCAGCAAATGGACTAGCAGAAGCCTTCAACAAGACACTCTGCAAAATTCTCAAGAAAATGGTCTCTAGTCACAGAAGAGACTGGGGCGACAAACTGCTAGAAGCTTTGTGGGCCTATCGAACCACCGTTCGAGGACCAACCCATAGCACACCATTCTCTTTGGTCTATGGATGCGAAGCTGTTGTCCCTTTGGAAGTACAAATTCCTTCCTTAAGGGTATCTTTGCAAAATGACATGACGCAAGAAAGCAATGTCAAATTGAGACTCCAAAAGCTGGATAATCTCGATGAAAGACGACTCGAAGCTCTACAAAGCATTGAGTTGTACCAAGCACGCATGGCAGGATCTTTTGACAAGAAGGTCAGGCAACGCGCCTACAAAAAGGGTGACTTGGTTCTTGCAGTAAAAAGACCCATAGTCTTTGCCCACAAATCCAAAGGCAAATTCGAACCAAAATGGGAGGGACCCTTCGTCATCGACAAAGTCTTCTCCAACGGTGCATACGCTCTTCTAAACATGGAAGGAGACAGATGTATGCTACCCATCAACGGCAAGTTCTTGAAGCGGTACTACCCTTGAAGACTTCCTCAAACTGGTCAGAGCAATATCTACACGGCTAAAGCCTATTTCCAAGGTACTTGCTCGTCAAACCCACCTCTTTTGAAATTTTCATCTTTATGTGGAAGTTTCCAAAAAAAAAAAAAAATCTTTCAAAACAATGCTTACTTTCATCGTTTCATTGTTAAAAAAAAATCAAAATCCAAAAATCCAAGTTTAGGAGCCTCTTCCCAGACTTGCCCAAAATTTCGATCCTTGAACCCAAAATTCATGGTTTGAAACAAAAATCGGGACCTAGGAATTTTCACCCTAGACCGCCTCGGCTTTTACAACCAAAATGGTTTTAAGTCAAAATTTATGACCTTCGTGTCTTTAAACAAAAATTTTGGTTTTTAGAAACCGCGGGGAAGCGACATTCAGTCGATACTCGCAAAACCCAAAAAACCGGAAGGATGCGAACCCCATTCGATACTTCCAAAACCCAAAAATCGCAAGGAAGCGAACCCCATTCGATACTTGCAAATTTCAAAAAATCGTGGAGAAGCAACAAACCAGTTGATAGCCACAACCCAAATTTCAAAAATCTTGGAGATGCAACATACCAGTTGCTATCCACAACCCAAATTTCAAAAATCTTGGAGAAGCAACAAACCAGTTGCTATCCACAACCCAAATTTCAAATGGTTCGAGAAAACCTCAAATTTCAAAAATCGCGGAGAAACGACATCAAGTCAGTACCCGCAAAACCAAAAGTTTTGGAAAAAGCAGGGAAGCGACGCTTAGTCGATATTTGCACCCCAATTCGCGAGGAAGCGACATTCCATCGATACTCGCAAAACCTAACCCGCGAGGAAGTGACATTCCATCAATACTCGCAAAACCGAATGAGCAAGGAAGCGACATTCCATCGATACTTGTAAGACCATTCAGCAGGGAGGCGACATTTAGTCGATACGTGCATTTTGAAAACCAAAACTCGGCTATAAACGCCAAAATCCGGCTATAAATGCCAAAAATTCGGCTATAAATGCCAAAACAAAAAAAAAAAATTTCGGCTATAAACGCCAAAATCGGCTTTCATGCCAATAAAACAAAACTTGGTTTTCAAAAGACTCGGCTATAAACGCCAAAATCTGGCTATAAACGCCAAAACTCGGCTATAAACGCCAAATCCGGCTATAAATGCCAAAATTCGGCTATAAATACCAAAAACAAAATTTTTCGGCTATAAACGCCAAAATCGGCTTTCATGCCATCTCAAAATCGGCTTTCATGCCACAAACAAAATTTTTGGCTCTCATGCCATCTCAAAATTCGGCTATAAACGCCAAAAGTCGGCTATAAATGCCAAAACAAAACAAAAAAAAAATCGGCTATAAACGCCAAAATCTGGCTATAAATGCCAATATTCGGCTATAAATGCCGAGATAAACAAAACAAAATTCGGCTTCTATGCCATTCTAAAATTCGGCTTTCACGCCATCCAAAATTTTGGCTCCCATGCCGCAAAACAAATTTTGGCTCTTACGCCACAAAATTAGGCTTTCTCGCCATCCAAATTTTGGTTTTTAAACCATCAAAAACAAGGCTTTCCGCCTCAAAATTGGCTTTCATGCCCAAAACAACCCTTTGACAAAAGATTTTCACAAAATGACAACCTTTTGATCAAATCCTTAAACAAACATTCCCATCAAACTTTTGCTCAAAATTGTTTTCATCAAAAAATGATTTAAGTGAAAGGAAGGGGATACAAAATATAGTACCAAAATTGTTTATACATGGAGGTACCAAAAAAAAAAAGATAAAGGAAAAAGAGTTTGTTACAACTCAGGAGCCCAATCCTACATGGTCGTCAACCAAAGGATCAACTCCTCAAGCAGACCCTTGGCCTTAACTTCCAAAGTTTTTAGGCCACGCTCCTTCAAAATGTCCCCATAAAACGCGGCCGAATGCCGTGACCCATCTGCAGCACGAGGAAGTTCTTCCCAGAGGACCTGCCACTGCTCATGCTCCTGAGTCTTCCTCCGGACATTACCTTCAGCTTCCTCAACCTGGCGAATGAGAGTCCCCTCTTTGTCACAAGCCTCCACAATGGCGGTCCATTTGGCAGCAGCCTCTTCCTCTAAAAGATCAAGACGTTGCCTAGCCTCAATGACCTCCTTATCAAGGCGGTCCAAGTCTTGCTTCAGCCCCATGATGGATAACTCGGTAACGTTCTTCTCCCGAACGATCTGCCTCCGAGTCTTCGTGACCTCAGTCAGCTCAGCTTTGACTTTGCTGGAAGGTTTTAAGAACATCTCATCAAAGAAGTCACCATCTGGGAAACTCTTGGTCTCAGTTCATTTGTTCCCCAAGGTGATGATCTCCTCAACAAAATCCTCGGCACTTGCGATGTCCAGACCGACTTCTTTGCTATCAGCGAGGATGTCCTGCACATGCTTGATCATGCCAAAACCAGCTTCTAAATGACCTGAAGAAAGACTCTCAACCCATGAGCTCAAGACAGTCTTCAACACGTTCCTTGCATACTGAAGGTGCGGTGCAGATGAGGATTCGCCATGCTCTGGTGCCCGACTGCCCACGTCATGCTCCATTGGAAGAGTAATCAATAAACTCTTTCCAACGGAACAAGCTGACTCATTGAAAGTGGAAGAAGCCCCTACTTCTGCATCAGCCGCAGGTATCCCCTGTTCTGGCTCTGAGGAAGACGGAGGAATCTCTCCTGCTGCTTCACAATCTGTCAAAGAAAAAAAAAAGAAGGAAAAGACAAAAAGGTATGAACATAATCTTGTCAAAAATATATCAAGATTATTATTGCAAGTATACCTGCTTCAACGACCGGCGGAGTACTCTCTGCCTCTTTGAGCTCATCCGAAGCATCATCAAAAGTTGCGTCCATGGATGGCTCGAAATCGTCGGAATCCTCTGGCAAGTCAGCTACATGTTAGCAAATGACAGCAAAAGAAAAAAAAAAAAGCAAAAGCCAAAGCAAATCATACCAGGTGAAGGTTCTGGAACCACTCCAGAGTCCCTGGGCTCTTCCTCAGATGCCACGACTGGATCCGTCATTGCCTCATCGACCGGAACCTCGGGCATCACCAGGTCATCGTCCTCTGCTAAAAAAAAAAAGGAAGCAACGGATCAAAACAAAATCTTTCACAAAAAAAAAGAGGAAGAAACAAATGGAAAGAAAGGGGATCATACCAGCTATCTCCTCTTCTCTGCTTCTCTTCTCCAGAGGCTCGTCAGCATCCTCAGACACCTCCTCAGCAACGGTGAGAGGAACTTCAAGATCAGAAGGACTATCATGCCGTCTCATGTTACGACGTTGTCCTCTCCTTCTCTTGCCTCGGCGGGTCAATCTGCTCGACGATCCTGCCACACTATCAACATCAGGCCTCTCACAAGAGTCCTCACTGGATAGTCTACTTTTCTCAGCAGACTCCATGGAAGCCTTCGTATGCTCTGCCTGTATCATAGCATCGATCTCGGCCTCCTCCTCTTCCAACTGCCTCAAGACCTCACAAGGAATCCCCTGTGCAGCTCCTGATCTGATGATGTTCTGCCCGTTGAGAAAGCCTATCTTGTGCTCTCTCCAGAAAGGAAGGCCAAAACTTCCTCCCGACGGACACCATCTGATTTGCCAAGACTCTTCCCAGGAGATTGCTTAATATCGAGCTCTTTCTTGGAAAGCCCCCGGTACACTGAAAAGCTCTCCACGAACCACTTCGTGAAGCCAGCAGTCCGAAAGGTGGGCAGCTCAGGATAAGAAATCATGGCGGCAGTGTCCTCGGCGCTATAAAATGCCCATGCATTTCTCCCATCCTGCAGACCTCCAAAACGCTTCACCATGCTCGAAGGCGCTCCAACAACGCCTTGAGAGAAGCCAAGCTGCAACGCAAAACGCGAAGGGACATACGGTTGGATGTCGACGAAAAGATGTCTGCGGTACACCATCGTACCAACCCGTATGTTGAAGGGCCACCTCTTCTCCGCGTCCGTCAAAGCATAATGTCTTCCCGACCCTGCCCTGGTCGAATCACGGGAGACACCAAAGTCAAAAGCCTTCTTCCGCAAGCCCGGAGAAAGCTTCATTGAAGACTGCCCAATCTCGACATCCCTAAATCGGAGGATCCTTAAACGGGCAGATAAAAGTGATTCGTGAACGGCTGTCCCTCTAGCCAAACGAATCATAAAGGGATCTTCGTCCTGTGCAACTCCCAAACGATGGAAGCTAGGACAGTGGTATACATACCACGAATAGAAGATGTGGGCAGAAAACACCCTGTTCATGGGGAGCCCAAGCCGAACCAGGAAAGCAACAGCCTGCAGTTCGGTACACAAATAGGAGTAAAGAGCAGGCACCAAAGCCAGCCGCTCTCCAAACGCCATCTGACAAGCCAGAAAAATACAGTGCGGCCTGATGTGCGTCCCATCTCCTCCAGCAAAAACAGCCTCACCCAGCCAATAAGTGAGGTAAACAGCGAGATCTCTCCGCAACGCAATGTCAGGACAAATGGCATTCGTGCTTGCGAGGAACTTCTTCAAATCTTCTCGCATAGCAGCGATCTTCTTCAAACTTGATGCTTTAGCCCTAACATCCTGGGCCATGCCATCAGAAGAATCCCCGCTGTCAAAAAAGTTGGAGCTGCAACTTCTCCAACTGCTGGATCTAACTTTCGAGCCCTCCTTCTCCTTAAAAAAATCATAGAAGGCAACGAGCTGAAAGTACACAAGCCTAAACTCCTCAGACTGCTCCTCAAGGACGCTGTCAATAGGCATAAACTCCTCATAGAGTTTGCCGAGGATAGGCAACCCGGTGATGGCACTCAGCTCCTTCAAAGAAAAACCAATCTCACCATTTGTCACAATGAAGGTGTTGGTTTGTGGAAGGAATGACTCCAGCTTGGCCATGAAAGTCTCATCGGAGAAAACGACGGTTTGCCGAAAAGCGCGAACCGCGTCAAAAATCTCAGCCTCCCGAAGAACGGCCTCACCAATCCTCAAGGTGTGATCAGTCCATGACTCCCAGCTCGAGTCAGCACTGAAACGGCTACGAAGTCGAAAGGGCTTCACCTAATTGCTGCCGTCACCCCGAAAAACGCCAAGGCCCACCGGTCTCAAATAGATCGATGGATGATCAAAACCTTGGTAGCCACTGGCTGGCATCAACATGTCCATATGGACAGGTGGCTTCTCTGCAAAACCGGAAGGTCCACCAACAAAAACCCCGGTCTTGATCACACTGGTCCTCGTCACCCAACTCGGAGGATCTTCCCTCTTAGGGCACGTGGGAGAAAGGCTCAGGATCGAGATGGTCCGATCAAAAGACGACCGGGTAGAAATAGTTCTCTCCTCACCATCTGCTATGTAAGAGAACTGAAAACATCTCCTTTGGTATGTCAAGTCGTCGGGGACTGCATCAACGAAGAAGAAGGTAGGCTTGAACACAACGCTCTGATCGTCCGTAACCCAGGGACGGCTGCTTACCATGATCTTATAGAACTCCTCATCCTTGAGAGCGTTCAATCGCTGTCTCATCTCATCACGATTGAGGGAATCGCATTCTTCCAAGTTTTTCTCCACAAACTGGACCTTCTCCCAAGCCTGCTGAACGGCAGCATTGGAAGATCTAGCAGACCGACGAGGTGCGTCAGTAACATGACCTTTGCCTTTGTTCGTTCTGGAAGAACTACCTGCAAAAGATGGAAGAGAAAAGATCAATCAACATCAAAATGACAGAATTCTGCTACAAAAAATTCTAGCAAAATTTTGACATGGTTCCGGGGCAATTCCAAAGAAAAGGAAAAATACTCCGAAAAAGACAGGAAGTCTGAAGATGAGCTCAACATCGCTACGAGCTCATAGTCAGTGGAGAATTCTCAAAGAAGGCTCGAACTCAACATCGCTGCGAGAACGAGCCAATCTCATCAAACTTCCGCAAAATCTAGAAAAGAGCTCAACATTGCTGCGAGCTTCAGAATCCAAAAATTGCAAAACTTCCTGTAAATCCAGCAAGACCGAGAAAGAGCTCAGCATCGCTGCGGGCTCAAAATCCCGATACTTGCAAAAGATTTTCAGGTATGCATCATCATACTTCCAAATCTATTTACCAAAACTCATGCATCAAAAATATATCATCATGCATTAGATGCTAGTAAAACCTTGACCAAAGTTTGACCAATTCCACCCCAATTTGGTCAAAACCAATCAAACTTTGTCCAAGTCAAAAATCATGTTGGCTTGACCTAGAGACTCTAGCCTTCTATCTTGATGCATCAAACAAAAAAAAATGCATACATATTGAAATTGCATACCCTCATTATCATAGTAAGCAAACAAGGAAAAAGAAAAGGAAAGGGAGAGAAAAAAAATCTCAACCAAAAAAAAAAAAAAAATTTTGGCCCATAGGCCGTGGCCCACTGCCACGTGGCAGTACGGTCAGGTCCGTACGGACCTGTCCGTACAACCAGCAGAAAAAAAAACAGCAAAAAAAAAAAAAGAAAAGAAGAGAAAAACGCTGAAAAAAAAGAGAAGAAAAAAAAAAACAAGAATCAGCGTGAAAAAAAAAAAAAGAGTTCAAGGAAAAAAAAAAAGAAAGAGAGAAAACCGTGAAAAAGAAAAAAAAAAGAAGAAAAAAAAAGAAAGAAAGAAAAAAAAAAAGAAGAAAAAAAGAGAAGCACGAAAAAGAAAAAAAAAGGAGAAAAACGTGCATGAAAAGAAAAAAGAAAAGAAAAGAAAAGAAAAAAAATGAGAGAAGAAGAAAGAAAAGAAAAGAAGAAGAAAAGAAAAAGAAGAAAAAAATGAAGAAGCTACTTCTACAATGGAGATTCTTGAGGAAGAAAACTTACTTGAAGCCATTGATGGAGAAGAAGAAGAAAAGCATGGAAATCCTTAAAGAAGAGAAAGCACTTCTTATCTTGGAGAGCACTCTTGAAGAATCCTTGCAAACAAAGAAAGCAATGGAGCAAAAGAAACAACCCTCTTGCTTTTATAGAAGAGAGCAAGCCAAAAGAGGAAACAATGAGAAAAAAAAGGAGGTAAGTGCTAAAATTTAGCTACTTTCCCAAAGAGAAAGATATTTTGAGAGAATCTTTCCACAAAAAGAAAATTTGAGAAATTCTCTCCAAGTAAAGATATTTTTAGATATTGTTTACAAATATGACACCATATGAGATCTAGGCCATCTCCAAAGCCTAAGGTCCCATGGGTTAGCCCATATGAGCCAGGTTTGACCACTTAGGCACTAAAAGTGGCTTTTAGTCAAAATATTCCTCTTACCAAGAGCAAAAAAGAAAAGAGCAAAAAAAAAGTCCCATGCCTCTTTTGAGTTGATGGGACCATTCAAAAAAGAAAGGAAAAGAAAAAAGAAAGTCCCATGAGTTTCCAAAAACCAAACCATCCAACCTCATGAACCAAATTGAGCCAAAATCTTGAAATTGACATTTCACAAAACCAAATTCCGGTCCCCTAGCTCGCCACATACAGCTTGTTAGGTCACAAGACCAAAACCAAAATCAAAATCCAAAACCTACAAACCAAATCTGACCCCCCAACCTGCCACATACAGCTTGTTAGGTCACAAGGTCAAAAACCAAAATCCAAAACCCAAAATTCAAATACCCCATGTCATTTTCAAAATTTTACCTTGAGATGGTACGTGATCCCTATCACTACCATAAAATTCCCCCGGAAACTCAGAAGCCTATTCAAAAAAAAAAAAAATGCTCAAGACTCTTGGTCAAGTTGGAATCTTTCCTCCAAGTTTCTCTTCGAGGCACATCGACTCCAAAAAAAGCTACTCGTCGCTGTACCTCAAGGGGGCATTTGTTGACACCAAAAAAGTCAATATGTCTCCTCAACATCGAGAAGCCTCCTGAAGCTGCATCCTGCTAAAAATAGGCAAGGCTACTTCAAGCATCAGATTTTGTCAGAATTAGACAGAAACTGAGAGATCCTTCAAGACAGCTAAAAGAGGGGTACACCTGAGGTTTCGGGTCATTCCGGCAACGTTTGGCCTAACTTCACTGCTCCGACAGCTAAACAAGTGCTCCCAGCGGTGACATCGTCAAAGAGACCAAAACTTTGATCAAAGCCTACGGATGACTCCAGAATGTCTTCAAAGGGCTCCATGCCAAATTTCAAGTCAAACCGACAACGTTTGACCCTCCATCAATGCTCGAGCAGTAAAATCAAGCCTCCCGGCAGGGGCAACCACCGAAGCCATCACTCATCAAACAAAATACATGAGTGGCTTCAACATGCTTCCAAAAGGTTGCACGTCAAATTTCAGGTCATTCCGATAACGTTTGACCAGGTTTCGATGCTCCGAGAGAAAATCAAGCCTACCGGCGGCGGAGCAACCCGGGACCATGACATCCAAAACGGAGCTCATGGAACGTCTCAAAATGACTCCAATAGGCTCCCCGTCAAATTTCAGGTCAATCGGACATCGTTTGACCACATATCAAAGCTCGACATTTTCCCCGCAGCAAAATCAAGTGAAGCATCGATGGGACCCCAAACGGCTTCAAAACTCAAATAAAAGCCCATGGTTGGTCCTATCCACTGCTCAAGAAGCTTCACCTCAATTTTCAGATCATTCCGACATCGTTTGACGAAAAATCGGCTACAAAGTCTTCGGCTTTCCCGAAAAATAGGAAACTTTGTGCTCCGATTTCGCAAGGGTTCTCGTCAAGATTTCTCCAAGCAAATCAAGTCCATAATTGAGGAAAAATGTCAAGAAAAATACAGAAGAAAAAAGGGACGAAAAAGACGAAAAAACGGCCGAAACGACGCTCGGCGACCAAACGGGCCGAAGCCCCAAGGTCGCCGGCGACCCTGGAAATCCGGGTCGCCGGATTTTGCGCCGAAGTGTCCGTTTTCGATTCTTTTCGCGTTTCGGGTGTTCTGGCCTTTGTGATTTTCTGAAAATCCAATGTTTGGTGCTTCAAAACCACTGATCTTTGTCGACATCTCGGATCCGCCGTCAAAAGCATGAAATCATCACCGATCGCCTCAAGATCGCCAACCGGCTGACCAAGAAAGTGCACTTTTTGTCCGACCGATCGTGAAATCGACAAGACAGATGTCACCGGCCCGCCAACATCAATCAATGTCTGAAATTGCATCGCAATCCGACATCAAATAATGTGTGGTTCCACCCGTGATGATCGTAAGAAGAATCTCAAAAGGCGCAGCGCGGCCCGCAACTCTTCACATGCCTTGGCAACCACTTAATGTCGTTAATTGACCCATTAAAGCAGTCATTAACTCATTATTTTGGACGGCCCAATCAGAACCAAGCATTTGGGAGTTACAAATCCAAGCAATCATGGCATTAAACCCATGAAACTCCCATCATCAAAAAGCATAAAAGTGATTAAATGCCCACTACCTTCATCGGCCAATCACAAGCCTTGAAAAAGGAGTTACAAAATCAACTTGTAACTCCTCATCAATTCTTTCATCATCGCCATCAATGCCAATAAACACCTCTTAGCTACCAAAAGCCTATAAAAGGAGGTCCATTCCAAGAAAGAAAGGAGGAAAAAAAATAGATCCCAAGTGCAAGCTCTGAAAATCCAGAAAATCCAAGAGAGAGACGAAGTCCTGCTACTTTGCTCCCGGAAGCACCACAGGGTGATCAACGTCCTTTGGGGGGCCACCCCCCCCAAGGTCACCTCCTTCTCCAACATGGCCTAAACGCGGTTTTTCAACCCGTTTACTCGGTTTTTCATTGGATATAGGACCTTCTCTTGGTCCTTGTCCTTTAAAAAACTGAGGTTAGGAGCCAAGCCAAAGAATCAAAGCATCACATGTTCTCATTTGAAGGACGATGGCGAAGCCCATACATGACTTGAGACCGTCGATCTCAACGTGTCCCCACAATCTCCTGAGAAGTTAGATCCCTTTTCTTCCTTTCTATTGTAGTTTGTATTTCCTAAAGAGACAAAAAGAAATCACAATTCTTGTCTTTCATATTTGATGAGTTTTGTAAAATCGCCTTTCACGGCAAACAAACAAAAACGCCTCTTACGGCATTCTAAAAACTTGTCTCTTTTCTTAATATTTATGCAATTTGAAAAGTTAGAAAAAAGGATTGATTTCCTTTCCACTTGTGAAGGTGAATCTCTGGATTATCACTATTCCAAATTCCAAGTAGAAAGTAAATCTGGCATACCCGTGCAAAAATGTTGATGCCCGAGATCTTCCCTCCTCCGCCAAGACCCAAGTCAGCCCCCGGGGTGCGAAGGGAGAGGACGGAAGATTCCCCCTTTTTCGGGTCCATCACACCTCAATTTTCAGGTCATTCCAACATCGTTTGACCTAGTTTCGACTCTTGACGGAAAATCGGCTACAAAGTCTTCGGCTTTCCCGAAAAATGGGAAACTTTGTACTCCGATTTTACGCGGGTTCTCGTCAAGTTTTCTCCAAGAAAATCAAGTCAATAATTGAGGAAAAATTTCAAGAAAGATACAGAAGAAAAAAGGAACGAAAAAGACGAAAAAACGGCCGAAAATGACGCTCGGCGACCAAACGGGCCAAAGCCCTATGGTCGCCGGCGACCCTGGCCCAGGGTCGCCGGTGAACCGGGGTGCATGGTCGCCCGGCGACCCTGCGAATCTGGGTCGCCGGATTTTGCACCAAAACGTCCGTTTTTCGATCCTTTTCGCATTTCGGGTGTTCCTGCCTCTGTGATTTTCTGAAAATCCAATGTTTAATGCTTGGAAAAGACTGATCTTCGTCGACATCTTGGATCCACCGTCAAAAGCATGAAATCATCACCGATCGTTCCAAGATCGCCAACCGGCTGACTAAGAAAGTGTACTTTCTGTCCGACCGATCGTGAAATCGACAAGACAGATGTCACCGGCCCCCCAACATCAACTAATGTCTGAAATTGCATGGATCCACTTGTGATGATCGCAAGAAGAATCTCAAAAGACGCGGCGCGGCCTGCGACTTTTCACATGTCTTGGCGACCACTTAATATCGTTAATTGACCCGTTTATGACAACTTAATGCGGTCATTAACTTATTATTTTGGATGGCCCAATCAGATTCAAGTATTTGGGAGTTACAAATCTAAGCAATCATGGCATTAAACCCATGAAACTCCCATCATCATGAAGCATAAAGGCAATTAAAAGCCCACTACCTTCATCGGCCAATCACAAGCCATGAAAAAGGAGTTACAAAATCAACTTGTAACTCCTCATCAATTCTCTCATCGTGGCTATCAATGCTCATAATCACCTCATGGCTATCAAAGGCCTATAAAAGGAGATCCATTGCCAAGAGAGAGACATCTATCGGCAAATCGATACACACATCGACTTGAAATTCTGCATTTCTCCCAAAGAAATCCAAACGAAGTCCTGCTGCTCTGCTGCAAGAAGCACCACAAGGTGATCAACGTCCCTTGGGGGGCCATCCCCCCAAGGTCCCCTCCTTCTCCAACATGGCCTAAACGCGGCTTTTCAGCCCGTTTACTTGGTTTTTCATTGGATATAGGACCTTCTCTTGGTCCTTGTCCTTTAAAAAACTGAGGTTAGGAGCCAAGCTAAAGAATCAAAGCATTACATGTTCTCATTTGAAGGACGATGGCGAAGTCCATACATGACTTGCGACCGTCGATCTCAACGTGTCCCCACAATCTCCTGAAAAGTTAGATCCATTTTCTTACTTTTCTATTGTAGTTTGTATTTCTTAAAGAGACAAAAAAAGAAATCACAATTCTTGTCTTTCATATTTGATGAGTTTTGTAAAATCGCCTTTCACGGCAAAATCGCCTTTCACGGCAAACAAACAAAAACGCCTCCTATAACATTCTTAAAAAACAAACTTGTCTCTTTTCTTAATATTTATGCAATTTGAAAAGTTAGAAAAAAAGGATTGATTTCCTTTCTATTTGTGAAGGTGAATCTCCGGATTATCACCATTCCAAATTCCAAGTAGAAAGTAAATCTGGCATACCCGTACAAAAAAAATGTTGATACCCGCGATTCTCCCTCCTCCGCCGAGACCCAGGTTAGCCCCCGGGGTGCGAAAGGAGAGGACGGAAGATTCCCGAGGGTCCATCAGTCTTGTGCTTTTTTTTTTTTTTTATTAGCCTTCTGAGTTTCCGGGGGAGTTTTATGGTAGTGAAAGGGATCACACACCATCTCAAGGCAAAGTTTTGAAAATGACATGAGGTATTTGGATTTTGAGTTTTGGATTTTGATTTTTGACCTTGTGACCTAACAAGCTGTATGTGGCAGATTTGGGGGTCGGGGTTTGATTTTGACTTTGACCTTGTGACCCAACAAGCTGTATGTGGCAGGTTGGGGGGTCAGATTTGGGTTTTTGGTTTTGGTTTGGTTTGGATTTTGATTTTGGTTTTGGTCTTGTGACCTAACAAGCTGTATGTGGCGAGCTAGGGGACCGGAATTTGATTTTGTGAAATGTCAATTTCAAGATTTTGGCTCAATTTAGTTCATGAGGTTGGATGGTTTGATTTTTGGAAACTCGTGAGGCTTTCTTTTCTCTTCCTTTTTTTTTTTTTTTTGAAAGGTCCCATCAACTCAAAAGAGGCATGGGACTTTTTTGCTCTTTTTTTTTTTTTTGGCTCTTGGTAAGAGGAATATTTTGACTAAAAGCCACTTTTAGTGCGTAGGTGATCAAACCTGACTCATATGGGCTAACCCATGGGACCTTAGGCTTTGAAGATGGCCTAGATCTCACATGGTGTCATATTTGTAGAGAATATCTAAAAATATCTCTTTTGTGTAGAGAATATCTAAAAATATCCTTATTTGGAGAGAATTTCTCAAGTTTCCTTTTTGTGGAAAGATTTTCTCAAAATATCTCTCTTTTTGGGAAAGTAGCTAAATTTTAGTACTTACCTCTTTTCTTTCTCCTTGTTCCCTCTTTTGGCTTGCTCTCTTCTATAAAAGCAAGAGGGTTGTTTCTTTTGCTCCATTGCTTTCTTTTTGCAAGAAATCTTCAAGAGTGCTCTCCAAGATAAGAAGTGCTTTTGCTCCAAGGGCTCCAAGCTTTTCTTCTTCTTCTCCATCAATGGCTTCAAGTAAGTTTTTCTTTCTCCACAAGAATCTCATTGTGGAAGTAGCTTCTTCATTTTTTTTTCTTCTCTTCTTCTTTTTCTTTTCTTTTCTTTTTTTTCTTCAAGCACGTTTTCCCCTTTTTTTTTCGTGCTTCTTCTTTTTTTTTTCTTTGTTTTTTTTTCTTCTTTTCACGTTTTTCTTATTTTTTTTTTCACCGTGTATATTTTTTTTTCACACGCTGACTTTTTTTTTTTTTTTGTCAGCGATTTTTTGCTTTTTTTTTTTTTCGCTGAGATTTTTTTTCCTCTCTCTTTCTTTTTCTTTTTCCTTGTTTGCTAACCATGATAATGAGGCTATGCAATTTCAATATGTATGCATTTCCTTTTTTTTTTTTTTTTTTGATGCATTAAGATAGAAGGCTAGAGTCTCTAGGTCAAGCCAATATGATTTCTGACTTGGACAAAGTTTGATTGGTTTTGACCAAATTGGGTTGGAATTGGTCAAACTTTGGTCAAGGTTTTCCTAGCATCTAATGCATGATGATATTCTTTGATGCATGATTTTGTAAATGGATTCGGAAGCATGATGATGCATACATGAAAATCTTTTGCAAGTATTGGGATTTTGAGCTCGCAGCGATGTTGAGCTCTTTCTCGGTCTTGCTGGATTTTAAGGAAGTTTGCAATTTTTGGATTCTGAAGCTCGCAGCAATGTTGAGCTTTTTTTTTCCAGATTTTACAGAAGTTTGATGAGGTTGGCTTGTTCTCACAGCGATGTTGAGTTCGAACCTTCTTTGAGAATTCTCCACTGACTATGAGCTCGCAGCGATGTTGAGCTCATCTTCAGGCTTCCTGTCTTTCTCGGAGTATTTTCCTTTTCTTCGGAATTACCCCGGAACCATGTCAAAATTTTGCTAGAATTTTTTGTAGCAAAACTCTGTCATTTTGATGATGATTGATCTTTTCTCTTCCATCTTTTGCAGGTAGTTCTTCCAGGACGAACAAGGGTAAAGGTCCTGTTACTGACGCACCTCGTCGGTCTGCCAGGTCTTCTAATGCGACCGTTCAGCAGGCTTAGGAGAAGGAGGGGACCCTCATTCGCCAGGTTGAGGAAGCTGAAGGTAATGTCTGGAGGAAGACTCAGGAGCATGAGCAGTGGCAAGTCCTCTGGGAAGAACTTCCTCGTGCTGCAGATGGGTCGCGGCATTCGGCCGCGTTTTATGTGGACATTCTGAAGAAGTGTGGCCTAAAAACTTTGGAAGTTAAGGCCAAGGGTCTGCTTGAGGAGTTGAATCTTTGATTGAAGACCATGTTGGATTGAGCTCCTGAGTTGTAACAAACTCTTTTCTTCTTCTCTTTTTTTTTTTTTTTTGGTACCTCCATGTATAAACAATTTTGGTACTATATTTTTGTATCCCCTTCCTTTCACTTAAATCATTTTTTTTTATGAAAACAAATTTGAGCAAAAGTTGATGGGAATGTTTGTTTAAGAATTTGATCAAAAGGTTGTCATTTTGTGAAAATCTTTTGTCAAAGAGTTGTTTTGGGCATGAAAGCCAATTTTGCGGCAAAAAGCCTGGTTTTTGATGGCTTGAAAACCAAAATTTGGATGGCATGAAAGCCTAATTTTGTGGCGTAAGAGCCAAAATTTGTTTTGCAGCATGGGAGCCAAAAATTTTGAGATGGCATTAGAGCCAAAGTTGTTGAGATGGCATGAAAGCCGAATTTTGGAATGGCATAGAAGCTGAATATCATTTTGTGGCATGGGAGCCAAATTTTGTTTGTGGCATGAGAGCCAAAGTTTTTGGATGGCGTGAAAGCCGATTTTGGCATTTATAGCCGAATTATTTTTTGTTTTGGCATTTATAGCCGACTTTTGGAGTTTATAGCCGAGTTTTGGCGTTTATAGCTGAATTTTGTTTTGTTTTGTTTTGGCATAAGAGCCAGATTTTTGAAAACCAAGTTTTTGTTTTGTTGGCAAGAAAGCCGATTTTGGCGTTTATAGCCGAATTTTTTTTTGTTTGTTTTGGCATTTATAGCCGAATTTTGGCGTTTATAGCCGAGTTTTGGCGTTTATAGCCGAATTTTGGCGTTTATAGCCGAATTTTGGTTTTCAAAATACAGGTATCGACTAAATGTCGCCTCCCCGCTGAATGGTCTTGCAAGTATCGATGGAATGTCGATTCCTTGCTTATTCGGTTTGCGAGTATTGATGGAATGTCACTTCCTCGCGGGCTGGGTTTTTGCGAGTATCGATGGAATGTCGCTTCCTCGCGAATTGGGGTACAAATATCGACTAAGCGTCGCTTCCCTGCTTTTCCCAAAACTTTTGGTTTTCATGGGTACTGACTTGGTGTCGTTTCCCCACGATTTTTGAAATTTGAGGTTTTTTCGAACCATTTGAAATTTTGGTTGTGGATATCAACTGGTATGTTGCTTCTCCACGGTTTTTTTGAAATTTTGCAAGTATCGAATGGGGTTCGCTTCCTTGCGATTTTTGGGTTTTAGAAGTATCGAATGGGGTTCGCATCCTTCCGATTTTTGGGTTTTGCGAGTATCGACTGAATGTCGCTTCCCCGCGGTTTCTAAAAAACCATTTTTTTTTTTGTTTAGAGACACGGGGCTCATAAATTTTTACTTAAACCATTTTGGTTGTAAAAGCCGAGGCGGTTTAGGGTGAAAATTCCTAAGTCCCGATTTTTGTTTCAAACCATGAATTTTGGGTTCAAGGATCGAAAATTTTGGTCAAGTCTGGGAAGAGGCTCCTAATCTTGGATTTTTGGATTTTGATTTTTTTTTTTTTTTTGTACAATGAAACGATGAAAGTAAGCATTGTTTTGAAAGATTTTTTTTTTTTTTTGGAAACTTCAACATAAAAATGAAAATTTCAAAAGGGGTGGGTTTGACGAGCAAGTACCTTGGAAATAGGCTTTGGCTGTGTAGATATCGCTCTGACCCGTTTGAGGAAGTCTTCAAGGGTAGTACCGCTTCAAGAACTTGCCATTGATGGGTAGCATACATCTGTCTCCTTCCATGTTTAGAAGAGCGTATGCACCGTTGGAGAAGACTTTGTCGATGACGAAGGGTGCCTCCCATTTTGGTTCAAATTTGCCTTTGGATTTGTGGGCAAAGACTATGGGTCTTTTTACTGCAAGAACCAAGTCACCCTTTTTGTAGGCGCGTTGCCTGACCTTCTTGTCGAAAGAACCTGCCATGTGTGCTTGGTACAACTCAATGCTTTGTAGAGCTTCAAGTCGTCTTTCATCGAGATCATCCAGCTCTTAGAGTCTCAATTTGACATTGCTTTCTTGCGTCATGTCATTTTGCAAAGATACCCTTAAGGAAGGAATTTGTACTTCCGAAGGGACAACAGCTTCGCATCCATAGACCAAAGAGAATGGGGTGCTATGGGTTGGTCCTCGAACGGTGGTTCGATAGGCCCACAAGTCTTCTGGTAGTTTGTCGCCCCAGTCTCTTTTGTGACTAGAGACTATTTTCTTGAGAATTTTCCAGAGTATCTTGTTGAAGGCTTCTGCTAGTCCGTTCGCTGCTGGATTATATGGAGTCGAAGGACAACTTTGGATTTTGTACTTGTCGCAAAACCTGTAGAATCTGTGATCCCGGAATTGTGGTCCGTTATCATGGACGAATCTTTTAGGTATGCCGAAGCGACAAATAATGTTGGTGCGCAAGAACTGAAGGACTGATGAAGTCTTCATTTCGCTGAGCGCAAATGCTTCTGACCACTTGGAGAAATAATCCGTAGCGACGAAGATAAAGCGATGACCTTTGCTTGATGGGGGAGAAATAGGCCCTATGATGTCCATACCCCAGGCTTCGAAAGGCCATGAGATTGTTGTTGGATGTAGCCATTCTGGAGGCATGTGGACATAATCTCCATGAATCTGGCATTTTTGGCAGCGCTTGGCAAATTGCATTGCATCAGCTACCATGGTAGGCCAATAATAGCCTATCCTTTTTATCTGGTTGTAGAGCTTAGGACCAGCCTAATGGGCTCCACAAAGACCAGCATGCACTTCTTTGAGAGTTTCCTCAGCCTCTTGTTGTGACAAGCAGCGTAGGAGTACTCCGTTGAAGGATTTTCTGTAAAGTGCTTTTGAAGGTATATCCAAATGAAAGTTCGGGGCACGTCTTTGGATGCTTACCCGCTCTTTTGGATCTTCAGGTAGGATTCCAAACATGATGTAATCAATGAACGGATCTCTCTAGTCGCCAATCGGAGGTTTGAGGATGGACATCTGACTTCCAACCACTTGGTGGCATTCAGCAACTGCTTGGTGTGTGTTGAGATGAGGGAGAATTCTTCTTTGACACACTATGACTTGCATATTTTCCCCTTCTTGGATTGCCATGGATGCGACGAGTCCGGCCAGGGCATCTGCACGGATGTTTTCACCTCTGAGGATGTGGGTGATATGGCAGATGTTGAATTTTTGTCGAAGCGACTGCGCCTTATTGTAGTAAGGTAGCAAATCAGGCTTCCTGACTTCATATATCTGATTCATCTGGTTGATGATCAGTTGAGAGTCCCCAAAAGCTTCCAACATGGTGATGCCGGATTTGAGGGCAAGTTCCAATCCTACAATCAGGGCTTGGTACTCAGCTACATTGTTTGAACATGGTTCCAGTAGCGAGAAGGCGTGTGGAATCATGTATTTGTCGGGACCGACAAAGAAGATGTCAATTCCCGATATTTGCTTTCCTTTTTCATTTGTCCTGGTTGCACCGTCAAAGTACATGTCCCAGGAAGCATTTGATAAGGAAGTTTCCACATTGTAGACAAATTCGTCTGGGAGATCATCCCTGAGTGGAGAATCTTTAGGCAATGGATGCTCTGCGAGAAAGTCTGCTAGAGCTTGGCCTTTGATTGCTTTTTGTGGTACATACCTAATATCAAACTGTGATAGAAGGATGGACCATTTTGCCAGTCGGGCATTGAGAGCACCTGCTTTTGTGACAAGGACCTTTAGGAGGTTGATCCTCGAAATCAGGTAGATTGTGTTGGACAGCAGATAGTGACGCAGCTTTTGTACGGCAAACATCACTGCAAGGCATTCTTTTTCGACTGGGGAGTAGCGATGCTCTGCACCTGCCAACATGCAGCTAAGGTAATATAGAGCAGCTTCTTTTCCATCATCGTTTTCTTGTGCGAGCAGAGCACCCAAAGAGTGGTCGAGAGCTCTTGTGTACAAGATAAATGGTTTTCCAGTTATGGGGGCAGCCAGCACTGGAGGTTTAGTGAGGTATGCTTTGATGTCTTGAAATGCATTTTCACATTCAGCATCCCAGACAAAGTCCACGCCTTTCTTCATTAAGCGAGAAAATGGACGGCACTTCCCTCACAGATTTGAGATGAACCGTCGGATGTATGCCAACCTTCCCTGAAGTCTTTTTAATTCTCTTAGGGTTCTGGGAGATGGCATTTCCAGGATAGCCTTGACTTTGGTAAGGTCAAGCTCTATTCCAGCTTTCCATACTATGAATCCAAGAAACTTACCCATGAGACACCGAAGAAGCACTTTAGTGGATTCATCCGCAATTTGTGTTTGCGAAGTCGGAGGAAGACTTCTCGAAGATCATCTAGATGGTCTTCTTTGCTTCTACTTTTGTTGGCGAGGTCGTCAACATAGCATTTGATCGTTTTGTGCTGCATATCTTGGAATATTTTCATCATAGCCCTCTGATATGTTGCACCTGCATTTTTCAGACCAAATGGCATGACAGTGTAGCAATATACGCCAAATGGTGTGCGAAATGACGTATGCCTTTCGTCTTCAAGATGCATCTTTATCTGATTGTAGCCACAGAATCCATCCATGAATGTCATTCGCTCGAACCCATAGGTGTTATCAATCATCACCTCCGGTATGGGGAGCGGGAATTCATCTTTAGGACATGCATTATTCAGGTCTCTGCAGTCGATACAGACCCTTATTTGCCCATTTTTCTTTGTCACGGGGACGATTTTGGCGAACCATTCAGGATGCTGTTCCTTGTGGATGAAGCCAATGTTTTTGAGTTTCTGAACTTCTTGTTCAATTTTGTCCATCACGTCGGGACGGAATCTTCTTTGGCCTTGTTTGACATGCTTGATTTCTTTTTGCAAGTTGAGTTTGTGGACTGCTACTTTGGGATCCAGGCCAGGCATTTTAGCATAAGACCATGCAAAGCAATCAACGAACTCACGAAGAAAAGAGATATACTCGGGTAACTCATCATCCTTTATATTCTTGCTTATGAATACAGGACGTGGGTTATTAGGTGTTCCCAAGTCTATCTTTTGAACAGGGTCTTCTGTCGGAAGGTTTGAAGGTGGTTCCTCCACAATGTTTTCGGAGGCTTCCAACTCAACAAGATCTTCTGGAGTGCCAGAGGCATTTTCAGACTGGGGCTCTATTGCTGTCCATGAATCTTCTTTATCAGTATCCTTCTCAAGGCTTGCAATGAGATGGTCCTAATCATTTGCTGGAATTGGGTTGAAGTAGGGTACTTCTTTTGGAGACGATGATTCTTCTCGGATAGAGAATCGCTCGTCTATGTCATCGGGCAATTCCTCTTTATTATCAGAGAAATCATACCAATTGGAGGAGCTTTTTGGGTGCTCGACAAGTGAATCCTCAAAGAGATATCCAGGGATATCGATGTCTTCATGAGATGTTGAGGCTTGGTCGGTAAAGCGACTTTTAGCCATGGTGTCAACTGTCTCATAGGAGCGGTAGGATCATACCCCAACCCATATGAAGACTTGCCTTTATGAAGGTGGATTTTCCAATCTTCTGGTTGAGTTTTGATCAGGGTCGGTTCCAATGGTGTGAGAATACCACGGCCACCTCCCAAACCAGTCGGATTTTGAGCATCGTAGCCCATTTTCTTCATGATAGCTTGTGCCATCGAACTATACAGGGATAGCTGAGGCATACCTTCGTTTTGGAAAGGTTTAAGCAGAGAGTTCAGTGGAGATGCTCCTGATCTGTGGAAGAAGATTGCTTTTCCTTCTGGCGAAGTTGCCGGAATAACAAAGGAAGTAGACGTAGGGTCTTCTATGTCAGCAAGTGTCTCCAATGGAGTGAAAGCGGGCTGATCTTGCTGAGTATCAGCTTGGCTTGATGCTGTGTCATCTTCTGACTCTGACTCCGAGTCTGTGTCATGCATAATAGACACAAAGGAGACAGTGACCTTGCCCCCAGCCTTTTGTTTTGTCATCTTTACTTTGGTAGTGATTACCAAAGGCTTTTGGAGATTTAAAGGAGACAACGAAGGGAGCTTGACCACTTACTTTGAGTTTGGTGGAGGGTTTGTTTACCTCCGGTGATTGCTGAGGAGCCTTGCCTTTATCTTTCTGGAGACTGTCGGCAAAGTGAATTGTTTTTTTCCTCCTGTTCTTCTTTTCCATCTTTATACATTTGAGCATCTGCAAAATGGACATCTCTGCCTTTGAAGGGCTTTTTGTCTGCAAATACTCGATGGATCAAGCCGTCGTTGCCAACGAACTTGATGCACTGATGTAGAGTGGAAGGGACGACACCATTCTCATATATCCAGGGGCGTCCAAGGAGGATATTGTAGCATGAAGGGGTCCTTATTGCATACACGGTGACTTCAGAAATAAGATCACCGATTTGCAATTTGAACCTGATTTTGCCGATAGGCCTTTGAGCACTCCCATCATATCTAAAGATGGATACAGACGTGTGACTCAGCTTGCTAGGTGGGATGCCCAGCTCTTCGAGTGCCGAAGTAGAAATGAGGTTGAGTGCAGAACCTGGATCGATCTGAACTCTGTGTACTGGCATTTCTTTGACATACCCTATGAAGTATAAGGGTCGATTGTGCTTTAGCTCGCCTAGGAGGAGATCATCCTTGTCGAAGGCGATTGTTGCACTTACTGCTTTTTGTATTGAAAGGCATTCATTGGTTGATCCCTCAATTTTCTTCTTTTCTCCCTTTTGGAGGAGTATTTGATTTTTTTACCCTGTAGTCCATTTCAATTTGTAGGACTTGTAGAGCGTGTTTGTCGACATCCACATTCAGCCTTTGTAATTCTGAAATGAGACTATTACGAGTTTGTGGAGACATTCGTAATAAGTCAAGGATGTGCAGACGTGCATGTATGTGTTTGAAGTGCTCAATCAAGTCATACTTGAAAGCCTCCTTCGGGCCTGCATTTTCATTATTATTGCCACTTGGGGCGCTTACAACTTGTTTTCCCGAAGGATTTACATAAGAAGAAAAAGGTTGGTTGTAATTTTTGTGGTAATCCAGGCCAGAATGGGTACCTCTACCAACTTCAAGAGCTTCTAGAGAAGGGTCTTCTTTTGGAAGATCACTCTAAGGATCAAAGGGTTGATCCTTTGCTGAAGATGTCTCTGTAACAGCATTGGTGTCTTCAATAATTGTGTTGCACGGAGCAATTTCCCGGAAAAAGTCCTAAACAGCATCCGACAACATTTCTGTATTAGTCCAGACATCGTCTATAAGATCGGGCATCTGGGACCAATCGACTGGGCTTTCAATGAAGAAGATTTCATTGGCAGGAGTTTCTTCAAGATGATCAATCGGGAGAGGCTTGAGTTCCGATGTTACAGCTTCAGGAGACGAGGGCTGAGAGGATGATATCTCAGTGGAAGTCAATTGAGAAGATGTAACTCCAGATGATACTTTACCGATTGGGGTGTACGTATCTTCGGAAGCTTCAGAGGCACTATCGTCCTGAGCCATCGCATTGCAGGTCATCCAGACAGGAGATGCGCCCAGTGCAGACTGTTGGGAATCGGACTCATCCTCAGATGTAAGAGGATCATCGATCCAACTGTTTTCTCTATTTTCAGGAGTTAAGGGAGAAAGTTCCCGTTGATTTTCAGGGAATTCTGGTTCTGGATCATGACGAAGATCATTGATGCGATCCTGCTCCTGCTCTATGGCAAGATGTTGTAAGATTCTTGCATATTCCTCAAGATCAGCCATAGGAGCCAAATCTTCTTCGTCATCCGCTCCTTGTAGTTCACCAATGTTGGGTTCCACCGGAGCATTGGCTGGTGCCGGATCAACAGCGTTTTCTTAAAAAGGGTCCTGGTCTTCTTCGTCATCGGACTAGGATCCTTGTGGCTATAATGGGTTATACCAGATTACTGGCATAAGATGGGACTCGGGAATCCATTCCTCGTCGGAGAGATATTCTCCTGTTTCAAGGGATTCTTCCCACTCATCGATATCACTGGCAGTATCACTGGACTCGTATCCATTCATGGAGAATCCAACTACCGAGTTGCAAGAGTATGATGCCCCCTGCACATTTTCATTTTTGTATAGAGGTGGCATGAAATCATCAAGGGTGAATTTTCTTACCGCCTTTGAAGTTTTGGGAAGAGATTCTTCCGTCGTCCCTAGTGAAGCAGTGGAAGAAGTTTCTGCTTTTTCAAGGACTTCTTGTTTTGGTTGAGACTTCTGCTGCTGTTTGAGCTTGCAAAGTTGTCTCTTGGCTTGCCTTCGTTGTTGAGCGGTCGACTTTGTTTTGATGATCTCCCAATTTTCATCATCTAGGAGATCGGGATGCACCCATATAGGCTGTCCATCTGATGTTGGATAGGGAACCAATTCTTGGGACGCTTGAGCCATTTTTATCACCTTGAATGAAGTAGTGGCTTTCTCCTTCGGTGATTTTGAAATTTGTCGACATGACACCATGTTGACAGACGTGGAGCCGTAGTTGTTGTCGAAAGTTATGACTCCGTTTTTCCACATTTCATTGATCTTCTCTCTCACAACGAAGCATTGATTGAGAGGATGTGAGATCATCTGATGGTATGGACAGTATCGGGGATCATTGGTTTTGCCAACATCTCCCTGTCTTTTGGGTTCTGGCAAAATGAGTTTGCCATTTGCTAGAAGAGCCTCAAAGATTTCTTCAACATCTTCATCGAAGGGATATTTCTTTTCTACTCGTTCTTTGAAGGCATCAGAGAGTTCAGGTCTTTTACCTGCAGTTTTGTTTTCAGGTTTCTTTGGCTGCTGAGGAGTTTATTTAGTCTGCACATTGAGAACCTCCTTTTTCTTTGGTTTTGAGGTTGTAATAGCAGTCGGCTCTTTCTTTGATGATTTCTGACTGTTGAGGTCTTTGATCACCATTTCAGCTTCCATGGAAGTTTCGAGAAGTTCTCCCAGGTTCTTTGATTTGTTACCGATGATCATGGAGCGAATTTTTGCTCTCATATTGTTACGGTAAATGTCGACTAGCGACGCTTGTGGCAGTACATCTAAGCATTTGTATGCCATTGCCTTCCATTTGTGAATAAAGTCGTATGTTGACTCATTCTCTCCCTGTTTTAGGCTGCAGAGTTGAGCCATAGTAACAGGATGATCCTCACCTTGGAAGTGGGTCAGGAAGCGTGTCTCTAGCATACCCCGGTTCTGGATGGAGTTCTCCGGCAGAGTGGAGTACCAATCAAAGGCTGTACCTTTTAGGGTACTTGCAAAGAGGCGAATCTTGAGGGCATCTTGATCCGCAATGGCTCCCGTCAGGATCTTCAAAATGAATGACATGCTGTCTGGCTGAACCCTTCCCAGTATATGTCTGGAGAGTAGGTTGCTTGAATTTTGTAGGGAACGGAACTGAGTCCATCCATAAAGGGTAGGGTGGCTTGATCCCATATTCCTTCAATGTATCCTCTTCTTTTGCTTTTGCGAGGATATCGTCCACGTCCTTTTTGGTAAGGGCGCGAGACTCATTGTTTTCTGCATTGCCCTCGTCATCTTCATGATTCGAAGGGGTTTCATTGTTAGGTGGTGGACGCTGTAGAGTGAGAATAAGGTTTTCCATCAGAGCCTCAATTCTCTGTTGTCCTTGCTCCAACTGCTGGATGCGTGTGGTTATGTCATCATGCGATGGAGGCTGCTCAGAACTTGTAGCCAAGACGTTCATCCCTCGGGATTCGAATGAAGAAATCGTCTTGGTGACTGAGCTGGGGCTCATTCTTCTGGATGAAGAATCTGAGGAGTGGTTACTCCGGTGTCCTTGGCTTGGAGGAGTGGAGGATTCTTCTAGATGTGTTCGTGTCCGGGAGACGCTGCGTGTCACCGGACGTCTAACACTGATTTTGGTTGCTGACTTCTGGCGTTTTCTGGTTTTGCCAACTATAAGAACAGCAGCGAATTGGTCGGGTCTTTCTTTTTCGACCCATTTGTTTGAGACATGGAGGGTAGAACGCTGGGTTCTTTGTTTCTCAAGTCTCTTTTGTCGATATGCCGCGCGGCGACGCATACGACAAGCAATTTGAGCTTCAGTCAGCTCTGGCTGGGCTCTGGCGATGAAGGATGTAGTCCCTTGTGCGCAGCAGCCGAGTTTGTCTTCTTTGAAGCTTGGCAATGACAGAATCTGGACGCGGTCCTTTGTCTGTCGCAGTGAAGATTTGAATTTTGCGAGCTCGGCCCTTGTTGAGATGAAGGGTCGACTCGCAGGAGTGCAGGCTTCAGTATGTTTTTGCGTAGGCCAAACAATGCAGGATTTGATTTTGGGCTTGTAGGAGCAAGCCGGCTCATGATGATTTTGTTTGTTCTTTAGGTGGAGGGTAGGTTTCTCCTCTTTCATGTAAGAGAGAGGGTAGAACCGATTCTCCTTGAGAGGGGCCAGGTATGCCGGCTTTGTAGATGTTCGGGACCTCCGTTGTTTTGGTGAAGATCTCGGGGACCAGGTTTTGGGGTAAACCTGGTTTCTTGTGGGTTGAGGCTTCGTGGGAGCGCCACGGGCTTCAGGCTTCTTGTTGTTCGCCCTTGGTGCCATCTTAGTGACACGTTGCGGGGTGATTTTCTGCTTCTTGGCAGGTATAGTGTCTTCTGCGGGGAGTGGGAATGGTCCCAACGACCCGAAGACGATGGTCCGGGGAGTTGAAGTTGACCCGGTGTTTGGAGAGTTGTCGAGGGAGATAACGCTTCGGCAACTGGCAGGGCGCTTATGCTTGTTTTGCTTGTCTTGAAGAATAAGCTGGTACTTGTTCTCATCAAAAGTGATGGTTAATGAAGCTGCCATTGTTAGTTTTGGAAAACTTCTGAAACAAGACCAAATCCATTAATAATCACAAGAATATGGTGATCATAAATGGAGAACAACTATGGTTTTGTCTTTTCAAATCACTTGAGGGGACATGGCCCAACCCAAGGACGATGAAGAAGGCAAAAAGCCATAGAGGATACAATTGTTCTAAAATGCAAGTATGGTAGGCTCAGAGTGAACGTTCCAGTGACTGCTAGAAGCAATTGTAGACCTTAATTCAAATTACCGAGAAGCAAGGCTCACTCGAGGTAAAATGATATAAGGTTGGAGATACAAATGTGTCGGTCACGAATACAGTAGACCCGAAAGGGCGTACTAGCACCACTAGGCACAAATGTTACAAATCGCATCCTTGGGAAGGACACGAAATGGGGATGTTTTTTTTAAAAGGTCAAATTTGGGTTCGTAAAGGAGAGCAACTGGTATTCCAATCCGAACCACAACTCAACATTTCTGCGAGCGTTAAATCCGAAAGAGAAAGGGACCAGAGTTTCTCAAATGTGAATCCAGTAACGACGGAAGTTTTTTTGTTTTTTTTTTTTTTGAAAGGTCAAGATTAAATTCATCAAAGAGAGTAAATGGTATTCTAATCCGAACCACAACTCAACATTTCTACGAGCGTTAAATCCGAAAGGGAAAGAACCAAGATTTCTCAATTCTGAACTCAAAAATGACGGGAGTTTTTCTTTCTTTTTTTTTTTTTGAAAAAATGCACATAGGTTTCCAATTCGATCTTATGAAACCTTAGTAGATAGATTAGCCCCCAGGTAAGGGTATGATTACTTAATAAACCCGTTTGGAGGACCCTTGCCTCGAACAGTCTAGCTGTCTCCACACTCTGGACAAGGCTTTTCTTGAATCCACTTTAGTCAAAGAGCGCAATTAATGCAACTTTAGTGTGTTTTTTTTTTTTTTTTTTTTTGAAAGATTTCTAATGAACTCATCAAAGAGAACAAGTGGTGTTCCAATCCGAACCACAACTCAACATTTCTGCGAGCGTTAAATCCGAAAGGGAAAGAACCAAGATTTCTCAATTTTGATCCCAAAAGAAAGAAAACTGATTTTTTTTTTGAAATTATAATTTTTTTTTGAAATCCCAATTGGACTCATCAAAGAGAAAAGATGGCCCAATCCCCAATATGAACGATAACTGCAAACATTTCTGTGAGCCATCAAGTTCAAAGAGGAGAGGATCAAAATTTCTCAAAGTTGAATCTTGAGAAAGAGAGATAATTTTTTTTTTTTTTGAAAGAATTTGAAATGAAGGTGTTTTTTTTTTTTTGAAATCCCAATTGGACTCATCAAAGAGAAAAGATGGCCCAATCCCCGATATGAACGATAGCTGCGAACATTTTTGTGAGCTATCAAGTTCGAAGAGGGAAATATCAAAATTTCTCAAAGTTGAGTTTTTAAGAAAAAGATATCAAATTTGTTTTTTTTTTTTTTTTTTGAAGTGAGAAAGAACAATTGAAATCCCATCTCATGTTTTTTTTTTTTTTAGATACAAAATGCAATATAGGCCACCAACTAGAAAGGAGCCAAGGGATCAAAGCATCACGTTCTCAAGTCAACGGGTCCCACTGGGTATGCCAACTTGATGGACCCTCGGGAATCTTCCGTCCTCTCCTTCCGCACCCCAGGGGCTAACTTGGGTCTCGACGGAGGAGGGAAAATCGCGGGTATCAACATTTTTGTACGGGTATGCCAGATTTACTTTCTACTTGGAATTTGGAATGGTGATGATCCGGAGATTCACCTTTACAAGTGGAAAGGAAATCAATCCTTTTTTCTAACTTTTCAAATTGCATAAATATTAAGAAAAGAGACAAGTTTGTTTTTTTTAGAATGCCGTAGGAGGCGTTTTTGTTTCTTTGTCGTGAAAGGCGATTTTGCCGTGAAAGACGATTTCGCCATCGTCCTTCAAATGAGAACATGTGATGCTTTGATTCTTTGGCTTGGCTCCTTACTTCGGTTTTTTAAAGGACAAGGACCAAGAGGAGGTCATATATCCAATGAAAAACCAAGTAAACGGGCTGAAAAGCCACGTTTAGACCACGTTGGAGAAGGAGGAGACCTTGGGGGGGTGGCCCCCCAAGGGACGTTGATCACTTTGTGGTGCTTCCGGGAGCAAAGCAGCAGGACTTCGTCTCTCTCTTGGATTTTCTGGCTTTTCAGAACTTGCACTTGGGATCCATTTCTTCTTTTTTTTCTTCCTTGGAACTCACCTCCTTTTATAGGCTTTTGGTAGCCATGAGGTGTGTATTGGCATTGATAGCCATGATGAGAGAATTGATGAGGAGTTACAAGTTGATTGGCCGATGAAGGTAGTGGGATTTTAATTGCCTTTATGCTTCATGATGATGGGAGTTTCATGGGTTAAATGCCATGATTGCTTGGATTTGTAACTCCCAAATGCTTGAATCTGATTGGGCCGTCCAAAATAATGAGTTAATGACCGCTTTAATTTTTCATAAACGGGTCAATTAACGACATTAAGTGGTCGCCAAGGCATGTGAAGAGTCGCGGGCCGTGCTACGTCTTTTGAGATTCTTCTTGCGATCATCACAGATGGATCCACACATTGTTTGATGCTGGATCGCGATGCAATTTCAAACATTGGTTGATGTTGGTGGGCCGATGACATCTGTCTTATCGATTTCACGATCGGTCAGACAGAAAGTGTACTTACTTAGTCAGCCGGTTGGCGATCTTGAGGCGATCGGTGATGATTTCATGCTTTTGACGGCGGACCCGAGATGTCGACGAAGATCGGTCGTTTTCAAGCATCAAACATTGGATTTTCAGAAAATCACAGAGGCAGGAACACCCGAAACGCGAAAAAGATCGAAAAACGGGCAATTTGGTGCAAAATCCGGCGACCCGGATTTGCAGGGTCGCCGGGCGACCATGCACCCAGGGTCACCGGCGACCATAGGGCTTTGGCCCGTTTGGTCGCTGAGCGTCGTTTTCGGTCGTTTTTCCGTCTTTTTCGTTCCTTCTTTCTTCTGTATTTTTCTTGAAATTTTTCCTCAATTATTGACTTGATTTTCTTGAAAAAATCTTGACGAGAACCCGCGCGAAATCGGAGCACAAAGTTTCCCATTTTTCGGGAAAGCCGAAGACTTTGTAGCCGATTTTCCGTCAAGAGTCAAAACTAGGTCAAACGATGTCGAAATGACCTGAAAATTGAGGTGAAGCTTCTTGAGCAGTGGATAGGACCAACCATGAGCTTTTATTTGAGTTTTGAAGTCGTTTGGGGTCCCATCGATGCTTGACTTGATTTTGCTACGAGGAAAATGCCGAGCTTTGATATATGGTCAAACGATGTCCGATTGACCTGAAATTTGTCGAGGAGCCTATTGGAGTCATTTTGAGACGTTCCATCAGCTCCGTTTTGGATGTCATGGATCCGGGTTGCTCCGCCGCCGGTAGGCTTGATTTTCTCTCGGAGCGTCGAAACCTGGTCAAACATTGTCAGAATGACCTAAAATTTGACGTGCAGCCTTTTGGAAGCATGTTGAAGCCACTCATGTATTTTGTTTGATGAGTGATGGCTTCGATGGTTTTCACCGCCGGGAGGCTTGATTTTGTTGTTCGAGCATTGATGGAGGGTCAAACATTGTCGGTTTGACTTGAAATTTGGTATAGAGCCCTTTGGAGACATTCTGGAGTCATCCGTAGGCTCTGATCAAAGTTTTGACGTCTTCGATGATATCGCCGCCGGGAGCGCTTGTTTAGCTGTCAGAGCAGTGAAGTTAGGTCAAACGATGTCGGAATGGCCCGAAACCTCAGGTGTACCCCTCTTTTGGCTGCCTTGAAGGATCTCTCAGTTTCTGTCTGATTCTGATAAGATCTGATGCTTGAAGTAGTTTTGCCTGTTTTGTAACAGGATGTAGCTTCACGAGGCTTCTTGATGTTGAGGAGACATAGTGACTTTTTTTGTGTCAACACCACTAAGCTTGGATACCTTGTTAGTCTGATCCACTGACTATGAGATCCCCCTCTTGTCCCGCCAACTGCAGTTTGGATCCCGATACCCGGTTTATTTAACCGTGGTCATGTCCTGATACCGCAGATTGCTACTGTGGTTCCTGATGCCCGGCTCGCTACCGTGGTCATGTCTTGTATTTAGTATTTATGTATATGTGTTTCGTTGTAACTCCTCACTTCGGTGACTGAGGTCAACGCCTTGACTTGCTTGCTCTGTCAATTCGGTGATAAAGGATTTAGCTTCGTGTGGTTGCCATCTTGCTCGTTTCCTGAATTCCTTGGTTACCTTTACTTGTTTTACCTTGCATACATGTTTTTAACTAAATGATGCATTTACTTCATGAAAGTATTGTTTAGACAGGTTTAAATGTTTTCCAAGGTAAATGTTTTCTTATTAAATGTGTATACCTTTTTATCCACCTGTCAGATCGTCGTGTCTGACCCTTTGCTTTGGTACTCAGGTCCTGTTGTTGGTTTCCCCGAGGAGGAGCCAGAGGAGGCGGTCGGAGAACCGCAGCAGCTAGTAGCGTGGCGCGCCGATGATGTTGTCTAAACATCCGGTTGCCTCGAGAATTGCGTGACATTTTGGGGGGTGCTAGAAACTATACTTTTTGGTGGTTATTGTTTTGTCCATATTGGCCTTTGTTGGCCTCTATTTTTGGGAATTGTAATTAAATGATATATTTTCTAACTTTAACAGTAATTTGGGTTACGCTATAGAACATTGCTCATTCTGGTACTTGTTATTTAAATGCAATCAGTCTTGTCATTATGGAAATGATTTACATGCTTGATTTGCCATACGCTTCCGCAATAATGTTAAATGTTTGTGTGTTGGAAAATCACGTGCACGGGTAATGTGTGTTCTTTTATTAACCCGTGTACGCTTGATCATAAACATATCTTTAATTATTGTCATCACTCCATAGGATCGCATGTCCATCACATCACCACACCTAGTCCCGATCCCGGATTTGGTCCCCAAGCCCGGTCCGGGGTCGCGACAGACTGGTATCAGAGCGAGACGTGTTTCAAGCAATTAAAAGAAACTAGAAATCCTAAGGACGTGGCGAGGATTCGTTAGATCTTCCGTTAGCTTGAATCGCGTGAGCAATGTGTGACCCTGTTTTGGATTTTTATGTGTTAACAACCTGTTTTGCAGCATCATACCACCTTGTAAGCGACCGGTAAATGGCAATCCCACAGCGAGTAATAGTGATTTTACCGAACCAATTGAAGAAGATAGAGTTGAGCATACAAGAGTTGAAAATGCAATGCCAAATCAATTCCAACAGATGATGCAAGCTATGCTTGATCAACAGCGTCTACCCAATGAGAACCAAACCAGATTGCAAGAACAAATGCTTAAGAAAGATGAGGATCATGCCAGAGAGTTGGCAGAGATGCAGAGCCAATTGTTAGAGGTGTTACAGAGAAGGCTAGAACTGGTTCAACCTCAACCTGTAATAGTCATCAACCAAAGGGAACATGACCCTAATGCATTGTTTAAGAAGTTTAGAAAGAGAGCTCCAAAGGATTTTGTGGGGACCGAAGATCCATTGGCTGCAGATGACTGGCTAGAGCATACAGAGAATATCTTTGAGATTTTCAGATGTACCGGAGGTGAAAGAGTACAATTAGCAGCATTACTCTTCACCAGTTGGCAGATAATTGGTGGAAGACAGTGAGGGAGGAATACAGGACTATGCCAGACGCAGTGGCTTGGGCAAATTTCAAGAGGCCATTCAGAGACAAATATGTGCCCGCCCATGTCAAGAGGCAGAAAGTGGTGGAGTTTCAGCAGCTTGTCCAAGGAAGTATGACAGTGCTAGAGTACCTCACCAAGTTCGAGAGGTTATCACGATATGCTCCGGAGCTGGTGGACACGGTGGAGAAGAAGATAGCCAAATTCTTAGAAGGATTCACCCCATCATCGAGAGAGATGCCACCGGTGTAGTACCACCTCTCACCTTTGAGGAAGCTGTCAAGAGAGCATATAAGTTTGAGAATTTTCACCATAAGATCCTAAAGGTCCAAGGCAAAGGACAAGGGCAACCTCAACAGCAGCACAACCAGCAGAGGAACCAACATAACCAGAGACAGAGGCAAGACCAAAATGTGCAGCTTGTTTGCATTCATTGCGGGAAGAATCATGATAGTGCCCAGTGTCGTATAGCCTCAGGAGCATGCTTTAGATGTGGCTCCATGGATCACCAGATGAGGAACTGTCCAAGACAGAACAGGCAGAATCAGCAGCAGCAAGGAGCACCGCGTCAGGCACCGCCACAGAATGCACTAGTGGTGCAGAACCAGGCAAGGCCACTCCAGCAACAGGCACCACAGCAACAGTATAGACCCCAGCAGCAGCAGCAGCAAGTCCGTCAGCAGGGACAGCAGCAGAATCAACGTCCTCTGCAGCAGAATAGAAATGCCCCTCAAGGAAGGCAGCAGCAAGCTCCTATCAGGCCACAGCAGCGAGGGCAAGTGTATGCGGTCAACAGAGCTGATGCAGAAGCAGCGGGTGATGTTGTGGAAGGTACACTTCTTGTTAGTGGGATAGAAGCTAAGATATTATTTGACCATGGGTCTACGCATTCTTTTATATCCCATGCATTTTCTAGTTTGATTGATGTGCATGGTAGGGAACTTCAATACATTTTGACTGTGGCAACCTCAGTAGGAAAACAAGTTGTGTGTACTAGTTATTACCCTAGTTGTACAGTCCGGATAGGAGAAGTTGTGTTACCCGCAGATCTTATTCTGTTGGAGATGAAGGATTTTGATGTCATCCTAGGGATGGATTGGCCGGCAAGGTACCATGCCACAATGGATTGTTTCCATAAGACCCTCACATTCAAATTGGATGAGACACCAGCACGGGTATTATTCCAGGGAGAGAGGAGAAATCCTCATGCAGGGTTTGTCTCAGCGTTGAAGGCTGATAGACTATTGAGAAGTGGATGTGAAGCCTATTTGGCGTTTATCACGGAGGATAAACGGTCCCAAGGGGTGGAGGAGATCCCTATTGTTTGGGAGTTCCTGGATGTATTTCCGGAGGAGATTCCAGGATTACCACCCATGAGAGAAATTGATTTCACCATTGAGTTGTTACCAGGGATCGCTCCGATATCTATTTCACCTTATAGAATGGCTCCGGCGGAATTGGGAGAGTTGAAGATACAGTTACAAGAGTTATTGGACAAAGGTTTTGTGAGACCGAGCATCTCACCATGGGGAGCTTCGGTTTTGTTCGTTAAGAAGAAGGATGGTTCGATGAGAATGTGTATTGACTACAGGAGATTGAACCAAGTGACCATCAAGAACAAGTATCCATTGCCAAGGATAGATGAACTGTTTGATCAGTTACAAGGTGCCTCGTACTTTTCGAAGATTGATTTGAGATCCGGTTACCATCAGCTGAGAGTCAGAGAATCAGATGTGTTGAAAACAGCTTTCCGGACAAGATATGACCACTATGAGTTTCTAGTGATGCCATTTGGATTGACAAATGCACCGGCAGTGTTCATGGCTTTGATGAACAAGATATATGCGTAGTACCTAGATCAATTTGTAGTGGTGTTCATTGATGATATTTTGGTGTACTCCAAGACCAAAGAAGAGCATGAAGAGCATCTGAGGATGGCATTGCAGCTTTTGAGGGATAATCAGTTGTATGCGAAGCTCAACAAGTGTGAATTTTGGTTAGACCAAGTCGCATTTTTTGGAAATATTATCTCCAAGGAAGGTTTATCAGTAGACCCGTCCAAAATTGAGGCAGTAGTGAAGTGGGAAAGACCGAAGAATGTGTCAGAAATTAGGAGTTTTCTTGGATTGGCAGGGTATTACCGGAAGTTTGTGCAAGGATTTTCATCGATTGCAGCACCGTTGACGAAGTTGACAAGGAAGAATGCACCCTATGTGTGGACAAATCAGTGTGAAGCTAGTTTCCAAGAACTAAAGAAGAGATTGACCACCGCACCAGTCCTTACTTTGCCATCCGGGAGCGACGGTTTCACCATCTTTACCGATGCTTCGAAGGTTGGACTTGGTTGTGTGTTGATGCAGGAAGGAAAGGTTGTTGCATATGGGTCCCGGCAGTTGAAAGATCACGAGAAGAATTATGCGACCCATGATCTTGAGTTGGCAGCGGTTGTCTTCGCATTGAAGATGTGGAGACATTACCTCTACGGAGAGAAGTTTGAGGTTCATTCTGATCACCGTAGCCTACAGTACCTATTTTCTCAGAAGGAATTGGACATGAGGCAGCGGAGATGGATGGAATATATCAAAGACTATGATTTTCCAATCAAGTATCACCAAGGGAAGATGAATGTAGTTGCCGATGCCTTTAGTAGAAAATCAGTGGGCATGGCGAATCTAAGTGGCACTTGTATTTTTTATCAGTTTGATGAGTTGAAGATAGACCTACAGCCACTAAGGAAAGGTGTTATATGCGCCAATATGTCAGTGTCAGAACCTTCGTTCATCCAGAAGATCAAGAGTAGTCAATTGCAGGATCCAGAGTTGGCCAAGATTACATAACATATAGCAGAACGTCCTGATTTTCGTATCGTTGACAGAGTTCTTTATTACGGTGACCATTTGTGTGTGCCTAACATCGAAGATTTGAGGAACGACATCATGGCAGAAGCTCACAGCACGAAGTATTCCATGCACCCGGGCAGCACGAAGATGTATCAGAACTTGAAGGGCAAATTCTGGTGGAACAACATGAAAAGAGAGATTGCAGCGTTTGTCTCTCGCTGTATGACCTGTCAATTGATTAAGGCGGAACATCAGAAGCCTCCAGGATTGCTACAGCCATTAGAGATCCCGGAATGGAAGTGGGAGCACATTACCATGGACTTTATTTCGGGACTACCGAGAACTAGCAGAGGCAATGATGCGATATGGGTTATAGTGGACAGACTCACCAAGTCAGCTCATTTTATTCCCATGAGGACAGGAAAGAAGATGCACATGTTACCCCTGGCAGAGTTGTTTATCAATAAGATCGTCAGTAGACATGGACAGCCAGTTTCCATTACCTCCGACAGAGACAGCAGATTCGTCTCGAGGTTTTGGAAGACCCTACATAAGTTTATGGGTACGAAGTTACAGTTTAGTACGGCCTACCACCCTCAGACAGATGGCCAGTCCGAGAGGACAATTCAGACCCTCGAGGACATGCTCTGTGCTTGTGTGTTAGACTTCAAGACTCAATGGGACGAGACTCTACCATTGTGTGAGTTTGCTTACAACAACAGCTACCATTCTAGCATTGGAATGACGCCCTTTGAAGCTTTGTATGGCAGAAGGTGTAGGACACCTGTTTGTTGGGAAGAAGTTGGCACCCGCAGTTTCCATGGGCCGACTATAGTGAGTGAGACCAGTGACAAAGTGAGACAGATACAAGAATGTTTGAAAGTAGCCCGGAGTAGACAGAAAAGTTATGCAGACGCTCACCGAAGAGATCTACAGTTTAAAGAAGGAGATAAAGTTTTCCTGAAGGTGTCACCTACTAGAAGAACATTGAGGTTTGGACAGAAAGGCAAGTTGTCACGGAGATACATTGGACCGTACGATATCATAAGTAAGATTGGTGATGTGGCTTATAGATTAGCCTTATCACCCGAGCTATCCGGTGTACACAATGTCTTCCATGTGTCGATGTTGAAGAAGTACGTTCACGATCCATCGCATGTACTCCGACATGAACCGTTGGAAATCAGAGAAGATGCTACCTATGTAGAGAAGCCCATTCAGATCATAGACACGAAAGAGCAAGAGTTGAGGACACGGACTATTCGATGGGTGAAGGTAGTTTGGGAGAATCATGGGCCGGAAGAGGCAACGTGGGAATTGCGAGATCAAGTGCAGAAGAAGTATCCGCATCTTCTACCCGAGGTGAGTTTTATATTTCATTTGGAGGACCAAATGCCCTAAGGGGTGGAAGATGTAAGACCCCGACCCGAGTGACTCGATTAGTACTAATTAAGTTGTGTGTTAGTGCTAAGCTTGATTAGTGGTTTTGAATAAGCTTGGATTAATATAGTTCTTTTATAGCTTTGGGGAACTTTTAGTGTCTTGTGTTTAGTGGGACCCTTTGGGGGTTCCTTTTTGATAGTCTTGCTTGCTTTTGGAGGTTACTTGATTTTTTCCCCTAATTCTTGTCTTGATCCCATTTTACTTATTTTGTCGATTCTTACAACTTTCTTGTTGAGCCCGTACCCGTCCGGAACCCCGAAACCCGATTTTCTTGCATTGAGGGCAAAACAGTCTTTCTACATGAAATTTGTACCCAAAAGTCGATATCCCCGAAACCCGCGAAACATATACTTTTTGGAAACTAGATATTTCGACGATCACTTTTCTCTTCTTCGTCGATTTCGTCCGAGGTCCCGATAATAGTGATTTCAGCCCAAAGAGTTTCTAAGTGGTGGAGCCCACTTCAAATTGCTTTATATAGAACCCATCCTCTTCCATTTTCCCTTTTCCCAGCACAAGAAAGACTCAACCTAGGGTTTCCATCTCTTTTCTTCTTTCTTGCTTCTCCACCATCAAAGCACCACCCACCTTTGATGGACCCGAAAAAGGGGGAATCTTCCGTCCTCTCCCTCCGCACCCCGGGGGCTGACCTGGGTCTCGGCGGAGGAGGGAACATCTCGGGCATCAACATTTTTGTACGGGTATGCTAGATTTACTTTCTACTTGGAATTTGGAATAGTGATAATCCGGAGATTCACCTTCACAAGTGAAAAGGAAATCAATCCTTTTTTCTAACTTTTCAAGTTGCATAAATATTAAGAAAAGAGAAAAGTTTTTAGAATGCCGTAAAAGGCGTTTTTGTTTGTTTGTCGTGAAAGGCGATTTTGCCGTGAAAGGCGATTTTACAAAACTCATCAAATATGAAAGACAAGAATTGTGATTTCTTTTTGTCTCTTTAGGAAATACAAACTACAATAGAAAAGGAAGAAAAGGGATCTAACTTCTCAGGAGATTGTGGGGACACGTTGAGATCGACGGTCGCAAGTCATGTATGGGCTTCGCCATCGTCCTTCAAATGGGAACATGTGATGCTTTGATTCTTTGGCTTGGCTCCTAACCTCAGTTTTTTAAAGGACAAGGACCAAGAGAATGTCCTATATCCAATGAAAAACCGAGTAAACGGGTTGAAAAGCCGCGTTTAGGCCATGTTGGAGAAGGAGGTGACCTTGGGGGGGTGGCCCCCCAAGGGACGTTGATCACCTTGTAGTGCTTCCGGGAGCAAAGTAGCAGGACTTCGTCTCTCTCTTGGATTTTCTAGATTTTCAGAGCTTGCACTTGGGATCTATTTTTTTTCCTCCTTTCTTTCTTGGAATGGACCTCCATTTATAGGCTTTTGGTAGCCATGAAGTGTTTATTGGCATTGATGGCCATGATGAAAGAATCGATGAGGAGTTACAAGTTGATTTTGTAACTCCTTTTTCAAGGCTTGTGATTGGCCGATGAAGGTGGTGGGCATTTAATCACTTTTATGCTTCATGATGATGGGAGTTTCATGGGTTTAATGCCATGATTGCTTGGATTTGTAACTCCCAAATGCTTGGTTCTAATTGGGCCGTCCAAAATAATGAGTTAATGACTGCTTTAATGGGTCAATTAACGACATTAAGTGGTTGCCAAGGCATGTAAAGAGTCGCGGGCCGCGCTGCGCCTTTTGAGATTCTTCTTGCGATCATCACGGGTGGATCCACGCATTATTTGATGTCGGATTGCGATGCAATTTCAGACATTGATTGATGTTGGCGGGCCGGTGACATCTGTCTTGTCGATTTCACGATCGGTCGGATAGAAAGTGCACTTTCTTGGTCAGCCGGTTGGCGATCTTGAGGCGATCGGTGATGATTTCATGCTTTTGACGGCGGATCCAAGATGTCGAAAAGATCAGTGGTTTTGAAGCACCAAACATTGGATTTTCAGAAAATCACAGAGGCTAGAACACCCGAAACTCGAAAAGAATCGAAAACGGACACTTCGGCGCAAAATCCGGGGACCCGGATTTCCAGGTTCGCCGGGCGACCATGCACCCAGGGTCGCCGGCGACCTTGGGCCAGGGTCGCCGGCGACCATGGGGCTTCGGCCCGTTTGGTCGCCGAGCGTCGTTTCGGCCGTTTTTTCGTCTTTTTCGTCCCTTTTTTCTTCTGTATTTTTTCTTGACATTTTTCCTCAATTATGGACTTGATTTTCTTGGAGAAATCTTGACGAGAACCCTCGCGAACTCGGAGCACAAAGTTTCCTATTTTTCGGGAAAGCTGAAGACTTTGTAGCCGATTTTCCGTCAAGCGTCGAAACTAGGTCAAACGATGTCGGAATGACCTGAAAGTTGAGGTGAAGCTTCTTGAGCAGTGGATAGGACCAACCATGGGCTTTTATTTGAGTTTTGAAGCCGTTTGGGGTCCCATCGATGCTTCACTTGATTTTGTTGAGGGGAAAATGCCGAGCTTTGATATGTGGTCAAACGATGTCCGATTGACCTGAAATTTGACGGGGAGCCTATTGGAGTCATTTTGAGACGTTCCATGGGCTCCGTTTTGGATGTCATGGTCCCGGGTTGCTCCGCCGCAGGTAGGCTTGATTTTCTCTCGGAGCATCGAAACCTGGTCAAACGTTGTCAGAATGACCTGAAATTTGACATGCAGCCTTTTGGAAGCATGTTGAAGCCACTCATGTATTTTGTTTGATGAGTGATGGCTTCGGTGGTTGCCCCTGCCGGGAGGCTTGATTTTACTGCTCGAGCATTGATGGAGGGTCAAACGTTGTCGGTTTGACTTGAAATTTGGCATGGAGCCCTTTGGAGACATTCTGGAGTCATCCGTAGGCTTTGATCAAAGTTTTGGTCTCTTTGACGATGTCGCTGCCGGGAGTGCTTGTTTAGCTGTCGGAGTAGTGAAGTTAGGCCAAACGTTGCTGGAATGACCCGAGACCTCAGGTGTACCCCTTTTTTAGCTGTCTTGAAGGATCTCTCAGTTTCCGTCTAATTCTGACAAAATCTGATGCTTGAAGTAGCCTTGCCTATTTTTAGCAGGATGCAGCTTCAGGAGGCTTCTCGATGTTGAGGAGACATATTGACTTTTTTGGTGTCAACAACCTTGCTCAAATCAAGAAATAGGAGTCATCATCTTCTTCCTCTCTTCTGGAGCTCTCCATTGATACAATATTTGAAGGAAGACCTCCATTCTAAGACCTTCTTTGATCTAGTCTTGCTCATTTGTAGAGCTTCCAAGTAAGTTTTCCCTCCTAATCTCTTAGATTTGTATTCTCCTAGTCATAGAGGAGCTCCATTTTTATTATTGTGAGTTTCTTCTTCTTGTTTCTTGGTTTGACCCATTTTAGGGTTTGTTTTTGGGGGTTTTGTGTAGATTGTGTTCTTGACTTGGAGAAGTGATTAGAAGCTTGGATTTTCTTGTTAGAGACCTTGAGGCAAGTGGATTTAATGGATGTCTTAGTTTTCAATGATTTCTATGATTAACATGTTGGATTTATTGTCTCATTAATGGTTGGTTTTTCTTGCATTCAATATGATTTTAATGCTTTTGAAAAGGGTTGTTGAGCCCATTTATTGTCTTGTGATGTGATTCATAGTTTTGTTTTATCTTGTGCCTAAAACTTGAATGAATCTATGTAATTGTGGTTATATCTTTCTCCTTGTGATTGAATGTGGAAATGAATGCATGGATGGATGATTGGTGGATGTTGTGAGAAGTTTGGATGGAGTTTTGGAGATGATGTTGAGGTGCTTACATGCCCTCCATTGGTGTATAATGGAACCCCAGTATAGTGGGTTGTAGGAGAAGGAGAATGAAGAATTCCCGTGACTGGCGGTCAGCCAGCGGTCACCGAGCGGCTAGCCGCCTGGTGACTGGCGGCTAGCCGAAGTAGTTTCGGTCACTTTTCCAGAGAGCTGTAACCTCGCGGTTAGCTAGCGGCTAACCGCCGAATCCATCGGCGGCTAACCGCCAGTCAACCGCATAGTTACGGTCACAATTCCAGAGAGCTGCAATCCCGCGGTCAGCCAGCGGTTAACCGCCGGATCCTCTAGCGGCTAACCGGCAACTGGTCGCTAGGTAACCGAAATTCCCTGAATTCTATGAATAAAAGGGGATTGACGGGAGCTTCCATCCCATTGCTTGTGAACCTTTCTGAGAGCAATGGACACCGCTCACCTGGGAATATGTTCGAAGCAGAGATGAAAGGTTTGTTGGGGGCCCGTTCGAGGGAGGGAGACCACATCACAGAGAATCATTTAAGCATTGAGGCTACTATAGTGTATAAGGAATCCGGCATGTCTCCCAAATTCAAAGAGTACCAAGTAAATTCAAAGTAGACATACGGGATCCCTATTCACTTGAATTAGTTTTAACACTGACACTGTCCCGACATTTCGAAAGGTTACTTCACCTCTTTGTTCCTGAAATTTATGATTTGTTATCTATCAATCCCGAAAACATTGAAAGCATACTTGTACTGTTTTACTAGTCTTGACATACATGCACGACTTGACATGATAGTTGTGCCTCGAGCACCCCGTCTTGCCCGATTATAGTCATGCACTTGAATTATTTTATACATGTCTTGATTTCCATGTTTTGACCTATGAGTCGGCACCACTAAGCTTGGATACCTTGTTAGTCTGATCCACTGACTAGGAGATCCTCCTCCTGTCCCGCCAACTGCAGTTTGGATCTCGATACCCGGTTTATTTAACCGTGGTCATATCCTGATACCGCAGATTGCTACTGTGGTTCCTGATGCCCGGCTCGCTACCGTGGTCATGTCTTGTATTTAGTATTTATGTATATGTGTTTCGTCGTACCTCCTCACTTCGATGATTGAGGTCAATGCCTTGACTTGCTTGCTCTATCACTTCGGTGATAGAGGATTTAGCTTCGTGTGGTTGCCATCTTGCTCATTTCCTGAATTCCTTGGTTACCTTTACTTGTTTTACCTTGCATATATGTTTTTAACTAAATGATGCATTTACTTCATGAAAGTATTGTTTAGACAGGTTTAAATGATGCATTTACCTTGGTTACCTTTTTATCCACCTGTCAGACCGTCGTGTCTGACCCTTTGCTTTGGTACTCAGGTCCTGTTGTTGGTTTCCCCGAGGAGGTGCCAGAGGAGGCGGTCGGAGAACCGTAGCAGCTAGTAGAGTGGCGCGCCGATGATGTTGTTTAAACATCCGGTTGCCTCGAGAGTTGCGTGACATTTTGGGGGGTGTTAGAAACTATACTTTTTTGGTGGTTATTGTTTTGTCCATATTGGCCTTTGTTGGCCTCTATTTTTGGGAATTGTAATTAAATGATATATGTTCTAACTTTAACAGTAATTTGGGTTACGCTATAGAACATTGCTCATTCTGGTACTTGTTATTTAAATGCAATCAGTCTTGTCATTATGGAAATGATTTACATGCTTGATTTGCCATACGCTTCCGCAATAATGTTAAATGTTTATTTGTATTGGAAAATCCTCACCGCGGACACCTGTGGGAAATCACGTGCACGGGTAATGTGTGTTCTTTTATTAACCCGTGTACGCTTGATTATAAACATATCTTTAATTATTGTCATCACTCCATATGATCACATGTCCATCACATCACCACACCTAGTCCTGATCCCGGATTTGGTCCCCAAGCCCGGTCCGGGGTCGCGACATGCGTCCTCCATTATATGCAGCGAGTACTAGTAACCTAGTAAAATATAAAGATTCAGACGACAAGAATAACACAACACTGATAGAAAAAGAATAACACGACACTCAATAATACCAAAACAAAGGACAGCAGGGACAAAGCTACATAGGGTTGAGAGGGGTCAATTTCCCCCCTAAACATAATCATTCCCTTTAAATAAGGAGAAATATATTGATAGATATATTTTGATCTTGTCCTTTTGCCTCTCCTCAACCTTTCTCTTTATCTTAGGTTGGCCCTCAACAATCTTTTTTCCCTCTTAGTAAAGAATGGAACTTTTGAGGGGATTTTGTTCTTTTAATCAAATCACCAATAAGGTAAGCATTATGCTATGATTCTTCTCCTTTTATTCTTTTTCTTTTCTTGCCCGTTATTGAGCCTAAAATCATAATCCTCTCAAAGTTTGAAATTCATAATCACCCTAGCTCCTTTAATTTATTATCAAAATTTGAGTCTTTAGCGTTTTACTTCAAAATCTGGATTAAATAAAAAAAAACTCATCAAATCACCAATAAGGTAAGCATTATGATATGATTCTTCTCCTTTTATTCTTTCTTTTTCTTGCCCATTATTGAGGCTAAAATCCTAATCCTCTCAAAGTTTGAATTTCATAATCACCCTAGCTCCTTAATTTATTATCCAAATTTTAGTTTTTAGCATTTTACTTCAAAATCTGGATTAAAGAAATCTAATTTAATTTCTAAGTAAGAAACCTTAGGTTACTATAAATAAAGGCGCTTAAAAGTTTTTTTAATACTAATTACATGTCAAATGTTCCATCAATGTTGGTAGTTTATTAAAGTTTAAGAAAGGATTTGGGTTCTAAACGATGGGCCAAAGATCAAGATTTTTTATAAACATCAACCCCATATTATGATATTGTAAAATTTTTGTTAGGATTTTGAGTGTTGGATAAATTCATGGGTTGGACAAAACTCTGGGTCTTTTTGAGTTATAATCTTATTTTAGAATAGGACTCAAGATAGAAGATTGGAAGGACTCTAAGAAGAAAGTTTAAAAGGATTAGAAGAAGAAAGCTGGAGAAAGAGAGCCGAATTTCTGAATCAACCAGCATGGAGTCCGCTCGAGCGGTCCAAGATTCGTTCGAGTGAGCAGAGTCAGAATAGCTAGACGCGCCTGAGAAAGCCTTAATTGTGCTGAAATAGAACCTCATTCACTCGAGCGGATGGTGGGTCCTCCTGAGCGGGCAATGCGGCAGAGTTCAAGTTAAATTAGAAACTTATTTCTAATTGTGCCAAAATTGCTTGTTTTAATCCTAATCAAGTTAGGTAACCTTAAGTACGTCTCAAGTACTATTTAAAGGACTCAAGGGCTATTCTAAACTCCTCACCTCTTAAAGTTCTGAGTTAGAGATTCTAGAGATTTATTAAGGAGTTGTGCTAACAAGTACTCTAGAGCCAATTTCTTCTGCACCCTTCGTAGAAGATTATCTTCTTGCGAGAAGATTTGAGGAGTCAAGTGTAGGATTGAGTCTATTGCAATAAGCGGTGTGAAGTCATTGAAGTGTGAAGCGACGCAAGGTAACTTTAGTCTTTAGGTAGGGGATATATGGGGAGGAAATTTGAGTTTATTGTAATTGCAAGATTCATAGTGCTTGATTATTGATCCAGTTCGGATCCGTGGTTTTTCTCTTGGTTATGGTTTTCCACGCAAAAATCTAGTGTCCTTATGGCCGTGCTTGTGATTTAATTTCCATTGCATATTGTTTATTTTTGCACACTTTTGGGTTGATTTATTGTATAGACTAATCTAGAGATCTCGGACCCTAAAACATCAAATATTTAATTTAATCTTTAATCGAAATTATGTGCTCATGAGTAAAAATGCTAAAATTATGCAATTTACAACTCTTCTCTAGTCCTTAGTACCCATTTTTACCATTGTTGGATATAAAGACCAATCTAAATTCATGTAATAATTAGTCCATGACTTTTTGTACCCATTAAAATTTTTATTCTTTCTCAAATTCCTCGTTAATAGAAACTTTTCCCCCAAAGCGAAAATCCTAACTCCGTCACTAGATAGTAGCACAATGCATTAGTAGGGGAAGTGAGAGAGAGAGAGAGGGAAGCGAATGAGCTTGGGCTTGTTTTTTAGAGCATTGAGGACCACCTGGTTCTTGAAGAAATTCTGGCGCGCACGTGCTGCACGAGGTGAAGAGATGATGTAAGAAAGTGCATGGGGTGAAGAGGGTCGGCTCCACCTCACTGACGAGCTCCAGCAAGGGCGTGAAGATCACCTCGTCCATGGTAATAATGGTTCCAGCAGGCCCATAGGGTGCTGAAGGCCCCTAATAATTCAAAAGTCTAAAACAAGTGAAAACCCATATCTTTTTTTTTTTTTTTTTTGAGAGAAAGTGAAAAACCCAGATCTGACATGGTTTGTTTTGGTTGAAGTTACATCTTATTCCGAGTTAATCAAGATTAACTCTAGTTAATCGAGATTAACATGATTTAAGCATGATTAATAAACTTAATGATGATTAATGGCTAATGTGGATTAAATTAGTCACAAATAAAGGAATTAAGCATAATGGACAAGTTTAGAAGAGAATGGCTTAATGGTTTTGAATTTAGACCCAAATTAGTGAAATTAAGGGCTTTCCGTAAATACGGATTTGTGCGTATTTCGTTAGATGTGGTAAAACTTGATGTCAACTTGTGTATCTTGATGAGTACAACAATTTTCATAATATACACATTTTCATTTGACTTGAGATGGGTCAAGTAGATCTTAAATTGACTTAAACTTGAAATAAAGTAAATGAAGTGGGGTTAAAATACAAAACTGTATTGCATAGAGTTTTAAAAGAACCAGTGCTCTATTTCAGTCGGTGAAAACATTCCAGAATACCTGAGACGATTTGGGTTTTCTTCCTCCTTGTTTTCTTCTTCCTAGAATAATTGAAGTGGAGCTAAGCTAGGGAGTTAGAGAAAGGGTTTCATTTATATCATCTTCTCCATCATTCTCTTCAAGTTTCTTTGAAGATTAAGTTTAGGAAAAATCTCAACTTTCCATTGACAAGCTGTCAAGTAAGTATTCAGTTAGTTTTTGTAGAACTTTGAGTTCTATTAAGTGATTTGGAATGATTTTTAGCACAATCAATTCAAGAATTTTCGTTTGGGTTCATTCTTCATGTTAGGGTTTGGAAGTTGGTGGAATTGAGTCAAATTGAATTCAAAAGAAAGGGGGTTTTGTGTTTAGCTCAACCATAAGGCGAGTATAAACATGTTATTGTGGTTAAATGCTAACTTATGTATGTTTTTGTTGGTTTTGTTAGAATTGTGGTTTTGCTCTAATTTATTAGAAATGAAATTGAATGTGTTGATTCAATAGATGAAGTATTTGAATGGAATAGAAGTGTTATCTTTGTGTTAAAATGATGATTGAGGAGAGGACAGGAGGTCTGTCGCGACCCCGGACCGGGCTTGCGGCCTAATCCGGGATCGGGACTAAGTAAGTGATGGAAAGATAATGATATGTTCAGTGCCAATGCGTACACGGGTCAATAAAGAACTCATATTACCCGTGCACGTGATTTCCCACAGGTGTCCATGGTGAGGATTTCCCAACAACGTACATATTTTGTATAAGTACGGAAGCATGTAGCAAATCAAGTATGTAATCCATTTCCATAATACTAAGACTGATTACATTTGAATACTAAGTATCAGAATGAGCAATGATCATTAGCGCTTACTAAAAGTATTGTCAGGGTTTAACAAAAGATCATTTAATAATATTCCCCAAAAATAGAGGCCAACAAAGGCCAATATAAACAAAACAATAACCACCAAAAGAATAGTTAGCCACAACTCAAAATGTAACGTCTCTCGAGGCAACCGCATGTTTAAACAACATCATCGGCGCACCATTCAACTAACTGTTGTGGTTTTCCGACTGCCTCTTCGCGCTCCTCCTTGGGGTAGCCAACAATTGGACCTGAGTACCAAAAGTGGGTCAAACACGATGGTTTGGCAGGTGGGTGAAAAGATATGACAATATAATAACAAATGAATTTACCTTCGACAGCATTTAAATCTATTTAAGCAATAATCTTCATGAAAAGATAAATTATTTATTCAAACATGTATGCAAGGTAAAACGAGTAAAGGTACCAAGAAAATGGGAAACAAACAATTTGGCATCCACACGAAGCTAAGTCCTCTATCACCGAAGTGACAAGAGCAAGCATATCAAGGCGTTGACCTCAGTCACCGAAGTGAGGAGGTTCAACGAAATTTACATATACATATATAATATACGGGACATGACCACGGTAGCGAGCCGGGCATCAGGAACTACGATAGCAATCCGCGGTATCAGGACAAGACCATGGTTAATAAACCGGGTGGCAAGATCCAAACTGCAGCTGGCGGGACAAGAGGGGGATCTCCAGGTCAGTGGATCAGACTGACAAGGTCATCCAAGCTTTGTGGTGCCGACTCATAGGTCAAGTAATAGAAATCAAGTCATGTGTAAAATAAATCAAGCACAAGAATATAACCGGGCAAGACGGGGGTGCTCAAGGGCACAACTATCATATCATGTCGGGCATGCATTTCGGGAATAACAATCACATAGTGTAAATCTCAAGTACAAGGAAATACAAATGAATTATTGGAGTTTCGGACAAAATATCAGGTTTAAGATTTGTTTAAGGTGAATAGGGGTCCAGTATGTCGATCTTAATAATAACTTGGTACTCTTCGAAATTGGAGACATTCCGAGACACTTATACACCTTGGAAATTTCTAAAGAACTTCAATGGATCTTTGTGATATGGTTTTTCTTCTCAAATGGACTTCGAACATTGCCTCATGGATCTCCCCGATACCAAGGGATTCCTTTAAAAACCTTTTTAGGCCTCCAAAAGTGATTTAGGCCCAAGAGGGGGTGCGCTCGAGGGGACCAAAGTGCGCTCGAGCGGACCTGGGCTGCACAGGAAAACAGGCAGACAGCAAGCCTGCCCACTTGAGCGGACGACATGCGCTCTCGAGCGAACATATGTCCGCTCGAGGAGGCAGTCATTTTGCCGCCGGAGATTGCAGTCAGATTGACTGCGCACTCGAGCAGGCAGTCAACTGTGCTGCCCGAGAATGGCCATTCAGGCATTCTTTCCCCTTTTCTTCTACACATTCCACCTGCAATAAAAGGGCCTCCTTGCCTCCAATAATCATTCTTCAAATCCGTTAAAACACTACTTAAAACTCCCATCAAAACTTCCATGAGCATTCAACCCAATCTCCTTTTCCACATTCAAACACCCCAAAGAGAAAGGGAAAATCCACAATCACAAGAATTCATTCAAGTCATAAGCAAGAGGTAAAACAAGGGCTATAAACCATCTTTCCAAGACAATAAATGAGTTAACGAACCTTTTCAAGAGCATTTATTTCACATTGAATGCGAGTAAAACAAAACATTAATGGAAATAACAAGATCAATCACATTTTTCATGAAAACCATTCAAAACCCAAACATCAATTCATTCCACTTGCCTTAGGGTCTCAAATCAAGGAAACAAGCCTCTAATCACCTCTTCCAAGACAAGAACACAATCTACACAAAAACCCTCAAATACAAACCTCAAATGGGTCAAACAAGGAATGAAGAAGAAGAAACTCTCAATAAAGAAGATGGGGTTTCCCTATAGCTAGGAGAATACAACATCAAAGGATTGGAAGGATTACTTACTTGGAGACTCTTCAAATGGGTAAGACTAGCTCAAGGAAGGTCTTGGAATGGAGGTCTCTCTTCAAGAATTGTATCAATGGAGAGCCTAAGTGGTGAAGAAGAAGATGATGGCTCTCATCTCTCAATTTGTGCAAGGTTGGTGATGATTTGGTGATGGAAAAGCAAGAGGAAAAAGAAGAGAGAAAAAGCCCTAGTTTTTGTTGAGTTTGTGCTGGAAAAGGAAGAAGAAGAATAAGAGTTCTATATATACCAATGGGTGTGGGTTCCACCACTAGAAAAACTTTGGAGGCTAAAATCACGACTATCGAGACTTCGAACGAATTCGACGAAGAAGGGAAAAATGATCACCGAAATATCTAGTTTCCAAAAAGTATTTTTTTTTTGCGGGTTTTGGGGATATCAAATTTTTGGGTATAAATTTAGTGTAAAAAGACTGTTTTGCCCTCAATACTAGGAAAGTCGAGTTTTGGGGTTCCGAACGAGTACGAGATCAATATGAAAGTTGCAGGGGTTAACAAGACAAGTAAAACGGGGTTGAAAAAAAAATCACTAGAATCTCGGATAATCCCCCACGTATGCACAAAGCTATAAAAGGGGACCCCTAAAGGGTCCTACAAATCACAAAGGCACTCAAAATTCCCCCAAAGCTATAAAAGAGCTATTCTAGTCTCATCTTAACCAAAATTCACTAATCACGCTTAAAACTAACACGCGACTTAATTAGCACTGATCGAGGTCACTCGGGTCGGGGTCTTACAAGGTCCATATGTTTTATATGCAGGTTGTGATTGGATTTGGAATGGAAGAGTGAATGGTTCAGAATTTTGAAATGAAATTCTGAAGCGTTCGCTCGAGCAAATAGGGAGCCCGCTCGAGCGAACTATCATCCATGTGCATCCGTTCGAGCGAACAGGGAGTCCACTCGAGCGAACTGGTTACTGTCTGATGCTGACTATCATCACTTGAGTGAGCCAGAAGGGTCGCTCTGTGAGCTATCTGCTCGAGCGAACCTGAAGAAAAAGTTCCAGGTTGTCTTTCTTGTTTGAGATTCAATTTTTCTTCTTTTAATTAAGGAGATTTAGTGACCGTAACCGGTAACTAAGTTATACTTAGTTAATCAATGATGGAAGTTGTTTGACCAAATGGTCAATCAAATACGCTTTGAGATACCTAGATTTTTCTAGGAATTCGTATTCCTAGATTTGAGATGAAATTGAGTCGTAGATTAATCTTAACTGTGAGAACTTCAGGTTTAATTCTTGTATTGTAAGAAGTAAGCCTATTGATTAAATCAAGGCTGTCAATATTGTCTTACTTTCATGGGTGTTAACTAACAGACTTTAATGAACAAAATACTATAAATTGTAATGTCCATCGAGAATAACACGTACATTAAACATTTGAAAGTTACACCTAAATGGTTGATATTGTTTAGTTGAATTTATATATAGAATTGTATTGCTAATTTGTAATTGAATGGAATTAAATGATTAATTGAATTGTTTCTTGAGTCTGACACTACATAGTGATTTCTTTAAGCTCATTGGAGCTGTTACTGCTGCAGCAGATTATATGGGAGTGTTCCGGAACTCCATGATGATGTCAGATGTCCCTAGCCCGGGCACTGATAAATCCCACAATATGTGATTTCTTCCTTTTTAGGAAGATGTGATTCCTTCCTTTTTAGGAAGATGTGAATTGAAATGAAATGCTATTGTAATTCTACCAATTATTAAAAACTCTTATTGATTTAAATTAAATGGTAATTATATTGGTCTAACATTGGATTAGACAAATTAAATTGTGAATTAGCATGTTAAATCATATAATTGTTTATACATTGCTGAATTGTCAAATTCATAGTGTTACTGATGGCATTACAGGCACAGCTGCCCATGCCGGTCCTTTAAAGGCCACAGCGTTAGCGGAGATTACCGATCCGGTTCCTCCAGGAGGACTAGTAGAGTGGAAATGAAGCAGTATCATATATTTATGATATTGAAATGAAAATTTAAAATAAAATTAGGAGTTGGTTGAAAAATGTTTCGTACTTTTGATCCTTGCATTGTATTTAAATATGCAAGTGATTGGTTGTATATATGTAAATGAATTTTGTTTTATATAGGAGCAATGCATAAATTGTTTATATTCCACATAATATGTAAATGATATCCCTTGTGAATTTTTATGTGATTGAAGTTCATGGGAGTACGTATGCGACGCGACTCGGGGTTAACTGGGATTAGTCTGAATCTCGGGTTCGGGTCGTGTCAGTTGAAGGTTGAAAATTAAACGTTGGAGGTAGGGCAACAATAAGCAGTAGGTACTGCTAGTGATGCTTCAATTGATAAAAAAAAAAAAAACAAACTATGGGTGCTGGGTTGGGCGAAAATTGGGGTGGGGTAGATGGAGAAGAGGAAGAAAAAAGAAGAAGAAAAAGACACGAGGTCGTCGTTGCTCAAATGAAACGAGGGACGATATTTTTGCTCAGTGTAAAAGGTTAAAAAAAAAAAAAACAAAAGATGTTGGCGGGAGGGGCTTTTTTATGCAATGAAAACTATGAGGTCCCTTTCGTGCACAAGACATGTGAAGGGGTTTTCCCCGTAAAATCCTCTAAAAGAAATCTTCGTTCACTTCTTTGAGGCTTCGACTTTTACAGGATTCCTTTGTTGAAGGAGGATAATTTCTAAGACAAAGTAGGGGAGGCCTTTCGGTATCTAGCATATTTCAAATTTTACTCCAATAGAATGATTGGTCATTTGATTAAGAATGTGTTAGCACAATCTTAAGCGTGTTCATTAATCACATTTTCTTTTTTAAATGGTCAATTATAGTGGAAGCAGTATCTGCTGGAATAAAACTTGGGGATACACCATACATTCGGTGGTAGTTCATTTTGAGCGGCTTATAACTTCAATCAATGAGCCCTAGTTGGAGTTCTCTGTTAAAGATTAGGTTTGTTAGAGGTTTTCTTATGTATCAATTTTGAATAATGCTGAGATGAGCTTGTATAAATTTTCATATGTTATGCCAAGATGAATGGTCCAATGAATTTATGGGAATACAGTGGATCTTGAATTTCAATATTCTACTCCTTCAACATGATAATTCTGCATTCCCTATTTCTTTGCTAGAACTCCTGACAAGTATTTCGGTTGTGTTTGAAATCAAAACTTCCCATTAGGAATTTCCTGTTTCTCAACTGGAGTTCTAGAACAACAAAATTCTGACCTTAGCATTTGGAAATTCTACCTCTTGCAAGATCATTTGAGTTTTCTCAACAGAGAAATCCAGTGACCGGAGAAACAAAGGTAGTTTCTCCTTTTTTGAAAACCTCTTTCTTCTGCTCCTACTAATTCCCCTTCGGTTTGAATTTGTGAGAATCTGAAATGTAGACTTTTATTTGTGAGAATCTGATGAGAAATGGTTTTCCAGGAGAAATCAATTTCATTCGAGAAATGGGTTTCCAAGAGAAAATGGGTTTCTTCTACAAAAAAATAGAAGAGAAAATGGGTTTCGTTTGTAATGGGTTTCCAGAAATGGATATAATTTGAAATGGGTTTCCATTTGACCAGCAAGAAAGCCCTTACAATGCCGGGTTAAATATCATCCAAATGAACTAGATAATTAGTATTAATATTAACTTGAGGGATAATTCAGTTGGCCTAGGATTACGATTTGCTCATGTGGTTGGGGGCTCGAAATAGCACTACCACACTGAGGCCATAGGGGATTTACCCAGCTCCCCCCTGGCCCGTAGGGATTAGTCTAGCCCGAAGGGCCGGAGCACCCTCAGTTATAATTTTTTTTTAATATTAATATTCAAACTAACAATTAATAAATAATAATAAATGAAAAGGTTAAAGCACACCCAAAAGTAAATTAGCCCAGGTGATATACTAATTTTATTCAATAACCCAAAAGGCACACACCCAATTAAATTGCCAAAGTATTAACCGTGCATCACCGTAATTATAAAAGAGGCTAAACTTTGATTTTGAATAAAAATTCTATACTGGTTCTGTAGTTATATTACAAGTCGCAGACGCTAAACTAACCAATGCCATAATATCACAATAATAGAAGAGCATATATAAGAAATTAATCAAAAACCATATGAGAAAGCCCACTAATCGGGACAGAAAATGGTCCATACCATCACTGGAATTTAGTCAACCGGCCCGTTGGTTGACAGAGTAATGAAGCAGCGCCATTAGAACATCAAGCTGAGAGGAGAAGAAGAGATGCCTGCCTGGAGGACATGTGTACATATGCGATTTACCCTTACAGTAGCAGGTGGGGTTTGAAGGAGAGTCAACACTGTAACTGCAGTACCCATTGGATTGGACGCCAGCAACGATTGTAGTGGTCGATCACGGACCATGTGAACTCGAATCCTCTTCCAAAACATCATTCCAAGCCGAAGAATCATCCCGTTGTCAAAAAGAGTAGGAAAATATTCCTTTCGAGGATCGGGATTTCTATCGCTCTTGGCAACCCCATTAACCCTTCATACCGTCGGAGTGTGAAGCAGGCGTGACCACTTGATTGATTTGATACAGATAGGCACTTAAGGGATTTAATGAGTGGGTTTGGGCGGTCTTCAACAGGATTAGAGCAGTTGTAGGGGACTGTGTGTTTGCGGAGGGACGAAGGCATGATTTGTCTTTGTTGTGATCAAAGTAATCCTTATCAACAATGGTGACTGTTTGATCTTCCCTCCCATTTCATTTGATTTCAAAATTCTTTCTCAAAATTAAAAGAGCTAGGATGAAATCAAATGGTGAAACTAAAATAAGGCCATAAAAGAAAATTGATGAAACTATATGGTGCTTTATAAGGAGAGAGTCGTTACTCTAGCATTGTGCCTCGAGTTTACTAATGAAGTGACACAAGAGAGGAGAGAACCTGTCAGTTTTTTTCCCAGTTCATACACACTGATGACGTGGCTCATGGAGAGGAGATAAAAAGACTATTTTTCCAATGGTTTTCCAACCGTTTTTAACTTTCAAGAGAAAGAATAAGGATCTTGATAATGAATATTACTCCAATGAAAGACAAAATGTGATGAATGGCTGTGTATAAACGTCACAGCACAGATCCGAGTCAAATACTAGCCAAATACCTACACGAGCGCGCGCGCGCACATATATATATATATATATATATATATATATATATATATATAGAGGATAATATTCAAGTGCATCCATCCCTCACCATTTGTGGTGAGGGACATCCATTTTGGGGAAGTTTCAAGTTCCACACTTTTGTACTTGTACCTCACTTTTGTACTTGAAACTTCTCCAAAAGGGGTGTCCCTCACCACAAATGGTGAGGGATGGATGCACTTGAATATTATCCTCTATATATATATATATATATGGATGCACTTGAATATTATCCTCTACATATATATATATATATATATAAAGCCAACTCTCCTAAGCTACAGCTTAGCTTATCCTAAGTTGAAAAATGGCTGGTCCCACAAAATCAAAGTCGTATATGCTGTTTTTTGGATGATGATCGTCTCCAAAATCAAGATAAATCCAATCAGAACTGGATTTTTCAGTTCCATTATGAAAAAAACAGATATAATCAAGTTTGATTTGAAGAACCAGCCCTATTCCAGCTTAGGATAAGCTAAGCTGCAGCTTAGGAGAGCCCTACTATATATGGGGCCAGCTCTCCTAAGATGCAGCTTAGCTTATCCTAAGCTGAAATATGGCTGGTCCCACAAAATCAAAGTCGTATATGCTGTTTTTTGGATGATGATCGTCTCCAAAATCAAGATAAATCCAATCAGAATTGGATTTTTCAGCTCCATTATGAAAAAAAACAGATATAATCAAGTTTGATTTGTAGAACCAGTTATATTCCAGCTTAGGATAAGCTAAGCTGCAGCTTAGGAGAGCCCTACTATATATATATATATATATATATATATATATATGAGTATCTGTGCTCAAGAGAGAGGGATGGGGTGATTTTAAGGACTCCCAACTGTGATTTCTATCATCTCCATATAGGCCCAAAAGTTTAATGGTCAACAGTCCATTCGAATCGATACATAGTCGATCCAATGGTCCAGTAAATTCGAATATGATTGAAAGTTTGTAGACATGTGCAATTTAGGAGGGCATGTGTTTGGTCCATTGAGATGGACCAAAGGTGGGCCCCACAAGCATGAGCTTATGAAATTTTCTCCTAAGCTCGAGCTTAAGAGAGCCCTTATATATATATATATATATATATATATATATATATATAAAGAATATTCATGTGCATCCATTCCTCACCATAGGGTGAGGGACACTTCCATAAATGAGAATTTTCAAGTACAAAAGTGAATTTTCAAGTACATAGAGTGAAGTACACTTCCTTATCTTCATGTGCAAAAAGGGAAAGTGCCCTCACCCTATGGTGAGGGATTGAAGCACATGAATGTCCCCCCCCCCCCCCCCCCCCCTACCTATATATATATATATATATATATATATATATATATGTATTGTAAAAGATAATTGAAGACCACGTACTTTTCACTGCTGTAAATCCAAACCGTCTAAAATCACACCTCATGGAAAAAATTCCATGGTAATGATGGAATCAAAATTTGGCCCTAGCTTTGATGGAATGAAATTACCAATTGACAACATAAGAAAAGAGAGTGATTAGTTGTGAGCCCAACTAGTCAACCTTCAACCCCCAAGGGGTTGGCCAAGTAGTCAGGATCGTGTTTCCTCTCTCTTCTGGAGCTAGTATCGATTCCATGTTCACCACTCTTCAGGAACCAAAGGTTGAGTCTACTAGTGCTACCACCTGGGGGTCCATAGGGGTTTTACCCGGCTTTTGGGTCATCAGAATCTTTTTCAGGTTGATTTTGCTGTAAATAAAATTTCCCTTAGGGCCTGTTTGGATGTATGGTGAAGTGAAGTAGGGTGAGGTGAAGCATCAAATCAAGAGAGAATAAAATATAAGGTGTTATGATGGTGTTTTATTTTTAGTTGTTTGGTATGAAATCTTTTTGACTTTTTGTATAAAAAATTGAGCTTTTTTGTCTTTTAGTGGAGAAAAGAGATTGCTTTTTTTACTATTTTTAAAAAAGATAGAGGGAATTTTGAAATTGTTTACTTTTGATATGACCCATTGTCTTTTATTGTCTGGATAATGGAGGCTTTACCTCACCTCACCTCACCTCACTTCACCACACAGCCAAACCCACCCTTAATGGTGGCTTGTGTGGCTTAAATTTAAAAGTCGGGCGCTTGATCATATAGTTTGGGTTCACAGAACTTGACAGTGTGGAATGGAGAAGCTATGGACTCCATTAAATTTAGATGGGCTTTTGTCATCTGTGGGGTTTTCCACTTTTCCTGATCTAGAGTAACGTTTCACGCACTATTTCTCAGAACAACGATACAAACGCATTTCCTCTCCCTCTCCCTCTCCCTCTCCCTCTCCCGTGGGCACGAGATTGCTCTCCGACTAACGAGGCCAAACAGGCCCTAATTTCTAACAGAACTAAAGACTATTGTGCCAATATCCTAAAAATTTAGTTGACGTGACTTAAAAGAAAGAGTAACGTGCAATTTATTTCCTCCCGTCTCTGATAAAAGACAATCAGGGGTCACACTGCTAACCGGTAAGCATGCATTTCACTACTTATCATGGATCAATTCGATTCAGGGACTCCAAACCAGTCTGAAACTTGATAATTTGCACCAGCACCACAAAAAGGACCAGTCACGGTGACCCATTCCCAGTAAAACATGAATGTTTAATACACTGTTTTACTACAGTTTCACATTGCCTTCTACCTATTTGACAGATTGATATATTCAATAATTTTCCAAATTACTTCATGTTTGATATTTCTGCAAAAAATTTAAAAAGGATGAAATATTACTGGAAAAATGAAGTAGCAAATTTTTTTTTTTAGCTTTTTAAAATATTGTTCCTGACATGAGATAAATATTTACTGTCGATTTCAAATTAATGATAGGAAGAGAGAACTCTCAGAGAGCAGCTTCCTAAAGGATGAGACCCAACAAATCATATGATGAAATAAATGTCAAGAAAATTACATTTTCAACATCTAATAGCTATGTTTTGTTACAAGTTTTGGTAGGTTCTTTTCATACATATCATGCAATGATTCAAAGTCTGCAAACCATACACAGCAAAGGAAAAGCAAATATCAGATTATAAGTGGCGTAGAAAAGCCAAATAAAGTCAATACTAGTGTGACAGAAGGGAACCAGAGAAATGAGGAAGATGCAAGGGAATAGAGTTTCAACCCTTATGTTGTTTGCATGCATAAAGTCTAGAGGCAGCACTCTTCTAACACACAGCAGCAACAAAGTGCAGCCAAACTGCAAAATACACAAATGTGCCATGCATTAATATCAGTTTCCCATGTTACTGAGGGAAATATTTTAAGGCAGAAACAATGTAAAACAGAATCTCCTTAATGAGTATTCCTTTTTTAACAAGTAAGCAATTTTTATGTATGGGCACAGAACTGGGGCACACATGATTCCAGAGCTAACAATGAACAATCTCATAGAAGGTCAACCTGTCAATGGGCATACATTTATATGTCCAAAGTGGAAGGCAATGTAAGTGCGGAAGCTGGTTAACCTATCAATGGTTATTCCTGTCTTTAGGGAATATAGCCTTAATAATGTGGCTCTGAAGAAAAATGTTAAGCAACTCAACACATGAAAAAACAAAAAAAAAGAAAGAAAACTTCACAAGCACTGACGAGTAACAACATGCAATCCTAAAAAGCAAAAAACAATATGCTTCACTTAGACTTGGAACCTATCTTACTAATGTATATTGAGTGCTGGTCATACTACCCTCAGGCTTGTCCTACTTCATCAAGGGATTCAACTTCACACCAACATAGCCTTACAGCGCCTTTGTCAGTTCTACTTTCAATAAATAACTTTCCAATTTGGCTATATTGATGCTATTTTTATGCAGTTCTACATTTAAGCTTGAGTTTCCTCAGTCTTAGTAAGGCTCTCTCTTCTCCTAATTCATTGGACTTGTAACACTATCCCACATGATTGGATAGAGTTGGTTTTTTTGCACATATCTAGCCTTCATCACGATATTTCACTCCCCCATGCCCGTCATGGTTAACAATCTTTCAGGTGGGCCATATAAAATCACCTCACTCACCTCACCATGTCACCCGGACACTTCCCTTTTTATATTATATACAAAATAATCTATATAGTATGTTTACATGTAATTATAGTTCATAGGTATATGAGCTTTAGCTCTCTACAGGTACCTAGCTTAGCTGGCCTACACCAGATTAGCTCATGAGATGAGCTGGCCTGGGAATTGCCTTGACTCATTGACACCCTTACCTCCAATGGCTGCTGCCTCTTGCAGCCGAAAATAATGAACTGCTTGCTATAATATCATAGCCCTGTCTAGGACGTGCTGGACAGTAGGATGTTTACATGTCTGTAGGGTACATTGGCCCTTCAAATTTCAAGGGGTGGAGGTTGATTACACACAGTACCCTGGCAGGGACACAATGTCGTCCTCCAAATGGTATACAGCGCCAATTCAACCCATCAATGGGCCCTAAAGACAAACAAGGCCCCGCTCAACCCTCAATATGCCCAACACAAATTTCACAAAAGGTCAACCTGTCAATATCTTCAAGACATTGACAGAGAGAGCATCTCATCCTTAAAGCTCGGGTTCAATGGCTAGAATAGACGGTTAATGATCCATGAAAACACTAACATTGTGCCTATGACGACAGAAACAATAAAAAAGAGATGAAAGGAAACCGAAGACAAATAGAAGAGGTACGGATGCCAAGGAAGAAACTCATGGAAGAGAAGCCAGGCCAAGGCATCCAAAGAACAATCATCAATGGAGGCACAATAAAGAATGCCGAGAAGAACACCACAAAGCATCACGAAGGCGAACAACTGCTGCCCGAATTTGATAAAATGATCTCTAGGGCAGCTGGGGATACAGCAGGGAAAGTTCCTATTACTTCTCAACCATACCCAGGGTGGATGTATGATGTTCCCCACCTGCTGAAGTTTAAGCAACCCAACTGACATGCGTACAACAAGAGAGGGTCCACCTCCCTGCATGTGAGCCATTTCAAAGCGCTCACCAGTGGGCTACTAAAGAACGATGCCCAGAAAGTAACCTATTCTCCAGTACATTCTAAGGTAGTGCCTCAGTGACTCAAAACATTGCCTAGAGGGTCTGTACATATTTGGAAGGATGTGGAAGGGTTATTCATCAAACAATTCTTTGTAAAACCTAAGTCACATCCCAGTTCCTAATGGATGCAAAGCAAAATTCAAGGGACTCCATGAAAGACTACTTCAATCACTGAAAAGACCTTGTAGTCCACTGCCAATGGATTGACACACAGGCATTGCTTGACCTATATCTAAAAAGTGGACATCAAATACTGTACAAATCTCATGGGCATGAAAGTTAAAAAAGCTACATCTAACTCGTATATATCGGTCACGAAGCTGAAGAGGTTGCAAAACTCCTCCATGACTAAGGGGGAAAAAACAGCTAGTCCCCACAAAGACTAACAAGAAAGAGGCAAGAGAAAAGAAGTGCAAATGTTAACGTGTCGGTGGCTCATGACACGCATGGATAGATGGGGCAAACAATGACATGGATGAGCAGTGCGATGAAGTGGTTACAAGGCATACAGACATCACACAGCATGGACAAACAATACTGGCAATGGAAGGAAAAGGCTTACAGAGCAGTCTAGAAGAGACTAGCCTAACCTATCAGGTTGTAGATTATTCTTGGACATTCTTGATATAAGTATGGCTCTGCAGAGTATTCCATAATAGTTTGGAAGAGTTCAGGTAGGACAGAGGTAGATTCAAGCAGAACTTTCTGGAGTGGATCTTAGAAGATTCTAAAATGTCAGATGGATATAAAAGAGTCAGCAAATAAAAAAGTTATGATTAGAAATAAAAGATAAACATTGAAAAGAGTAAGCAAATAACAGAGAATATTCTAAAGAATGTTAGATATATGTTATGAGAAGGACTAGTTCACCTTAAATCAGTATTAGATTAGGTTTGTGTTATTTTAGGCTAGAGTTATGATTTGATTGGGTTTCCTATTATTATGTGATGTGATTAGGGTATCCTATTGTTATGAGATTATATTTCATATTATGAATATAATTAGGTTTTCAAATTTTGAGTGTTGTATTCCCATATATAGACATTGAAAGCAAATAATTTCGAAAGATGAATTCGCTAAATTTTCTACAGCAACAGTCAACAATTCAAATAAACTTCAAAATTGTAAGAGCAGCTCAATAAAGAATGAGGCTGAGCTTAAAACAAAATAATCCAATAAGTGAACCTTTGACTAGAGATGAGTGGTGAGAACTCGTTGCAACCATCGATTTAGAGACCTTGAAGTTTAATGGCTTCTCAAGTTGCATTTTTATGAAATCCATATGGTGATTACAATTAAGATTAGTTTAAGATTGGCTGCCAATTCATGGGGTGATAGTGAATGTAATGGGGTTGGAAAGATTGATGCTAAGTGCCATGTGGTGCTGAAACTGTTACTTCTCACAAAACAGTGAGAGATACCTCTCAGCAGAAGGAAACCCTACATCAGCAAGCATACATTTGCTCAATTGCAAACAAAAGGAACTAGCTTGAACCTATCTACGATAAGCAACACATCGAACAATTTTTAAATGTCATCACCACCAAAATACCAACAGTTAAAAATTAAGGAAAAAAAAGCAGAAGGAAACCCTACATCAGCAAGCATGCATTTGCTCAAATTCAAACAAAAGGAACTAGCTTGAACCTATCTACGATAAGCAACACATCGAACAATTTTTAAATGTCGTCACCACCAAAATACCAACAGTTAAAACTTAAGCAACAAAAAAAAAAAACACTAAGAGACACTCGCTAAATATATAGTTCTAATAGATGTAAGGACCAAAATCAAACCAAACCATGCCTTTTCCCACTAGGTGGGGTCGGCTATATGGATTTGAAGACGCCAATCAAATCTATTTAGGGCCATGTCCTCCGTTAGATCCATGTAGGCAAGGTCATGTTTAATAGTTTCTTTCCAACTTCTCTTGGGTCTCCCTCTCCCTCTCCTACTCCTGACAATCTCCATGCTTTCACACCTTTTAACAGGTGCCTCCGTTGGACGCCTTCTAACATGGCCGAACCATCTTAGTCGATTTTCTCTCATTTTATCTTTAATCGGTGCTATTCCTACTTTGCCCCTAATCTCCTCATTCCTAATCCTCTCTCCTTGTGATCCCGCACATCCATCTTAGTATTCTCATCTCCGCAACTTCCATCTTCTTAACATGATTATGCTTTACTGCCCAACACTCTGATCCGTATAACAACGCTGGTCTAACCGTCACCTTATAATACTTTCCTTTAACCTTGAGGGGGACTTTCCGATCACACAAGACCCTCGAAGCACTCCTCCATTAGGTCCACCCGGCCTGAATCTTGTGACTTACATCAGTATCAATCCCTCCATCCTGTTGCACCATCGATCCAAGGTACCTAAAGTTTTCTTTCTCTATAATCTTTTGTGTGCCCAAACTTACTTTTATGTTACCAAGTGTCCTACTTTGGCTAAACTTGCATTCCATATATTCCGTCTTGCATCAACTTAGCCTAAACCCTTTTGTCTCTAACGTTTTCCGCCACACTTCTAGCTTAGCATTCACTCCTCTCGTCTCATCCAATAAAACAATGTCATCTGCAAATAGCATACACCACGGCACCTCATCCTGAGTATGTCTTGTAATCTCATCGATAATTAGGGCAAACAAGTACAGGCTTAACGCTAAGCCTTGGTGTAGACCAATCGTGATAGGAAATTCCTTAATCTCTCCGTAAGTCGTCCTTATAGATGTCACGGCTCTGTCATACATATCCTTTATCGCCTCAATATATGTGACACACAATCTTTTCTTTTCCAGTACTCCCCATAAAATCTCCCTAGGAACCCGGTCATAGGCCTTCTCCAAGTCAATGAACACCATATGTAAATCTCTCTGACCTTCTCTATACTGTTCCATTAAACTCCTCAGGAGAAAGATAGCCTCCATGGTTAATCTCCCAGGCATGAAACCAAATTGATTCTTTGAAACGTTTGTTGTTCTTCTTAGTCTTCTCTCAATAACTCTCTCCCATAATTTCGTCATATGGCTCATCAATTTAATCCCGTGGTAGTTCGTACAGTTCTAAATATCTCCTTTGTTCTTGTATATGGGTATAAGAATACTTTTCCTCCATGCATCAGGCATCTTCTTGCTCTTTAGCACTACATTAAAAAGCGTTGTCAACCAACTTATGCCATTCTCCCCCAAGCACCTCCAGACCTCAATAGGGATACCATCTGGCCCAACCGCTTTCCCATTCTTCATCCTTTTCAATACTTCTATAACTTCTTCCCTACTGATTCTCCTATAGAACATATGATTCGATTCTTCCCTAGAAATGGTAAGCTGTCCCAATTGTATGTCACTACTACTGCTTTCGTTAAATAACTTGTAGAAGTAGCTCTTCCAACGCTCCTTTATCTCCTCTTCCTTTACTAATACCTTTTCATCCTCATCCTTAATGCATTTAACTTGGTTTAAGTCCTTGGCCCGCCTATCTCTAGCTTTAGCAAGCTTGAAAATCTTTCTTTCGCCTTCCTTAGTGTCAAGTCGCCTATATAGCTCCTCAAATGCCTTTGCCTCGGCCTCACTAACTGCCTTTTTGGTTTCTCTTTTTGCTTCTTTATACCTCTCCAAGTTCGCTGCATTTCAATCCTTTTGCAAAGTTTTAAAGCACTCTCTTTTAACTCTTATCTTGTCTTGGACGGCCTCGCTCCACCACCATGCCTCCTTCTGTGCCGGAGCACCCCCTTTGGATTCTCCTAAGACTTCTTTCCCTACCCTCCTAATACACTCTGCTATCTTATCCCATATATTATTTGCACTCTCAATTACAGCCCAAATATTTAAACTAAATTACACGGAAGACATTCCATATAGAAAGATCTAGGTTGTGTTTAACAAGTCTATTCTTCTTAAAACTGTTGGAAATATCTTTTAGACTGTTTTGTAACATATTTTTGGATGTCGGCTTCAAATGGAGTTACTACATTTTGCCTCTGTTTTACACGGTCACAAAAATGGGCAAGAATTGAATCACACCCATATGTTTAAAGTGGAAAGACCTTCCACTACTACAATGATTTTAACGTCCCTTGCACCCTTTCTGATTTTTTCCATTTTTTTTCTTGTGGAAAACTACATAGCTCTGAAAATCGGAATCGTATCAGAAATCGTTCATACCCATGAATTGAATCAAATCGTAAATCGTATCACCATTCGTAGGATTTTTTATATTATTAAAAATAAAAAAGTAGTTATTCATAACCATCCCTTTTCCCATTTATAGCAGTATAAATACAATGACAAATAAGTCTATCATACAATTATATCAAGAACATCATGACATATTAATAATATATAATAAATGATATGTGTAAATAGTAAAATAAGTTTAACATATCACTAAATATTTATCTTTTGTTATATTTAAATCAAAATATAAAAGTAAAACTAAAATCCAAATCATCAATCTTACACAGTAGGATATCTCTTGAAGTTAAGAAAGTGTTCAATAAAAAAAAAAAAAATCACCAGGCTCGAAGCCAGAATAGGATCATATGTTTTCATTGTAAACAAAAAGGGCATCGATCATTTGAATGTCCCAAACACATAACCCTCATTGAGAATGGAATTGATGTGAATGATACACCGGATGACAGGGAAAGAGACCGAGGAATTAGAGATCGTCGGTCCCTATGATGGTGAAACTCTCATGGTCCATAAAGAGACTACATCAACCACCGAGAAAAAATGGATGTGAAATAATATTTTTGGCTCAAAAGGTACTATCAATGGACAAACATGCACAATAGTGATTGATGGAGGTTGTGAAAACATCATATCTCAAGCTCTTGTGGATCGTTTGAAGTTGAAGGTTCGAAAGCATTATCGTCCCTACTTTGCTAGATGGTTAATGACAAGTGATGAAGTGCATGTCCAGTTAATTTGGCATTGGTGAGGACTACAAAGATACATTACCAATGAACAATGATGATATAATATTGGGACGCCCATGGATGTATGCAAGAACGAAACTCATGGCATGCGCGACAATACATACACATTTGCTCATAATGAAAAACATGTAACACTAGATCCTATGAAGCTGACACCACCAAAGAAAGGATCAAGAACTCATATCACCAAGAAAGCGCTTCAAATATACAATGTCAATAGAAGCAATGCCAAGAAATACCGAGTTTGACGTTGAACTCTTTTCCAACTTGGGGGGAATTATGCAACAGCACCAATATTTTGCTCGTCACAGATTCGTGGGCCACGTGGGACCTAAGGGGGTCTAGAGATTTTCTTATTTTTAATTGTTGTTAGTTTCTAATTTTAGTTGAAGAATTGTAATTAGGAATAACTTCTTGATTTCTTTTGTTTCCTAGTTTGATTAGGTTTAAGTTTTCCTTAGCTCCTAAATTTCTTTTATTATTTATATGGCATTATAGAGATCAATAATCTCACAGTTTGAGTTGAATATAATTTTCCCCTATGGGCTTTATAGTGGGAGAGTGGTCTTCATCGTGTGATTGTTTCTGCAGAAACCCATCATTGTGTTGCGGCACGTACGATCAAAATCCTAACCCAAGGATTTGCATAAAGTAGGTTGAGGATCTTACCATAATTTTGACTTATTTTGAGGTGATTACTGTTTAAAAGGTTAATCTAAGAAAAAAGTCTCAGGTGCATATAATATGTAGCATGATCTAGTTCTAGAGCTAATCTCAATTTTAAATAGATTAGATAATTTTTTCTCCTCTGACTTATTGGGTCTTCAATTGGGGGAAAATCCTCATTCGAAGGCGATGTGGTAACCTAGGGCCATAAATTTAGCAGAGAAAAAGAAAAAAAAAAAAAGTTAAACACTTAGGGCCCATTTGGATGTTTACAAAATAAAATATTTATACATTTAAATATTGCAAGAATAAGATAGTATAGAATAGAATAATGTAATATTTTTGCTGTTTGACAATTTTTGAAGAATATTACAGATTTTCGATTGAGTTGTTTGGAAGGCTACGATTAAAGTAAATTTTATTATTAGAATAATTTTTAATTTATATGTAATTTATCACATATGGATAAAAAAGTAGCGTGATAAAGTAAAGTTCAACTACCACGTTTTTTACCACAAGTTACTTTTCTTTTATCATATAAAACTATAGTAAAGTGTAGTAAAGTAAAGTCAATACAGTAAACAACTACTTTACAACTCTCTCTCCCACATTATTTCACCACATACTTCATCTCACCTTACTTTACCTCACCTTTTACCATGACGTGACATCAATCTTTATTTTACTTTACCACACATGTAAATAGGTCACTTTTTATTTACGATAAAATGTGATAAAGTAAAGTCACACAAAAATAAACTACTTTACCATTCCCTCCCACTTTACTTCACCAAATACTTTATCTCACCTTTACTTTACCCCACTAACACTGTGCTGTGACATTTACCTTTGCTTTACTTTACCATATATGTAAACAAATACATCATGATGGATTTGGTGAACTAAAGTATTTGCTTTACTCTACCACTTTGTAATCATCATTTTGAAAGATTTTTATATCGTAGAAAGTTTTCTAAAGGGGGGAGCTGTAAGAAGAAATACTGAGTTTTTTGAAAGAAAAGATTCTTTTCTTCAGTTTTTTCTTGGGTTACCAGACGCACAAGATTCTTTTCTTTAGAAAATGAAAGATTATGTTCTATAAAATATTACTTTCTTGTGTTTTCTTATGCCTCCAAATAGGTTACTTTACCGCACTTATACTGTGCTGTGACATTTACCTTTGCTTTACTTTACTATATATGTAAACAAATACATCATGATGGATTTGGTGAACTAAAGTATTTGCTTTACTCTGCCACTTTGTAATCGTCATTTTGAAAGATTCTCATATTGTAGAAAGTTTTCTACAGGGGGAACTGTAGGAAGAAATATTGAGGTTTTTTTTTTTTTTTAAGAAAATAATCTTTTCTTCAGTTTTTTCTTGGGTTACTAAATGCACAAGATTCTTTTCTTTAGAAAACGAAAGATTATGATCTATAAAATATTACTTTCTTGTGTTTTCTTATGCATCCAAAAAGAGAAAAAAACATTTATCTTTGTGAGGAAGAATGAATGCAACCAACTTTCGTTAATTTGCCATGTTTTCATTGTTCAAAATTATAACTTTAGGTCAGAATTTATTCAAAAAACTCTCTGTCAGAAAGTAAAGATGACAAACCGAAAATGCATTTAATAAATTGAGAAGTAGTGAAACCAAAGAAGCCAAGAGGTAAAGAATTAGAAGGATAAGAGATGGCAGTTAGGTTTTGATGAGTAAATTGAGAAGGTTTATTGAAAAACACTTTGTCGTTAAAAAAAAAAAAAAAAATTGTATCTCATCATAGGCCTGAACTAGAACATAACCAGACTAAGTTAAGAATAATCAGTCCAGCTCTAGGTGTTGATCTTAGGATTTACACCTGGATCAAACACCAAACTGATTATAGTTGGATCCAGATATAGGTCCAGTTAAACAGAAACCAAACCGATTTGTTTATAGTACTAGCACTGGGTTTTATAGTATTAGCTCTGAGTAAAATACATAGGTCTAATCATGACATTGTATAAAGCATAGTTGTCAAATTCAATTTGCTCTGGCCCTCTACACCCTGGAAAAAATTTGGTCCAGGCTTCGGACTGTTTAGCCAAAATCTTGAATTTCAGTCCGGAATACCAGATTTTGCCTGAAATGGAAAAAACTCCGAGGTTCCAACCAAAATTCTATTTTAATAATAATTAAAAAAAAAAAAAAAGGAAGGGGACCAACTGGTTGCAGAAGCAGAGAGAGGAGGGGCAACTAGAATGGAAGACAGGGTCCAGTTTTTGGAAGTTGATAAAGGAGGATAGATGAGGAAGGGGTTTAATTGAGTCTCAAGGGCTATGTTGCATGGATACTTCAAAATGAGCAATGTATCTTGTCATATCATATCTGATACTTCACTTTTTTAAGTTTAAAATCCATGTCCCTCCCATGTCCATGGCGTGTCCTGGCAGTATCCATGCTGTATATGGGAATCATAGCTCAAGGGTCTAGTAATATGGCTAGGTGGTTTTGAATAATGAGTCTTTTATTTCTTTTTAAACTGAGGTGTAAATGTTTTGACTTCTTAAGAGTTAAATTGGTCCCCAGTTTAGGCTTTATCTGCATCCTTGGAACTCAGACTGTCTACAACTAGTTTATTTCTAGATCTTGCTTTTAAATCTACTTACTCTAAGAATAACTCAAAATCACAATAATGCCCACCATCACAGTCAACCCCAAAATGCCACGCAATTGAATAGCGGCCTTGCAGACCATTGCAGCTTGCAATTTCTATACCCAAAAAAATCTGAAAATATCTAAAAAATTCAGAATAACAGATAATAATACTAGAATCCATTGTTTTTTTATCACAAGTTTAAATCAAAATGTCTGTTCCCCTAAGTCATTTACATCCTGTAGTGTTGTTTAATCTTTCACTAAATACATCTGTTTTTTTTTTTTTTTTTTTTTTGTAACTGTAATAAAATTTATTTCACCAAAAACTAAAAGAACAGAAACCCACAACAAAGTCAAAGGGATTAAGTGCATATCACTAAAACCACTAAAAAACGGTTCATATAGCTAATGGGTAGGTGCTAGAAAAGGATTTTCTAATGTTAAGTCTTCTCCAGAGTTGAGGATTATGTCTGATGGCAGAGGCCCTGCAGTAAGGGTTTTACTCTTTTTCATAACCTCTTCTGTTATAGATATAACTTGGATAGGGAGGCTAGCAGTATTCCATGACTCACATGACTAGGGTTTGGTTCATGATTGTAAATTTGTTGTCTTCAAGTTGGTGGGGATGAAAGATTAAAATGATGTACCAACTTCTAGAAATTAAATACTAAGAGTCTTTAAAGAGCCTTAAGCGTCTATTAATCAAAGATGATTATAAGTACGTTATTTTCATAGGTATCTCAAGCAAAGATGAATTGTTGGAGATATCTTGAGCAATGCCAATACCTTGAGCGAGACTCCATCCATAATTGTTTGTCTATGGCTTCAATGTTGGCCGATACTTAAGCTAAACAAGGGGTGGAGAGATTACTTCCATTGTATATTGGTTTTGGTGGGTTCATTCACTTTGAAGATGACATGACAAGAACCCACAACGTCATGGTTGAGGTTACCACCACCTTCCAACTGTGCTATGGGCCCTTGTTTTCAGTTTGTTCTTTATTATAGGTTCAAATTTGAGCTCTTCTAGTTTTTAGTGTAAGTTTTATGCTCTGTTCATTTATTTAATTGCACTATACTGTCCCCAAAAAGCTGTCATGTACTACCCAAACCCTCAGATGGCGTACCAAATTGCTATGATGCTAAAACATGAATCCGAACCACTCAAATATTTAAACAATTTGACGATGAGAAGTATAGAGGGCATCTAAATTATTCAGCACCCAATTCGATAATCTAGGGGCTTATCTTCGGTAGAAATCAGCACATAAATAAAGGAATGACAACAAAATAAAAAGATAAGGGGAAAAAAAATCCTCTTGGTAAGGTGGCTTTTCATGGAGAACATAAGATATCAATCTGGATCGGGGGAGAGGATTCAATTTTGGAAAGACCGGTGGATTGGAGAAAGGACTTTGAGAGCTCAATTCTTAGATCTATTTAGGAATGTGTAGGATAAGGAAGCCACAGTCAACTCTTATATGAATACAAGTGGAGGTCAAGTGGTTTGGTGTCCTGCTTTCAGAAGAAACCTGAAGGAAAATGAGGAATCTCAATTTATTTCACTCCTAAACTTCCTGAACGGTGTAAATATTTGGGATAGAGGGGAAGATGTTAGGGTGTGGGAAGCCTCAAAGAATGGATCCTTTTCAATGTCATCTTTCTTCAAGGTAATCCTTAATAATTTGGGGGAGAGGAGTGCTGTGAGCAGCATTTGGGAGTTGAACTAGTCTTTGGGTGGTTGGCTTTCAGGAACAGATTCCTACTATAGATCTCTTAAGGAGGAGAGGGATGACTATTGTTAATGGCTGCCCTATGTGCTTGAGACACGAGGAATCCGTGAACCATCTTATGTTGAATTGAAAAACAACTCAATTTATTTGGATGTCAGTGGTAGGATGGTTTGACTGCTGTTGGGCCCTCCCTAACTCTCTTATCGAGCTCTTTCAGTCTTGGAAAGGGGATTCTAAAGGAAAGGTAATGTGAAGGTCATCTTTTCTCGCGGTGATTTGGATGTTCCGGAAGTAAAGGAATTCAAGATGTTTTGAAGGGATAGCTTCTAACGAAAGCAAATTGTTGGAGAAATCAAAGTTTCTTGTCGCTCTATGGGTGTCAGTCATCCCGTCTTTTAGAGGATATTCTTTACAACAAATAATGTATCATTGGAAAGAGTTGGCCTTCTCTAATGTAGGGCCTTCGTTTGTTGCTTTTTGGATGTTGGCTTTCTTGTGTTTTCGTGCTTCCAGTCTTTTGTTGTCAGCACTTTTCTCTTGTACTGCTCGTTCTTTTTCAATGAAAGTAACCATTCAAAAAATAAGGGGGAAAAGAAAGGAAGAAGGTTTTTTGCTATACCGCCAAAACGAATAAACAATAAGCAGCAAAACAGCAGCAAGAGAGGAAAGTTGGAGATAATCGAAGCAAAGTTCTTCAATTCTCCAACATTAAAAAAAAGATCACTTACAAAGAGTTATTCCAAAGCCAAAAAAAAACTAATTTATCTTAATTCCCAAGTCTACATTACTTTTTAGTTTTAGAGAATTCATGGTAATGAATAAGCAAAGACAATCCACAAGAGCCCGTTTGTTTCACAAAATTCAATTCCTAGGAATTAGAAGAGATTTATTTCCAAAAGTGGCTACATTTTAGAATAACGGTGAAGATCCATGAATGGCTATCAAATAATCTTCCTTTTAATGGACAATGAATTTAAGGGGATATAAAAAATGTATACCCAGCCATCACACTAGTAATTCAAATCCTAGAAAAAATCAAGGTCCCATTTTCATCTCCACCATATATCCTTAGCCGCCAAGCTCTTTAATAATTCTTCTTTAGAGCCCATCTTATCGCGAACTCTAATATATTCAATTCCATGCAAATAAAAGGACCCTAAATGAAATGATGGACAAAAACCAACTAGAATTTAGCAAAAGGGGGAAAACTCAAATAAAAGGACCCATAACATACATATTTATTGCCAAAAGCATTTTCTATCAATTTCATAACAGAAAGGCACACAAAACCAGCAGCCATGAGGATAGAAAGAGAAGGCATTCACAATTTCACGTACCATCCTCGGAGAAAAGAACTACAGCCTTCGTCCTGATGGTGATGGCAATGGTGCTGGTACTCTGATGGTGGAGGTGGTGGAGTATATCCTTGCTGGAAGTAGCCCTGATAGCCAGGCTGCCCGGGAGGAGGATACCCCCCATACCCTCCTTGGGAGGGTGGGGGTGGAGGATAAGCTTCATACCCCCTTGGGGGAGGAGGATAAGCTTCAAAACCCCCTGGGCGAGGAGGTTGAGGATAGCCTGACGGTGGAGGATAAGGAGGGGCATATCCTGAAATTACAAATGAAGAAATTAACATAGCTCAACAACAAAAGGAAAATAATAATAAAACAACGAGAAATCTAAGTTTGTGATTTAAAGAGGCCCCCTGTTACCAAAACAATCAAAGAACAGAACCAATGAATGAAAAGATAAAGTTGACCTAATCTTGTCATTGTATAGAAAAAAGAAAAAAAAAAAAAAACCAATCAAAGATTATAACCCATGAAAGAAAACAAGGAGAAATCAAGACCCCCATCAATCTAAGCTTGTGATTTAAAGAGGCCCCCTGTAACTAAAGCAGTCAAAGAACAGAACCAATGAAGAAGAAGAAAAAACATGAGAACCATTGACCTAAGCTTATCATTGTATAAAAACAAAGAAACCCATCTTACCAAAACAATCAAAGAACAGAACCCATAAAAGAAAACAAAGAGAAATTAAGAGAACCCATTAATTTAAGCTTGCCATTCGTTTTGTCAAAGCAACCAAAGAACAGACGATCAATAAAAATAAATAGAAGCTGAAAGTCCAATGATCTAAGTTTGCTGATTGTATAGAAAGAAAGATATGGGTATTGGGATTGCCTGGTGGAGGGTAGGACTCTTGAGGGACGTGCTGGTAACTCATTGCTCTTCGCTGACAGATGGATCTGAAGAGGAAAAACGTATGAAATGAAGGTGGTGGCCTGCTTTATAAGCTGTAGCAATTACCAGACCCAGCTGAGCTGCCTCGGATGCATTATATGATTTTTGTATTTTTAGAATAAATGCACCAAATCAGTTTAGGAAACGAGACCCGTTGACTAAAACGGCTCGTGAATGCCCATTGCCCAACCGATCAAATCTTCACAAATCGGTTATGGGTCGACCCAGTTTGTTCATATCTAAGTTTGGACTCGCAACAAGTTTCGGAGCGGGTGAGGATGAAGAGGAACAATAAAAGGTATGGTTTGAACGTCTGATTCCACAGTCGAATTGCCATTTTGTTTCAAATGAAATCAAATAAAATAGATGGAGGAGGAAGAAATCACAAATCAAGCAAATTCAAACTGCAAATGATGGAATTTTATTGACTTTATCATTTAAGGCTTTACAATTATGGTCTACTTTTACAAGTTTAAAAGAAGAATAAAAGACCTGAGTGAGTATGACGTTACGCCCTAGATCAACCTGACGATGGTTGATTCTCCTTAGGCAAGCCCACAATCAAACTTGCTAAGCAAAAATTTTCTCAAATTCTCGTAGGTTTTAAATGAATAATAGAAACTATCAAAACATGCCCATGTAGAAATAATAAAATTTTGAAATAATATTTAGTCTAGATTATATTGAGATGTTACTTAATAAAAAAATGACTTCACTTCAATTTGTTTCAAAACAATCGAGTATTTTGCTTCAAACATTCTTTTGAGATCATAAGCATAAATTCATAATAAAAAAATCTTTGATATAAACAGCACAAAAATAAAATATATATAAAAAGTACTATAGATAGTCCAATAATAAAAACAACTTAGAAGAAACAAATAAACTCATAGAAACCCAATGCCTAAAAATAAAAAAAAGAAAAAGAAAAAAAATTAAAAAAATAAATCCATGAAAATCTATCACCATGGAAACTAAAAGAGCCCATCAAAGGCAGGAAATAACAAATAGAACTATGATAAAAAGCAAAAAAAAAAAAAAAAACCATTAAAACACCTATAAAAAAGGAAAAGATTTAAGAAAGGGAAGAGATATAACATGATCGCATTGCAAAAATCACTGAGAAAGTGACAGAAGGGAGATTAAAGAGTCCAGATCCAATTAAACCCCATCTAAAATTGAAATCATGATGGGATTGCACGAGATAAGGGATGGAATGTTCAGATGATAGACTCTTTAGTATGGCGTCACGGCTCCGGACAGAATTAATTGGTAAGACGATCCGTAATCCGGGATCGTGGAGGAGCATACGGACAATGATATAAGATCTCGCCCGCACGTGCTAATGATGATGATTCCCATAGGTTTCCGCAATGAGGATCTAATAAGTTTATCTCACAATTTATTTCATGTTTAGCGGAAGTTCATGGTAATCAAGCTAGTCACAATAGAATACAATATCATAAACATGATGAACATGATAGGTATCAAAGTGTACACTTCCAAAATAGGCATGTAGTAACTTTAAAGTTGCACTAGTTACAAAAGCTATTAAAAGTATGTTAATTAGAGCCCAATACTGGCTTTAGAAAAACATTGCCAATGTGGTGTACAAATAACATCACAACAAAAACCAAAATAACTATTCCCGTCCAGATGTGATCGTGCAACTCAAGCATCAACAGACGTCTAGATGACATCGTCGGCAGTCCATTCCATTACGTAATGAGGTTCCTCCTCCTCCTCCTCCTCCTCAAGCTCCGCCTTAGTGGGAGCGAGGTCACCACCTATAACACCAAGTGTAGCTAAGTTAGGTTATGAAAACCTGGCAAGTAGTTTAGAATAAACAATGTATGTATTTCAAATATGAGTAAAAGACAAGTACAGTTTAGCAAAACTGCAATAAGTAAACTAGGTAGATCATGATCGAATAATTATAACAATTGCATAATGAACGAAGTTAAAGACAATATAACTGAATGTGCAAGAAAACATAGCAAAGTCGCAATATAACAACTTGGCAAACTGGCAACTTGGCAACCCATGTCGGATAAATTCTCTTTACTGTATGGCGAATACAGGAGCGCCGAGTAGAGAGATCGCATGAAAAAGGGCAAACCCACACAGCCGTGTGACAGAACCACGAGAAAGCATATTGTTTCACGCCTCCAGTGTTCTTTCAGAGGTACCACAAAAGTTGCTCCTTCAACTTTGAATTTCGGGTGAGGACGTGAACATGGATGAAGAGGAGTCTCATGTCTTGCTACTGATGTGAAGCTGGTGAACACCATATTAGCATCCTCTAAATCGGATTTAGAGTTTGAATCCGCGACCAGAGACACCACATTCATTGAATGTGGCCTTCTAATCAAGCCTCTTGAAGGACAAAGGATGTTGTTTTCCACATTGGACATGAATCTAGATAATTCGTCCAAGGTTTCAAAGTCCTCTCCCGTGGCGAACATTCTAAAATTCATGTGCATACTGTAAGACCCCGACTCGAGTGACCTCGATTAGTACTAATTAAGTCGAGTGTTAGTTCTAAATGTGATTAGTAGTTTGTGGTTAAGTTGGGTTTAGAATAACTTTTGTTATAGCTTTGGGGAATTTCTAGTGCCTTTGTGATTAGGAGGGCCCTTTGGGGGTTCCTTTTATGACTCTACGTTTACTTGGGGGACTATCCGAGATTCTGGTAATCTGTATTTCAACCCCGTTTTACTCATCTTATTAATCTCTTCAACTTTCATGTTGATCCCGTCCCCGTCCGAAACCTCGAAACCCGACTTCCCTAGCATTGGGGGTAAAACAGTCTTTTTACACTAAATCTGAACACGAGATTTGATATCCTCGAAACCCTCGAAACACATACTTTTTAGAAACTAGATATTTTGGTGATCGTTTTTCCCTTCTTCGTCAAATTCGTTCGAGGTCCTGAAAGTCATGATTTCAGCCTCCCAAGTTTTCTAGTGGTGGAGCCCACACTCTACTTGTATATAAGGATAACCCTTCTTCTCTTCTTCCTTTTCCAACACAAACCCAACAAAAAGCTAGGGCTTTTTCTCTCTTCTTTTCTCCCTCTTGCTTTTCCATTACCAAATCATCACCAACCTTGCACAAATTGAGAGGTGGAAGTCATCATCTCCTTCCTCACCACTTGAGCTCCCCATTGATACTATTCTTGAAGAAAAACCTTCCATTCCAAGGTCCTCATTGAGCTATTCTTGCCTATTTGGAGACTTACAAGTAAGCCACCCTCCCTATCTCTTAGATTTGTACTCCTCTAGCATTGTAGAAGCTCCATTTTCATTATTGAAGCCTTCCTCTTCTTGTACCTGGTTTCGACCTATTTTAGGGTTTGTATTTGGGGGTTTTGCTTGTGCTTGTAGGTTACCTTGAGAGAGAGCTTGATTAGTTGCTTGACTTCTTGATTTGAGACCCCAAGGCAAGTGGATGAATGGGTATTGATCATTAAATAGTTTTTCATGACACATATGATTAGTTTTGGTTATCTCTATTCATGTTTGTTTAACTTGCATTCATTGTGAAATAAATGCTCATGCAAGGGTTGGTTAGCTCATTTATTGCCATGGAAATGTAGTTTAAAGTTCTTTGTTCTATCTTTTGTTTATGGCTCAAATGAACCTTGTGATGATGTGGTTCCTTTCTTTCCCTTTGGTGCTTGAATGTAGAGAAGGAGTTGTTTGGGATTAAATGTTCATTTAAGTATTGATGGGAGTTTTAAGTAGTGTTTGAAGAGGTTTAGTGAGTGATTATTGGGGGCAAGAAGGCATTTTTATGGTAGGAAAATGTGTAGGAAAAAAAGGGGAAAGAAGGCCACAATGGCCATTCTCGGGCAGCACAGTTGACTGCCAGCTCGAGCGCATCCCAGGCCGCTCGAGCACGCAGTCAGTCTGACTGCAACTCGGGCGGCATAATGGATACCCACTCGAGCGGCAATATGCCCACTTGAGCGGACGTTTGGCTGCTCGAGCGGGCAGACTTGCTGTCTGTCCGTCTTCTTGAGCAGCCCAGGCCCGCTCGAGCGTACCTTGGTCAGCTCGATCGCACCCCCTCTTGGGCCTGGACCACTTTTAGAGATCGGGAAAGGTTTTCTTTGGGAATCCCTTGTGTCGGGGAGATTTATGAGACAATGTAGGAAGCCCGTTTGAGAAGGAAACCACATCGCAAAGATTCATTGAAGTTGTGGAAAATCTCCAAGGTGTGTAAGGAGCCCAAAATGTCCCAAATTCAAGGAGTACCAAGTTTATATTGAGATCGATATACGGGACCCCTATTCACCTTGAATTGGTTTAAATCATAATATTTATTCCGAAATTTTGAAAGTCCAATTATATTGCATTGTTCCCGAATTTTTATATACATTTCCGAAACTCATGAATTATGATTTATCATTCCCGAAAGTATTGAAAATGTATTTTAACTTTTGTTAGCCTGGCTATACTTTGCCCGATATAAAATGATATTGTGCCTTCAAGCACCCCGTCCCGCCCGTTTGTGTTATTACATCATGTGTATTTCTTATACATGTCTCGATTTATGTGATTTGACCTATGAGTCGGCACTATTAAGCTTGGATGACCTTGTCGGTCTGATCTACCGACTTGAAGATCTCCCTCTCGTCCCGCCAGCTACAATTTGGATCCCGATACCCGGTTTATTAACTGTGGTCCAGTCCCGATACCCGGCTCGCTCCCGTTGTTCCCAATATCCGGTTCGCTACCGTGATTCCCGATACCCGGTTTGCTACCATGGTCCCGTCCCGTATTATTATATATGTATATGTAAATTTTGTTGCACTTCCTCACTTTGGTGACTGAGGTCAACGCCCCGATATGCTCTTGTCACTTCGGTGATAGAGGATTTAGCTTCGTGTGGATGCCATCTTGTTTGTTTCCCGTTTCCTTGGTACCTTTATTCGTTTTACATTGCATATATGTTTTGAATAAATGATTTATCCTTTCATGAAAATTATTGTTTAAATAGATTTAAATGCTTTCGAAGGTAAATTCATTTATTATTATATTGTCATATCTTTTCACCCACCTGCCAAACTGTCGTGTTTGACCCACTTTTTGGTACTCAAGTCTAGTCGTTGGTTACCCCGAGGAGGAGCACGAGGAGGCAGTCAGAGAACTGCAGCGATTAGTTGAGTGGCATGCCGATGATGTCGTCTAGACATACGGTTGTCCGAGTTGCGTAACATTTTGGGTTGTGGATACCATTCTTTTGGGGGCTATTGTTTTGATTTTATTGGCCTTTGTTGGCCTCTAATTGTGGGACTGTAATTAACTGATATTTTGTTAAACTTTAACACTACTTTTGGGATTATGCTAATGATCATTGCTCACTCTGATATCAGGTGGTTTATATGTTATCAATCTTGTTATTGGAAATGAATTTCATACTTGATTTGCTACACGCTTCCGCACTTTAACAAAACATTTATATTATTGTGATAATATCCTCACCACGGACACTTGTGGGAAATCACGTGCACGGGTAGTATTTTATTCTTCATAGACCCGTGTACGCATGTTATGTGCTATGGCACCAACCAAACTATTCAAACATAATATTAATTATTCATTCATTTATATTCTTCATTTGCAAGTCCCTATCCCGAATTAGGCCCGTGGGCCCGGTCCAGGGTCGCGACACATACCATGTAAGCATAATGAGGCCCACATGTTCCTATGAGGAGCTTCTGTACATCTACGAACCATATCCTTCCACCGATTGATATAGTTCCTGGCTAGCTCAACAAGTCTCTGCTTTGCACAGACCAGATCTCTGAGGGTAACTCTTCCATCCTCCTACAGACGGAACATTTCAAAGATATGTTTCAAATCTCTCATGCAGCGGAGTCGAGCATGACATGCTAACTCCTCTAGTGCTCTTTCCAGATGTTCTCTTACTACTCGTTCATGTTCTTCTTCAGGCTAGTCTCTTATGCGGTGAGGTGAAGCCATCAGGGTGGGGTAGATCAAGTTGTCTTCATAACCCCCTTCATTACCACGCATTAACCTGAAGATTCTCTGAGCGGCAAGGTTGTACAAGTCAAACATTGTCCTTGTGTGGTAGCCAACCCCATGAAAATTCCCAGGTGTTTGACCATTCATTCCATGAACCATCATCTGATCGAACATTCTCCAATGGAGGTGTTGTTAGACCTTCAGAGGAACCCTATTAGATGATTGGAGAAGCTGTGTTGACAGACTTGTAAGACTTAGTGGTGATGACCAGGCCATACCCTTCTTGTGATTGGGTTTCACCTTGATCATTAGAGGTCCAGGAGGATTTGCAAATCGAACCAATAGTTTGAAAGTGCAGGCTAGGGCCAATGACTAAGTCCTAGAGGGAGGGGGGGGGGGGGGGGGGGGGGTGGTGAATAGGACTAAGGTTATACAATTTCCATTTTTAATTTGCTAACCTTGATTTTAATCAAAACAGAATAAAGAACAAGACAAACATAGCATGAATATAACTAAAACAGAAATTGTAGATCAAGCCATAGAGAAATGGACACAGAGATTTATAGTGGTTCGGTCACACAGACCTACATCCACTCTCAAGGGTCACACAGACCCTCGGTTCCACTATCATGAATCAAACTACACAAGTTCTGATTCTACCTCATTTTCTGATATAGAGGTTCAATCACACAAATCTACTCCTCCTTATAGATAGTAGAGTAGTTCAGTCACACAGATCTAAACTCCTACTACATTATACATATATTGAAGAAAGTTGAAGAAGGGTGAACACTTGCCTTGATGATGATTGAAGTGTTCTTTGGAGCTCTGACCTTAGTCGAAGCTTGCACCTCTTGATGACCTCTTGGTGTTGAGAAGTATGCTTCTAGTTGTTGACACCAAAAATGTCACTTTGCCTCTTCAACATCAAGAAAGCTGCATGAAGTCGCAACCTGCCATAAATAGGCAATGCAATTTCTCCAAAAAATCAAATCTTGTCAGAATCAAACAAAAACTGCAAGATCCTTCAAGATAAACAAGAGAAGAGTACACATGAAGTTTCGGGCCATTTCGACAACATTTGGCCTAACTTCACTTCTCCGACAGCTAAACAGGAGCTCTCGGCGGCGACAGCATCGGAGACATCAAATTCCCGATCAGAGCCTGTGGATGATCTCAAAATGCATCCAAAAGGCTCCATGCTAAATTTCAAGTCAAACCGACAACGTTTGACCCTCCATCAATGCTCGAGCAGCAAAATCAAGCCTCCCGGCGGCGGGAACCACCGAAGCCTTCGCTCATCAAACCAAGTGCATGAGTGGCTTCAACACGCTTCCAAAAGGCTGCACGTCAAATTTCAGGTCATTCCGAAAACGTTTGACCAGGTTTCGATGCTCCGAGAGAAAATCAAGCCTACCGGCGGCGGAGCAACCCGGGACCATGACATCCAAAACGGAGCCCATGGAATGTCTCAAAATGACTCCAATAGGCTCCCCGTCAAATTTCAGGTCAATCAGACATCGTTTGGCCATATATCAACGCTCGGCATTTTCCCCGCAGCAAAATCAAGTGAAGCATCGATGGGACCCCAAACGGCTTCAAAACTCAAACAAAAGCCTATGGTTGGTCTTATTTATTGCTCAGGAGGCTTCACCTCAAATTTCAGGTCATTCCGACATCGTTTGACCAAGTTTCAGCTTCTGGCGGAAAATCAGCAGCTCTACGCGACAAAGTCTTCGGCTTTCCCGGAAAATTGGAAACTTTGCACTCTAAAAATGCAAGGATTCTCATCAGGTTTTCTACAGGGAAATCAAGCCCATAAATGAGAAGAAATGTCAGGAAAAATACAGAAGAAAACGGCGACGAAAAAGACCTCAAAACGACCGCAAAATGGGCTCCGAAGGGGAAAAATCCCCCAGGGTCGCAGACCCCTGCGACCATGGCCCATGGTCGCAGGCCCCTGCGACCATGGTCCATGGTCGCCGGTCCATGGTCGCCGGCGACCATGGAGGTCCGGGTCACCGGATTTTCCGCCGGTGACCCGTTTTTCCGTCTTTTTTCGCGTTTCGCGCACTTTGGCCCCTGTGGTTTCCTGAAAATGTGATTTTTAGTGCTTGAAATTGACTCATATCCTCCGACATCCGTCAAAATCACGGGTCAACCTCCAAAAGCATAAAATCATCATTGATCGCTCCAAGATCGCCAACCGGTCGACCAAGAAAGTGCACTTTCTGTCCGACCGATCGTGAAATCGACAAGACAGATGTCACCGGCCCGCTCTTAGCTATCAATGTCTGAAGTTACATGTTCATCCGATGTCGATCAGCATGTAGATCCATCGATGATCATCGCCAGAAGAATTCCAGAAGACACGACATGGCCCGCGACTCTTCGACTGCTCGGCGACCAATTAATGTGGTTAATTGACTAGCTTTATTATAGTCATTAATTCATTTCTTTGGACGGCCCAATCAGAAGCAAGCATTTGGGAGTTACAAGTCAATTGATTCATGGCATTTAAACCATGAAACTCCTCCCATTATGGTAATTAAGGTGATTAAAAGCCCTTAATCTCCATCGGCCAATCAGATTCAAGGAAAAAGGAGTTACAAAATCAAGAAATAAATCTTGTAACTCCTCCCATTAAAGCCATTAAGGCTCATAAACCCTCCTAAATGGCTACCAAAGGCCTATAAATAGGAGAGCATTCCATTGAAATGGGGATCAGAAAAAAGAGGAGAAAATCAGAGAGAAAATCAGAAAAAAAAGATCAGAAAGAGATCTGAGAGAAAGAAAAAGAGAGAAAAACTCTGCTGAAGTTCTGCACCGGCCACCACTACAAGGTGACAAAAGTCCCTTGGGGGGTACCCCCCCCAAGGTCCTTGCCTTCTCCTGCTGCCTCCAATGGCTTAGACGTGGCTTTTCAGCCCGTCTACTTAGCTTTTTATTGGACATAGGACCTTCTCTTGGTCTTTGTCCTCTAAAAACCTGAGGTTATAGCCAAGCCAAGCGAATCAAGAGCATCTTCTGTTCTCATCTGCATGGATGATGGCGAAGCCCATACATGGCTTGCGACCGTCAATCTGAACGAGTCCCCCACAATCTCCTGAAAAGTTAGATCTTCCTTTTCTTGCTTTTCATTGTAGTTTGTATTTTTCTAAAAGAGACAAAAATCACAACTCTTGTCTTTTTCATTATTGATGAGAATTGTAAATCGGCTATAAACGCCAAAATCGGCTATAAATGCCAAACAAAATCGCCTTTCACGGCAAACTAAGAAAATGTCTCTTTTCTTAAATATATGCGCAATGGAAAACTTGAAAGAAGTTGATTTCCTTTTTACTTGCGAAGGTTGATCTCCGGATTACCACTTGCAATTCCAAGTAAAGTAGAAAATCTGGCACACCCACCCAAAAAAAAAATGTTGATGCACGCTTCAGGGCCCGCCAGGGCGCGAAAGGGCCGGACCCGACGGACTCCCACGTTCCGCCGACCCCAGTAGCCGCCCCACGGCGCCTCGGAGCGCGTTCCATCAAGCTGGCACACCCGGTGGGAAATGAAATATTTGCATACCATATTTTTGCTCTATGCTTATACTTCTTCTCCAGATTCCTTGGCTACTTTCTAGCTGGTGGCCTATGTTGGATTTTGCATCCTAAAAAAAAATGAGATGGGATTTTTGGAAATTTCTACTTCTTTAAGTTTGTTTCCACTCTTTCTCTTTGCAAAAAAAAATAATCAGTTTTCTTAGTTTGAATTCAAAATTGAGAAACTTTGATCCTATCCTATCGTTCTTTGGTGCTTGCAGAAATGTTGAGCCCGTTCGACTAAGGTTTTGGGCCATCGTTTCTCTTCGATCAGTTCATTAGAGATTTCAAAAAAAAAATATAAATAAATAAAAAAAATCAGTTTTCTTAGTTTGAATTCAAAATTGAGAAACTTTGATCCTATCCTATCGTTCTTTGGTGCTTGCAGAAATGTTGAGCCCGTTCGACTAAGGTTTTGGACCATCGTTTCTCTTCGATGAGTTCATTAGAGATTTCAAAAAAAAAAATATATAAATAAATAAAAAAATCAGTTTTCTTAGTTTGAATTCAAAATTGAGAAACTTTGATCCTATCCTATCGTTCTTTGGTGCTTGCAGAAATGTTGAGCCCGTTCGACTAAGGTTTTGGGCCATCGTTTCTCTTCGATGAGTTCATTAGAGATTTCAAAAAAAAAAAAAATCAAAAAATCAGCTTTCTTAGTTTGGATTCAAAATTGAGAAACCTTGATCCTATCCTATCGTTCTTTGGTGCTTGCAGAAATGTTGAGCCCGTTCGACTAAGGTTTTGGGCCATCGTTTCTCTTCGATGAGTCTATTTGGGATTTTTATAAAAAAAAAAAAGGACATAGACCACTAAGGTTAAACCAATTGCGTTCTTTGATCACGATTGATTCAAGAAAAGCCTTGTCCAGAGTGTGGAGACAGCTTGACTGTTCTAGGCAAGGGTCCTCCAAACGGGTTCATTAAGTAATCCTACCCTTACCTGGGGGCAATTCTATCAATTGAGGTTTCATAAGACCGGGTTAGGAGGCCTATGTGTACTCTCTCGTCTTTAAATCTTAAAAAATTAAAAAAAAAAATAAAAAAAATAAAAAAAGATTTTCAAAAAAAAATCTTAAAAAAAAAAAAAACAAAAATTTTCAAAAAAAAAAAATAAAATAAAATAAATAAATAAAAAAATATTTTAAAAAAATAAAAAATAAAAAAAAAATAAAAAAAATAAAATAAAAAAAAATCATTTCAAAAAAAAAAATCTCCAAAAACTCGTCACTTTTGGATTCAGATTCGAGAAATTGTGGTCTCTTCCCTTCTGAGTACTGGCGCTCGCGGAAATCGTTGAGCCCGTATTTGAATCGGAATGCCACCTGCTCTCTTTGATGAATCCATTTCTGACATTTCAAAACAAAGAATCCCATCTCATGGATGCGATCTCCAACATTTGTGCATAGCAGTACTGGTACGCCCTTTCAGGGTCTACTGTATCTGTGACCGGCACATTTGTAACTCCTACCTTATATTCTTCTTATCTCGAGCAAGCCCTGCTTCTCGATAAGTCGAATTTAGGTTTACAATTGCTTCTAGCAGTCACTGGAACGCTCATTCTGGGCTCACCATACTTGCTGTCAGAACAATTGTACCATCTATGGCTTTTTGCCTTCTTCATGTCGCTTGGGTCATATCCCTTGAGCGATTTGAAAAGACAACCATAGAAATTCCCATTTATGATCATTATATTCTTGTGATTACTAATGGATGTGGTCTTGTTTCAGAACTTTTTCGAAACTAACAATGGCAGCCTTAACCATTATCTTCGATGAGAACAAGCACCAACTCATGCTTCAACAGAAGCAAACCGAGCGCACTTACAAGCGCCCTGCCAGCTGCCGAAGCGTCAACTCCCTCGGCAACTCTCTGAACTCCGGGTCGACCTCGACTCCCCGGACCATCGTCTTCGGGACACTGGGACCATTCCCACTTCCCGAAGAACAAGCTGCGCCTGCTAAAAAGCAGAAGATCGCCTCTCAACGTGTCACTCCCGTGACACCAAAGGCGAGCGCCCGAAAGCCCGAAGCCCGCGGCACCCCCGCGAAGCCTCGACCAACAACCAACCAGGTCTATCCCAAGACTTGGTCTCCAAGACCTTCCCCAAAAAAAAGAAGGTCTCAAACCTCCACCAAGCCAGCATACCTGGCCCCACTCAAGGAGAACCAGTTCTACCCTCTTGCCTACATGAAAGAGGAGAGACCCATCTCCAACTTGACTCCCAAGTCAACCCAGCATGAACCGGCTTGCTCCCACAAGCCCAGAATCAGATCACGCATCACCAGGCGTCTACAAGCACCTGCTAAGGCCTACACTCCTTCGGTTCGACCCTTTATCTCTACAGGGGCCGAACTTGAAAAATTCAAAGCTTCGCTGCAACAGGCAAAGGACCGGGTCCGGATCCTGTCCTTACCTAGCTACAAAGAAGACAGGCTCGGCTGCTGCGCCCGAGGGAGCACATCCTTCATCGTCAGAGCCCAGCCAGAGCTGACCAAAGCTCAAATCGCTCGTCGAGCACGCCGCCGTGCGTCATATCGACAAAAGAGACTAGAGAAGCAACGGACCCAGCCTCCTACACTTCAAGTCTCCCACAAATGGGTCGAAAAAGAAAGACCCGACCAGGTTGCTGCCGTCCATATGGTTGGAAAAACCAGAAGACGCCAAAGGTCAGCATCAAAAATCCATGTCCGACGTCCGGTGACCCGTAGCGTCACCAGGACACAAAGACATCCCGAAGAATCTCCTGCCCCTTCCAGCCAAGGACGGGGGAGTAATCCTTCATCAAGCTCTTCATCAAAAAGAATGAGCCCCAGCTCGGTCACCAGGACGATTTCTTCGTTCGAATCCCGAGGGATGAACGTCTTGGCTACAAGTTCTGAGCCGCCACCTCAGAATCCACCTCGAGATGATGCGCTCACACGCATCCAGCAGTTGGAACAAGGCCAGCAGAGGATTGAAACTCTGATGGAAAACCTTCTCCTTGTCGTCCAAAATCAGGTGAACAATGAGCCTCCTCCGAATCATGGCAATAACGAGGAAAATGGAGAAGAAAATGAGTCACGCGCCCTTACCAAAAAGGACGTAGACAGTATCCTCGCCAAAGCAAAAGAAGAGGATATACTCAAAGAGCATGGGATCAAGCCACCATATCCTTTATGGATGGACTCGGTCCCGTTCCCCACAAAATTCAAGCATCCTACTCTCCAAACATATACGGGGAAAGGATCAGCCAGACAGCACGTCATCCACTTCAAGATCTTGACGGGAGCTATCGCGGATCAAGATGCACTCAAGATTCGCCTCTTTGCAAGTACCCTAAAAGGTACGGCCTTCGATTGGTACTCCACTCTTCCGGAGAACTCCATTCAGAACTGGGCTATGCTGGAGACACGCTTCCTGACCCACTTCCAAGGTGAGGATCATCCTGTTACTATGGCTCAACTCTGCAGCCTAAAACAGGGAGAGAATGAGTTAACTTATGACTTCATTCACAAGTGGAAAGCAATGGTGTACAAATGCTCAGATGTACTGCCACAAGCGTCGCTAGTCGACATCTGCCGAAACAACATGAGAGCCAGAATACGCTCCATGATCATCGGCAATAAATCAAAAAACCTGGGAGAACTCCTGGAAGCTTCTATGGAAGCTGAAGCGGTGATTAAAGACCTCAACAGTCAGAAGTCATCAAGAAAAGAGCCAACCGCCATTGCAACCTCTAAACCAAAGAAGAAAGAGGTCCTTAGTGTGCAAACCAAGTCAGCTCCTCAGCAACCAAAGAAAGCTGAAAATAGAGCTGCAGGTAAGAGACCTGAACTCTCTGATGCCTTCAAAGAGCGAGTAGAAAAGAAATATCCGTTCGATGAAGACGTCGAAGAAATCTTTGAGGCTCTCCTGGCAAACGGCAAGCTCACCTTGCCTGAAGCCAAAAGACCGGGCGATGTTGGCAAAACCAACGATCCTCGGTACTGTCCATACCACCAGATGGTCTCGCATCCTCTCAATCAATGCTTTGTTGTGAGAGAGAAGATAAACGAGATGTGGAAAAACGGAGTCATCACCTTTGACAAAAACTATGGGACTGCCTCCGTCAACATGGTGTCATGTGGACAAACACCAAAATCACCGAAGAAGAAGATCACTACTTCCTTCAAGGTGATAAAAAGAATTCAAACGTCCGAAATGTTGGTTCCTTGCCCGACACCAGACGGACAACCCATATGGGTACATCCCGATCTCCTGGAAGATGAAAACTGGGAGATCGTAAAAACAAAGCCGACAGCTCAACAGCGAAGGCAGGCTAGGAAACATCTCCTCAGGCTCAAACGGCAAGAGAAGACCCAGCCAAAACAAGAAGTCCATGAAAAGGCAGAGGCCTCCTCTACCACTTCACTCGGGGCAACAGAAACGTCCCTTCCAGAGACTTCAAAGGCGGTAAGAAACTTCACTCTCAGTGATTTCATGCCACCTCAATTCAAAAAAGAAGCCATGCAGGGGGCATCATACTCTTGCAACTCGGTAGTTGGATTCTCCATTGATGGATACGCGCCCAGCGACACCGACGATGGATTCGAGCCCAACTACACCGATGAGTGGGAGGAATCTCTTGAAACAGGAGAATATCTCTCCGACGAAGAATGGGTTCCTGAAACTCACCTTATGCCAGTAATCTGGTATAACCCCTTGCAACCACAAGGATCCTGGTCTGATGATGAAGAAGACCAAGAGGCTGTACAAGAAGATGCTGTTAACCCAGCACCTGTCATTGCTCCAGTGGAAATCAACTATGTTGAGCCACACGGAGAAGACGAAGAAGAGGATCTGGCTCCCATGCCTGATCTTGAAGAATATGCAAGGATCTTGCAGCGTCTCGCTCTAGAACAAGAGCAAGATCGTGTTAACGAGCCTCCTCGCAACCCAGAGCCTGAAGTCCCTGAAGATAATCAGGTACATCCACCCTTAACTCCTGAAAATGGAGAACATTGCTGGATAGATGATCCTCTTACATCCGAGGATGAGTCTGACTCCGAGAAGGCAACATCTCCTATCAGAGCTTCCTGTAATGTAATATATCAGGACTATAGCTCTTCTGAAGCGTCGTCTGATGAGATTACCTACACTCCGACGACGCCTAGCAATGTATCCTCTGGAGCTACCTCGTCTCACGTGACTTTCACAGAGATGACACCCTCTCAGGTTTCTTCTCCTGAGACTGTGACTTCAGGATACACATTCTTCCCGACTCATCATCATGAAGAAAACCCAACTTGGGGTGATGGATGGGTCAACGAAGAAGAAAAGCTGCTGGATGCTGTTCAGGACTTGCTCCCGGAAAATGCTCCGTGCAACACAATCACTGAGGATGGCAACTCTGCTGCAGATACATCCCCAGTAGATGAAAAACGACAGCCTCTTGATCCTGAAGACAATCTTCCAAACAAAGATCCTTCTCAAGAAGCTCTCGAAGTTGGTAGAGGCACCCGTTCGGGCCGGGACTACCACAAAAATTACAACCAATCTTCCTTTACTTATGTAAATCCTTCGGGAAAAGATGTTGTAAGCGCCCCCAGTGGCAACAATGATGAACATGCAGGCCCTAAGGAGGCTTTCAAGTATGACTTGGTTGAGCATTTCAAACACATACCTGCACGTCTTCACATCCTGGATTTATTACGAATGTCTCCACGCACTCGTGATAATCTCATCTCAGAATTACAAAAACTGAATGAGGATGTCGACAAACATGCCCCGCAAGTCCTCCAAATTGAAATGGACTACCGGGTCAAAAACTCTGAAACTTCCTCAAAGGGAGAAAAGAAAACTGAGGGATCATGCATCCAATGCCTCTCGGTTCAAAAGGCAGCCACTGCAACCATCGCCTTCACTAAGGAAGACCTCCTACTTGGCGAAGCAAGGCACAACCGAACCCTGTACTTCACAGGGTACATCAAAGAAATGCCGATACATAGAGTTCAGATCGACCCAGGTTCTGCACTCAACCTTATCTCCACTTCGGCTCTTGAAGAGTTGGGCATCCCACCCAGCAAGCTAAGCCACACATCTGTATCTATCTTTGGATACGATGGGAGCACTCAAAGGCCTATCGGCAAAATCAGGTTCAAATTGCAAATCGGTGATCTCATCTCTGAGGTCACTGTGTATGCAATAAAAACCCCCTCATGCTACAACATCCTTCTCGGACGTCCTTGGATACACGAGAATGGTGTTGTTCCTTCAACTCTACATCAATGCATCAAGTTCGTCGGCGACGACGGCATGGTACATCGTGTCTTTGCGGACAGAAAACCCTTCAAAGGTAAAGAAGTCCACTTCGCAGACTCCCAGATGTATGAAGGAGAAAAAGAAGAAGAGGAAACAGCACCCCCTGCTGAAAATCTCCAGAAAGATAAAGGCAAGGCTCCTAAAAAATCACCGGAAGAAAACAACCCCTCCGGCAAATTAGAAGAGAGTAGTCAATCTCCCTTCGTCATCTCCCTCAAATCTTCAAAACCTTTGGTCATCACGACTAAAGTGAAGAAGGCGAAACAAAAGTCTGGGGGCAAATTTGTTGTTTCTCTCGTGTCTATCATGCAAGACACAGACTCGGACTCAGAGCCAGAAGACGATGCATCGTCAAGCCAAGCTGACACTCAGCAAGTTCAGCCTACTCTCACTCCGATGGAGACACCTGCTGATGTAGAAGATCCTACGTCTGCTACCTTTGTTGTTCCGACAACATCACCAAAGCAAAGGCCGATCTTCTTCCATAGATCGGATGCTTCTTCATCAAACTCCATGCTGGAACCTTTTCAAAATGAAGGTATGCCTCAGCTATCTCTATATAGTCCTGTGGCACAAGCAATTATGAAGAAAATGGGCTATGACGCTCAAAACCCAGTCGGTTTGGGAGAAAGACGCGGTATTCTCACGCCATTGGAGCCCGCCTTGACCAAAAGCCAGCTGAAAGATTGGAGACTCTACGGTCATGTAGAAAAGTCTTCATATGGGTTAGGGTATGATCCCGACACTCCTCTGAGATAGTTGACACAAAGGCTTAAAAGTCGTTTTACCGACCAAGCCTCAACATCTAAAGTCCACGAAGACATCGATCTCCCTGGAAATCTCTTTAAAGAGTTACCTGACAAAGATCCAGGAAGCTCATCCAATTGGTATGATTTCTCTGATGATAAAGAGGAATCGTCCGATAATACAGACTTGTGGCATCCTGACCCAGAAGAACCCTCGTCTCCAAAAGAAATACCAGACTCAACAGGCGATTGGGACTATCTCATAGCAAGCCTTGAGGAGATCACCAATCAAGAAAATCCATGGAAAGGAACAGAGCCTTGGTCTGTTAATGCAGTTGAAACTCCAGAAGGTTTCGTTGAGTTGGAAGCCTCCGAAAATATTGTGGAGGAACCACCTTCGAACCTTCCGACAGAAGATCCTGTTGAAAAGATAGACTTGGGAACACCAGATAACCCACGTCCTGTATTCATAAGCAAGAATATAAAGGATGATGAGTTACCCGAGTATATCGCTTTTCTTCGTGAGTTCGTTGATTGCTTTGCATGGTCCTACGCTGAAATGCCTGGTTTAGACCCCAAAGTAGCAGTCCACAAACTCAACCTTCAAGAAGACGTCAATCCTGTCAAAACAAGGCCAAAGAAGATTCCGTCCAGATGTGATGGATAAAATTGAACAAGAAGTTCAAAAACTCAAAAGCGTGGGCTTCATCCGTGAGGAACAACATCCAGAGTGGTTGGCCAATATTGTCCCCGTGACAAAGAAGAATGGGCAGATCAGAGTCTGTATTGACTATAGAGACTTGAATGGCGCTTGCCCTAAAGATGAATTCCCGCTCCCCATACCGGAGGTGATGATTGACAATACCTGCGGATTCGAGCGAATGACATTCATGGATGGCTTCTCTGGTTACAATCAGATAAAGATGCATCCCGAGGATGAAAAACACACTTCATTTCGGACTCCATTTGGCGTGTATTGCTACACTGTCATGCCATTTGGTCTGAAAAATGCTGGTGCCACATATCAGAGGGCTATGATGAAAATATTCCAAGATATGCAGCACAAGACGGTCGAATGTTACGTTGATGACCTCGCCGTCAAAAGCAGAAGAAAAGAAGACCATCGCAAAGATCTTCGGGAAGTCTTCCTCCGACTTCGCAAACACAAACTGCGGATGAATCCTCTAAAATGCTTCTTCGGCGTCTCGTCGGGTAAGTTTCTCGGATTCCTTGTTCGGAAAGCTGGAATAGAACTTGACCCCATAAAAGTCAAGGCTATTCTAGAAATGCCCTCTCCAAGAACCCTAAGAGAACTAAAAGGGCTCCAAGGGAGATTGGCCTACATCAGACGGTTCATCTCCAATCTTTCGGCGAAATGCCGTCCATTCTCTCGATTGATGAAAAAGGGTGTAGACTTTGTCTGGGATGCCGACTGTGAAGCCGCATTTCAAGATATCAAGTCATACCTGACCAAACCTCCAGTGTTAGCTGCTCCTGCCACTGGAAAACCATTCATCTTGTACACAAGAGCTCTTGATCATTCTGTAGGCGCTCTGCTTGCACAAGAGAATGGTGAGGGAAAAGAAGCTGCTCTATACTACCTTAGCCGCATGCTAGTAGGTGCAGAGCATCGCTACTCTCCAGTCGAAAAAGAATGCCTTGCAGTGATGTTCGCCGTACAAAAGCTACGTCACTACTTGCTTTCCAACACAGTCTACCTGGTCTCGAGGATCAACCTCTTGAAGGTCCTTGTCACGAAGGCCGGTTCTCTCAATGCCCGACTGGCAAAATGGTCCATCCTCTTGTCACAATTTGATATTAGGTATGTTCCACAAAAAGCAATCAAAGGCCAAGCTCTAGCAGATTTCCTCGCAGAGCATCCATTGCCTAAAGATTCACCACTCAGAGATGATCTCCCAGACGAACCTGTCTACAACGTGGAGACTTCCTCACCAAATGCCTCCTGGGACATGTACTTTGACGGTGCAACCAGGACAAATGAAAACAGAAAGCTGATCTCGGGAGTTGGCATCCTCTTTGTTAGCCCCGACAAATGCATGATTCCACACGCTTTCTCGCTACTGGAACCATGCACAAACAATACAGCTGAATACCAAGCTCTGATCCTAGGATTGGAACTCGCCATCGAATCCGGTATCACCATGCTGGAAGTCTTTGGAGACTCTCAACTGATCGTCAACCAGATGAATCAGAAATATGAAGTCAGGAAGCCCGATCTGCTGCCTTATTACAACAAGGCACAATCGCTTCTGCAAAAGTTTGACATCTGCAACATCACCCACATTCGTAGAGGTGAAAATATCCGTGCAGATGCCCTGGCCGGACTTGCCGCATCAATGGCGATCCAGAAAGGGGAAAACATGTAAATTACAGTGTGCGAGAGAAGGATCCTCCCTCCTCTTAACACACACCAAGCAGTTGCTGAATGCCACCGAGTGGTTGGAAGTCGGATCTCTATCCTTCAACTTTCAATCGGCGACTGGAGGGATCCGTTCATTGATTACACTATGTTCGGAATCCTACCTGAAGATCCAAAAGAACGGGTAAGCATACAAAGGCGAGCCCCAAACTTTCATTTGGATATTCCTTCAAAAATCCTCTACAGGAAATCCTTCAACGGAGTACTTCTACGCTGCTTGTCACAACAAGAGGCCGAAGAAACACTCAAAGAAGTTCATGCTGGTCTTTGTGGAGCCCATCAGGCAGGTCCTAAGCTCTATGATCAGATAAAAAGGTTAGGTTACTATTGGCCTACCATGGTAGCTGATGCAATGCAGTTTGCCAAACGCTGCCAGCTATGCCAAGTTCACGGAGATTACATTCACATGCCTCCGGAATGGCTGCATCCTACAGCAATCTCATGGCCTTTTGAAGCATGGGGCATGGACATCATAGGTCCTATCTCTCCCCCTTCAAGCAAAGGTCATCGCTTCATCTTCGCCGCTACGGATTATTTCTCCAAGTGGTCAGAAGCATTTGCGTTCAACGAAATGAAGACCTCATCAGTTCTTCAGTTCCTGCGCACCAACATCATTTGTCGTTTCGGCATACCCAAGAGATTCGTCCATGATAACGGACCACAATTCCGGGATCATCGATTCTACAGGTTTTGCGACAAATACAAAATTCAAAGCTGTCCTTCGACTCCATACAATCCGGCAGCAAACGGATTAGCAGAAGCTTTCAACAAGACACTCTGCAAAATCCTCAAGAAAATGGTCTCTAGTCACAAAAGAGACTGGAGCGACAAACTGTCTGAAGCTTTGTGGGCCTATCGAACCACCGTTCGAGGACCAACCCATAGCACACCATTCTCCTTGGTCTATGGATGCGAAGCTGTCGTGCCCCTAGAGGTACAAATTCCTTCTCTGAGGGTATCTCTACAAAATGACATGACTCAAGAAAGCAATGTCAAATTGCGACTCCATGAGCTGGACAATCTCGACGAGAGACGGCTCGAAGCTCGACAAAGCATTGAACTTTACCAAGCACGCATGGCAGGATCTTTTGACAAAAGGGTCCGGCAACGCGCCTACAAAAAGGGTGACTTGGTTCTTGCGGTAAAAAGACCAATGGTCTTCGCACACAAATCCAAAGGCAAATTTGAACCAAAATGGGAGGGACCCTACGTCATCGACAAAGTCTTCTCCAACGGCGCATATGCCCTCCTAAACATGGAAGGCGACAGATGTATGTTGCCTATCAACGGCAAGTTCTTGAAGCGGTACTACTCTTGAAGACTTACCCAACTGGGTAAGAGCAATGCCTGTATGGCCAAAACTTGTTCTCAGGTACTCGCTCGTCAAACCCACTCTCTTTAGAATTTTCATATCAAATGTCAAAATTTCTAGAGATTCAAAAACAATGCTTACTTTTACCGTTTCATTGTTCAAAAAAAAAAAAAAAAAAACAAAAAAATCCAAGTTTAGGAGCCTCTCCCTGACTTAACCAAAACTTTCGATCCTTGAACCAAAATTCATGGTTTGAAACAAAAATCCGGATTCAGGGATTTCCACCCTAGTCCACCTTACCTTTTACCGCCAAATGGTTTTAGGTCAAAATTTACGACCCTCGTGTCTTTAAACAAAAAAATGGTTTTTCAAAAACCGCGGGGAAGTGACACTTAGTCGATACTCGCAAAACTCAAAAAATCGGAAGGATGCGAACCCCATTCGATACTTCCAAAACCTCTAAAATCGTGGAGACGCAACATTTCAGTTGCTATCCACAACCCAAATTTCAAATGGTTCGAGAAAACCTCAAATTTCAAAAATCGCGGAGAAACGACATCAAGTCAGTACCCGCAAAACCAAAAGTTTTGGGAAAAGCAGGGAAGCGACGCTTAGTCGATATTTGCACCCCAATTCGCGAGGAAGCGACATTCCATCGATACTTGCAAAACCTAACCCGCGAGGAAGTGACATTCCATCAATACTCGCAAAATCGAATGAGCAAGGAAGCGACATTCCATCGATACTTGCAAGACCATTCAGCGGGAAGGCGACATTTAGTCGATACCTGCATTTTGAAAACCAAAACTCGGCTATAAATGCCAAAATCTGGCTATAAATGCCAAAACAAAAATTTCCGGCTATAAACGCCAAAATCGGCTTTCATGCTAAAACAAAACTTGGTTTTCAAAAAAAATCGGCTATAAATGCCACACACAAAAAAAAAAAAAAACTGACTCTCATGTCAAAACCGGCTATAAATGCCACAAACCGGCTATCAATGCCACGAAAAATCGGCTTTCATGCTAAAACAAAACTTGGTTTTCAAAAAAAATCGGCTATAAATGCCACACACAAAAAAAAAAAACTGACTCTCATGTCAAAACCGGCTATAAATGCCACAAACCGGCTATCAATGCCACGAAAAATTGGCTTTCACGCCGACAAAACAAAACTTGGTTTTCAAAAAAAAACTCGGCTATAAATGCCACACAAAAAAAAAACTGACTCTCATGTCAAAACCGGCTATAAACGCCACAAACCGGCTATCAATGCCACGAAAAATTGGCTTTCACGCCAACAAACCAAAACTTGGCTTTCAAAAAAAAAACCCGGCTATCAATGCCACCAAACCGGCTATCAATGCCACAAATTGGCTATCAATGCCACCAAACTGGCTGTAAATGCCACAAAACACCGGCTTCCATGCCAACCCAAATTTTGGCTTTTACGCCATAAAATTTCGGCTTCCATGCCATCTCAAAAGCGGCTTTCACGCCATCTCAAAATCAGGCTCCCATGCCAAAACAATTATTTGACAAAAGATTTTCACAAAATGACAAAGCTTTTGATCAAAATGACAAAGCTTTTGATCAAATCCCATTTAGCAATTGCTTTCATCACAAAAAGATTTGAGTGAGCGTAGGGAACAAAAAAAAAAGGTACCAAAAAAATACATGTGGTACCAAAGCAAAAAAAAAAAAAAATAGAAAGTGTTCACAAGCACTACACAAAAAAAAAAAGTACCAAAAAAAAATACATGTGGTACCAAAAAAAAGAAAGTGTTCACAAGCACTACGAAAAAAAAAAGAAAAGAAAAGTACCAAAAAAATACATGTGGTACCAAAAAAAAAAGAAAGTGTTCACAAGCACTACAAAAAAAAAAGAGTACCAAAAAATACATGTGGTACCAAAAAAAGAAGAATGGTTTCTGCTATAAAAAATCAGGAGCTTAGCCAAAAATGGTCCCCAGCCAAAGCTTCAGCTCCTCAAGCAAACTTTTGGCCTCAGCCGTCAGAGTTTCCAAGGCACGCTTCTTCAGGAACTTGCCATGAGATGCTGGCGAATGCCGTAACCCTTCTTTTACACCGGGAAGCTCTTCCCCAGCAGTTTGCCATCGTTCGTTTTCTAGAGTCCTCCTCTCGAGAACTTGACCGACATCTGCAACCCTGCGAATCAGAGTACTCTCCCTGTCACGAGCCTCTGTTATAGCAGCCCACTTCGCATCGACTTGTGCCTTCAAATGCTCAAGACGTTTCCTGGCCTCCTCAACTTCCCTATCAAGGACGTTAAGGTCATGCCTCAATCCGATGATGGCTAGCTCTTCCTTGTTCTTCTCCCGAACTAGCTGCTTCTTGCTTTGTGTAGCCTCATTCAGGTCAGACTTAGCCTTATCAGCAGGGTCCAAGAACATCTCCTTGAAGAATTGGTCGTCAGGGAAACCCATGGTCTCAAACCACTTGTCACCCAGTGCAATGATCCTATCAACGATCGCCCTGGCACCTGTGACATCCAGACCAACCTCTTCGGTGTCGGTCAGAATCTCCTGTACATGTGGGATCATGCCAAATCCTGCCTCCAAGTGTCCAGAAAGGAGAGTCTTGATCCAAGAACTCAAAACCCGAGCCAGCACCTTCTTCGCAAATTGAAGAGACGAACTGGATGAAGATTCTACCTTCTCCGCTGATCGGCTGCTCATGTCATGTCCCATTGGAAGAGTAACAAAAGAACTCTTTTCACTTGGAGCCACTGGAGAGGGAATCTCAACACGAGGCATCTCCTCAATCATGTCTGAACTGGTCTCTACCTCCGGATCGACCTCTGGCATCCCTTGCTCTGGTTCTGAAGAAAGCGATGGACTCTCTTCTGTCACTTCAAAACCTGCAAATGAAACACAAAAAGGTATGATATGATCCTGTTCAAAAAAAAAAACCATCAGGGTCATCACTACAAAGTACCTTCTTCGACGACTGGCGGAACACTCTCTTCCTCCATGAACTCATCAGAAGCATCATCGACATTTGCGTCCATTGATGGTTCAAAGTCATCGGAATCCTGTGGCAAGTCAGCTGACAAGAAAAAAATGTTAGCAAATCAAGTCGTAGGCAAAAAAAAAAAGAGAAAGCGAAAGAAGTTATACCAATTGGAGATTCCGGAGTCATTCCAGAGTCCCTCGGTTCTTCTTCAGATGCCATAACCGGCTCCATCACCGCCTCATCGGTCGGAACCTCAGGCATCGGCAAGTCTTCATCCTCTGCTAAAAAAAAAAAAAAAAAAAAAAGCAGCAGCAGGGTGAGAAAACAAATCAGAACATGGAAAGCCCCATGAAAGAAGAAAAAGGAAGAATCATACCTTCACCAATGGTCTCTTCCCCACGACTCCTCTTCTCTGGAGGCTCGTCGACAGCCTCTGGCACTTCCTCGTTGATGGTAAGAGGGATTTCCATGTCAGGAGAGTCCTCATGTGGCCCCTCGCTGCGATGATGACTCCTCCTCTTCTTACCTCTACGGGTTCGCTTCCTAGAAGAACCCGCCCCACTATCAGAGTCAGGTTTCTCACTTGACTCCTCACTGGATGGTCTGCTTTCTCCAGTAGACTCCACGGAAGCTCGTCTCTGTGCCGCTTGCATCCAAGCGTCGAGCTCAGCTTCCTCCTGTTCTAGCTGCTCCAAAGCCTCATCAGGTACTTCCCGAACAGCTTCAGAACCAATGACGCCCTGGTCACCGAGAAAGCCTATCTTGTGCTTCTCTCCAGAAAGGAAGGCCCAAACTTCCTCTCGCCGGACGCCATCCGACTTCCCAATGCCTTTTCCAGAAGACAGCTTTACATCAAGCTCCTTCTTGGAAAGCCCCCGATATGCCAAAAAGCTCTCCGCGAACCACTTCGTGAAGCCGGCAGTTCGGAAAGTCGACAGCTCAGGATAAGAGATCGTGGCAGTAGTGTCTTCAGCACTATAAAAAGCCCATGCATTTCTGCCATCCTGCAAACACCCAAAACGCTTCACCATACTCGAAGGCGCCCCAACAACGCCTTGAGAGAAGCCCAACTGAAGTGCAAAGCGAGAAGGTACATACGGCTGGATGTCGACGAAAAGATGTCTACGGTACACCATCGTGCCGACTCGTATGCTGAAAAGCCACTCCTTCTCTGCATTGGTCAAAGAGTAATGCCTTCCCGACCCTGCTCTGGTAGAGTCTCGGGAGGCACCAAAATCAAAAGCCTTCTTCCGCAACTCCGGAGAAAGCTTAACTGAAGACTGCCCCATCTCGACGTCCCTGAATCGTCGGATCCTCATGCGGGCAAACAAAAGTGATTCGGATACGGCTTTTCCCTTAGCCAATCGAATCATCAGAGGATCATCATCCTGTGCAGCACCCAGCTGGTGGAAGCCAGGACAGTGGTATACAAACCACGAATAAAAGATATGGGCTGAAAATACCTTATTCATAGGGAGCCCAAGCCGAACCAAGAAAGCAGCAGCCTGCAGTTCGGTACACAAGTAGGAGTAAAGAGCAGGCACCAAAGCAAGCCGCTCTCCAAACGCCATCTGACAAGCCGGAAAAATACAATGCGGCCTGATGTGCGTCCCATCTCCACCAGCAAAAATAGCCTCACCTAGCCAAAAAGTGAGGTAAACAGCAAGATCTCTCCGCAGTGTAATGTCAGAACAAATGGCATCTGTGCTCGCGAAGAAACCCTTCAACTCTTCCTGCATGGCCGAAGTCTTCTTCCTGTCTTCCCGGGTCATGCTATCAGAAGGTTCTCCACCGTCGAAGAAGTTAGGGAACGAAGAGCCACAACTCTTCCAACTGCTGGATCTTACTTTCGAGCCCTCCTTCAAAAAATCATAGAAGGCGACGAGCTGAAAGTATAGGAGCCTGAACTCCTCTGACTGCTCCTTGAGGACGCTGTCAATCGGCATGAACTCCTCGTAGAGTTTGCCAAGGATGGGCAATCCAGTAATAGCACTTAACTCCTTCAGAGAAAAACCAATCTCACCGTTCGTGACAACGAAGGTATTGGTCTGAGGGAGGAAAGACTCCAACATAGCCATGAAGGCATCATCGGAAAAAGTCACGGTCTCCCTAAAAGCGCGGACCGCGTCAAAAATCCCGGCTTCCTTCAAAACGGCGCCCCCAATCAGCAAGGTGTGGTCAGTCCATGACTTCCAATCGGAGTCAACATTGAAACGGCCACGAAGTCGAAAAGGCTTCACCCAAGTACTGCCGTCAACGCTGAAAATGCCAAGGCCCACCGGTCTCAAATCGACCGACAGATAATCAGAGCCCTGGTAGCCGCTGGCTGGCATCAACATGTCCATACGGACAGGTGGCTTCTCCGCATATCCGGAGGGTCCACCAACAAAAACCCCGGTCTTGATCACACTGGTCCTCTTCACCCAGCTCGGAGGATCTTCCCTCTTAGGGCACGTGGGAGAAAGGCTCAGGATCGAGATGGTCCGATCAAAAGACGACCGGGTAGAAATAGTTCTCTCCTCACCATTTGCTGTGTAAGAGAACTGAAAACATCTCCTTTGGTATGTCAAGTCGTCAGGGACTGCATCTCCAAAGAAGAAGGTAGGCTTGGGCAAAACCCTCAGATCGTCCATAACCCAAGGACGATTGCTTACCATGATCTTATAGAACTCCTCATCCTTGAGAGCGATCAATCGCTGTCTCATCTCATCGCGATTGAGGGAATCGCACTCTTCCAAGTTCTTCTCAACAAACTGGACCTTCTCCCAGGCTTGCTGAACGACCACATTGGAAGATCTAGCAGATCGACGAGGTACGCTTGTAGCAGGCTCTTTACCCTTGTTCGCTCTGGAGGAACCACCTGCAAAGGTTGGAAAAGAAAAAGATCGTCATCAAAATGACAGGATTTCGCTAAAAAAGAAAAAAAGGGTCACTTTGTCCCACCAAAAATCTGGCGAAATTTTGGCATGGTTCCGGGGCAATTCCGAAGAAAAGGGAAATACCCCGAAAGAAATAGAAAGTTTGAAGATGGGCTCAACATTGCTGCGGGCTCCGAAGCTCCAAACTTTCGAAACCTCAAAATCTCCGCAAAATCAGGAAGGGCTCAACATCACTGCGAGCTCCAAATTCCCAAATTTGCAAAGATTTTCAGGTATGTTATCATGCTCTCAAATTCAATTTACAAAAAGTACATGCATGAACATCTAGATTTGCATAAAAACGCATTATCATGATGAGCAAAAAGAGAGAAAAAAAAAAGAAGAAACTTTCTCAAAAAAAAAAAGAGGGAGAAAGAAAAGAAAAAAAAAAAGAAACTTTCTCAAAAAAAAAAAAAAAACAAAAAAAAAAAAATCAGGCCACGTGGCCGTACGGACCAGATCCGTACGGATCTGTCCGTACGGCCCACAAAAAAAAAAAAAGAAAAAAAAAAAAAAACGTGTGAAAAAAAAAAAACAAAAAAAAAAAAGAAAGAAGAAATCACGTGGAAAAAAAAAAAAAAAAAAAAAAAGAGAAGAAGAATAGAAAGAAAAGAAAAAAAAAAAGAGAGAAACTTTCTTTTTTACCATCCTATTCTCTACATGGAGTTTTCTTGAAAGAAAAAGAGAGAAAACTTACTTGAAGCCATTGACGGAGAAGAAGAAGGAAAAAGCTTGAAGATCCTTGAAGAAGAAGAACTCTTGGTCTTGGAGCTCTCTTGAGATTGTTGCAAAAGAAAGCAATAAGGGCAAGAGATCTAGCCTCCTCCTTGCTTTTATAGGAGAGAGCAAATCAAAGAAGGAAACAAAAAAAGAAAGGTAAGTGTTACTAATTAGTAACCTTACCAAAAGAGAATGAATTAGAAAGATTCTTTCCCAAAAAGAAAGATGTCTTTGAGAGATTTCCTCCCAAAATCAATCAAATGAGAGATTCTCTCCAACAAAATAGGAGATTGGAGATTCTTTCCCAAAAAGAAAGATACCTTGAGATATTCTCTCCCAAATTAAGGGAAGATGAGAGATTCTCTCCCATAAAGATATTTTTAGATATTCTCTATCCAAATGAGATATCTTTAGATATTCTTTATAAAAATGGCCCCACATGAGATCTAAGCCATCCTAAAAAGCTTAAGGTCCCATGGGTTAGCCCATATGAGCCAGGTTTGACCACCTAGGCACTAAAAAAAAAAAAATAAAAAAAAAAAATAAAAATGGGCTTTTAGTCAGAAAAAAAAATCCCTCTTACCAAGAGCATACAAAAATGGTTTCATGCCTCTTTTGAGTTGATTGAACCATACAAAAAATCCCAAGCCCCATGAGCTTCCAAAAATCAAACCATCCAGCCTCATATACCAAATTGAGCCAAAATCTTGAAATTGACATTCCACAAAAATCCAAACCACTCCAATGGACCCACACAGTCCCAAAGAGTGACCAAAAACCAAATCCTGGTCCCCTAACTTGCCATATACAGCTTGTTAGGTCACCAGACCAAAACCAAAAACCAAATCCTGATCCCCCAACTTGCCACATACAGCTTGTTGGGTCACAAGGTCAAAACCAAAACCCGATCCCCTAACCTGCCATATATAGCTGGTTAGGTCACAAGATCAAAAACAGAAACCCAAATCCACATCCCTGATGTCATCTTCAAAACTTTGCCTCGAGATGGTGTGTGATTCCTTTCACTACCATAAAATTCCCCTGGAAGCTCAAAGGCTACTCTACCAAAGGAAGGATTGCTCAAAGACCCTTGGTCAAGACACAAGCTCTCCTTAAAAAAAAAAATCTCTTCGAGGCACATCGACTACAAAAGTCAAGCAACTCGTCGCTGTACCTCGAGGGGGCATTTGTTGACACCAAAAATGTCACTTTGCCTCTTCAACATCAAGAAAGCTGCATGAAGTCGCAACCTGCCATAAATAGGCAATGCAATTTCTCCAAAAAATCAAATCTTGTCAGAATCAAACAAAAACTGCAAGATCCTTCAAGATAGCCAAGATTAGAGTACACATGAAGTTTCGGGCCATTTCGACAACATTTGGCCTAACTTCACTTCTCCGACAGCTAAACAGGAGCTCTCGGCGGCGACAGCATCGGAGACATCAAATTCCCGTTCAGAGCCTGTGGATGATCTCAAAATGCATCCAAAAGGCTCCATGCCAAATTTCAAGTCAAACCTACAACGTTTGACCCTCCATCAATGCTCGAGCAGCAAAATCAAGCCTCCCGGCGGCGGGAACCACCGAAGCCTTCGCTCATCAAACCAAGTGCATGAGTGGCTTCAACACGCTTCCAAAAGGCTGCACGTCAAATTTCAGGTCATTCCGACAACGTTTGACCAGGTTTCGATGCTCCGAGAGAAAATCAAGCCTACCGGCGGCGGAGCAACCCGGGACCATGACATCCAAAACGGAGCCCATGGAACGTCTCAAAATGACTCCAATAGGCTCCCCGTCAAATTTCAGGTCAATCAGACATCGTTTGGCCATATATCAACGCTCGGCATTTTCCCCGCAGCAAAATCAAGTGAAGCATCGATGGGACCCCAAACGGCTTCAAAACTCAAACAAAAGCCTATGGTTGGTCTTATTTATTGCTCAGGAGGCTTCACCTCAAATTTCAGGTCATTCCGACATCGTTTGACCAAGTTTCAGCTTCTGGCGGAAAATCAGCAGCTCTACGCGACAAAGTCTTCGGCTTTCCCTGAAAATTGGAAACTTTGCACTCTAAAAATGCAAGGATTCTCATCAGGTTTTCTACAGGGAAATCAAGCCCATAAATGAGAAGAAATGTCAGGAAAAATACAGAAGAAAACGGCGACGAAAAAGACCTCAAAACGACCGCAAAACGGGCTCCGAAGGGGAAAAATCCCCCAGGGTCGCAGACCCCTGCGACCATGGCCCATGGTCGCAGGCCCCTGCGACCATGGCCCATGGTCGCCGGTCCATGGTCGCCGGCGACCATGGCCCATGGTCGCTGGCGACCATGGAGGTCCGGGTCACCGGATTTTCCGCCGGTGACCCGTTTTTCCGTCTTTTTTCGCGTTTCGCGCACTTTGGCCCCTGTGGTTTCCTGAAAATGTGATTTTTAGTGTTTGAAATTGACTCATATCCTCCGACATCCGTCAAAATCACGGGTCAACCTCCAAAAGCATAAAATCATCATTGATCGCTCCAAGATCGCCAACCGGTCGACCAAGAAAGTGCACTTTCTGTCCGACCGATCGTGAAATCGACAAGACAGATGTCACCGGCCCGCTCTTAGCTATCAATGTCTGAAGTTACATGTTCATCCGATGTCGATCAGCATATAGATCCATCGATGATCATCGCCAGAAGAATTCCAGAAGACACGACATGGCCCGCGACTCTTCGACTGCTCGGCGACCAATTAATGTGGTTAATTGACTAGCTTTATTATAGTCATTAATTCATTTCTTTGGACGGCCCAATCAGAAGCAAGCATTTGGGAGTTACAAGTCAATTGATTCATGGCATTTAAACCATGAAACTCCTCCCATTATGGTAATTAAGGTGATTAAAAGCCCTTAATCTCCATCGGCCAATCAGATTCAAGGAAAAAGGAGTTACAAAATCAAGAAATAAATCTTGTAACTCCTCCCATTAAAGCCATTAAGGCTCATAAACCCTCCTAAATGGCTACCAAAGGCCTATAAATAGGAGAGCATTCCATTGAAATGGGGATCAGAAAAAAGAGGAGAAAATCAGAGAGAAAATCAGAAAAAAAAGATCAGAAAGAGATCTGAGAGAAAGAAAAAGAGAGAAAAACTCTGCTGAAGTTCTGCACCGGCCACCACTACAAGGTGACAAAAGTCCCTTGGGGGGTACCCCCCCCCAAGGTCCTTGCCTTCTCCTGCTGCCTCCAATGGCTTAGACGTGGCTTTTCAGCCCGTCTACTTAGCTTTTTATTGGACATAGGACCTTCTCTTGGTCTTTGTCCTCTAAAAACCTGAGGTTATAGCCAAGCCAAGCGAATCAAGAGCATCTTCTGTTCTCATCTGCATGGATGATGGCGAAGCCCATACATAGCTTGCGACCGTCAATCTGAACGAGTCCCCCACAATCTCCTGAAAAGTTAGATCTTCCTTTTCTTGCTTTTCATTGTAGTTTGTATTTTTCTAAAAGAGACAAAAATCACAACTCTTGTCTTTTTCATTATTGATGAGAATTGTAAATCGGCTATAAACGCCAAAATCGGCTATAAATGCCAAACAAAATCGCCTTTCACGGCAAACTAAGAAAATGTCACTTTTCTTAAATATATGCGCAATGGAAAACTTGAAAGAAGTTGATTTCCTTTTTACTTGCGAAGGTTGATCTCCGGATTACCACTTGCAATTCCAAGTAAAGTAGAAAATCTGGCACACCCACCCAAAAAAAAAAATGTTGATGCATGCTTCAGGGCCCGCCAGGGCGCGAAAGGGCCAGACCCGACGGACTCCCACGTTCCGCCGACCCCAGTAGCCGCCCCACGGCGCCTCGGAGCGCGTTCCATCACTAGTGTGTTGCACAACAAGGGTTTAGAGGATTTGATTTCTAGGATTTCACTAATGAGTCTCTCATGTTGTAAACTACCCTAGAGGATGCACTCCCTAACAGGACACTCATCAAAGAGCTAATGGAGCTCTAGGGTTTACCTAAATCAAGCACATGAGTGTTTTGGAAGGGATTTGGGAGCCTACAATGGATGGGAAGAAGGTAGCAAGCAAGGCTTTTCCCTAAGGTCCTTGAAGTGCACAGAAAACGAGGCTACAGATTTATAGAAAAATCCCAACGGATACATTTTACGGTTAGCCTCTTAAACTGGTGGCTAGCCCCTTTTGAAATGCACTGAAGCAACGGATATATTTTTGAATACGGTCAGCTCACGGTTAGCCGTAAGAGACTCTGGCAGATAGCCGTGACCTGACCACAGAGGTGACCGAAAGCAGGTCTGCAAAAAGTTGCTCTCTGGAAAGCAAACCGTAATACCTACGGTTGCTTGCGGTTAGCCGTAAGACTATTGGCGGTTAGCCGAAAGGTAACCGTAGGGGTAACCGAAAGTCCTGATAGATGAAAAGTTTGCTTTCTGGAAAGGTGACCATAGGACTTACGATTACCTGGCGGTTAGCTGCAAAGGGACTCTGCGGTTAACCGCAAGGCGACCGCGGGGCTGACTGAAGAGAAACAGCCTTCTGGAAAAGGAACCGCAGATTTACGGTTACCTGGCGGTTAGCTGTAATGTGCAAGGGGGCTAGCCACAAGGTGACCGTAAGGTCACCGAAACCCTGATATCTAGGATAGGATTTAGCTGATGAAGGACAGGGTTTTTCCAAGGGATATATAGGTTGGTCCTGATTTGAACTACCTGAAAGGGATGGTGTACACACACATGGAGTTCTTCCTTGATGAATCCATGCCTTCCAAGACTTGATCTTCTGCCTTCAAACTTGATCTTCCTTGAGAAACTCCGAGAGGCAGGGACTTGGACTTATTGACACGGAATTGACAATACAACACAAGTGCTCATTGGAATGTGGCACTAACATAGTTTTTCCTTTGTCAGCTGGCTAGTTCAGCAATAGTGGCTTTTGCCGAAGGTTTCTTTCTTTCTTTCCCAGACCTTTATCATTCACCTCGCTCTTCATACATTGCCACATTGGTGAAGTAGATTTCCTTGCCTTTGAATGGTTTTTCATCAACAAACACGCGATGTACCTTCCTAATATGTGTGAAGCATGAATGGAGAGTGGATGGTACAATAGCGTAGTCATGCAGCCACCTTCTCCCTAGTAGGATGTTGTAGCATGCTCGAGTTTTGACCACATGCAGGGTATCTTCAGATTTTAAACCTCTAAGCTTGAACTTGATCCGAGTTTTTCCAATGGATTCTGTACTTCACCATCTTACCCCTGAATGGATGTATTAGTGCTGGTAAGTTTAATTAGTGGGATCCCCAACTCTTATAATGCAGTGATGGTGATTAGGTTCAAAGCAGACCCTGGATCCACTTGCACCCTTGGAATTGGCATTTATTTAACATATGAAGTATAATGGGCTAGTATGTTTGGTATCACCGAGTAGTAGATCTTCTTTAGAGAAAGAGATCATGGCTTTGGAAGTGTTTTAGATGGAGTAACATTCTTCACATTGCTTCTGCGGTCTTTTCAATTTTGCCACCTGGTGCCTTTTCTCTATTTGATGCACTTGTGCTATATGCACTTGATTGTTATGGTCCAATGATTGAAGCTCTCATATAAAGTTGTCACGAGTTTCCTTGGACATTTGTAACAAATCAAGGATATGTAATCATGCAGGTATGTGCTTTGAGGTGTTGAACAAGATCATACTTAAATGGCTCTGAAGGCCTTTCATTGACATTTGCATTTATAGAAGTTACATTATATGCATTTTCATTCTGCCCATTGGGGACTACAGGTGAAGGAGAAGGAGCAGAAGCAAAAGGTTTGTTGTAGTTAACTTGTAGCTTCTTCCGGATCTAAGGGCTTGCACATTTGCACCTCCTTTTTTTTATTGTCAAAACTTCTTTAGATTGAGAGAAGAGATGACCTATTCCTCCCATGATATCTTCATTGGTTGGTGCTACATCATGAGAGGATGTAACAATACTTTTATTTGCACTGTCTGCTACATGACATGAAGTCACTTCAGGCTCACTTTGTAATGCCCCAATTTTGAATACCGAGAAAACCGTCAAGGTACCCGAAGTTGGCATGCTACTTCCTTGAAAATCCGATAACTTACAAGATCGTAGGTCCACAATGAGGCCTAATTTAGAAAATTTTGACCAACATATAATCAACGGTTGATATTGTGGAAACATAAAGAGTAAAGCGGAAGCAATTGTAATGTTAATAGCGGAAGGATAAGGTATCATAAAGATGTATCAAATGTAGCACGGCTGAAGTCCAGCTTAATCTCAAAGTATAATTATCAAATGTTTTAACATATCAGACTACCTCCGTGCTCACAACATAAAACACTCAAATCCAAAAGAAAGGTCACTTAAGCCCCTAGTACTGGCACTCCATCCTTCAGCTAAACCTCCTGGTCGGTTGATGCCCATCCATAGTCACCAGCGATGGGCACCCCGACTAGCGTGAGTGCACCGTCCTCATAGTCAGGGTCGAAACCTAAGCACCAAGAATGTGTCATATCTAAAGATTTGGCAAGTCACAGTATACAAGTAACATAGGATGTATGCATCCAAGGAATAAAGACAGTAATATGATTAATAGAATATCAAAGGTAAATATACTAGTCAATTGAGCAAGATAAGCATTTAGGATCAGGTTCAATATATAACACAATATGGCACATTCACACAAGGTGGATACCGCGGGATATTATGCCGCAGGCCTCCCATGCTGAACACAGTCACGGTGGGGAAATCTCACCAGTGTTGAGAATAACGAACCTCACCAATAACACTCATTAATCTCACCACCCTCATCACTCAGAAGGCTGGACCCGATATCACACCGTCCGTCTAAAACACAGCTCATCATGATAGTCCACTCATCACTCAACACTTATAATAGCTCCTACCAGTGATGATTAGTCCAAAGGCTGACCTTAAGACAACGGAGTGAATGCTAATGCCTACTCAAAGAAATACAAATATAGGTCTGTGTCTGTCTAGGCTTTGCCTTGCGTGAGCAAAGTCCTAACAAGTCCTTAAGAGGCCCACATACAAGTTCAACATCATGGAACACAGTCCAAGTCCAATCATTCGATCCATACTAAGGCCCATCAAGCCATGGCCTCGGTCTGAACAGTCCAGGAGAGATCACCGGTCTCAATCCTATATCAATAAGTCCTTTCTCACCATAAAAAGTCACAAGTCCAGACAAAACCAACCTCTCCATCCTAGGGTATCCTACATCCAAACTTAGGCTACATAAGGGCCCGTCTAGACACAGACACCGGTCATTAATCCCTTCATTTCATCACCAGGTCACCTCTAAGTAGTCGTAGGTTCAGGTCATCCATTTTCCATTTAATTAACAGGTATAAAGCAATAACAAGGACATAAGAGTGATAGTAATGTAAAAGATAAGAGAAACCTCCAAATCAAGAGAATCAACGAGAATATCAAAGGTCCAATCCTAAATAATGGTCCACATTCAGGTCCAGGTTCATTTCAGTTAATTAGATCCTTAAATGAAGTTTCAAATGTCAAGGATGTTGTGTTTGGTGCTCCTGAACTTACCGGCATCTTCGACGACTTTTTTAAGGATCAAATTGTCGCCAAATCAAACCCCTAAACCCTACTTGGTGGTCCCCATGAGTCAAGGTTGAGCCACACCATTGACCCATGCTTGGCACATCAATGGAATTCTATTTGGATGGTCAATGGGCCCCATAACTGATCACAATCTTAGAAAAATGAAAACTGGAATTCACTATACACAGTGCATTCGGTCGACCGAGCACAGGGTTTGGTCGACCGAGTGCACTAGGAAATCAGGGTGTTGACTCCCAGGTCGACCCCAGTGTAGTGTGCTCGGTCGACCTCCTGGCTAGGTCGGTAGACCGCACACACTAGGGACTGTAGACAATCACCTAGCAAGCACAAACCACTGACTGAAATACTCTGTGTGCTCGGTCAACCTCCTGGCCAGGTCGGTCGACTGAGTGGCTAGGAGGTCGACTGAGTGCACATGAATCCAGAAGAAAAGCAGTCCTAGCTCTCAGTTATTGCCTAAAAATCCCTATGTTGTCGGTCGACTGAGAACACAATATTTCTGGTTTTGAATTAGAATGCCAACTCCCAGTTATCTCTGAGTTTTCTTGTGTGTTCGGTTGATCGAGCACAGGGTTCGATCGACCGAGCAAGCCGACCTGAGATTTTTCTCAGAAACTAACTAAGACTTGGATTTCTCAATTTGTAGTGTATTCGGTCGACCCGACCTCAGGTCGGTCGACCGAGTACACTTACCTGCAACAAAATTCTAGAAAACAAGATTTCCTCCTCTTCCATCCATTTCTCATCCAAACCATCTCCAACCACTTCAACACATCATATAAACAATAGAAACAGTAAAAGCATTTCAATTATCCACCATCCAACAATAAATGGGCCATTGATCTTCCAAAAGAGAAAAACCCATCCATTAATAGCCAAAATCCATAAACACAAGTTCAAAGGTAAGTCTAAGCATCCTAACATCATAGGAATGAAATTTCGGAATAAAAAATAGTAAACATGCATTCTATGCTAAGTGAGTATATTGCACTTGCCTCAAATCCGAATTTGCAAAGAAAAATAGACAAGAAGAAGCAATTCCAAGCTATCCAACCTCTAAGCCTTCTCACACCCAAGCCAATCCAATCTACAACTCCTAACACCCAATCCACAAGAGGACCAAGACTTAGAAAGGAAATCTAAGGAGAAAGGAGAAATTGAAAGGAAATTGAACTAAGGAAAGAGGGTTACCTTGATTTGTAGAAGAAGAAGAGATTGACAAGGGAGAATCCTTAGAAGATTGTAGCAACAATAGGTAGAAGATGGCCTCCTTCTCCTTTTGTAATTAGGGTTTGGAATTAGGGTTTGGGGAAATGAGATAAATGAGAGAGATAAGTTAGACTTGGGGTTTAATTCCATCTCATTTGCAATAGTTAGCTTATATAGGCTAGGGTTTGGACAATTACCAAAAAGGGCCTTTGGGGTAAAATAGAAATGAGGATAAGGACATGGGCATTTAGGTCTTTTGGTAGAGGTTCTAGAATGTTCTCAAGTGTGGAAAACCCCTCCTATAAAGTCTTATTTACTAGTAAGGGCCTCAACCATAGACTATTACAATTGGCACCCTATAAAACTTATAAAATACACAATAGTCCTAATTCTCATAAAATAGGCTAAAACCTAGGAAATTATCTATCCACCCTTACCAATCCCTATTAATTAGTACAATTATACTACTATTACTAAAATTAATAATATTCAAATTCAAAATGAGGGCCCACCAAGGGTGGGGTCTCACACACTTTCCGAATCTATCGGTGGCTGTCAATGGTAGCAACTTCTGGTGTTCTTGTAATGCTCGAGTATGAAGAGTCATTGACTGGTATGATTTCTAGGGCTTCTTCGAATTCAAATAGATTATCTCCACCGGATCCTGAGGATGTATCATTGATTGTTATAACCGAAACATCTTCAGGTGGGGTATGGCCGTCTGCCTGACCACTTTCTAACTCCGGTGTAAAAGTCATTGGAGTGGGAGCATCGTCTGGTTCACCTTCTTGCATAGAAGCAGCTAAGGTGCCATCGGAAGTACCATCTCGTTTACTCTCTTGAACTGCAACAACAGGGATTCTTAGAGTGCATTCTTTTCGGATTGTTTCCTTGATTTTGTTCTTGCACCAGGTTCAAAGGAAGAGGAGCAGATTGAGCAAGCCTTGGAACATCGGGCAATATTGCTAGACTGGTAGGCGCTCGGTGGTTGGATTCTTCATCCCCAACTATGTGTAGTGAATTTATGGTGGAAGTGGAAATAGAGGAGGATCTACCGACCATTCACTAGGTTCTGGATTTCTTGGATTATAAATCCTAACTTCTATCTTAGGGATGACTTCTTGATAGAAGAAAGGATCTGTGATGAAATCATTCTCATTTAGTATCTCATTTGAGAGATACTCATCTCCATCAGGCTCGTAGTTTTCGCCATCATTCTCTTGATTGATCATCATCATCATCTATGGGTGGTGGCATTGAAGGAGGAATTCCATCTTCATCATCGGAGTCCTCTAAGTAAGAGAAAGATGGATATCCCACTCTGGATATCCTATTACAATTGGGAATTTGAAATTCCTCCTTGATGGACCTGGCTTTCATCCTCTCCTTCTGCCCATGGGCTGCTGGGGTCCGACGGAGGAGAAAAGCAAACACCAACATTTTTTCTGTACGGGTATGCCCGATTTTCTATTATACTTAGAATTTGAAGTGGTTATTCAGAGATTCACCTTCACAAGTAGAAAGGAAATCAATCTTTTTTCTAACTTTTCAAATTGTATAAATATTTAAGAAAAGAGACAAGTTTTTTTTTTTGAATGCCGTAGGAGGCGATTTTTTGTTTGTTTGCCGTGAAAGTCGATTTTGCTGTAAAATGCGATTTTTGCCATGAAAGGCGATTTTGCTGTGAAAGGCGATTTACAAATCTTATCAATAATGAAAGACAAGAATTGTGATTTTTTTGTCTCTTTAAAAAATACAGAATATAATAGAAAAGTAAGAAAATGAATCTAACTTCTCAGGAGATTGTGGGGACTCGTTCAGATCGACGGTTGCAAGTCATGTATGGACTTCGCCGTCGTCCTTTAGATGAGAACGCATGATGCTTTGATTCTTTGGCTTGGCTCTAACTTCAGATTTTTAGAGGATAAGGACAAAGGGGAGGTCCTATAGCCAATAGAAAAAACCCAGTAAACAGGCTGAAAAGCCGTGTTTAGGCCATGTTGGATAGAAGGAGAGAGAGCCTTGCCTTGGGGGGGTGGCCCCCCAAGGGACTTTGATCACCTTGTGGCGTTGTAGCAGAGTTTCTTCAGGATTTTCTAGCTCTCTCTGTGTCTGTGTAGCCCTTTGTGTGTGATTGCTCTAGGGTTTTCGGATCGATCCTGGATTTCTTGGAATGACCCCCTTTTATAGGCTTTTGGTAGCCATGGAGTGGTTTATGAGCATTGATGGCATTGATGAAAGGATTGATGGCATTGATGCACCATGATGGGAGGAGTTACAAGTTTTTATTTCTTGATTTTGTAACTCCTTTTTCTTGGCTTGTGATTGGCTGATGGAGAATGATGGGCATTTAATCACCTTTAATCTCCATGATGAGGGGAGTTTCATGATTTATTGTCATGATTACTTGGACTTGTAACTCCTTTTTCCTTGAATCTGATTGGGCCGTCCAAAATAATGAGTTAATGACCGCTTTAAGTTTTCATAAAATGGGTCAATTAATAGCATTAAGTGGTCGCCAGGGCATTTGAAAAGTCGCGGGCCATACCGTGTCTTTTGGAATTCTTCTTGTGACAATCGCTGATGGATCCACATGTTGTTTGATGTCAGATGGAGATGCAACTTCAGACATTGATTGGTGCCAGCGGGCCGGTGACATCTGTCTTGTCGATTTCTCGATCTATCAGACAGAAACTGTACTTTCTTGGTCAGCCAGTTGGCAATCTTGGAGTGGTTAATGATGATTTCATGCTCTTGACGGCGGATCCAAAATGTTGATGAAGATTAGTCGATTCCAAGCATCAAGAATTAGATTTTCAGAAAATCACAGGGGCTGGAATTCTTGAAAAGCAAAAAAGATCAGAAAACGGGCCACTCGACGGAAATCTGGCGACCTGGATTTCCAGGGTCACCGGTGACCATGCACTCAGGGTCACCGGCGACCATGGGGCAAGGTCGCCGGTTACCATGGGCTATGGTCGCCGGCGACCATGAGGGTTTTTCCCATTTTGGTCGCCGTTTTTTGGTCGTTTCTCCGATTTTTTTATTCTTTCTTTTATTCTATATTTTTCTTGACATTTTTCTCATTTATTGACTTTATTTACCTGAAGAAAACTTGACGAGAAGTAGCACAAACCGGAGCACAAAGTTTCCTATTTTTTGAAAAAGCCGAAGACTTTGTAGTCGATTTTCCGTCAAGAGTCGAAACTAGGTTAAACGATGTCGGAATGACCCGAAATTTGAGGTGAAGCCTCCTGAGTAGTATATAGGACCAACCATGGGCTTTTATTTGAGTTTTGAAGCCGTTTGGGGTCTCGTCCCTGCCAGACTTGATTTTGCCGCGAGGAAGATGTCGCGCTTTGATGTATGGTCAATCGATGTCCGATTGTCCTAAAATTTGACAGGGAGCCTATTTGAGTCATTTTGAGAGGATCCATTAGCTCCGATTCGGATGTCATGGTCTTGGGAGGCTTGATTTTGTTTCAGAGCATCAAAGTCGGGTCAAACGTCGTCGGAATGACCTGAAATTCAACGTGTAGTGCTTTCGGAGCATGTTAAAGCCACCCTTGTGCTCTGTTTGATGAGTGACGGCCTCGTTGGTTCTCGCCGCCGAAAGGCTTGATTTTGCTGCTCGAGGGTTGATGGAGGGTCAAATGTTGTCGGTTTGACTTGAAACTTGACAAGGAGCCTCTCGGGGGTATTTTCAAACCATCCGTAGACTCTGATAGAAGTTTTGATGTCTTGGACACTATCACCGCTGAGAGCGCTTGCTTAGTTGTTGGAGGAGTGAAGTTAGGCCAAATGATGTCGGAATGGCCTGAAACTTCATGTGTACCCCGCTTTTGGCTGTTTTGAAGGATCTTGCAATTTTTGTTTGATTCTGACAAGATCTGATGCTTACTTGAAGTAGCATTGCCTGTTTGTAGTAGGATGCGGCTTCATGTGACTTCTTGATGTTGAGGAGGCAATGTGACTTTTTTTTTGTGTCAACAAATGCCCCCTTGAGGTACAACGACGAGTAGCTTTTGGAGTCGATGTGCCTTGAAGAGAAATTTGAAGGAGAGCTTCTGACTTGACCAAGAATCTTGAGCATTTTTTTTTGAATTGGTCCAATCAACTCAAAAGAGGCATGTAACCATTTTTTGTATGCTCTCGGTATGAGGGATTTTTTTTATTAAAAGCCGCTTTTAGTGCCTAGGTGGTCAAACCTGGCTCATATGGGCTAACCTATGGGACCTTAAGCTTTGAAGATGGCTTAGATCTCATATGGTGTCATTATGTAAAGAATATCTAAAAATATCTCTTTTGGGTAGAGAATATCTAAAAATATCTTTACTTGGAGAGAATCTCTCAAGTTTCCTTTTTTTTGGGAGAGATTTTCTCATTCCCTTTCTTTTTCGGAAGGTTGCTAATTTTTAAGCACTTACCTCCTTTCTTTTCTCCTTGTTTCCTCTTTTGGTTTGCTCTCTTATATAAAAGCAAGGGGATGTTGGATCTTTTGCTCCATTGCTTTCTTTTTGCAAAATCCTTCAAGAGTGCTCCAAGATCAAGAACTTCTCTTCAAAGATCTTCAAGTTCTCCTTCTTCTCCATCCATGGCTTCAAGTAAGTTTTCTTCCTTCACAAGAAACTCCATGTAGAAGTAGAAAAAGTTTCTTTCTCTTCTTTTCTTTTCTTTTATTTTCTTTTATTTTCTCTTTTTTTTGTTTTTCTTTTCTTTTCCACGTGTTTTTTTTTCTCTGTTTTTTTTTTACATGTGCCCCCTCGTTTTTTTTCTTTCATTTTTTTTGCTCATGGTTTTTCTTCTTATATTTTTTTTTCTTTCTCTTTTTTTTTTCAGCACGTTTTTTTTTCTTTCTCCTTTTTTTTTTGTGCTTCTTCTCTGTTTTTCTTTTTTTCTTCTTTTGGTACGTATCTGTCCGTACGGCCCTGTGGCCATGGCCACGGCCTGTGGGCCAGCCCTTTTTTCTTTTTCATCATGATAATGAGGTTATGCAATCTCAAGATGTTCATGCGTTTTTTTTTTCTTTTTTGTTTTTTTTTTTGCATCAAGATAGAAGGCTAGAGTCTCTAGGTCAAGCCAACATGATTTTTGACTTGGACAAAGTTTGATTGGTTTTGACCAAGTTGGGCTGGAATTGGTCAAACTTTGGTTAAGGTTTTCCCAGCATCTAATGCATGATGATTTTCTTTGATGCATGATTTTTATTAAATTGATTTGGAAGCATGATGATGCATACCTAGAAATCTTTTGCAATTTTTCAGATTTGGAGCTTGCAGCAATGTTGAGCCCTTCCATAGTCATGTGGGATTTTGAGGAGCGTTGCAAGTTTTGGAGTTTGGAGCTCGCAGCAATGTTGAGCCCTTTTCCAGTTTTGCGGAAATTTGATAAGACTGGCTTGATCTCGTAGCAATGTTTGAGTTCAAACCTTCTTTGAGAATCTTCCATTGACTATGAGCTTGCAGCGGTGTTGAGCTCATCTTCAAGCTTCCTATCTTTTTCGGGGTGTTTCCCTTTTCTTCGGAATTGTCCCAGAACCATGCCAAAATTTTGTTAGAACTTTTTAGCAAAATTCTGTCATTTTGATGATTGATTTTTGTTTTTCTTTCCATCCTTTGCAGGTAGTTCTTCCAGAACAAACAAGGGTAAGGGGCCTGTTACTGACGCACCTCGTCGGTCTGCCAGATCTTCTAATGCGGCCGTTCAGCAAGCCTGGGAGAAGGTCCAGTTTGTTGAAAAGAACTTGAACGAGTGTGATTCTCTCAACCATGATGAGATGAGACAGCGATTGATCGCTCTCAAGGATGAGGAATTCTATAAGATTGCGCTAAGCAGCCGTCCTTGGGTCACGGACGATTAGAGCATTGTGCCCAAGCCTACCTTTTTCTTCGGTGATGCAGTCCCTGACGACTTGACATCCCAAAGGAGATGTTTTCAATTCTCTTACACGGCAGATGGTGAGGAGAGAACTATTTTTACCTGGTCGACCTTCGATCGAACCATCTCGATTATGAGTCTTTCTCCCACATGCCCTAAGAGGGAAGATCCTCCGAGCTGGGTGAAGAGGACCAATGTGATTGAGACCGGGGTTTTTGTTGGCGGCCCTTCCAGTTATGCAAAGAAGTCGCCTGTACGTATGGACATGTTGATGCCAGCTAGTTGCTCCAAGGTTCTGATCATCCATCGGTCGATTTGAGACCTGTGGGCCTTGGCATTTTTCGGGGTGATGGCAGCAATTGGGTGAAGCCTTTTTGACTTCGTGGCCATTTCAGTGCCGACTCAAGCTGGGAATCATGGACTGATCACACCCTAAACGTTGGTGGGGCCATTCTGCGGGTGGCCGAGATTTTTGACGCGGTTTGTACTTTTCGGCGAACCGTGGTTTTCTCCGATGAGGCTTTCATGGCCATGCTGGAGTCATTCCTTCCACAAACCAACACCTTCATTATTACAAACGGTGAGATTGGTTTTTCTTTGAAGGAATTGAGCGCCATCACCGGGCTGCCTATCCTCGGCAAACTCTATGAGGAGTTCATGCCTATTAACAGCGTCCTTGAGGAGCAGTATGAGGAGTTTAGGCTTTTGTACTTTCAGCTCGTCACCTTCTATGATTTTTTGAAGGAGAAGGAGGGCTCGAAAGTCAGGTGCAGCAGTTGGAAGAGTTGTAGCTTCAACTTTTTTGACAGCGAGGAATCTTCTGATAGTATGGCTCAGGATGCTAGGGTTAAACATCCATGTTTGAAGAAGATCTCCGCCATGCAAGAAGACTTGAATAAATTCTTCGCAAGTACAGACGCCATTTTTCCTGACATTGCATTGCTGAGAGATCTCGCTGTTTACCTCACTTATTGGCTGGGTGAGGCTGTTTTTTCTGGAGGAGATGGAACGCACATTAGGCAGCATTGCATTTTTCCAGCTTGTCGGATTGCATTCGGGGAGCGGCTGGCTTTGGTGCCTGCTCTTTACTCTTATTTGTGTATCGAACTGCAGGCTGCTACTTTTTTGGTTCGGCTTGGGCTCCCTATGAATAGAGTATTTTCAGCCCATATTTTCTATTCATGGTATGTATACCACTGTCCTAGCTTCCATCAGTTGGGAGTTGCACAGGATGATGACCCTTTCATGATTTGATTGGCTAGAGGAGTAGCCGTTTCCAAATCTCTTTTGTCTGCCCGTTTGAGAATCCGACGGTTCAGCGACGTCGAGATTAGGCAGTCTTCAGTGAAGCTTTCTCCGGGTCTGCGGAAGAAGGCTTTTGATTTTGGTGTCTCCTGTGATTCCACCAGGGCAGGGTCGGGAAGACACTATGCTTTGACAAACGCAGAAAAGAGATGGCTTTTCAACATATGGGTTGGTACGATGGTGTACCGTAGACATCTTTTCGTTGATATTCGGTCGTATGTCCCTTCGCGTTTTGCGCTGCAGCTTGGCTTCTCTCAAGGCGTTGTTGGAGTGCTTTCGAGCATGGTGAAGCGTTTTGGAGGTTTGCAGGACGGGAGGAATGCATGGGCTTTTTACAGTGCGGAGGACACTACTGCCATGATTTCCTATCCTGGTTGCTCACTTTCTGGACTGTTGGCTTCACGAAATGGTTCGCGGAGAGCTTTTCAGTGTACCGAGGGCTTTCCAAGAAGGAGCTTGATGTCAAGCAATCTCTTAGGAAGGGTCTTGGCAGATCAGATGGTGTCCGACGAGAGGAAGTTTTGGCTTTCCTTTCTGGAGAGAAGCATAAGATAGGCTTTTTCGGTGAACAGGACGTCATCAGATCAAGAGCTGCACAAGGGATTCCTGGTGAGGTCTTGAAATAGCTAGAGGAGGAGGCCGAGATCGGCGCTTGGATGCAAGCGGAGCACACAAAGGCTTCCATGAAGTCCACTATGAAAAGTAGACCATCCGGTGAGGACTCTAGTGAGAGACCTGATTTTGATAGTGGGGCAGGTTCTTCGAGCAGACCGACCCACAGAAGTAAAAGGAAGAGAGGACAACGCAGTAATATGAGATGGCACAAAAGTCCTCCCGATCTGGAAGTTCCTCTCACCATTACTAAGGAGGTGTCTGGAGATGCTTACGAGCCTCCAGAGAAGAGGAGCCGAGATGAGGAGACGACTGGTATGATTCTCCTTCTTTCTGTCTACGCTTCTTTTTGTTTATGAGAGATTTTTGTTTTGTTTTGTTCTGCTGCTTTTTTTTTTAAATTTTTACAGAGGACGATGATTTGGTGATGCGCGCGGTTCTGGCCGACAAGGCGATGACAGATCCAGTCGTGGCATTTGAGGAAGAGCCAAGAGGCTCTGGAGTGATTCCAAAACCTTCACTTGGTATGATTTCTTTTGTTTTTCCTCCTTTTTTTTGTTTTTGTGCTGTCATTTGCTAACATGTTGTTTTGTTTTCTTGTTAGCTAACTTGCCAGAGGATTCTGACGACTTCGAGCCATCCATGGATGCAACCTTTGACGATGCTTCGGATGAGCTCATGGAAGCAAAAAGTATTCCACCGGTCATCGAAGAAGGTATTTTGTAATAATAATCTCGATATTGATTTTTGACAAGATCATATTCATACATTTTCGTCTTTTATTGACAGATTGTGAAGCAGCAAGAGAAGTTCCTCCATCTTCTTTAGGGCCAGAACAGGAGATACCTGCAGCCGATCTAGAAATAGGGGCTTCTTCTACTAGTTTCAACGCGGCAGGTGTGAAACCTTATGATGAGTCAGCTTCTTCAATTGTAAAGAGCTTATTGATTACTCCTCCAACGGGGCATGACATGAGCAGTCGGGCACCAGAGCATGGCGAATCCTCATTTGGGCCGCACCTTCAGTATGCAAAGAAGGTGTTAAAGAGCGGTTTGAGCTCATGGGTCGAGACTCTCTCTTCTGGTCACTTGGAAGCTGGTTTTGGCATGATCAAGCATGAGCATGACATTTTTGCTGATAGCGAAGAAGTCAGTCTGGACATTGCAAGTGCCAAGGCTTTTGTTGATGAAGTCATTGCTTTGGGAAACAAGTGGATTGAGACCAAGAGTTTTCCCAAATGGTGACTTCTTTAATGAGATGTTTGTAAAGCCTTCCGGCGAGGTCAAATCTGAGCTAAATAAGATCTCGCGGACTCCGAAGCAGCTCGTTCGGGAGAGGAACGTTACCGAGTTGGCCATCATTGAGCTAACACAAGACCTGATCTCGCGGACTTGGAAGCAGCTCTTTCGGGAGAGGAACGTTACCGAGTTGGCCATCATCGAGCTAACACAAGACCTGATTCGCCTTGATAAGGAGGTTGTGGAGGCTAGGCATTGTCTTGAGCTTTTGGAGGAACAAGCTGCTGCCAAATGGACAACCATTGTGGAAGCTCATGCTAAGGAGGGGACTCTGATTTGCCAAGTTGAGGAGGCTGACAGCAATCTCCGAAGGAAGACTCAGGAATATGAGCAATGACAGATTCTCTGGGAAGAACTTCCTCGTGCTGCAGATGGGTCGAGGCGTTCTGTCGCATTTTATGGAAATGTTTTGAAGAAGCGTAGCCTGAAAGCTTTGGAGGCTAAGGCCAAGAGTCTGCTTGAAGAGTTGAATTTTTGGTTGAAGACCATGTTAGACTGAGCTCCTGAGTTGTAACGAACTCCTTTTCTTCTCTTTTTTTGGTACCTCCATGTATAAACATTTTTGGTACTATATATTTTTTTTGTATTCCTTCCTTTCACTTAAATTATTTTTTGATGAAAAAAATTTTATGCAAGAGCTGAATGGGAATGTTTGTTTGAGAATTTAATCAAAAGGTTGTCATTTTGTGAAAATCTTTTGTCAAAGGGTTGGTTTTGGGCATAAAAGCCAAATTTTGTGGCGAAAGCCTGGTTTTTGATGGCTTAAAAGCCGAATTTTGGGTTGGCATGGAAGCCGAATTTTGGGGCATAAGAGCCAAAATTTGTTTATGGCATGGGAGCCAAAATTTGTTTGTGAGATGGAAGCCAATGTTTTTGAGATGGCATGAAAGCCGAATTTTTGGAAATGGCATGAAAGCCGAAATTTTGAGATGGCATGAAAGCCGAATTTTGAATTGGCATGAGAGCTAGGTTTTGTGGCATAGAAGCCGATTTTGTTTGTGGCATGGGAGCCAAAATTTGTTTGTAAACCAAGTTTTGTTTTGTTGGCATGAAAGCCTATTTTTGCGGCATGGGAGCCGAAATTTGTTTTTATTTTTGGCATGGGAGCCAGATTTTTTGAAAACGAAGTTTTGTTTTGTTGGCGTGGAAGCCATTTTTTGATTTTTTGGCGTGAAAGCTGGATTTTTGGCATTTATAGCAGATTTTGGCGTTGATAACCGGATTTTTTTGGTGTGGCATTGATAGCCGGGTTTGGCGTTTATAACCGATTTTTTTGGCATTGATAGCCGGGTTTTGGCGTTGATAGCCGGACTTTTTTTTTTGTGGCATTGATACCCGGGTTTGGCTTTTATAGCTGATTTTTGGCATTTATAGCCGATTTTTTTTTTTATTTTCAAAATGCAGGTATCGACCAAAGGTCTCCTCCCTGCTGAATGGTCTTGCAAGTATCGGTGGAATGTCGCTTCCTTGCTCATTCGATTGCGAGTATCGATGGAATATCGCCTCCTCGCGGATTGGGGTGCAAGTATCGACTGGACGTTGCTTTCTTGCTTTTTCAAAAAATTCTGGTTTTGCGGGTACCAACTGAATGTTGCTTCCCCACGATTTTTGAAATTTGAGGTTTTGGAAGTATCGAATGGGGTTCGCATTCTTCCGATTTTTGGGTTAGCGAGTATTGATTGAGCGTCGCTTCCCCGCAGTTTCTAAAAACCATTTTTGTTTAAAGACACGAGGGTCGTAAATTTTGACTCAAAACCATTTTTTTTGTAAGAGTCGGGGCGGACTAGAGTGGAAATTCTTGAGTCTTGATTTTTGTTTCAAACCATGAATTTTGGGTTCAAGGATCGAAAATTTTGGTCAAGTCTGGGAAGAGGCTCCTAAACTTGGATTTTTGGTTTTGATTTTTTTTTTGAACAATGAAACGATGAAAGTAAGCATTGATTTTTTTTTTTTTTAGAAATTTCAACATAAGGATGAAAATTTCAAAAGGGATGGGTTTGGTGAGCAAGTACTTAGGAATAGGCTTTGGCAGGATAGGCATCGCTCTGACCCGTTGGAGGAAGTCTTCAAGGGTAGTACCGCTTCAAGAACTTGTCATTGATGGGCAATATACATCTGTCACCTTCCATGTTTAGAAGAGTATATGCACCGTTGGAGAAGACTTTGTCAATGACAAAGGGCCCCTCCCATTTTGGTTCGAATTTGCCTTTGGAATTGTGGGCAAAGACTATGAGTCTTTTTACAGCAATGACCAAGTCACCCTTTTTGTAGGCGCGTTGCCTGACCTTCTTGTCGAAAGATCCTGTCATGGGTGCTTGGTACAGCTCAATGCTTTGTAGGGCTTCAAGCAGTCTCTCATTGAAATTATCCAGCTCTTGGAGTCTCAATTTCACATTGCTTTCTTGTGTCATGTCATTTTGCAAATATACCCTTAAGAAAGGAATTTATACTTTCAAAGGGACAACAACTTCACATCCATAGACCAAGGAGAATAGTGTGCCATGGGTTGGTCCTTGAAACATGGTTCGATAGGCCCACAAAGCTTCTAGTAGTTTGTCACCCCAGTCTCTTTTGTGACTAGAGACTATTTTCTTGAGAATTTTGCAGAGTGTCTTATTGAAGGCTTTTGCTAGTCCGTTCGCTGCTGGATTATACGGAGTCGAAGGACAACTTTGAATTTTGTACTTGTCGCAGAACTTGTAGAATCCGTGGTCCTGGAATTGTGGTCCGTTATCATGGACGAATCTTTTAGGTATGCCGAAGGGACAAATAATGTCGGTGCGCAAGAATTAAAGGACTGATGAAGTCTTCATTTCGCTGAGTGCAAATGCTTCCGACCACTTGGAGAAATAATCCGTAGGGGCGAAGATGAAGCGATGACCTTTGCTTAATGGGGGAGAGATAGGACCTATGATGTCCATACCCTAAGCTTCAAAAGGCTATGAGATTGCTGTAGGATGTAGCCATTCTGGAGGCATGTGGACATAATCTCCATGAATTTGGCATTGCTGGCAGCGCTTAGCAAATTGCATTGCGTCAGCTACCATAGTAGGCCAATAATAACCTAACCTTTTTATCTGATCGTAGAGCTTAGGACCAGCCTGATGGGCTCCACAAAGACTAGAATGTACTTCTTTGAAAGTTTCCTCGGCTTCTTGTTGCGACAAGCAGCGTAGAAGTACTCTGTTGAAGGATTTTCTGTAAAGTATATTTGAAGGAATATCCAAATGAAAGTTTAGGGTACGTCTTTGAATGCTTACCCGTTCTTTTGGATCTTCAGGTATGATTTTGAACATAATGTAATCAATGAACGGATCCCTCTGTCGCCGATCGGAGGTTTGGGGATGGATATCCGATTTCCAACCACTTGGTGGTATTCAGCAACTGCTTGGTGTGTGTTAAGAGGAGGGAGAATTCTTCTTTGACACACTGTAATTTGCATGTTTTCCCCTTTTTGGATTGTCATAGATGCGGCGAGTCCGGCCAGGGCATCTGCACGGATGTTTTCACCTTTGAGGATGTGGGTGATGTGACAGATGTCGAACTTTTGTCGAAGCGATTGTTCCTTGTTGTAGTAAGGTAACAAATCGGGCTTCCTGACCTCAAATTCCTAATTCATCTGGTTGACGATCAGTTGAGAGTCCCCAAAAGCTTCCAGCATGGTGATATCGGATTCGAGGGCGAGTTCCAATCCTACAATCAGGACTTGATACTCAGCTGCATTGTTTGAACATAATTCTAGTAGCGAGAAAGCGTGTGGAATCATGTATTTGTCAGGGCTAACAAAGAGGATACCAATTCCCGATATCTGGTTTCCTTTTTCATTTGTCCTAGTTGCGCCGTCAAAGTACATGTCCCAGGAAGCATTTGATAAGGAAGTTTCCACGTTGTAGACAGGTTCGTATGGGAGATCATCCCTGAGTGGAGAATCTTTAGGCAATGGGTGCCCTGCGAGAAAGTCTGTTAGAGCTTGGCCTTTAATTGCCTTTTGTGGTACATACCTAATATCAAACTGCGATAGAAGGGTGGACCATTTTGCCATTCGGGCATTGAGATAACCTGCTTTTGTGACAAGGACCTTTAAGAGATTGATCATCGAAATCAGGTAAACTGTGTTGGACAGCAGGTAGTGACGTAGCTTTTGTACGGTAAATATCACTGCAAGGCATTCTTTTTCGACTGGGGAGTAGCGATGCTCTGCACCTACCAACATGCGACTAAGGTAATATAGAGCAGCTTTTTTTCCCTCGTCGTTTTCTTGTGCGAGTAGAGCACCCAAAGAATAGTCGAGAGCTCTTGTGTACAAGATGAATGGTCTTCCAGTTGTGGGGGCAACCAACATTGGAGGTTTGGTCAGGTATGTCTTGATGTCTTGAAATGCGGCTTCACATTCAGCATCCCAAACAAAGTCCACACCTTTCTTCATTAGGCAAGAGAATGGACGGCACTTCCCTGACAGATTGGAGATGAACCGTCGGATGTATACCAACCTTCCTTGAAGCCCTTTTAGTTCTCTTAGGGTCCTTGGAGATGGCATTTCTAGGATAGCCTTGACTTAGGTGGGGTCAAGTTCTATTCCGGATTTCCGAACTATGAATCCGAGAAACTTACCTGATGAGAAACCGAAGAAGCACGTTAGTGGATTCATCCACAGTTTGTGTTTGCGAAGTCGGAGGAAGACTTCTCGAAGATCGTTGAGATGGTCTTCTTTTGACGGTGAGGTCGTCGAGATAACATTCGATCGTCTTGTCCTACATATCTTGGAATATTTTCATCATAGCCCTCTGATATGTTGCACCAGCATTTTTCAGACCGAATGGCATGACAGTGTAGCAATACACGCCAAATGGAGTCTGAAATGATGTATGTCTTTCATCTTTAGGATGCATCATTAGCTGATTGTAGCCAGAGAATCCATCCATGAATGTCATTCGCTCAAATCTGCAGGTGTTGTCAATCATCACCTCCGGTATGGGGAGCGAGAATTCATCTTTAGGGCATGCATTATTCAGGTCCCTGTAGTCGATACAGACCCTTATCTGCCCAATTTTCTTTGTCACAGGGACAATGTTGGCCAACCATTTAGGATGCTGTTCCTCATGGATGAAGCCAACGCTTTTAAGTTTTTTAACTTCTTGTTCAATTTTGTCCATCACATCAGGACGGAATCTTCTTTGGCCTTGTTTGACAAGCTTGATTTCTTTTTGCAAGTTGAGTTTGTGGACTGCTACTTTGGGGTCTAAGCCGGGCATTTTAGCATAAGACCATGCAAAACAATCAATGAACTCGCAAAGAAAAGAGATATACTCGGGTAACTCATCATCCTTTATATTCTTGCTTATGAATACAGGAAGTGGGTTATCAGGTATTCCCAAGTCTATCTTTTGAACAGGATCTTCTGTTGGAAGGTTTGAAGGTGAACCTTCCTCCACAATATTTTCGGAGGCTTCCAACTCAACAAGACCTTCTGAAGTTTCAAAGGCATTTACAGACCAAGGCTCTGCTTCTGTCCATGGGTCTTCTTGATCGGTACTCTTCTCAAGACTTGCAATGAGATGATCCCAATCACCTGTTGAAACTAGGTCGAAGTAGGGTACTTCTTTTGGAGATGATGGTTCTTCTAGGTCAGAAAACTCGCGTCTGTGTCATCGGACAATTCCTTTTCATTGTCAGAGAAATCGTACCGATTGAATGAGCCTCCTGGATCCTTGACGGGTGACTCTTCAAAGAGATATCCAGGGAGATCAATGTCTTCATGGACATGAGATGTTGAGGCTTGGTCGGCAAAACAACTTTGTAGCCCTTGTGTCAATTGTCTCATGGGAGTGTTAGGATCATTCCCCAACCCGTACGAAGACTTGTCTTTATGATGGTGGAGTTTCCAGTCTTCCGGTTGGCTTTTGGTGGGTTCCAATGGTGTGAGAATACCAAAGCCACCTCCCAAATCGGTTCGATTCTGAGCATCGTAGCCCATTTTCCTCATGATAGCTTGTGCCATTTGACTATATAGGGATCGTTGAGGCATACCTTCGTTTTGGAAAGGTTTAGGTGGAGGATTTGATGAAGATACTCCTAATTTGTGATAGAAGATTGTTTTTTCTCCTGTCGAAGTTGCCAGAACGACGAAGGAAGCAGACGTAGGGTCTTATGCGTCAGCAAGTGTCTCCAATGGAATGAAAGCAGGCTGAACTTGCTGAGTATCAGCTTGGCTTGATGCTGTGTTGTCTTCTGGCTCTGAATCCGAATCTGTGTCATGCATAATAGACACAAAGGAGACAACAAACTTGCCCCCAACTTTTTGTTTTGTCTTCTTTTCTTTGGTGGTGGTTACCAAAGGCTTTAAAGATTTGAGAGAGACAACGAAGGGAGAATGACTGCTCTCTTTAGATTTGTTAGAAGGTTTGTTATTTTCTGATGATTGCTGAGGAGCCTTGCCCTTATCTTTCTGGAGATTTTTGGCAAAGGGTGTTGTTTTTTCCTCCTTTTCTTCTTTTTCATTTTTATACATCTGAGCATCTGCAAAATGGACGTCTTTGCCTTTGAAGGGCTTTTTTTCTGCAAACACTCGATGTATTAAGCCGTCGTTGCCAACAAACTTGATGCACTGATGTAGAGTTGAAGGGACGACACCATTCTAGTGTATCTAGGGGCGTCCAAGAATGATATTGTAGCATGAAGGGGTCCTTATTGCATATACAGTGACTTCAGAAATTAGATCACCGATTTGCAACTTCAACCTGATTTTGCTGATAGGCTTTTGAGCGCTCCCATCATATCCAAAGATGGATACAGACGTGTGACTTAGCTTGCTAGGTGGGATGCCCAGTTCTTTAAGTGCCGAAGTAGAGATGAGGTTGAGTGCAGAACCCGGGTCGATCTGGACTCTATGTACTGGCATCTCTTTGACATACCCGTGAAGTACAAGGGTTGGTTGTGCTTTGTCTCGCCTAATAGGAGGTCATCTTTATTGAAAGGCAATTGTTGCACTTGCTGCTTTCTAAACCGAGAGGCATTCAATGCTTGATCCCTCAGTTTTCTTCTTTTCTCCCTTTGAGGAAGTACTTGATTTTTTGACCCTATAGTCCAGGCATGTTTGTTGACATTTGCATTCAGCCTTTGTAGTTCTGAAATGAGACAATCACGAGTTTGTGGAGACATTCGTAATAAGTCAAGGATGTGCAGTCGTGCAGGAATGTGTTTGAAGTGCTCAATCAAGTTGTACTTGAAAGCCTCCTTCAGGCCGGTATTTTCCTTATTGTTACCACTTGGTGCGTTTACAACTTGCTTTTCCGAAGAATTTACATAAGAAGAAGGTTGGTTGTAATTTTTATGTTAATCCCGGCCAGAGCGGGTACCTCTACCAACTTCAAGAGCTTCTAGAGAAAGGTCCTCTTTCGAAAGATCACTCTCGGGATTAAGGGGTTGATCCTTGTCATTTGCTGAAGACGTCTCTGTAGCAGTATTGCCGTCTTCAGTGATCGCGTTCCACGGAGCATTTTTCGAGAACAAGTCTTGAACAGCATCCAGTAACTTTTCTTCCTTGTTAAGTAATTTATCGGTCCAGACATCATCTGTAAGGTTGGGCATCTGGTACCAGTTGACCGGATTTTCATTGAAGAAGACTTCATTGGTAGTAGCTTCTTCAAGATGATCAGTCGGAAGCGGCTTGAGTTCCGATGTCACAGTTTCAGGAGACGAAGGCTAAGAAGATGATATCTCAGTGGAAGTCACCTGAGAAGATATAGCTCCGGAAGATATACTACCAGTTAGGGAGTACGTGTCTTCGGCAGATGAAGCTTCAAAGGCACTATCATCCTGAGTTATCGTATTGCAAGTTATCCCGATAGGAGATGCCCCCTCCATAGTTTCATTTATGTAATGAGGTCGCATGAAATCACCAAGGGTGAATTTTCTTATCACCTTTGAAGCCTTGGAAAGGAATTCTTCCATTGCCCCTAGTGAAGCAGTGGAAGAGGTTTCTGCCTTTTCAGCGACTTTTTGTTTTGGTTGAGTCTTCTCCTACTGTTTGAGCTTGCGGAGTTGTCTCTTGGCTTGCCTTCGCTATTGAGCAGTCGGCTTTGTTTTGATGATCTCCCAATTTTCATCTTCCAGGAGATCGAGATGCACCCATATGGGTTGTCCATTTGGTGTTGGGTATGGGACCAACTGTTGGGACGTTTGAGCCTTTTTTATCACCTTGAATGAAGTAGTGATCTTCTCCTTTGGTGACTTTTGCCCACAGACACCATGTTAACGGAGGCAGATCCATAGTTTTTATCAAAGGTGATGACTCTATTTTTCCACATCTCGTTGATCTTCTCTCTCACAAAGAAGCATTATTGAGAGGGTGTGAGACCATCTGGTGGTATGGACAGTACCGAGGATCATTGGTTTTGCCAACATCTCTCGGTCTTTTGGGCTTAGGCAAGGTGAGTTTGCCATTTGCTAAGAGAGCCCCAAAGATTTCTTCAACATCTTCATCGAACTGGTATTTCTTCTCTACACGTTCTTTGAAGGCATCAGATAGTTCAGGTCTTTTACTTGCAGCTTTGTTTTTAGGCTTCTTTGGCGGCTGAGGAGCTGACTTGGTTTGCACATTAAGAACCTCCTTTTTCTTTGATTTTGAGGTTGTAATGGCAGTCAGCTTTTTCTTCGATGATTTTTGACTGTTGAGGTCTTAATCACCATTTCAGCCTCCATGGATGCTTTCAGGAGTTCTCCCAGGTTTTTTGATTTGTTGCCGATGATCATGGAGCGGATCCTTACTCTCATGTTGTTACGGCAGATGTCGACTAGCGATGCTTGTGGCAGTACATCTAAGTACTTGTACGCCATCGCCTTCCACTTGTGAATGAAGTCGTATGTTGACTCATTCTCTCCCTGTTTTAGGCTGCAAAGCTGTGCCATAGTAACAGAACGATCCTCACCTTTGAAGTGGGTCAGAAAGCTTGTCTCTAGCATGGCCCAGTTTTGGATGGAGTCCTCCGGGAGAGTGGAGTACCAATCAAAGGCCGTACCTTTTAGGGTACTTGCAAAGAGACAGATCTTGAGAGCATCTTGGTCCGCGATAGCTCCCGTCAGGATCTTGGAGTGGATGGCATGTTGTCTAGCTGAACCTTTCCTCGTATATGTCTAGAGAGTAGGTTGTTTGAATTTTGCAAGGAACGAAACCGAGTCCATCCATAGGCGATAGGGTGGCTTGATCCCATGCTCCTTTAGTGTATCCTCTTCTTTTGCTTTGGCGGGGATATCGTCAACGCCTTTTTTGGTAAGGGCGCGTAACTCATTGGTTTCCTTATTAACCTCGTCGTCTTGATGACTCGGAGGAGCTTCATTGTTAGGTGGACGCTGGAAAGTGAGAAAGAGGTTTTCCATCAGAGCCTCAGTTCTCTGCTGTCTTTGCTCCAACTGCTGGATGCGTGCAGTTACGTCATCATGCGGTGGAGGCTACTCAGCATTTGTAACCAGGACGTTCATCCTTCGAGAATCGAATGAATATATCGTCTTAGTAACTGAGCTGGAGCCCATTCTTTTGGACGAAGAGTCCGAGGAGTGGTACTCCGATGTCCTTGGCTTGAAGGAGGGGAGGGTGTTGGGATTGGTGTATGCCCTAAAGCCCACTACCTGCTTTTTTCTCTCTGTTACTGGATATTTATTGGTTATATATATTGGAATGATTCTTTCTCTATAAACATGTGTATATGTATGGTTGTGTGTAAGGCCCATTGTTTTCTAATAATTGAATCAGGTGTGAAGTGGCTTCACACAGATAGGTCTGATTCATGGATATTGGAAACAACAGATTTGTTCATAACTGAAAGATGGAGTTGGGCACTTCATCTTGGTATAAGTTATAATGAGATACTCTCCTATATAGGGTGACATACCTAAGTCACGGGAGGGTTTTCCCGGATCTATCTCATTAGTGCATGTGTCATGCATTGAACAGGACCATTGAAGGTGTGATCTCTAAAATAGTACTATCACAGAGAGAGATCAAATCACCTCATGCTACTAAGTGACCGGTGTTCTTAATCTTGAGCATTTGTGGATGAACTGACGAAGTCAAGTTCTTGTGCTTTAATTCACTATGGGTGAGATTCTTTTCTTGGGTCAACAGCTCTGTGAGTTAGGTACTCGGGCTTGATCAGTTGGGACATGCAAATGCAATATAGAATCTATGCCATCTACTGATGGATTGATCGTCCCCTTAGAATTATCCGATTGATCATCAAAATCTAAGATCTTAGTATATGGATGTTCCATATTGATATTGAACTTGTGGGTCGCTCCTGGGATCAAGAGAATAATATCAGGATGATGATTGAGTCAAGGATATGAAGTTCTAAGGTTTAAGATTTAATCGAGAAGGTTGATAGTACATCGGATAACCTGACTCGATTGAGGATGTTACATAGAGGGGCATTTAGGTCATTGCGCTTGGTAGGTCGGAGACAACAGTCATTTTATGACAAGCTTATTTCATACTTAATATTTGTCCCTGGAGTGCAACCATAACTCTCTAGTGGAATGAGTTAAGGTTAAAATGGTCTTAATGTTACTATGGGTTTAGCATGGACATTTTGGTCATTTTGGGAGCCAAGGGCAAATATGTCTTTTGGTCCCTTCTCTAGTCACTTTCCTATATTGGCATGGTTTCCTAATTTGATTAGGAAATGAGGTTGAATTATTTTTATGGAAAAATATTTTTGAATTTAAATTCAAATAGGCCTTGATGGCATACATGAATTTAATTCTAGACAAATTATGGACATGTGGGCCATTGTGTGGGCCATTGCATGTGGGACGTCCAAGATGGGAATTTCCTAGTGTGGGGTCTTCAACTTTTAGTAAGTCTCTCTACTTGGAAGGTTGGACTCCTCCTTGGATAAGTATTCCTATAATAAAGTTTCCCTTTTTGATTAGAAACTTAAATTAGTAAGTGTTGCACAACTAGGATTACTAATTGCTAAGTTTAAGGGATGCTCATAGTATGTTTCCTTTTCTAATTTGGAATGGATCTAGAAAGGAATTTAATCTTAAGGGTTACTATTTCTTTTTAGTAATTCCAAGAGAATTAGAAAGGAGGCTACTTAGTGAGCAAGGAAACTTTGTTACTAATCTATATAAGGGGAGACATCCCATGGGCGTGGATGACCTTACAACTACACAAGGGCCACACGTCCAGCACCTTTTCACATTAAGGAGAGCTTTATTCTAAGTGTTTTCCATAGAATTGCATTCTAGAAACTCATCTCAAAACCTAGATTAAGGTTCCACCGCCTTAGCCAATCAGATTAGGATCTTGAGATAGAGGAGAAGACTAGAAGAAGAATTATTCCTGCAGAAATTCCAGCAGCATAGTAGCTGATTGCAGACCTGATCTTGTCCCTTTTGCATCAGATTTTCAGAGGTTTAAAGCTTGCAAATCTTTGAGGTAATAGTCTTCTATAATCTCCTTTTAATTAGACACATGTTGTTTATGATTTCATGGAGTTTCTACGCGATTCTTTATGGCTGATTTCCGCTGCATAGTGCAGAAATCAGATTTTTTAAAATCTGTCATACTTTGCATCAGCCATAGTTGTCTCTATATGAGAAGTTTCAGATCTGAATCGCTGTTTCCTTCAGAGGGTTCTTTCAGATGTCTTCGTGTCCGGGAGACGCTGCGAGTCACCGGATATCTGACATGAATTTTGGTTGTTGACTTCTGGCGTCTTCTGGTTTTGCCAACCATATGGACAGCAACAACTCAGTAGGGTCTTTCTTTTTTTTTTCTTGACCCATATTTTAGAGTCCCGAAGGGTAGAATGCCGGGTTCCTTGCTTCTTTAGTCTCTTTTGTCGATATGCCGCGCGACGACATATACGACGAGCAATTTGAGCTTCAGTGAGTTCCAGCTGGGCTTTGACGATGAAGCACGTAGTCCCCCATCACAACAGCCGAGCTTGTCTTCTTTGAAGCTAGGCATGGACAGGATCCGGACGCTGTCCTTTGCCTGTCGCAGTGAAGCTTTGAATTTTGCGAGTTCATCCCCTGTTGAGATGAAAGGTCGACTCGCAGGAGTGTAGGCCTTAGCAGGTTCTTGTAGAAGCCTAGTGATGCATGACTTGATTTTGGGCTTTTAGGAGCAAGCCGACTCATGCTGGGTTGATTTGTTTGTTTGGCTGAGGGTAGGTTTCTCCTCTTTCATGTAAGAGAGAAGGTAGAACCGGTTCTCCTTGAGAGGGGCCAGGTACGCTAGCTTTGTAGATGTTCAGGACCTCCTTTGCTTTGGTGAAGGTCTCGGGGACCAGGTCTTAGGGCAGACCTGGTTTCTTGTATGTTGAGGCTTCGTGGGAGTGCCATGGGCTTCAGGCTTCTTTGTATTTGCCCTTGGTGCCATGGTAGTGACACGTTGCGGGGCGATTTTCTGCTTCTTGGCAGGTACAATTTCTTCTGCGGGGAGTGGGAATGGTCCCAGCGACTCGAAGACGATGGTCCGGGGAGTAGAGGTTGACCCGGTGTTTTGAGAGTTGTCGAGGGAGATGACGCTTTGGCAATTGGTTGGGCGCTTATGAGTGCGCTTGTTTTGCTTATCTTGAAGCATGAGTTGGTACTTGTTCTCATCAAAATTGATGGTCAATGAAGCTGCCATTGTTAGTTTTGGAAAACTTCTGAAACAAGACCACATCCATTAGTAATCACAAGAATATGGTGATTATAAATGGAGAATAACTATGGTTTTGTCTTTTCAAGTCCCTCGAGGGGACATGGCCCAGTCCAAGCAAGATGAAGAAGACAAAAAGCCATAGAGGGTACAATTGTTCTGAATGCAAGTATGGTAGGCTCAGGGTGAGCGTTCCAGTGACTACTAGAAGTAATTGTAGACCTTAATTCAAATTACCGAGAAGCAAGGCTCACTCGAGGTAAGATGATATAATGTTGGAGATAAAAATGTGTCGGTCGAGAATACAGTAGTCCCAAAAGGGCGTACTAGCACCGCTAGGCATAAATGTTGCAAATCGCATCCTTGGAAAGGACACGAGATGGGATTTTCTTTTTGAAAGGTCAAGATTGGATTCATAAAGGAGAGCAAATGGTATTCTAATCCGAACACGGGCTCAAACATTTCTGCGAGCACTGAGTCTGAAAGGGAAGGAACCATAATTTCTCAAGTCTGAACCCAAAAGTGACGGAAGTTTTTTTTTTTTAAGGTCAAGATTGAATTCATCAGAGAGAGGAAATGGTGTTCCAATCCGAACATAGGCTCAAACATTTCTGTGAGCACTAAATCTGAAAGGAGAGAACCAAGATTTCTCAAATCTGAACTCAAAAGTGACCGAAGTTTTTTTTTTTTTTGAAGGTATTTTTTTGAAGGGTACACATTGGTTTCTAATTCGGTCTTATGAAACCTTAGTAGATAGATTATCCCCCAGGTAAGGGTAGGATTACTTAATGAACCCGTTTGGAGGACCCTTCGCCTCGAACAGTCTAGCTGCCTCCACACTCTGGACAAAGTTTTTCTTAGATCAACTTTGGTCAAAGAACGCAATTGGTACAACCTTGTGGGTTTTGAACTTTTTTTTTGAAAGATTTCTAATGGACTCATTAAAGAGAGAGAATGGCCCCTCCAAATCCAAACGCTGGCTACAAACGATTTCCGCGAGCCATTATCCGAAAAGGAAGAAACCAAAGTTTCTCAAATTTGAATCCAAAAGAGAGAAAACTAATTTTTTTTTAATTTGAAATGAGATTTTTTTTTGAAAATCCCTATCGGACTCATCAAAGAGAAAAGATGGCCCATTCCCCAAAATGAACAATAGCTGCAAACATTTCTGTGAGCTATCAAGTTCGAAGAGGAGAGGATCAAAGTTTCTCAAAATTGAATCCAAGAAAGAGAAATCAGATTTTTTTTGTGAAATGAGATAGGGTGAACGAAATCCCATCTCATTTTTTTTTTTTTAAATGCAAGATCCAACATAGGCCACCAACTAGAAAGGAGTCAAGGAATCGAAGCATCACATTCTCAAATGAACGAGTCCCACCGGGTGTGCCAACTTAATGGACCCGACTTTCGTCCTCTCCTTCTGCCCAGGGGCTGCCGGGGTCTGGCGGAGGAGAAAAGCGAGCACCAACATTTTTTCTATACGGGTATGCCAGATTTTCTATTCTACTTAGAATTTGAAGTGGTGATCCGGAGATTCACCTTCACAAGTAGAAAGGAAATCAATCTTTTTTCTAACTTTTCAAATTGTATAAATATTTAAGAAAAGAGACAAGTTTCTTCTTTGAATGCCGTAGGAGGCGATTTTTTGTGCCGTGAAAGGCGATTTTTCCGTAAAAGGCGATTTTTTCCATGAAAGGCGATTTTTGCCGTGAAAGGCGATGTACAAATCTCATCAATAATGAAAGACAAGAATTGTGATTTTTTTGTCTCTTTAAAAAATACAGAATAAAATAAAAAAGTAAGAAAAATAATCTAACTTCTCAGGAGATTGTGGGGACTCATTCAGATCGATGGTCGCAAGTCATGTATGGACTTCGCCATCGTCCTTCAGATGAGAACGCATGATGCTTTGATTCTTTGGCTTGGCTCTAACCTCAGATTTTTAGAGGATAAGGACCAAGGGGAGGTCCTATATCCAATAAAAAAACTGAGTAAAGGGGTTGAAAAGCCACGTTTAGGCCATGTTGGATAGAAGGAGAGAGAGCCTTGCCTTGGGGGGGGGGAGGGGGGTGGGGTGGCCCCCCAAGGGACTTCGATCACCTTGTGGCGTTGCAGTAGAGTTTCTTCAGGGCGTTGCAGCAGAGTTTCTTCAGGATTTTCTAGCTCTCTCTGTGTCAGTGTAGCCCTCTATGTGTGATTGCTCTTGGATTTCCTGATTGATCCTGGATTTCTTGGAATGACCCCCTTTTATCGACTTTTGGTAGCCATGGGGTGGTTTATGAGCATTGATGGCATTGATGAGAGGATTCATGGCATTGATGCTCCATGATGGGAGGAGTTACAAGTTTTTATTTCTTGATTTTGTAACTCCTTTTTCTTGGCTTGTCATTGGCCGATGGAGAATGATGGGCATTTAATCACCTTTAATCTCCATGATAAGGGGAGTTTCATGATTTATTGTCATGATTACTTGGACTTGTAACTCCTTTTCCTTGAATCTGATTGGGCCGTCCAAAATAATGAGTTAATGACCGCATTAAGTTGTCATAAAACGGGTCAATTAACAGCATTAAGTGGTCGCCAGGGCATTTAAAGAGTCGCGGGCCGTACTGCATCTTTTAGAATTCTTCTTGTGACGATCACTGATGGATCCACATGTTGTTTGATGTTGGATGGCGATGTAACTTTAGACATTGATTGGTGCCAGCGGGCCGGTGACATCTGTCTTGTCGATTTCTCGATCTGTCGAACAGAAACTGTACTTTCTTGGTCAGCCGGTTGGCGATCTTGGAACGGTCAATGATGATTTCATGCTCTTGACGGCGGATCCGAAATGTTGATGAAGATTAGTCGATTCCAAGCATCAAGAATTAGATTTTCGGAAAATCATAGGGGCTGGAACTTCCAAAATGCGAAAAAGATCGGAAAACGGGCCACTCGGTGGAAATCTGGCGACCCGGATTTCCAGGGTTGCCGGTGACCATGGGCTATGGTCGCCGGCGGGTTTTTCCCCTTTTGGTCGCCGTTTTTCGGCCGTTTCTCCAATTTCTTTATTCTTTCTTTTCTTCTATATTTTTTTGACATTTTTCATCATTTATTGACTTTCCTGAAGAAAGCTTGATGAGAAGCAGCGCAAACCGGAGCACAAAGTTTCCTATTGTTTGAAAACGCAGAAGACTTTGTAGTCGATTTTCCGTCAAGAGTCGAAACTAGGTCAAACAATGTCGGAATGACCCGAAATTTGAGGTGAAGCTTCCTGAGCAGTAGATAAGACCAACCATGGGCTTTTATTTGAGTTTTGAAGCCGTTTGGGGTCCCGTCGCTGCTAGACTTAATTTTGTCGCGAGAAAGATGTTGCGCTTTGATGTACGGTCAACCGATGTCTGATTGTCCTGAAATTTGACTGGGAGCTTATTGGAGTCATTTTGAGACTATCCATTAGCTTCGATTTGGATGTCATGGTCCCAGGAAGCTCCGCCGCCGGGAGGCTTGATTTTGTTTTGGAGCGTCAAAGTCGAGTCAAATGTTGTTGGAATGACCTGAAATTCGATGTGTAGTGCTTTGGGAGCATGTTGAAGCCACCCATGTGTTCTGTTTGATGAGTGATGGCCTCGGCGGTTCTCATCGTCGAGAGACTTGAGGGTTGATGGTGGGTCAAACGTTGTCGGTTTGACTTGAAACTTGACAAGGAGCCTCTCGGGGGTATTTTGGAACCATCCGTAGACTCTGATCGAAGTTTTGATGTCTTTGACATTGTCGCTGCCGGGAGCGCTTAATCAGCTGTTGGAGGAGTGAAGTTAGGCCAAATGATGTCGGAATAGCCTGAAACATCATGTGTACCCCTCTTTTGTCTGTTTTGAAGGATCTTGCAGTTTTTGTTTGATTCTAACAAGATCTGATGCTTGTTTGAAGTAGCATTGCTTGTTTGTAGTAGGATGCAGCTTCATATGGCTTCTTGATGTTGAGGAGGCAAGGTGAGTTTTTTTTTTGGGTGTCAACACTCCTCGTCTTCATTGACTAGAAGGAGGAAATCGGGCAAAATGATTGGCTTTCTCATGGTTTCAGATGATTCTTCAGGTTTGGCCGCTCTTTGCACAACTTCTGCCTTCGCCCACCTTCTTTTATAAGTTGCTTCTTAACAATTGGATCTGAATCACCTAGGAGTCTTTTGGGATTCCTTCTTTCTCGAGGGATGGGTTTCAGCTTGACCGTTTCCTAATCCTCATCATTAATTAAATCTGGGTGAACCCAGATCTCTTCCCTAGACGATGTGGTGATAGGAACGAGTCTGTCTTTATTTTTGACCTTGTATAACTCCTCTAGTCAACATGTCACTGATTTTCTCTTTCAGAATAAAGCACTCCTTCTAAGGATGGGAGACCATCCGATGGTAAGAACAATAATTTGGATCATCCGTCCTTCTTTTTTGATTTGGCCTCTGGGAAGGAAGCAACTCCAATTTCCATGCTCGAGCAGAGTTTTGAAGATTTCTTCAATATCTTCATCATAAGAATACTTGGCAGTTTCCCTCTTCTCATATTCTTCTGTTTTAGTTGTATCTTCTTTGGGAGTTTGTGCCTTTCGAGGAACCTTTGAGGTTTGGATATTGAAAACTTCTTTCTTCTTTCCTTTGGAAGCGGAAGCGGAAGCTTGTATCTTTCTAGATCGATTCTTATCAAGCTCCTTTTGACATTCTTCTGCATCAATGACTAACTTCCATTAATTTGGACAGAGATTTGTTTTGACGCTGATCACCATCTACTTAATCTCGAGCTTGAGATTGGTTTTGCACATGTCTACAACCGATCTTGGTGAAATAGGTTCTTTATACCTGTAAGCCAAGGCTCTCCATCTATTGATGAAGGCCCGAAACGACTCATTCTCCCCTTGCTTGGTTTGACAGAGTGAGTTCATGCTTATAGGCTGGTCTTCTTCCTAGAAATGCAGCAAGAATTTCTCTTCCTAAGCTGCCTATAAAGTGAGGGAGTTTTCTAGTAACTGTTTGTACCAATCAAAGGTTGTCCCTTTTAGAGTGCCTATGAATGATCTAATCTTCAAGGTGTCTACATCAGGTATGCCCCCAAACCGAGACTTGCAATGGACTATGTACTGATACGCGGAACCCTTGCTTGAATAAGATTGAAATGTAGGTGGTTTGTACTAAGGAGGATAAGGGACCAAATCCATTTTAGGTGGATATTTTGGCATGATTCATTTTTTCCAAATTCGACCTTCATCTTTGCTTTTCGCTAGCATGTCTGTGAAATCTTTGACAGTCATTGGTTTGTCTAAACCAGTTTGGTGACTGTTGATGAGTGTTAAATATTGCATATTTTACCACTCATTAGTCCGAATTTTATCAGCATTTTATATGCATATCATTTGCTTTACACGGAGATCTTATCCTTTTATTACATTAACGGATTATCATGCATAAATCTGATTATTTATAGCACATTTTTATGTAATAACTCTTGTGTAGGTGGACCCCGCAACTATCCCAACCTTCCGGCTAGTGTCCCAAGACATAAAAAAGAGATTTCAATAAAGAAGTTACATGAAGAAATCTCAGGAAGAGTTGAAAAATTCCAAAATAAGAGGAGAAGACTTTAAGGATAAAAGAAGTCATATTCTAATACAAAGAATTGGTTGGTGTATTGGTCAGAGCTTGGGTTAGTATGAAATAAGTTATGGGTTTAAGTCCAAACAAATGCATATAAAATATTCCATCCAACTCACCTCTCCACCAATCAAAGCTTGCCATGGCACAAATTCACATGAAAGGATATGAGCCAATAAAAAGCCTCCAAAATGTAGGACCACATAAAGCAAAGGCACATATGCTTTTGGAAGGAAAATTTGTTGCAACCAATCAAATTGAAGCAATCCATGTGAAAGCAAAAGAGCCAATGAAAAGCCTCCAAATCAAATTGAAGCAATCCATGTAAAGCAAATGAGCCAATCAAAAGTCTTCAAGTTGCAACCAATCAAATGGAAGCAATCCTTGCGAAAGGAAATGAGCCAATCAAATGTCTTCAATGTTTCTATAAATTGGAATGTTTTTGTAGAGAGAGAAAAAATCTTTTTGGCAAGTTAGTCTTTTTGCAATTTTATTTTTACGTTTAGATTGTAATTAGGAGCTTCTTTGTAACTAATCTAGAGAGTGTGTAATTGAAGATCATTAATGAAGATTTGGAGCTCTTTCTTAATATTTAGTGGCTAAAGATCTTGGATTAGGCTCTCCTTTTGAAATAAAGTAATGTAATTAGTTCAATTACATGCATGTTTTAGTTTAAATTTCCTACTTGTGCCTTGATTGATTAATAGATTTTAGATTTAATTGTGCTAATCTCTTTCATTTCTCGTGCTCTATCTCTACACTTGATGCTTGGATAATTTCAATTGATGCTTTGTAGTTGGATTAAGTTATCTCACGTAGCATGCTCTAGAGCCCTTATCTTTGATCTTTTGTAGCTTGATTTTGACGATTTATTTTTAAGGTAGTTAGGTTATGATCTAGGATCTTTGTTTGTTTTTATTTTCTTTACTTTGATTTTCATTGCTATATCATCCATTCCAATTAGGCAAGAGATTACTAATTGGATTGTAGACTTGGGAGTGGAATTAGAACATGTATTGATTAGATTAATTATATACTTAGTGGATTTTGGATTGCCTAATCTCTTATTTTTATTGTTGTTAATTTAAATCTTTGTTTGATTTGTTATTTTCACTTCTAGATAGCTAGATCTACATTTCAGATCACTTGCTTTAAAATCCTACATATTTTACTCCACATCTTCACATTAAAACTTCCATTTCCACCATCATTCATCCAATAGTTTAGTGTAGCTTGTTAGATTAACTTTGATCTTATTAAATTCATATCCATGTGAAAGGATATGAGCCAATCAAAAGCCTCCAAAATGAAGGACCACATAAAGCAAAAGGCACATATGCTTTTGGAAGGAAAGTTTGTTGCAACCAATCAAATTGAAGCAATTCATGTGAACGAAAAAGAGCCAATGAAAAGCCTCCAAATCAAATTGAAGCAATCCATGTGAAAACAAATGAGCCAATTAAAAGTCTTCAAGTTGCAACCAATCAAATGGAAGCAATCCTTATGAAAGGAAATGAGCCAATCAAATGTCTTAAATGTTTCTATAAACTGGAATGTTTTTGTAGAGAGAAAAAAATCTTTTTGGCAAGTTAGTCTTTTTGCAATTTTATTTTTACTTTTAGATTGTAATTAGGGGCCTCTTTATAACTAATCTAGAGAGAGTGTGTAATTGAAGATTATTAATGAAGATATTTGGAGCTCTTTATTGATGTTTAGTGGCTAAAGATTTTGGATTGGTCTCTCATTTTGAAGTAAAGTAATGTGATTGGTTCAATTACATGCATGTTTTAGTTTAAATTCCCTATTTGTGCCTTGATTGATTAATAGATTTTAGATCTAATTGTGCCAATCTCTCTTATTTCTCATGCTCTATCTCTACACTTGATGCTTGAATAATCTCACTTGATGCTTTGTAGTTGGATTAAGTTCTCTCACATAGCATGCTCTAGAGCCCTTATCTTTGATCTTTTGTAGTTTGATTTTGATGATTTATTTTAAGGGTAGTTAGGTTATGATCTAGGATCTTTTTTTTTTTTTTTTTTCTTTACTTTGATTTTCATTGCTATATCATCCATTCTAGTTAGGCAAGAGATCGCTAATTGGATTGTAGACTTTGGAGTTGAATTAGAACATGTATTGATTGGATTAATTATATACTTGGTGGATTTTGAATTGCCTAATCTCTTATTTTTGTTGTTGTTAATTTAAATCTATGTTTGATTTGTTATTTTCACTTATAGATTGCTAGATCTACATTTCAAATCACTTGTTTTTAAAATCCTACATATTTCACACCATATCTTCACATTAAAACTTCCATTCCCACCACCATTCATCCAATAGTTTAGTGTAGCTTGTTAGATTAACTTAGATCTTATTAAATTAATCATTACAACAAAATACAATTTTGCCAACGCAGTCATCGCATCTGGAAAGGTAGGTTTTGCGTCGGCAAAAGATTTTCCAACGCATTTCAGCGCGTCGACAGCGCGTCGGCAACCATGTGTAGCCAAATCCATAGCCGACACTATTTTAACTATGTTGGCATATCCCTGTACAATTGCCAACGCATTGCAGCGTTGGCCAATACGTCGGCAAAGAGATGTGTGTCGGCAAAAAGTCTAACTTTCCTAATTCGAAAACCATATTTTCCAACGCAGTACCAGCGTCGGCAAAATAAATGCCGAAGCTGGTACTGCGTTGGGAGTTCCTAGTAAGGGCCGACGCTGGCAGTGCGTTGGGAATTCATAGTAATGGCCGACGCTTGTAGTGCGTTGGAAATTCCTAATAATGGACGATGCTCGTAGTGCATTGGAAATTCGTGGTAATGGCCGACGATGATTAAGTGTTGGGAATGCATGAAATAGCCGACGCTACCAATGCGTTGGGAATGCGCTAAATCTTTGGGCTAACGTGTTGGGAAATGCAACTTCGCCAACGCGCAAATCAAGTCAAGAAATGTTGTAATACATTTTCTTTTCTGCAATGCACACTGGTGCTTCGGGAAATATTATTATTATTTTTTAAAAAAATTAAATTTTCATTTATCCCTGTATACCACAAAAAAAAATCTGAATACATGTTCAAACCACCAAACTTGATGCACAACCCAATTTAAAATAGATTCATTAACAAATCAAAAATAATATCCACAACCAAATATCCTACATCCATAAACTAAAATAAACCCACAAATCTCTAAAATACACAAATATTACTACTTGATAATTTCCAAAAATCTTTAACATATACAAATGTCTGTGATCAAAACAAAAAAGGTAATCCCTAAGAGCCCGCAGCCAGAACAATAAAATCCAAAATCAATCTGCAAAACCAAAAAAGAACACCATCAGAGTACAAGTAGCAATAAACCAGCAACAACGCCCCGGGCTAAGTAAGATATTACATTTTGAATTTATGAGATACCAAAATTAATTATAAACATATAAGCATATATTCATAAATATTTATATAAAAACAGTCAACACATCTTCACTCTTTGAAAAGCAAAAGCACCACCATAGCGTTTTTTTTTTATTTCTATGATTTTAGTTTCTCCACAAAAATTTCAGAGTTCAACCACTCGTTCTCTATTATTGTCTGAAAGTAAAGCACTACATTAATGAACTTCTGTGTTTTCAAAACCTCATTCAACACTAAACAATAAAACTTTTAAACTACAACATCCCTCATTCAACACATGTTACAAAGGCATGAAAATCCTCAAAAACTTTTAAACTACAACATCCCTCACCCCACAGTAAGATGGAAGATTTTGTTGCTTCTATAGAACTCTTGCACTTGTGCATAACCGTGCAATGACAATGATTTGATGTTTTATTTGTGGTCAATCAATGGTGGACACCAGAGATCAAATCCTAAGCTGAAACTTAAAGATGACCTAGATTTCTGCATCTGAGGTCAAATAGAAGAGCACATGCATCGAATGGCATGAGAGAACACACAGATATATAGGGAAGGGAGGGTTCTTTCTGTTGGGCTTTCATATTTTTGCTCAACTCCAAACAATGAGTGGATAACAATCCATTCTCTGGCCCCAGTATTCAAAAGCGGGCACCATAGAGTTGGACTCCACATGTAGTCCTATTGTAAGAGAACATTTTCCTAGATTGAATTATAATAGGATGAGGGGTGTTTAGTCTAGTATTGAGCTTTGTTATCAAGCTCATTTGCAAGACTTTTTATTTTTTTATTTTTTTAATGTACAATTGTTTGCAGATTTAAGATTTTAAGGTTATAAAAAGTTGGAAAAGATGCCCCATCGTGGATCAGGTTTGGCATAAAATCTGCCTCATTTGATGATTGTAACCTTTGGTTTAAGGCCTAAAAGGTCTAATGGCGTATACATACAAATGCAATTGTGGAAACATTGGATCCCTTAGATCAAAAGTTAGAATCATCTCATGCTGCTAATCTTGCCTAACTCTAATCTCTGAGGCTACCTTTTTTGTCCTTGCGTTGTTATTATTGAGGTGGACTCTGCAATACTTTTCTCAAATTCCATACCTTGAATTATTTTTGCAAAGGGCCTGTCAGGGGAAAGTGGATATGATTTGCTGCAAATGTTGAAAAATCTAGAATTGTACAGATTAGTGAATCCTATTTGACATGATGATAGCATTAACAATTGTTTAGTTTTCAGGAACTCAGCACACTTGCTGCACTAGGATATGGTTTAACTAACTAAAATTACTTGGATAGTTGGATTTGGTATCATATCATGCTAATACTATAATGATGGCAAACAATAACATACTTACCAGCACAACATTATATATGAGCTAGGCAGAGTAGAAAATCTTTGCCCCTGTCCTTTGTTAATTTAAGCCCCTGCTGGTTGCAATCACCAAGTACCAATTCCTAATCGTGATATCTTCAGCAGCTGCAAGTTTAAGAACACAATCTAAATTAAAACAAAAAGTAAAAAAAAAAAAAGAACATAAACAATACAAGGATCATTCAACGGAACTTGATGTTAAGCCCATACTAACCCATGTCCAAATCTATTCCAACACAACCCTAAAGCAAACCACCCCCACCCCAAACCCACATTATATTGTTAAGATAAGGAATTTCAAATGGATGTACTACAAGTACTGTGTTAGGACTCTTGCACTGTTCCAAATGCCCAACATCAAGAAAACCAAATAGGGCCCACTTAAATATAATTTGGACAAACTGAACAGATTCCAAATGAAATGATCATGCAGTTCATGCATTTGTGGATTGTAACTAGCCAAATAGAGTGTCCTGCGTCACTAATGAGGTAATGTCAAGCAACACATCACAAAACCATGGATGTTGAATGGAAGTTCGAAAGGAAACACAAACCTTTTCCACCTAAGGGATAATTAATAACTTATAGTTGGATTCGAACAAAGGCTTTGTTAGAAATAATTCAACCTTGAATCCTTGATGAGGTACAGAGGATATTCATGAGCCGATGGAGGAGTCCTCAGGCCTTAGGAAAGTAAAAGTGAGAAACATGTTCCAATCATCAGCACCTATGATATCATGGGCTTCCTGATGGTAGTCTAGATTCAAACAACAATCTCATTTGGAAATCCAAGCCCAAGTTCAACATAGAATAGCTAGATATTGGACTTTTAATATCTTCAATTCTAGATTATTCATGCGACAGGTCTTACACTGTGTCCACAGCTTGATTAATGGGATCAACAGTTTGATTCACCGAAACATGGGACCCATGTTTACAAAATCAAGACATGAGGGTCGGGGCAGTGAGAAAAATTAAAATAAAATGCCTCCTTAAAATTAAATTGCAATTCCCCAGACACCATTTCTAGTATAAAATGAAAAAATCCACATTCTTTTTAAGATAAAAAGAATTACCAGTCAGCAGATGCCCTGCTTCATGAACAAGAATCTGACGCCTATGAGGAGGCCAAAGACATGAGATCTGAGCTAGACAGCTACCACCAAGCAAAATTGAGTCTAGCCATGCTAGCCCCAATATGGCAGCTAGATTAGGTCTTATATCTATTCCCTGAGAGATTAGAAAAGAAACTCCTCCAAGAAAAGCAACTAAGACAACACTAGAGCCTTTAGAAAGACCGCACTTTTTAGGTGAAAGCTTACTAGCTGCAAAAATATTACATTAGAATCATTCAGCGCATACAAAGAAGAAATACATGAACAGGAAAATTTTGCTCTTAAAATAAGCATATTCAATCAAAATGTGTATAATTTTCTTGCCAGGCTCAGATAAGGAAAGGAAAAATAGGAAAGTAAGCATGCAATCAAATTCCATTAACATTTCAACATTTGGGAGAAAGGTATTGACCTTCCAAGCCAGTTGAAGACTTCAAAACTATCAGTGTCACTTCTCTTGGACCCTCTAAAACTGAAAAGAAGAAGAAGACAATTGCCAAAATTATAAGCTGCTTGTGCAATGAACTTGGGAATTGTCAATGTGCTGCAATCAAGCCTCTGAATTGTCACTAGAATCCATTGAGCCTACCCCAAATAAGGTATTAAGGCTAAAATAGTAATGATTCTCTATCAAACACTGTACTCAATGCCAATGACAAAAGGTAACAAGAGGAGCTTCTTCCACACAACATTAAGTAGAACAAGTTTAAATTTTTCAAAAGAGACTGGAAGGGTACTGTGTTGAATATGGCTTATGATCAACTAGCAAAGCAGTGGTCTCCAAGAATCTGTATATGTGTTGTGTCTTTTTGTTTGATTTATGACACTCCCCACTTTTCAACCCCTCCTGATTACCTGATATTTTCAGTAAGTTAGCAACAACCATAAAATAGGGAGGAGGCTAGGGCAGGCAAATTACTAGGTGGGTGGAGGCAGGGGCAGTGTGGGAAGAGGGAGGAGGCTAGGCGGTCGGGTTGCTGGGCTGGTGGAGGCAGGGGCGGTGGGGGAAGAGGGAAGAGGCTAGGGCATTGGGTTTGCTGGGCGGGTGGAGGCAGGGGCGGTGGGGGAAGAGGGAGGATGCTAGGGCATTGGGTTGCTTGGAGGGTGGAGGCAGGGGTAGTGGGGGAAGAGGGAGGAGGCTAGGGCGGGGGGTTTGCTGGGTTGGTGGAGGCAGGGGTAGTGGGGGAAGAGGGAGGAGGCTCGGGTGGGCGGGTTGCTGGGTGGGTGGAGGCAGGGGCAGTGGGAGAAGAAGGAGGAGGCTAGGGCATTGGGTTGCTGTGCGGGTGGAGGCAGGGGCAGTGGGGGAAAAGGGAGGAGGCTAGGGCGGGCGAGTTGCTAGGCGGGTGGAGGCAGGGGCGGTGGGGGAAGACGGAAGAGGGAAGAGAGATGAGAGATGGAGAGAGAGAGAGATCATACCTTGGCCTGGCCTGTTGCAGTTGCAAGAAGAAGAAGATTAGGAAGAAGAGTTCTGTTAAGGAGATTACGGGCATGGATTCTTTTATAATGTGAGATTTGATCATAAATTTCATAACTTTTATCGGGGGCTCCTATGGCCCAAGTAAAAATAAGTTTGACCTCACCCAATATAATGGTAGCTGCTCAAAACATATCTTTTAGCCTCAAAAGTATAGGCCGCGGAAAAAAAGTTAGACGCGAAAAACTAAAAAAATCTTCACCAAAAATTGGTGCCATTAGAGTGGGATTTATACAGGCAGCCACTGCTACAAGTACGACTAAAAGTTAATTAAAATTGACTTTTAGCGAGGGTGGGTTGGAATTTTTATTAGGTTTTTAAGTAGTGCTTACGGGCTCAAAATACAAGTCTTATGCGTTTTTTTTCAAATTGGATGGGGGCTTTTCTTATATATGAGTCTGACCCTCGATGAATAATCAAAGCTGTTCAGAATAAGCACTACATGCATTTATAAGGTATCGTCAAATCTCATTTTGAATGGAGGTTATCTCACCATACGATTGAACACACAAAAAAGAAAAAAGTTAATAAAACTCCACTTTTTAGCCATGATTTTTTGTTTGGTCAATCTTACAGTTGGACCAACTCAATTCTAAACAAAAAATTGGGATAGCCCATAATTAAGTAAGTTGATCATCTTGACTGAATTTGATTATCCACATATGAGCACGAGTGGGACCCACCCAAAAAAGTTCCCAGTATACTCCACTAGAAGCCATTGTAGTTGACCCCAGAATTAAAAAAAAAAAAATGGAAGAGGCAAAGAGTTGGAAATTGTCGCGACCCCGGACCGGGTTCGGGGAACCAAATCCGGGATCGGGACTGATTATGATGTGAATACGATCATATGGAATGATGACCATAATTAAGATATGTTAATGATCAAGCGTACACGGGTTAACAAAAGAACACTCATTACCCGTGCACGTGATTTCCCACAGGTGTCCGCGGTGAGGATATTCCAACACACATAACCAATTAGTATAATTGCGGAAGCGTATGGTAAATCATGCGTGTATTTCATTTCACAAAATATCAAGGCTGATTACATTTGAATATGAGTATCAGAATGAGCAATGTCCTAAAGCATAACCCAAGAGCACATATTCAAGTTTAATCAGAAGATCGGTTAATTACAGTTCCCAAAAATAGAGGCCAACAAAGGCCAATATACAAAACAATAACCACCAGAAATCTATCCAACCACCCCCAAAATGTTTCGCAACTCGGCAGCCCGATGTTTAAATAACATCATCAGCACGCCACTCCACTAGCGGCTGCGGTTCTCCGACCGCCTCCTCTGGCTCCTCCTCGGGGAAACCAACAACGGGTCCTGAGTACCAAAACAAAGGGTCAGACACGACGGTCTGGCAGGTGGATAAAAGTAAAAATATTTAATGCTAAAACATTTACCTTGGAAACAGTTAAACCTGTCTAGATAATATTTTCATGAGTAAATGCATCATTTAGTTAAAAACATATATGCAAGGTAGAACAAGTTAAGGTAACCAAAGAAATCAGGGAAACTAGCAAGATGACAACCACACAAAGCTAAATCCTCTATCACCGAAGTGATAGAGCAAGCAAGTCAAGGCGTTGACCTCAGTCACCGAAGTGAGGAGGTACAACGAAATACATATACATATATACTATATACTAGACATGACCACGGTAGCGAGCCGGGCATCAGGAACCGCAGTAGCAATCTGCGGTATCAGGACAAGACCACGGTTAAATAACCGGGTAGCAAGATCCAAACTGCAGTTGGCGGGACAAGAGGGGGATCACCTCGTCAGTAGATCAGACTAACAAGGTATCCAAGCTTAGTGGTGCCGACTCATAGGTTAAAACATGGAAATCAAGACATGTGTAAAATAAATCAAGTACAAGACTATATTCAGGCAGGACATGGGTGCTCAGGGCACAGCTATCGTATCAGGTCTGGCGTGTATATCAAAGCTAGCAAAACAGTACAAGTATTCTTTGAAAAGCCAAGACAATGTCAAGTTAAAACTAATTCAAGTGAATAGGGATCCCGTATGTCCGTATAATAAAGGAAACTTGGTACTCTTTGAATTTGGGGGACATTCCGGGTTCCTTATACACTCCAGTAGCCTCAATGCTTAAATGAATCTCGATGATGTAGCTTCTCTCCCTAACGTACTACCAACGAACACTTCACTGGGGCTTCAAGCACGATCCCAGGTGAGCGGTGCCCATTGCTCTCAGAAAGGTTCACAAGCGATGGGGAGAAAACTTCCTTCAATCCTTCTTTTATTCACAGAATTCATGGAATTTTGGTTACCTTGCGGTCAGGTGGCGGTTAGCCGCCAGCGAATGCGGCGGTTAACCGCTGGCTGACCGTGAGGCTGACCGTGGAATTGCAGCTCTCTGGAAATGCGACCGCTACAATCCGGTTGGCTGGCGGTTAGCCGCTGATGGGTTAGGCGGTTAGCCGCTAGCTGACCGCGGAGCTGACCGTGAGACTTCAGCTCTCGGGAAAAGCGACCGTAACTGTGCGGTTAGATGGCGGTTAACCGTCGATGGACACGGCGGTTAGCCGCTAGCTGACCGCGGAGCTGACCGCCAGTCACGGGAATTTCTTCCCTGGGTTCAGATTCAAGCTTTTCCTTTCCCCAAACCCATTCCTTTCATTCTCCATTGGCATTCATACAATTACTAAGGGAAGGAGGACAAACAACATCACAAGGATTCACTTAGGCATTGTGCAAAAGAAGAACCCAAAACTACAATTCAAGATTTAAAGACAATGGATGAAACAAAAGCTAGAAATCATGTTTCAAGACAATGAATGGGTTCAACAACCTCTTTTTAAAACATTAAAGCCACATTGAATGCAAGTAAAAGCTCATCCTAAATGGTACAATAAATACCAACATTTGATCATGGAAATCACTTTTAAAATTAAACATCCACTTGCCTCAAGGTCTCTAAACCAAGAAATCCAAGCTCTAATCCACACTTCCAAGCCAAGTATCAAGCTACACCAAAAACCCCCAAAAACAAACCCTAAAATGGGTCAAACCAAGGAACAAGAAGAAGAACTCACAATAATAGAAATAGAGCTCCTCTATGGCTAAGAGATTATAAATCTAAAAGAATAGGAGGGAAAACTCACTTGGAAGCTCTTCAAATGGACAAGGTGAGCTCAAAGAGGGTCTTGAGTTGAGTAGATCCTTCCACAAATGGTATCAATGAATAGCTCTAGCAATGAGGAAGAAGAGGGTGAAGTTCATCTCTTGATTGGTGTGAGATTTGGTAGGGTTTTGGTGGTGAGGAAGCAAGGAGAAAAAAAAAGAGAAGAGATGGAAACCCTAGGCTCTCATATGCTTGTGCTGGAAAAGGGAAATGGAAGAAGAGGGTTCTCCTTATAAAGCAATGGGTGTGGGCTCCACTACTAGGAAAGCTCTTTGGGCTGAAATCGCTAATTTCGGGATCTCGAATGAAATCGACGAAGAAGAGAAAAGTGATCACCGAAATATCTAGTTTCGGAAAAGTACATGTTTCGCGGGTTTCGAGGATATCGAGTGTTGGGCACAGATTTCATGTAAAAAGACTGTTTTGCCCTCAAAACAAGAAGATCGGGTTTCGGGGTTCCAAACGGGTTCGGGATCAACATGAAAGTTGTAAGGATTAACAAGACGAGTAAAACGGGATCAAGACAAGAATTAGGGGAAAACAAGCAACCTCCAAAAGCTAGCAAGACTAATAAAAAGGAAACCCCCAAGGGGTCCCACTAAGCAAAAAGGCACTAAAATAATTTTCCAAAGCTAACAAGAACTATACTAATCCAAGCTTAGTCAAAAATCACTAATCGAGCTCAGCACTAACACCCAACTTAATTAGCGCTAATCGAGTCACTCGGGTCGGGGTCTTACATCCTCCACCCCTTAGGGCATTTGGTCCTCCAAATGAAATACAAAACTCACCTCGGGTAGGAGATGCGGGTACTTCTTCTGCACTTGATCTCGCAATTCCCACGTTGCCTCTTCCGGCCCATGATTCTCCCAAAGTACTTTCACCCACTGAATAGTCCGTGACCTCAACTCTTGCTCCTTCGTGTCTATGATCCGAATGGGCTTCTCAACATAAGTGGCATCTTCCCTGATCTCTAACGGTTCATGCCGGAGTACATGTGAGGGATCGGAAACGTACTTCTTCAACATCGACACATGGAAAACATTGTGTACACCGGATAGCTCAGGTGGTAAGGCTAATCTATAAGCCACATCACCGATCTTTCTCATTATATCATACGGTCCAATGTATCTCCGTGATAATTTGCCTTTTTGCCCAAACCTCAATGTTCCTCTGGTCGGTGACACCTTCAAGAAAACCTTATCTCCTTCCTTGAATTGTAGATCCCTGCGGTGAGAGTCTGCATAGCTCTTTTGTCTACTCCGGGCTACTTTCAAACATTCTTGGATCTGTCTCACTTTGTCAGTAGTCTCACTCACTATGGACGGTCCATGGAAACTGCGAGTGCCAACTTCTTCCCAACAAACAGGTGTCCTACACCTTCTGTCGTACAAGGCCTCAAAAGGCGCCATCCCAATGCTCGAGTGGTAGCTGTTGTTGTAAGCAAACTCACACAACGGTAGGGTTTCATCCCACTGAGTCTTGAAGTCCAATACACAAGCACGTAGCATGTCCTCGAGTGTCTGAATTGTCCTCTCTGATTGGCCATCGGTCTGAGGGTGATAAGCCGTACTAAACTGCAACTTCGTACCCATAGACTCATGTAGGGTCTTCCAAAATCTTGAGACAAATCTGCTGTCTCTGTCCGAAGTGATGGAAACTGGCTGACCATGTCTACTGACGATCTCATTAACGAACAACCCTGCCAGGGGTAAAATGCACATCTTCTTCCCTGTCCTCATGGGAATAAAATGGGCTGACTTGGTGAGTCTGTCCACTATAACCCATATCGCATCATTGCCTCTGCTAGTCTTCGGTAGTCCCGAAATAAAGTCCATGGTAATGTGCTCCCACTTCCACTCCGGGATCTCTAATGGCTGCAACAAACCTGGAGGCTTCTGATGTTCTGCTTTTATCAACTGACAAGTCATGCAACGAGATACAAACGCTGCGATCTCCCTCTTCATATTGTTCCACCAAAATCTACCCTTCAGATTCTGATACATCTTTGTGCTGCCTGGATGCATGGAGTACTTCGCACTGTGAGCTTCTGCCATGATGTCATTCCTCAAATCTTCGATGTTAGGCACACACAAACGATCACGGTAGTAAAGAACTCCGTCAACAATACGAAAATCAGGACGTTCTGCTATGTGATCTACAATCTTGGCTAACTCTGGGTCTTGCAACTGACTGTCCTTAATCTTCCGGATGAACGAAGGCTCTGACACTGACATATTGGCAATCATGGCACCCTTCCTTAGTGGCTGGAGGTCTATCTTCAACTCCTCAAACTGATCAAAAATACAAGTACCACTCAAATTTGCTATGCCCACTGACTTCCTACTCAAAGCATCGGCAACGACATTCGCTTTACCCGGGTGATACTTGATTGGGAAATCATAGTCTTTGATATACTCCATCCACCTCCTCTGCCTCATGTTCAACTCCTTCTGAGAAAATAGGTACTGTAGGCTGCGGTGATCCGAATGAACCTCAAACTTCTCTCCGTAGAGGTAATGTCTCCACATCTTCAATGCAAAGACCACCGCTGCCAACTCAAGGTCATGGGTCGCATAATTCTTCTCGTGATCCTTCAATTGCCGGGACCCATATGCTACAACTCTTCCTTCTTGCATCAACACACAACCAAGTCCAATGTTCGAAGCATCGGTAAAGATGGTGAAACCGCCGCTTCCGGAAGGCAAGGTAAGGACTGGCGCGGTAGTTAATCTCCTCTTTAGTTCTTGGAAACTGGCCTCACATTGATCTGTCCACACATAGGGTGCATTCTTCCTTGTTAACTTCGTCAATGGCGCTGCAATCGACGAAAACCCTTGCACAAACCTCCTGTAATATCCTGCCAACCCAAGAAAACTCCTAATTTCTGACACATTCTTCGGTCTTTCCCACTTCACTACTGCCTCAATTTTGGACGGGTCTACTGACAAACCTTCCTTGGAGATTATGTGTCCCAAAAATGTGACTTGCTCTAGCCAAAATTCACACTTGTTGAGCTTTGCATACAACTGATTCTCCCTCAAAAGCTGTAATGCAATCCTCAGATGCTCTTCATGCTCTTCTCTGGTCTTGGAGTACACCAGAATATCATCTATGAACACCACTATAAACTGATCTAGATACTGCGCAAAGATCTTGTTCATCAAAGCCATGAACACTGCCGGTGCATTAGTCAACCCAAATGGCATCACTAGGAACTCATAGTGGCCATATCTTGTCCGGAAAGCTGTCTTCAACACATCTGATTCTCTAACTCTCAGCTGATGGTAACCGGATCTCAAATCAATCTTCGAAAAGTATGAAGCACCTTGTAACTGATCAAACAGTTCATCTATCCTTGGCAATGGATATTTGTTCTTGATGGTCACTTGGTTCAATCTCCGGTAATCGATACACATTCTCATCGAACCATCCTTCTTCTTAACAAACAAAACCGGAGCTCCCCACGGTGAAATACTAGGTCTCACAAAACCTTTGTCCAACAACTCTTGTAACTGTATTTTCAACTCTCCCAATTCCGCCGGAGCCATTCTATATGGTGCAATAGATATCGGAGCGGTCCCTGGTAACAACTCAATGGTGAAATCAATCTCTCTCATGGGTGGTAATCCCGGAATCTCCTCCGGAAATACATCCGGGAACTCCCAAACAATAGGGATCTCCTCCACCCCTTGGGACCGTTTATCCTCCGTGATAAACGCCAAATAGGCTTCACATCCACTTCTCAAAAGTCTATCGGCCTTCAACACTGAGACAAACCCTGCACGAGGATTTCTCCTCTCTCCCTGGAACAACACCCCTGCTGGTGTCGCATCCAACTTGAATGTGAGGGTTTTATGGAAACAATCCATTGTGGCATGGTACCCTGCCAGCCAATCCATCCCTAGGATGACATCAAAATCCTTCATCTCCAACAGAATAAGATCTGCGGGTAACACAACTTCTCCTATCCGGACTGTACAACTAGGGTAATAACTAGTACACACAACTTGTTTTCCTACTGGTGTAGCTACAGTCAAGATGTATTCAAGATCTCTACCGTGCACATCAATCAGTCTAGAAAATGCATGGGATATGAATGAATGCGTAGATCCAGGGTCAAATAATATCCTAGCTTCTATCCCACTGACAAGAAGTGTACCTTCCACAACATTGCCTGCTGCCTCTGCATCAGCTCTGTTGATTGCATAAACTTGTCCTCGCTGCTGTGGCCTGATAGGTGCCTGTTGTGGCCTGCCTTGAGGGGCATTTCTGTTCTGTTGCGGTGGACGCTGAATATGCTGTTGACGGGCCTGCTGCTGCTGCTGGGGCCTAAACTGCTGCGGTGGTGCCTGTTGCTGAAGTGGCCTTGCCTGATTCTGCACTACCAGTGCATTCTGTGGCGGTGCCTGACGCGGTGCTCCTTGCTGCTGATTCTGCCTGTTCTGCCTCGGACAATCCCTCATTTGATGGGTCATGGAACCACATCTGTAGCATGCTCCTGAGACCGTACGACACTGGGCACTGTCGTGGTTCTTTCCACAATGAATGCAAACTAGTTGCACATTCTGATCTTGTCTCTGTCTCTTGTGCTGCTGGTTTCTCTGGTGGTGGTACTGCTGTTGAGGCTGTCCTTGTCCCTTGCCTTGGACCTTAAGAATCTTGTGGTGGAAGTTCTCAAACTTGTAAGCTCTCTTGACTGCTTCCTCGAAGGTAAGAGGTGGTACTACACCGGTGGCATCCCTCTCAATGATAGGATGAAGTCCTTCTAGGAACTTGGCAATCTTCTTTTCCACCGTGTCTACCAATTCCGGAGCGTATCTTGACAACCTCTCGAATTTGGTGAGGTACTCTAAGACGGTCATACTCCCTTGTACAAGCTGCTGGAACTCTACTGCCTTCTGTCTCTTGACATGGGCATGCACATATTTGTCTCTGAATTGCCTCTTGAAGTTTGCCCAGGCTACTGCATTAGCCATGGTCCTGTATTCTTCCCTCACTGTCTTCCACCAATTGTCTGCCAAGCTGGTGAAGAGTGATGCTGCAAGCTGTACTTTCTCACCCCCATTACATCTGAAAACCTCAAATATATTCTCTATATGCTCTAGCCAGTCATCTGCAGTCAAGGGGTCCTCTGTCCCCACAAACTCTTTCGGACCTCTCTTCCTGAACTTCTCAAACAGTACATTGGGGTCATGTTCCCTCTGATTAATGACAATAGCAGGTTGAGGTTGAACTGGTTCGGGTCTTCTCTGTAATACCTCCAACAACTGTCTCTGCATTTCTGCCAACTCCCTAGCATGGTCCTCATCTTTCTTGAGCATCTGTTCTTGCAATCTGGTTTGGTTCTCATTAGCCTGACGCTGCTGGTCAAGCATGGCTTGCATCATCTGCTGAAACTGATTTGGAATTGTGTTTTCAGTTCTATCTTCTCCCACTGGTCCTGTACCCTCTACTGGCCCAGTATAATCACTGTTGCTCGCTGTGGGGTTACCGTTCACTGGGCGCTTACGAGGTGGCATGATGCTGCAAAACAGGTTGTTAGCACAAAATAATCAAGAGTAGGGTCACACATTGCTCACGCGATTCTAGCTAACGAAAGATCTAACGAATCCTCGCCACGTCCTTAGGATTTCTAGTTTCTTTTAATTGCTTGAAACACGTCTCGCTCTGATACCAGTTCTGTCGCGACCCCGGACCGGGTTCGGGGAACCAAATCCGGGATCGGGACTGATTATGATGTGAATACGATCATATGGAATGATGACCATAATTAAGATATGTTAATGATCAAGCGTACACGGGTTAACAAAAGAACACTCATTACCCGTGCACGTGATTTCCCACAGGTGTCCGCGGTGAGGATATTCCAACACACATAACCAATTAGTATAATTGCGGAAGCGTATGGTAAATCATGCGTGTATTTCATTTCACAAAATATCAAGGCTGATTACATTTGAATATGAGTATCAGAATGAGTAATGTCCTAAAGCATAACCCAAGAGCACATATTCAAGTTTAATCAGAAGATCGGTTAATTACAGTTCCCAAAAATAGAGGCCAACAAAGGCCAATATACAAAACAATAACCACCAGAAATCTATCCAACCACCCCCAAAATGTTTCGCAACTCGGCAGCCCGATGTTTAAATAACATCATCAGCACGCCACTCCACTAGCGGCTGCGGTTCTCCGACCGCCTCCTCTGGCTCCTCCTCGGGGAAACCAACAACGGGTCCTGAGTACCAAAACAAAGGGTCAGACACGACGGTCTGGCAGGTGGATAAAAGTAAAAATATTTAATGCTAAAACATTTACCTTGGAAACAGTTAAACCTGTCTAGATAATATTTTCATGAGTAAATGCATCATTTAGTTAAAAACATATATGCAAGGTAGAACAAGTTAAGGTAACCAAAGAAATCAGGGAAACTAGCAAGATGACAACCACACAAAGCTAAATCCTCTATCACCGAAGTGATAGAGCAAGCAAGTCAAGGCGTTGACCTCAGTCACCGAAGTGAGGAGGTACAACGAAATACATATACATATATACTATATACTAGACATGACCACGGTAGCGAGCCGGGCATCAGGAACCGCAGTAGCAATCTGCGGTATCAGGACAAGACCACGGTTAAATAACCGGGTAGCAAGATCCAAACTGCAGTTGGCGGGACAAGAGGGGGATCACCTCGTCAGTAGATCAGACTAACAAGGTATCCAAGCTTAGTGGTGCCGACTCATAGGTTAAAACATGGAAATCAAGACATGTGTAAAATAAATCAAGTACAAGACTATATTCAGGCAGGACATGGGTGCTCAGGGCACAGCTATCGTATCAGGTCTGGCGTGTATATCAAAGCTAGCAAAACAGTACAAGTATTCTTTGAAAAGCCAAGACAATGTCAAGTTAAAACTAATTCAAGTGAATAGGGATCCCGTATGTCCGTATAATAAAGGAAACTTGGTACTCTTTGAATTTGGGGGACATTCCGGGTTCCTTATACACTCCAGTAGCCTCAATGCTTAAATGAATCTCGATGATGTAGCTTCTCTCCCTAACGTACTACCAACGAACACTTCACTGGGGCTTCAAGCACGATCCCAGGTGAGCGGTGCCCATTGCTCTCAGAAAGGTTCACAAGCGATGGGGAGAAAACTTCCTTCAATCCTTCTTTTATTCACAGAATTCATGGAATTTTGGTTACCTTGCGGTCAGGTGGCGGTTAGCCGCCAGCGAATGCGGCGGTTAACCGCTGGCTGACCGTGAGGCTGACCGTGGAATTGCAGCTCTCTGGAAATGCGACCGCTACAATCCGGTTGGCTGGCGGTTAGCCGCTGATGGGTTAGGCGGTTAGCCGCTAGCTGACCGCGGAGCTGACCGTGAGACTTCAGCTCTCGGGAAAAGCGACCGTAACTGTGCGGTTAGATGGCGGTTAACCGTCGATGGACACGGCGGTTAGCCGCTAGCTGACCGCGGAGCTGACCGCCAGTCACGGGAATTTCTTCCCTGGGTTCAGATTCAAGCTTTTCCTTTCCCCAAACCCATTCCTTTCATTCTCCATTGGCATTCATACAATTACTAAGGGAAGGAGGACAAACAACATCACAAGGATTCACTTAGGCATTGTGCAAAAGAAGAACCCAAAACTACAATTCAAGATTTAAAGACAATGGATGAAACAAAAGCTAGAAATCATGTTTCAAGACAATGAATGGGTTCAACAACCTCTTTTTAAAACATTAAAGCCACATTGAATGCAAGTAAAAGCTCATCCTAAATGGTACAATAAATACCAACATTTGATCATGGAAATCACTTTTAAAATTAAACAGCCACTTGCCTCAAGGTCTCTAAACCAAGAAATCCAAGCTCTAATCCACACTTCCAAGCCAAGTATCAAGCTACACCAAAAACCCCCAAAAACAAACCCTAAAATGGGTCAAACCAAGGAACAAGAAGAAGAACTCACAATAATAGAAATAGAGCTCCTCTATGGCTAAGAGATTATAAATCTAAAAGAATAGGAGGGAAAACTCACTTGGAAGCTCTTCAAATGGACAAGGTGAGCTCAAAGAGGGTCTTGAGTTGAGTAGATCCTTCCACAAATGGTATCAATGAATAGCTCTAGCAATGAGGAAGAAGAGGGTGAAGTTCATCTCTTGATTGGTGTGAGATTTGGTAGGGTTTTGGTGGTGAGGAAGCAAGGAGAAAAAAAAAAGAGAAGAGATGGAAACCCTAGGCTCTCATATGCTTGTGCTGGAAAAGGGAAATGGAAGAAGAGGGTTCTCCTTATAAAGCAATGGGTGTGGGCTCCACTACTAGGAAAGCTCTTTGGGCTGAAATCGCTAATTTCGGGATCTCGAATGAAATCGACGAAGAAGAGAAAAGTGATCACCGAAATATCTAGTTTCGGAAAAGTACATGTTTCGCGGGTTTCGAGGATATCGAGTGTTGGGCACAGATTTCATGTAAAAAGACTGTTTTGCCCTCAAAACAAGAAGATCGGGTTTCGGGGTTCCAAACGGGTTCGGGATCAACATGAAAGTTGTAAGGATTAACAAGACGAGTAAAACGGGATCAAGACAAGAATTAGGGGAAAACAAGCAACCTCCAAAAGCTAGCAAGACTAATAAAAAGGAAACCCCCAAGGGGTCCCACTAAGCAAAAAGGCACTAAAATAATTTTCCAAAGCTAACAAGAACTATACTAATCCAAGCTTAGTCAAAAATCACTAATCGAGCTCAGCACTAACACCCAACTTAATTAGCGCTAATCGAGTCACTCGGGTCGGGGTCTTACAGAAATAAATCAAAGCGATTAAAACGATGTGCTCATATTATTTTGGCAAAAAAGAATTTGACTAAATGGGGCTTTGTGGACGCACACCTGTGCGTTGCCAATAGGCAAAATTATTGTCAACGCATTATTGCATTGCCATTAGGAGAATACGCGTTGGCAAAAACTTTCACACTCTTTTGGGGGAAATCTTTGTTGGCGCCAATGTGTTTTTCACAACTTTTGCCAACGCGGTCTTACTTGTGTCGGTAAAAGTAGCAATTCTTTATGAGTTTTGCCAACGCAATCCAAATATGCATCGGAAATAAGTTTTTTACCAATGCCAATTTTCAGTGCGACGGCAAATAAAGTCGGGAAATATTTTCCACAACTTTTGCCAATGCGGGCTTACTTGCGTCGGTAAAAGTAGCAATTCTCTATGACTTTTGTCAACGCAGATTCTCATTGCGTCGGCAAATAGTGTCGGGAAAGGGAAGTTTGTCAAAGATGGGGCTTTGCGGACGCAACTCATGCGTTGGCAATGGTGTGAATAAAAACTCAGATATTTCCCAATGCACACCTGTGTGTCGCTAATAGGCAAGATAATTGCCAACGTATTATTGCGTCGCCATTAGAAAAACACGTGTTGGCAATACTTTCCCTCTCTTTTGGGGTTTTTCTTTTATTTTTTTGTTGGTGCCAATATATATGGTTTCCATAGCTTTTGCCAACACGGTCTTACTTGCGTCGGTAAAAGTAGCATTTTTTGTAACTTTCGCCAACGCAGTTCAAATATGCATCGGGAAATAAGACTTTTGCTAACGCTATTTTAACTGCATCGACAAATAGTGTCGGGAAAGGTAAGTTTGTCAAAGATGGGGCTTTGTGGATGCAACTCATGCGTCGGCAATGGTGTGAATAAAAACTCAGATCTTTCCCAACTCACACCTGTACGTCGCTAATAGGCATGATAATTGCCCATGCATTATTGCATTGCCATTAGAAAAACACACGTCGGCAATACTTTCCCTCTCTTTTGGTTTTTTTTTTGTTAGTGCCAATATGGTTTCCATAGCTTTTGCCAACGCGGTCTTACTTGCGTCAGTAAAAGTAGCATTTTCTGTGACGTTTGCCAATGTAGTCCAAATATGCGTCGGGAAATAAGACTTTTGCCGATGCTATTTTAACTACGTCGGCAAATAGTGTCGGGAAAGGTGCAGTTTGTTGTAGTGATATCTTAGATTGTTAATTAGTTATTTACATTGCATAATTTATTAGTTTTAATTGTTCACTTCAATTGTCCATATTAGCTATATCTTAGTTCAATTCTACTTTAATTGGATTCATTGCTTCTTCCAATCTCTTTCTGTGGGATCGATAATCCGGACTCTTTAGTCCTTTACTACTTGATGACGCGCAGTCTTGTGGGTAAGCGTTGCACAATCTAAGTGTCAATCAAGTTCTTAGCGCCGTTGCCGGGGAGAGACATCTCAAAGCTTTGAATTTCATGGAGTTGAACTCATTTTTAGCTTAGTGTACTTTTTATCTTTTCTTTATTTTCATTGTGGATTCTACACATTATTTGTGTTTGTTTTGTAGGAAATTTCTTGATTGAAGTGAATGAAAGTGGAAAAGTGCATTGGAGAACTTGAATATTTTACTTGCTTTCCTAGTTTAGGATTAGTTTAGACATTTATTTGCTTTTTCTTAGTTGGTTGTATTAGGTATATATTATCAAAGTTGTAGTAATTTTGGTTGCGGCTCTGCCCGTGACCCATTTACTTTCTTTAAGTAGTTAGTTGTTTAGTAGAATTACAAAAAATTGCTTGCAGTGAAGGAGGACGGTTGAACGATATAGTTGCGGCCCCTCACATTCGTACACGGAAATTGGTGCCCGTGGTGCAACTTGACGATACCCGATTCGTCCCCCGAAATAAATCAAGAGGTTTGCATTTCCTAACCCTCGCGACTCCCTTGCAAGCAGGTTTACTTTGTTAGTTGTTCCTTGCTTTATAGTGTAATTTTCTCAAATACACTTGTAATTTGGTACACTACTAGTAAAGGGTAACTTACCTCAATAAGATAAGGATTCGAATTTCATCACCGTTTCTTTGCCTTTAGGATTTCATCTTAATTCTTACTTAGTTTAGAACCAATAAACCATAATAAAATTGAGTAGAAACGTGACCTTAGCTTACGAGCGCGCTAGAGAAGACCATTGTGGTTGTGCCAATTGTGTGCATTGGCGGATTTTCTGGTGCCTAAGCAAACCTTGTCCCTTGGCACCATCTTGCCAAATGGGGAGACAACTTTGTTATTCGAGGAGTTGGATTTTAAGAGGAGCCCTCGCCTAGAGCGTTGAGATCCCACCATCTACCTAGGGGTTAATTGGCCAAAATCTATGTTTCATAGGTCCAGGTTGAAGGCTAGAGAGTCCTCTTCACAGTTAAGAGCTGTCTAAAATTCTTTTAGGTGACCTTAGTTTAGAGTTTTCAAACTTTTTGTTATGTTGCATTTATTTCATTGAGCAGACCATTGCATTGCTAGGATTAGTCACAGTTGTATGTGAGTGTGGATACGTGATCAAGGCCGATTAGTGAGGATTGATTACTTTGCTTTACCTGCCCCACCCATAGTACCCGCAATAGCTACCCAAAACCTTTAGCAAAGGACCCTCAATGAACTATTTGCACAATTTTCATCCACTTCAACTACTTGTATAGTTTTGCCAGAAAATAATGTGGACCAATTTGAGATCCGGCCCGCCACCATCAACATGTTACTAAAATTCCATGGATTAGAGTGTGAGCCGTCCTATATTCATTTGAACAAATTCCTGACCATTTACCACACATTTAAAAATCAAAATTTGGACAGTGAAAACGTGAATCTTAGGTTGTTTCCCCTCTCGCTAGAAGATCATGTAGCTGCCTAGCTGAATTCCTTGACTTCAAACTCTATTACCACCTGAGATGAGCTTGTCAAAAAGTTTATGTCCAAATTTTTCCCAGTGAGTAAAACCGAGCAGTTTAGGAGTACCATCAGGAACTTTAGGAGATGACTCAAGGAAGAGTTTTCCGAAACATAGGAGAGATTCCATGACCTATTGATCAAATGCCCACATCACGGGGTTGACGAAGGAGAGTTGATACATTTCTTTTATAGAGGTCTTATGAACCCTCAGCGTAACTTGATTTAATTAATGCACAAAGGAGAATACATGAATCAAATTGCCGATCAAGCATACGAATTCCCTGTCAAGCTTGCAGAAAATTCACAAAATTAGAGCAATAATAGGAAAGATTTCGAGAGAGATGAGACAGGGATCTAGAAGCCTGGAATGTACAATATCAAATAAGACCCTGAGTTAAAAAATGTGATGAACAGTTTAGTTCAGGGAGTAGAAAATTTAAGAAAAAAGATAGGATCTATGTTTGTGATGTCATGCCAACCCATCCCCCAGCAACAGGAGACCACCTTGAGAAGTATGAGTGAACCGCATCATGTTTGTGTGTTATGTGATAGCTATGAACACACGGTTAAGAGTTGCCCTAGTCTGCCATTTGTCAAGGCCAAGCAAGTTAATGTGTTGAATTCCTACGAAAACTTTCGGAAACTAACTGTTAACACTTTCAATCAGACCTACCACCCAGACAATAGGTTCCACCCTAATTTTTCGTACAGTCAAATAGAGACTATTCAGTCCCACGAAAGTCAACCTAGTTTCCAGCTGCAGTGTCATAGGCAGCAGTACTAGCAACCTGCTTAAACTAATCATCCCATGGTTTCTCATCCTTAGCAACCTACACAGCAGAGTCAATTTGACCAACATCATCAGTTCTAACCACAGAACCAATGTAGGATAGTAGTACTAGATTAGGTGCCTAACTACTCTACACCAGCTCAAGCCCCTCAGCAATCCTCTCATATGGAGAACCTATTGACCAAATTCATTCAAATCCAAGAGCAGACTAACTAGGCCCAGAACCAGTCCATTGCCAAATTAGAGGCCCAATTAGGTCAGCTCACCATACAGTTGTCCGAGAAAAAAAAAGGGCTAATTCCTAAGCCAAACCATTCCTTATCCAAAAGGACAGTCTAATTAGCCCAGAGGCTAGTGTTTGGTAGAGAGTAATGAGCATGTGCAGGTGATCCATACACTGAGATCAGGAAAGACTATTGATAATAGAGTTGAGATGCCGGAAAAGGATCAAAGAGAAGAAGATTTTTTTTAGGAAAACCAGAGAGTTCGAGGAAAGTTGTTGAACCCAAGAGAGATAATTTGAAGAAAGATTTGAAAGAGAATACAAAAAGAGAAAAATAGAAAGAGAGAAGAATCCATCCAAGAGGAGAGCCACAGAGAGAGAAGATTCAGAAGCCCATTGTAATTGAACCATCATCTTTAGAAGTGATACCTAGAGCACCATTCCCATACCGATTGAAGGAGACTAAAAAGAAGGATAACTTTGAGGGAATCTTAGAAGTTTTCAAGAATGTCCAAATAAACATACCCCTCCTTGATGCCACAAAGAAAATACCTTCTTACTCTAAGTTTTTAAAAGACCTGACCACTGTTAAGCGGAAAACCTCAGTACCCAGACCATTGTGATGGCAACCCAAGCATCAGGGTTAATCCAGCAGACCATTGCACCCAAATACGAAGACCTTGGCTGCCCTATCATTACCATTCAGATAGGAGACTCCATCATGGAGAGGTGTCTCCTTGATCTTGGGGCAAGCGTGAATTTACTTCCGTACTCCGTGTACATGCAGTTAGGCCTGAGAGGACTGAAAAAGACCGATATTACCCTTAATTTGTCTTGCTGATAGGTTAGTCTAGTATCCAAAATGTGTAATTGAAGATGTGATCGTGAAAGTTAAGGAATTTTATTTTCCAGTTGATTTTGTGGTTCTTGATACCGAACCAGTGGCAGCCCCCGACCGACATATTCTTGTCATTCTTGGTCAACCATTCCTTGCAACATCAGATGCAGTGATTAGATGCAGGAATGGGATTGTGACACTTTATTTAAGGAACATGTAGTTGGAGTTAAATGTTTTTCATAATGGACTCCAAACATCAGACCTAGATGATGATAAGGAAGTGAACATGACTAACACATTAGTTGATCAAATAATTCAATCATCATGTTACATAGATCCGCTGGAGCAATGTCTAGCTCACTTCAATGTCGATATAGACATCGATCGGTCCATATGCGAAGTTAATGCATTATTGAATTCGGCCCAACTGATGGATGTTGGCCAATGGAAGCAAAAAATTGAGCATATCTTTACATCCACCTTTGAATCTGAGGTCGAAGAAGAATTAGTTATGGTTGAGCCACCCAAGTTAGAATTGAAACCATTACCCGAGAATTTAAAGTTTGCCTACTTGGGGCCCTTTGCTTGTAACCTAGTAATTATTGCCTTAAGCCTTCAGGAAGAGCATGAAAAGAAATTACTGGATGTGCTTAAAAACCATCAGAGTGCCCTAGGTTGGACTATCTCAAACATTAAAGGAATCAATCCCTCTATAGTTATGCACCAGATTCATTTAGAAGAAGGTGCCAAACCATCTTGTGAACCTACAGTCCAATCCCACGGTGCGGTTGAACTTTTGAATCCTAGAGATGGTAGCACCTTTCAAGTGAACGGACACAGATCAAAAGAGTACTTTGAGTTTGTGGATTCCGAGAATGTTGTTGAGGAGGTCCTTCTTGTGGACCCTGGATAAACTAGCTTCATACCATGTTAGTTGTGTCTGGCTGAAGACGTTAAACTTAGAGCTTGTTGGGAAGCAACCCAATATACCCGTATGTCGGCACCCCATGGTGAGAAATTTCAATTTATCTTCCTTGTCCTATTTTATTTTTATTCTGCATAAACATTGGGGACAATGTTTAGGATAGGTTTGGGGGTGAGGTATTGCATTTCATGCATTGCATTTCATTACATTGCATTTCATTACATTTTGTATGTGCATAAGTTGTCTTGTTTTCCATTTATACCAAAAACCCTAAAAATTTGAGAATTTCCAAAAATCAGTAAAAATCTGAAAATTTTTCAAAAATTGTCCATGGATTTTAAGTTGAAGAGTTGTCATAGATACAAGTCCTATAACCTTTTTACATATTTAACCACATGAGTGTAGTCCAAGAGAAGAGCAAAAATCACTTCTAAGAGACCCAAAAGAATCATTAGTGGAGACTAGAACCTATTGAGTGATTGAGCCTATCTATATCCGTTTGGGTGAGGACTCTTTTGCACTATTCCTAAGTAAAATGAAGAGCTACTCCAAGAGTTTCTTTGTCCAGCACTTCCAATCTTATAAATGTTATTCCTTGTTCTAACCATAGAGGTGACATCAAAATGGGAAGAAACCTTGACTTGTAGCTTATGATGCATTTTTCCGAACTTAAGGGAAGATGATAGGCATTCTTAAAAAATAAAAAGAAACCAATGGACAAATTTTGAATCCACCTATTACATTTTATACCTTGAGTAGCCCTCTTGAGCCTATTTTACAAGTCATTGTCCCAAGCCTCATCACCCACATATATATAGCCTTTTTGACCTATTGTTTTTTTTAAAGAGTAAGGATACCTGAAGAAAGGAAGGACTTGAGCATTAGCAATGAAGACTTCACATGGGCTATCAAAAGATAGATGTTCTATAAAGGGATGACAAAGGAATAAAGGAATTTGAAAGTTGAACCAAAGAGAAAAGTAGAAAGAAAAGAAAAAAAAGAAGAAGAGAGAAATGAGAACCAAAGGAAAAGAAAAGAAAAAGAAAAAGATATGGGAAACCAAAGAAAAGCAAGTACCAAAAAGAGATGGAGTGGAATAAAGAACACAAAGCAAAAGGAAGAAGTGAAGACAGTGGAAGACCTTCCTATGAAGAGTTGAAGACCCTTACCTTCTAAAAAAACCTTAGCCACGTTTAACCCTTATCCTACCTATTAAACCTAACCCCATTATAACCTATGAAAGACTTATTGGATCCTAGGAAAGGTTTGGTGTTAAATGAGTGAGAAGTTGAGTGCGCATTTCTATGTTCTATTGGTTATCTCTTGTTCTATGAGATCAATCCTTCTATATATAAGCTCCGTTCTTCATTAATTATGTTAGTCCTTAGCCTTGTTCATACTCACATACTGAGAGTCAGTTACTAAAATCTGTGTGTTTCCATTGTTGAGAGTACGACCTGTAAGGTTGTAGTCAAGGCGAAATGTATTCCGAAGGGGATTAAGGTTGTATAAGCTTCGACCTGAAGATTGCATGATTATTGGCTAAATACACACACATACACAGTAGGACTTAGGTATTGACTGACATATCTTTAGGAGTTGGCTAGTATTCCTAATTTAGTACTCATTCTTATTAGCTTGCTAAAGGCTGTTGGACATCAAAAATATTTTCTTTCCAAAATAAAATTTTTCATGGGATTTATTCGCTGAAAGCCCTCACAAGACAAAACTTGTCCACTAGGGGAAACCTAGGGGTTTAACGGCTTATTGTACGAGCTAAGTGCAACCGCGATTCCTGCGAAAGTGAGTTGGGATCTTTACCATTTTTTCTTGCATATAGTTTAGTTTTTCTTCAAAGTTTTTGCTTGGGACTAGGAAAATGTAGGTTTGGGGGTGTGATGAGTGTTAAATATTGCATATTTTACCCCTCATTAGTCCGAATTTTATTAGCATCTCAAATACATATCATTTGCTTTACACGGAGATCTTATCCTTTTATCACATTAACGGATTATCGGATTATCATGCATAAATCAGCTTATTTATAGCGCATTTTTATGTAATTTATCTTGTTTAGGTGGACCTCACAACTATCCCAACCTTCCGGCTAGTGTCCCAAGGCATCAAAAAGAGATTTCAATAAAAAAGTTACATGAAGAAATCTCAGGAAGAGTTGAAGAATTCCAAAATAAGAGGAGAAGCCTTTAAGGATAAAAGAAGTCATTTTCTAACACAAAGGATTAGTTGGTGTATTCGTTAGAGCCTGGGTTGGTATGAAATAAGTTATGGATTCAAATCCCAACAATTGCATATTATTTTTTTTTTATATATAAAATATTCCATCCATCTCACCTCTTCACCAATGCTTTTGGAAGGAAAGTTTGTTGCAACCAATCAAATGGAAGCAATCCATGTGAAAGCAAAAGACCCAATGAAAAGCCTGCAATCCATGTGAAAGCAAAAGAGCCAATGACTGAAGCAATTCATGTGAAAGCAAATGAGCCAATTAAAAGTCTTCAAGTTGCAACCAATCAAATGGGAGCAATCATTGTGAAAGGAAATGAGCCAATCAAATGTCTTCAATGTTTCTATAAATTGGAATATTTTTGTAGAGAGAAGACAAATCTTTTTGGTAAGTTAGTCTTTTTGCAATTTTATTTTTACTTTTAGATTGTAATTAATAGCTACTTTGTAACTAATCTAGAGAAAGAGAGTGTGTAATTGAAGATTATTAATGAAGATTTGGACCTCTTTCTTGATGTTTAGTGGCTAAAGCTCTTGGATTAGGCTCTCCTTTTGAAGTAAAGAATGTGATTAGTTCAATTACATGCATGTTTTAGTTTAAATTCACCACTTGTGCTTTGATTGATTAATAGATTTTAGATCTAATTATGCTAATCTCTCTCATTTCTCATGCTCTATCTCTACACTTGATGCTTGGATAATCTCAATTGATGCTTTGTGGTTGGATTAAGTTTTCTCACATAGCACGCTCTAGAGCTCTTATTTTTGATCTTTTGTAGTTTGATTTTGATGATTTATTATTAGGGTAGTTAGGTTATGGTCTAGGATCTTGTTTTTCTTTTTCTTTTTTTTTTTATTTATTTGCTTTACTTTGATTTTCATTGCTATATCATCCATTCCAATGAGGCAAGAGATCGCTAATTGGATTGTAGACTTGGGAGTTGAATTAGAACATGTATTGATTGGATTAATTATATACTTGGTGGATTTTGAATTGCCTAATCTCTTATTTTTATTGTTATTAATTTAAATACTTCTAGATTGCTAGATCTACATCTCAAATCACTTGTTTTAAAATCCTACATATTTCACACCACATCTTTACATTAAATCTTCCATTTCCACCACCATTCATTCAATAGTTTAGTGTAGCTTGTTAGAATAACTTAGATCTTTTTAAATTCATATTTTAGATTGTTAATTAGTTGTTTACATTGCATAGTTTATTAGTTTTAATTGTTCATTTCAGTTGTCTATATTAGCTACATCTTAGTTCAATTCTACTTTAATTGGATTTATTACTTCTTCCATCCTCTCTCCGTGGGATCGATAATCTAGACTCTTTAGTCCTTTACTACTTGACAATACCTTAGTCTTGCGGTTAAGCGTTGCACAATCTAAGCGTCGATCAAGTTCTTAGCAATGAAGACTTCTAGTGGTATGAGATGAATCACCATCAATACTCCGTAGAACAAGAGAAGAGCTTCCCCCAATCTTCTTATTTGTATGGGGGCCTCATCAGCTTTTACCTGAGTCACGCGAGCTTTAGACGCGTCGTCAAAGTCCGGCTCATCAATTGGTGTCAGATCACGAGCTACATTTCGTCCAGCCTGTTGGTTGTGTTCAGCTCCAACCATGCATACCATGGCCACATCGAGATCTTCCTCTTTGACCACCCATTTTTGAGTGATCTTTCTTTAGTTTTGACTCCGTCGATGAGCTAGAGTCTTCTTCCTGACCTGGTTGGCCAATCGAGTGGCTAACGTGTGATCACTTCACCTAACCACCATAGTCTTAGAGCGACCAAGGATGTGGTCCATCCCTTTTGGTTGATGAACCGGTAATGCGAGGATGTCCACTTCATCTTTTTGAAATTGTTACTCTTTTCTCTTTTGCAAAAGGTCGTTGAACTAGACCAGTTCCACTGCATTATTGATGGAGAGATTTTGTTTCTTTTTCGGGCGCTTTGTATGTGCCCGTGGAGAAGGTGAAGGCCCAAACATGACAGAGGTAAGCCGCCTTTTGCTAAACTTTCTACCCTCCTTCTGAGTGAGAACGTAGAAGGTGTTTCTTGGTTTTTGTGGTTTTGGGGACCACATAGTGTAGCCTGGAATCACATCTTTTTTATGCACTCTTTTCTTTTTTAGGAATTGATGCAGGTCTTTGCCCTTACGGGCCATGACCTTGTTGTCACCCATCTTGGCTTTAGGATGAAGGGTGTCTTCAACAATTTACACTTTCCTTGCCCCCTGCGCCTTTTTAGTGACACGGATGTGAGTTGGTACAACTTCCTTGATGTCCTTCTTGTCTTTGAGGTGGACACTAAAAGGGTCTTGGGTGTACTTTGACATCCAAGGTTTCAATGGAGCAGCGTTTCTAACTGGTTCAACTGCAAGTGAAGTAGCTTGGATGTCAGAGACAGCGGTGTTGACACCAAAAATGTCACTTTGCCTCTTCAATATCAAGAAGCTACATGAAGCCGCATCCTACGACAAATAGGCAATGCTACTTCAAGCATCAAAATCTTGTCAGAATAAAACAAAACTACAAGATTTCTCAAAGCAGCCAAAATAAGAGTACACATGAAGTTTCGAGCCATTTTAGCATTATTTGGCCTAACTTCACTCTTCCAGCAGCTGAACAAGAGCTCCCGGCGACAACAGCGTCGAAGACATCAGATCTTCGATCTGAGCCTATGGATGGTCTCAAAATACCTCTAAAAGGCTCTATGTCAAGTTTCAGGTCGAACCAACAACGTTTGACCCCACATCAACCCTTGAACAACAAAATCAAACCTCTCGGCGGCAAGAACCACCGTGATGGACTAGCTTTTCCGGGCATGGCGCTACCGAGGTCAGCGGACGTGAGAGTCCGTTGGGTCCAACCCTTTCGAGACAGGTATCGGAATGCGAGCATCAACATTTTTTTTATACGAATATTTTAGATTTTCTACTCTACTTGGAATTGACAAGTAGCGGTCCGTAGATCCACCTTCGCAAGTAGAAAAGGTAATCGACTTTTTTTCTAGTTTTCCATTGTACTTATATTTAAGAAAAGAGACATAGTTTGTTTGTCGTGAAAGGCGATTTTTGCCGTAAAAGGCGATTTACAATTCTCATCATAATGAAAGACAAGAGTTGTGTGATTTTTTTATGTCTCTTCAGAAAAATACAAACTACATTGAAAAAACAAGAAAAGGGGATCTAACTTCTCAAGACATTGTGGGGACTCGTTCAGATTGACGGTCGCAAGCCATGTGTGGATTTCGCCATCATCCTTTGGTTGAGAACAGAGGTTGCTCTTGATTTGCTTGGCTTGGCTTAAACCTCAGATTTTTAGAGGACACTGACCAAGAGGAGGTCCTATGTCCAATAAAAAGCCAAGTAGACGGACTGAAAAGCCACGTCTAAGCCATAGAGGAGGAAGAAGAGGTCTTTAAGGGGAGTGACCCCCCAAGGGACTTTGGTCACCTTGTTTTTGAAGTCGCTACAGATCTTTTTCAAGGGAGGAGAGATCGTTGTAGCAACTTTTGGACAAATTTCTCTTTTTGTATAGATTTTTCGGATTGATTTTATGATCTTTTCTCTTAAATGACCCCCCTTTTATAGGTCTTTGATAGCTATTAGGTGGGTTTATGAACCTTAAATGTATTAAAGCCACATGATGGGAGGAGTTACAAGTTTTTAATTCTTTATTTTGTAACTCCTTTTTCTTGGCTTCTGATTGGCTGATGGAGAATTAAGGGCCTTTAATCGCCTTTAAGCTCCATGATGGGAGGAGTTACACGGTTTAATGCCGTGTTTATGGCTGACTTATAACTCCCATTTTCTCGCTTCTGATTGGGCCATCCAAAATAACGAGTTAATGACCGCATTAATTTGTCATAAAACAGGTCATTTAACTGCATTAAGTGGTCGTTGATGCGCTTGAAGAGTCGCGGGCCATGCCGCGTCTTTTGGAATTCTTCCTATGATGGTTGCCGATGGATCTTCATGTTGATCGATGTCGGATGACCATGCAACTTCAGACATTGGTTGCTACCAGTGTGCCTGTGCCATCTGTCCTGTCGATTTCTTGATCGATAGGGCAGAAAGTGTACTTTCTTGGTCGGCCGATTGGCAATTTCGAAGCGATCAATGATGATATGATGCTTTTGATAGTGGATCCATGATGTTGATGAAGATTGACGGATTCCGGCCCTCAAAAGTCAGAATTTTGGAAAACCACAGGGGTCGGACATATCGAAACCCGAAAAGGGACCGAAAAACGGTCATTCGGCAAAAATCTGGCTACCCGGACTTCTGGGGTAGCCGGCAATCATGAGCCATGGCCGCCACGACCATGGGCCAAGGTCGCCTTTTTTTGGCTGTTTTCCCGATTTTTCCGACTTTTTTTCTTCGGTACTTTTCCTAACATTTATGTACATGTTTTGGCCTGATTTCCCTGCAGAAAACCTGACGAGAAGCCTTGCGTATTGGAGAGCAAAGTTTCTGATTTTCTGGAAAAGCCGAAGACTTTATCTCGTAAAGTTGCCGATTTGCCGTCAGTAGCCAAAACTGGGTCAAATGATGTTAGAATGGCCTACAATTTGAGGTGAAGCCTCCTAAGCAATAAATAAGACCAACCATAGGCTTTTGTTTGAGTTTTAAAGCCGTGTGGGGTCCTGTCGCCAGTAGACTTGGTTTTATTGCGAGGGAGATGCCGCACTTTGATGTGCCGTCAACCGATGTTCGATTAACCTGAAATTTGACAGGGAGCCTATTGGAGTCATTTTGAGACGATCCATTAGCTCCGATTTGGAAATCATGGGTCCGGGGAGCTTCACCGCAGGGAGGCCTGATTTAGCTTCCGAGAGTCAAAGTCTAGTTAAATGTTGTCGAAATGACCTGAAATTTGACGTGTAGCCCTTTGGAAGCCCTTTGAAGTCACCCATTTGTTTTGTTTGATGAGTGATGGCCTCGGTGGTTCTCACTGCCAAAGGCTTGGTTTTATTGTTCAAAGGTTGATGTGGGGTCAAACGTTGTCGGTTCAACCTGAAATTTAACATGGAGCCTTTTGGAGGTATTTTGAGACCATCCATAGGCTCACATATCAAAGATTTGATGTCTTCGACGCTGTCATCGCAGGGGTGCCTGTTCAGCTGCTGGAGGAGTGAAGTTGGGCCAAACAATGCTGGAATGGCCCGAAACTTCATGTGTACTCTTCTTTTGGCTGTTTTGAAGGATCTTACAATTTTTGTTTTATTCTAACAAGATTTGACGCTTGAAGTAGCATTGCTTGTTTGTGATAGGATGCATCTTCATGTAGCTTCTTGATGTTTAAAGAGGCAAAGTGACATTTTTGGTGTCAACGAATGGCCCTTTGAGATACAGCGACGAGTTACATAACTTTTGAAGTCGAAGTGCATCGAAGAGAACTTTAAGGGAGAGTTTTTGACTTGGCCAAAAGTCTTTGAGTAGTTTTCTTTTTGGTAGAGTAGCCTTTTGAGTTTCCAAGGGGATTTTATGGTAGTGAAAAGGATCATGTACCATCTCAAGGCAAAGTTTTGAGAATGACATGAGGGATTTGGATTTGGGTTTTGGATTTTGGGTTTTCCTTTTGACCTTGTGAACGTAAGGGCTTTATGTGGTGCATCAGGAGGTCAAAAAGGTTTTCTTTTTTTGGTTTTTTTTTTTTGGTTTTTGACCTTGTGACCTAACAAGATGTATGTGGCAGGTTAGGGGGTCGGGGTTTGATTTTTTATTTTGACCTTGTGACCCAACAAGTTGTATGTAGCAAGTTAGGGGGTCAGATTTGGTTTTAACCTTGTGACCTAACAAGTTGTATGTGGCAAGCGAGGGGGTCAGGATTGGTTTTTGGTCACTCTTTGAGACTATTTTGGGTCCATCAGAGTGGTTTGGATTTTTATGGAATGTCAATTTCAAGATTTTGGCTCAATCTGGTATATGAGGTTGGATGGTTTGAATTTTGAAAGCTCATGAGGCTTGGGTTTTTTTGTGTGTGGTCCAATCAACTCAAAAGAGGCATGGAACCAGTTTGTATACTCTTGGTAAGAGGAATTTTTGATAGGAAGCCCCTTTGAGTGTCTAGGTGGTTAAACCTAGCATATATGGGCTAATCCATGGGACCTTAAGCTTTTAAGATAGCTTAGATCTCATGTGGTGTCATTTTGTAAAGAGTATCTAAAAATATCTCCTTTGGATAGAGAATATCTAAAAATATCATTACTTGGAGAGAATCTCTCAAGTTTCATTTCTTTTTGGAGAGAATATCTCAAAGTATCATTGTTTGGGAGAGAATCTCTCAAATCCCCTCTCTGTTGGGAGAAAATATCTCTAATTCCCTTTCTTTTGGGAGAGAATCTCTCAAAGTATCTTTCTTTTGGGTAAGAATCCTTCAAAATATCTTTCTTTTGGGAAGGTTTCTAATTTGTAGCACTTACCTCCTTGCATTTCTCCTTGTTTCCTTGGGTAAGAATCCTTCAAAGTATCTTTCTTTGGCTTGCTCTCTTCTATAAAAGCAAAGGAAGATTGGATCTCTTGCTTTTGTTGCTTTCTTTTGCAAAAACCTTTAAGAGTGCTTCAAAATAAGGAGTTCTTCTTCTTTAAGGATCTTCAAGGTTTTCTTCTTCTTCTCTATCAATGGCTTCAAGTAAGTCTTCTCTTTCAAGAAAACTCCATTGTAGAAGTAGGATGGCAAAAAAAAGTTCTTCTTTCCTTTTTTTTTTCTTTTTTCTTGTTTCTTCTTTTTTTTCTTGTTCTTCACGTTCTTTTTCTTTTTTTTTTTCATATGTTTTCTTTTTTTTTAACACGTTTTTTTTTTCTCTTTTTTTTTTGTACGACCTTGGCCGTACGGCCACGTGGCAGTGGGCCAGTCCATTTTTTTCTTCTTTGTTCTTTCTTCTCTCCCTTTTTTTTGGAGGATTTTTCTTTCTTTCTTTTTTGCTCACCATGGTAATGCGGTTTATGCAAATCAAGATGTTCATGCATTTTTTCTTCTCTTCTTTTTTTTTTGGATGCATCAAATAAAAGGCTAGAGTTACTACGTCAAGCCAACATGAGTTTTGGCTTGGACAAAGTTTGATTGGTTTTGACCAAGTTGGGTTGGAATTGGTAAAACTTTTTCAAGGGTTTCCCAGCATCTAATGCATGGCAATTTCCTTTCTATGCATGATTTTTTGTAAATTGAATTGGGAGCATGATATGATAATGCATACCTGGAAATCTTTGCAAGTTTTGGAGATTGGAGCTCACAGTTGAGACCTTTCCCAATCTTGTGGAGATTTGAGAAGCTTGGCAAGTTTTGGAGCTCGCAGCAATGTTGAGCCCATCTTCAAGCTTTCTATCTCTTTTGGGGTGTTACCATTTTCTTTAGAATTATCTCGGAACCATGCCAAAATTTTGCCAGATCTTTTAGCAAAATTCTGTCATTTTGATGATTTATCTTTTTCCCTTTTTCAACCTTTGTAGGTGGTTCCTCTAGAACTGACAGGGGTAAGGGGCCTATTACCAACGCACCCCGCCGATCTGCTAGATCTTCCAATGCGCCCATTCAGCAGGCGTAGGAGAAGGTCTAGTATGTGGAGAGAAACTTGGAAGAGTGTGACTCCCTCAACCAGGATGAGATGAGGCATCGATTAATCGCCCTCAAGGATGAGAAGTTTGACAAGATTGTGGTAAGCAATCATCCTTGGGTCATGAACGATCAGAGCATTATGCCCAAGCCTACCTTTCTCTTTGGTGATGCAGTCCCTGAAGACATGACGTACCAGAGGAGATGTTTTCAGTTCTCTTACATAGCTGATGGTAAGGGGAGGACTGTTGCTACCCGATCGACTTTCGATTGTACCATCTTGATCATGAGCCTTTCTCTGACATGCTCTAAGCTGAGGATCCTCCAAGCTGGGTGAAAAGGACTAATGTGATTAAGACCGGGATTTTTGTTGGCGGTCCTTTCGGATATGCGGAGAAGTCGCCTGCCCATATGGACATATTGATGCCGGCCAGTGGCTACCTGGGTTCTGATCATCTGTCGGTCGATTTGAGATTGGTAGGCCTTAGTATTTTTAGCGGTGACGGCAGTAATTGGGTGAAGCCTTTTCGACTTTGTGGTCGTTTCAGTGTTGACTCAGATTGAGAATCATGGACTAATCACGTCCTGCTGATTGGTGGCGCCATTCTGTAGGAAGTTGGGATCTTTGATGTGGTCCGTGCTTTTAGGGAGACCGTGATCTTTTATGGCGAGGCCTTCATGGCTATGTTGGAGTCATTCCTTCCACAAACCAATACCTTCGTTGTCACGAATGGTGAAATTGGTTTTTCACTAAAGGAGCTAAGCACCATCACTGGATTGCCTATCCTTGGCAAACTTTATGAGGAGTTCATGTCTATTGACAGCATCCTTAGGAGCAGTCCAAGGAGTTTAGGCTTTTGTACTTTCAGCTTGTCACCTTCTTTGATTTTCTGAAGGAGAAGGAGGGCTTGAAAATCAGGTCCAGCAGTTGGAGGAGCTTTAGCTCTTTGTTCCCCAACTTCTTTAACAACAGAAAGTCTTCTGATAGCATGACCCTGGAAGCTAGAGCTAAGAATCCGGGTTTGAAGAAGACTTCTGTCATGCAAGAAGGCTTGAAGGACTTCTTCGCGAGCACAGGTGCCATTTGTTCTAACATTGCTTTGCGGAGGGATCTAGCTATTTACCTCAGTTACAGGCTGGGTGAGGCTGTATCTGCTGGTGGAGATGGAACGCACATCAGGTCGCATTGCATTTATCCGCTTGCCAGATGGTGTTCGAAGAAAGGCTTGCTTTGGTGCCAACTCTTTACTCCTATTTGTGCACTGAACTACAGGTTGCTGCTTTTTGGTTCGGCTTGGGCTCCCTATGAATAGGGCATTTTCAACCCATATCTTTTATTCGTGGTATGTATACCACTGTCCTGGCTTCCATTAGCTGGGTGCTGTGCAGGATGATGACCCTTTGATGATTAGGTTGGCTAGGGGTAAAGCCGTCTTCGAATCTCTTTTGTTTGCCTGCATAAAGATCTGACGATACAAGGACGTCGAGATAGGGCAATCTTTAGTGAAGCTTTCTCCGGAATTGCGGAAGAAGGCTTTTGATTTTGGTGCCTCCCGCGATTCCACCAGGGCAGGGTCGGGAAGACATTACTCATTGACCAATGCAGAGAAGGGGTGGTTGTTTAACATATGTGTTGACACAATGGTGTACCGTAGGCATCCTTTCATCGACATCTAGTCGTATGTCCCATCCCGATTTGTGCTTCTCTTGGGCTTCTCTCAAGGCGTTGTTGGAGCACCTTCGAGCATGGTGAAGCATTTTGGAGGCTTACGGGATGGCAGAAATGCATGGGCCTTTTATAGTGTGGAAGACGGCCATGATTTCTTATCCTGAGATGTCTACTTTCCGAACCGTCGGCTTCACGGAGTGGTTCTTGGAGTGCTTTTAGGCATACCAGGGGCTTTCTAAGAGGGAGCTTGTGTTAGATTGTATGGACTCAATCCATCAGTTGATATGATAAATTGATTAGTTTATTTATTTATCAATAAAATCATGCTTTACTTTCATGAGATGAATGTTATTTTATTACTTAATGCACATGACCAATACACTTGACATAATGGTTCATGAGTTGAACCGGGTCCCATTAGTATACTAGATGTGATGTATGTGTATGGATGAGATCCACACACGGGAGACATATGTCACAAATCTTATACTTAAATAACTTCACAACCAGTGATGAGACTGGGTATCTCATCTGATAAGGTTGCAGCACTTTGATCACCATGAGATAGTGTGATTTATCTTGATCATCATAATGTAAGATTATGGATCATGGTGCTGGTACATTGGATGTATTGAAGGACCATGAGAAGCACCTTATGGAATTCTGTCTCGATTATAAGGTCTGCTCTCATAATTCCCTAGCAATAGGCTCTCAATCCTGAGACATTGATGAACTCAAGTTTCTATCTATTCATTTGCTTTGAGTCACTAATGAGTGAGGCCAACTGTAGGTCAACACCTTGGTGTCTTGGGTATGTGGTAGTAGGACTGTGGGAACATTGAATGATCGAGATGGAATCTATCTCTATTATCCCGTTGCTCCAATTAATGGATTTATCATTAGTAAGTGCGTACCCATCTCGATTAAGAGTTAATTGGATGGTACTGATGATCATTGTGATTAATTGGGGCTCAAGGATAATAAGATGTGGAACTAAGATTGGAAGAGATAGATTTACTCCAATTGATCCATGGATATTGATAGAGGGGCCTACTTGTGGTAATCGGAAAGTTTAGGGTTTTCATTGTAATTTATTCCTAAGACAGGAGTGCAATTGCATTTATATAGTGGTGTTATTTGCAATTAACTATGGGCTCGGATTGCACATGAGATGTGGGGTCGCAGTGTCCCTGTTGGAGCCAGCTTTCTATGGAATCCCTAGTGGTCCCCACGCTAGCCCAAGTTATTAGAAAGATAATAATCCTACTTGAACTTTAAAAGGAAGGAATTAGAAAGTTACTATTTCTATTTGGAGTAGGACTTCTAATAGTTGTAATAGTATAGTTACTAATTGTTGTGGAAGTGAGACTTCTATTTCAATTAGGAAAAGAGGAGGCTTAAAAGGTTATAAAAGGGAATTAACCCCTCTTGGACGTCAACCATTGGAGAAAAACGTCCAGCCCCTTTTTGTGTGCAATTGTTGCACATCTCTCTCGTCTCTTCCTCTTCTAGTTATTTGGATTTCTAGTTGGATTTTCTCTTGGAGATTCCACCAATCTTCTTGAGAAAAGATATCTAATAGCGGGTCATAGCGTGGAAGACAATAAGGTCTTGGAGATCCTAATTTGGTTCAAGAAGAGTTCTTGATCAAGATAATTGTCTTCTCCTTTATTAGAGCATACCGGGCTCCAAAGGTATAATCTTCTTCTCTTTCGTAGTAGATTGTTTTGGTTGCATGGTGTTGCTGATTTCTATCTTTTAGATAGGTTTTATTGCTGTACTTGATTAATGAGATTGAGGAATTATATCCTGGATATGGTTTTTGGCCTTATGGGTACTTGATCCCTGAGTTAAGTGAGTCAAAATTTTTGAAAACCTATCCACGAGGCCCACCTACTTCCAACAGCTTGATGTTAAGCAATCTTCTGGGAAGGGCCTTGGGAAATCAAATGGCGTTCGACAAGAGGAAGTTTTGTCCTTCCTTTCTGGAGAAAAACATAAGATAGGCTTTCTCGGTGAGCAGGGCGTCATTGGATCTGAAGCTGTCCGGGAAGTACCTGGTGAGGCCTTAAAGCAGCTGGAAAAGGAGGAAGCTGAGCTTGTCGCTTGGATGCAAGCGGCGCAAAGACGAGCTTCCGTCGAGTCTACTGGCAAGAGTAGACCATCCAGTGAGGGGTCAAGTGAGAGACTTGACTTTGACAGTGGGGCAGCGCTGTAGCATGGGATGACACGAAGACTCTCCTGGTTTGAAAGTCCCTCTCACGTGTCAGGAAATGCCGACGAACCTCCAGAAAAGAGGAGTTGAGAAGAAGAGACCGTTGGTGAAGGTATAATTCTTCCTTTTTCTCTTTCCTTTTCTTTCATTGAGATTTTCTTGTTTTGATTTGCCTTCTCCCCCTTTTTCAGTAGAGAACGAGGATTTGGTGATGCCTGAGGTTCCGGCTGATGAGGCGGTGACAGATCCGATTGCAGCATCTGAATAACCGAGGGACTCTGGAGCAATTCCAGAATCTCCACCTGGTATGACTTCTTTGCGTTTTTTTTTGTCTGTGCCGTCATTTGCTAACATATTGCTTGCTTTCTTGTCAACTGACTTGCCACAGGATCCTGACAACTTTGAACCATCCATGGATGCAACTTTTGGCGATGCTTCGGATGAGTTCATGGAGGCAGAGAGTACTCCACCAGTCATCGAAGAAGGTACTTTATAATAATAACCTTGGTGATAATGACTTTCTCAGTAGGATCGTATTCATACCTTTTTGTGTTTTATTGGTAGGTTGTGAAGTGATAGGAGAGAGCCCATTGCTTTCTTCAGAACCAGAGCAAGGGGTGCCAGAGGTTGATCCGGAGGTAGGGGTTTCTATAACCAGTTCTGACACGGCAAAGGTGAGTTCTTGTGTTGAGATTCCTCCCCCTGTGGCTTCGATTGGAAAGAGTTTTCTAATTACTCTTCCAACAGGGCATGGCATGGGCAGCCGACCGACGGAGCGGGGTGAATCTTCATCTGTGCCATCCCTTTGGTTTGCAAAAAAGGTGCTGGCATGCATCTTGAGCTCCTAGATTGAGACTCTCCTTTCTAGTCACTTGGATACTGGATTTGGCATGATCAAGCATGTGCAGGAGATTCTCGATGATAGCGAAGAGGTCGGTCTAGACGTCACAGAGGCCAAGGTGATCGTTCACAAGATCATTGCGCTGGGCGACAAGTGGTCCGAGACCAAGGATTTTCCTGATGATGACTTCTTCAAAGAGATGTTTCTGGACCCTACTAACGAAGCCAAGTTTGAGAAGGATGAGACCAAACAGAGTAGGAAACAGTTTGTCTGGGAGAGGGACGTCATCGAGTTGGCCATCATTGAGCTGAGGCATGGCATTGAATGCATTGATAAGGAGGTCATTGAAGCCAAGCGACGTCTTGAGCAATTAGAGGCTCAAGCTGCAGCCAAGTGTGCTGCTTTACCAGAGGCTCGCGCCAGGCAGAGGCACTTGATTCACCAAGTTGCAGATGCCGATCGTGTTCTCCAAGAGAGGACTCAAGAACATGAGCGATGGAAAACTGTTTGGGAGAAGCTTCGCAGTGTTGAAGATGGGTTAGATCATTCTGCTGCATTTTATGAATCTGTGGCTGGGGGCCATGTCAGACTAAGCTCCTGACTTCTTTTGTAACAAACTCTTTTTTCTCTTTCTCTTTTTTTAGTACCCATGTATACACACACACATTTTTTTGGTACTCTTTTCTTTTTTTTTTTTTTTTTTTTTTTTTGTAGTGCTTGTGAACAATTTTTTAGCACTTTTTTTTGTATTCCCTCCTTTCACTCAAATTCTTTTGTGATAAAACAAATTTAAGCAATAGTTTAAATGGGAATGTTTGTTTGGAAATTTGATCAAAAGTTTGTTATTTTGTGAAAATCTTTAGTCAAATGGTTGTTTTGGCATGGGAGCCAGGTTCTGTTTGCGGCATGAAAACCAAATTTGGATTTAAGGCATGAGATCCAAAATCTTGTTTTTGGTGTGAAAGCCAAGATTTGTTTTTGGTGGCATGAGAGCCAAGATTTTTTTTTTTTTTTTTTGGCGTGGAAGCCAGGTTCTGTGGCATGAAAGCCGGTTTTTGGCGTAAAAACCAAGTTTTTTGAAAGCCAAGTTTTGGTTTGTTATCGTAAAAGCCAGGTTTTTGGCATCAAAGCCGATTTTGTGGCATGAGAGCTGATTTTTGGCGTGAAAGCCAGGTTTTGGCTTGAGAGCCTGGTTTTCGGCATGACAGCCGATTTTGTTTCTATTTTGTTGGCATGAGAGCCGGGTCTTGGTTTTCAAAAATGCAACTATCGACTAAAAGTTGCACCCTGTAGAATGGTTTTGCAAGTATCGATGGAATGTCGCTTCCTTGCTCATTCGATTTGCGAGTATCAATGGAATGTTGCGTCCTCGCGAATTTGAGTGCAAGTATCGACTAAACGTCGCTTCCCTGCTGGATGGTTTTGTAAGTATCGATGGAATGTTGCATCCTTTCTCATCCAGTTTGCGATTATCGATGGAATGTCGCTTTCTCGCTTTTCAAAATTTTTTTATGGGTACTGACTGAATGTCGTTTGCTCACGAATTTTGAGATTTTGAGGTGTTTTGGACCTTCGATTTTTTTTTTTTTGAAATTTGGGTTGTGGATATCAATTGAAATGTTGTGTCTTCACGATTTTTGAAATTTTGCAAGTATCGATGAAATGTTGCTTCCTTGCGATTTTGGAAGTATCGAATATGGTTTGCATCCTTCCGATTTTGAGTTTTACGAGTATCGACTAGGCGTCGCTTTCCCTCGGTTTTTTGAAAAACCATTTTTTTTGTTTAAAGACACGAGGGTTGTAAATTTTGACCAAAAATCATTTTGGTGGTAAAAGGCAGGGTGGACTAGGGCGGAAGTCCCTAAATCCTGATTTTGTTTCAAACCATGAAATTTGGGTTCAAGGGTTGAAAATTTGGTTAAGTTGGGAAAAGGTTCCAAAACTCGGATTTTTTTGAACAATGAAACAATGAAAGTAAGCATCGTTTTGAATTTTTAGAAATTCCAACATAAGGATAAACAAATCTAAAATGAGCGGGTTTGACGAGCAAATACCTGGGAATAGGCAATGGGCATGCAGGCATTGCTATGACCCAGTGGTGTAAATCTTCAAGGATAGTACCGCTTCAAGAACTTGCCGTTGATGGGCAGCATACATCTGTCACCCTCCATGTTTAGGAGAGCATATGTGTCGTTGGAAAAAACCTTGTTGATGACGTAGGGTCCCTCCCATTTTTGGCTCAAATTTGCCTTTGGACTTGTGAGTGAAAACCATGGTCTTTTTACCGCAAGGATTAAGTCACCCTTTTTGTAGGCGCGTTGCCGAACCTTTTTGTCGAAAGATCCTGCCATGCGTGCTTGGTAAAGCTCAACGCTTTGTTGAACTTCGAGCTGTCTTTCGTCGAAATTGTCCAGCTCTTGGAGTCTCAACTTGACATTGCTTTCTTGAGTCATGTCATTTTGCAAAGACACCCTTAGGGAAGCAATTTGTACTCCCAAGGGCACGACAGCTTTGCATCCATAGACCAAGAAGCATGGTGTGCTATGAGTTGGTCCTTGAATGGTGGTCCGATAGGCCCACAAAGCTTCAGAAAGTTTGTCGCTCCAGTCTCTTTTGTGACTAGAGACCATTTTCTTGAGGATTTTTGCAGAGTGTCTTGTTAAAGGCTTCTGCTAATCTATTTGCTGTTGGATTATATGGAATCGAAGGACAGCTTTGGATTTTATATTTGTTACAGAACCTGTAGAATCGGTTATCTCGGAATTTTGGCCGTTATCATGGACGAATCTTTTAGGTATGTCAAAACGACAAATAATGTGGGTGCACTAGAAATGAAGGACTGATGAGGTCTTCATATCGCCGAGAGCAAATGGTTCTGACCATTTGGAGAAATAATCCGTAGCGGAAAAGATGAAGCGATGACCTTTGCTTGACTGGGGAGAGATAGGACCTTGATGTCCATACCCTAGGTTTCGAAAGGCCATGAGATTGCTGTAGGGTGTAGCCATTCTGGAGGCATATGAACATAGTCTCCATGAACTTGGCATTGTCGGCAGCACTTAGCAAATCACATAGCGTTAGCTACCATGGTAGGCCAATAATAATGTAACATTTTTATCTGATTATAGAGCGTAAGACCGACATGATGGGCTCCACAAAGACCAGCATGAACTTCTTTGAGCATTTCCTCGGCCTCTTATTGTGATAAGCAGCGCAGAAGTACTCCATTGAAGGATTTTTTGTAAAGGATCTTTGAAGGGATATCCAAATGAAAGTTTGGGGCTTGTCTTTGAATGCTTACCCATTTTTTTGGATCTTCAGGGAGGATTCCGGACATGGTGTAATCAATGAACAGATCCGACTTCCAACCAATTCGCGGCATTTAGCAACTACTTGGTGTGTGTTGAGAGGAGGGAGTATCCTTCTTTCATACACTGTAATTTGCATGTTTTCCACTACCTGGATTGCCATGGATGCAGCAAGTTTGGCTAGGGCATCTACACAGATGTTCTCACCTCTGAGGACGTGGGTGATGTGACAGATGTCAAACCTTTGGCGAAGTGATCGTGCCTTATTGTAGTAAGGCAACAAATCAGGTTTCTTGACTTCAAATTTCTTATTTATTTGGTTGACGATCAGTTGAGAGTCTCCGAAGACTTAGCATGGTGATGCCAGATTCAAGGGCTAGTTCCAATCCTACGATTAGAGCTTGGTATTCAGCTGCATTATTTGAGCATGGTTCCAGTAGCGAGAAAGCATATGGAATCATGTATTTGTCAGGGCTAACAAAGAGGATGCCAACTTCCGAGATCAGCTTTCCTTTTTCATTTGTCTTAGTTGCACCGTCAAAGTACCTGTCCCAAGATGCATTTGGTGAGGAAGTCTCCACGTTGTAGACATGCTCGTCTGGGAGATCATCTCTGAGTGGAGAATCTTTAGGCAATGAATGCTCTGCGAGAAAATCTGTTAGAGCTTGGCCTTTGATTACCTTTTGTGGTACATACCTGATATCAAATTGTGATAGGAGGATCAACCATTTTGCCAGTCTGGCATTGAGAGAACCTGCTTTTGTGACAAGGACCTTCAAGAGGTTAATCGTTGAAATCAAGTAGACTTTGTTGGAAAGAAGGTGTGTTCTGTTACTTGGGCGCACCACAAGTGTCAGTTTACTAGTTTGTTGTCGTCTATGGTGTTTTTAAGTTAGTTTTGGGTATTTGACTCTGCTTTCTGTTGGGAGATGTTTTTATTTTCGGGATTTGATTGATATATCGTTTTGATGAGGGTTTAAATTACAAGTTGGTGATAAAGGTTTGATTAAAGTTTGGTTAAGATTTGAATTTGGTGTTGTTAATTGGATTTCATTGATTAGGGTCTTTATAGGTTAGAGTTTATTGATTAGGTTTGTTAATTAGGATTTTAGTTAGGACTTGTTGATTAGGGTTTTGTTCAATTAGGGGTTTTATTAGGAGTTGTTGATCAGTTTTAGGGATTTAATTAATTAATTAAGCCTATGGATTTTAAATGGATGGTTTTAATTAGGTGTTTTGAATTAATTAAGTGTTTTAGATTAGGGTTGGTCAAGTTTATTAACTTACTTAGGCACGAATGGAACAACCTAGGGTCACCTACTTAATGTCTACTTTTATAATTCTACTACTTCTTTTAATTACCGCTCTTTTTTTATGTTCTCTTCTCTAATTACTAGAGAGCAAGACGAGAGGAGAAGTGTTTTATGATTTTGTGATTTTTTTTTTTGGTGTTTTATGCAAAAGCAATGCAACCTAACCTAAAGAGCGACCTAGGATCCTCTACTTAATGTCTAATCTTTTTTATTTTTATGGACTTTTCTATTTCTTTTCATCTTTTTTTTTTGTTCTCTTCTCTAATTACTAAAGAATAAGATGAGAAGGGAAGAGTTTTATGCTTTTATGATTTTTTGGTATTTTATGCAATGTAACCTAACCTAAAGTGTTGATGATTTGATAATTCGGAGTCAGGAAGTTTAGTGGTCAATTGAAATCATCACAAATATGGAACAACAAGTTAAATGGGATGCAAATTGCAGCAAATGCGGGCCGGAAATCAAGCTAGGTTGTCAGTGCGCCCAAGTGTCTCTTTAGGACTTGGGCGCACACACAGTGGCGCCCAAGTCTTTCCCCTATGGATTGTGATGTATTTGCAATTTTTAACGATGCTCCAACTAGATTTTCGACACTTTGTGACTAAATGCAGGGTCCTAAAATGAATTACTGATATAAGAACCTTCGGATTTGAAAGTAATGACATAAGGATCAAAGTTTAAGGGACGGATCCTTTTAGAAAAGACTTGGGCGCACCCACAGTGGCCCCCAAGTGTTGTATTTTCTTTTTTTTTTCTTTTGGTAATATATTTGGTATTCTTTCAAAGTTTTTTTTGCACGATTCAAAATGCATAATCACAGATCTGAAGGTCCTGATACCAACTTATATGAAGAGAAATCCTGATTTGAGAGACAAAATGTAGGTGATACGAAAACCGGGGTCGAAACTCAACTCCTGGGACTTGGGTGCACACACAGTGGCGCCCAAGTGCTTTTTTGCACTTTTCCCTTTTAGATTCAGATTTTTCCCAACGAAAATGAGATGGATGTGAAATCTATCCTAATCAAGAGTTCACGATGACAAAAATGATGCGGATCTACAGACTAGGAATGATCCTAAGCATGTTACTAATGAATGGATATTAGATATCAGATCTACTAGGAAAAAATCACTATCAATGCAGATCTACAATGTATGCATGATCCTAAGCATATTTCTAACTAATAATGGTGATTGATAGTTAACTAAAAAGAAAACTAAATCTAGAAATACCGGTTTGGGATTCATGTTTGATGGAACGCGCTCCGAGGCGCCGTGGGGCGGCTACCGGGGTCGGCGGAACGTGGGAGTCCGTCGGGTCCGACCCTTTCGCGCCCTGGCGGGCCTGAAGCGTGCAGCAACATTTTTTTTGTGTGGGTGTGCCAGATTTTCTATTTTACTTGGAATTGCAAGTGGTAATCCGGAGATCAACCTTCGCAAGTAAAAAGGAAATCAACTTCTTTCAAGTTTTCCATTGCACAAATATTTAAGAAAAAAGACATTTTCTTAATTTGCCGTGAAAGGCGATTTTGTTTGGCATTTATAGCCGATTTTGGCGTTTATAGCCGATTTACAATTCTTATCAATAATGAAAGACAAGAGTTGTGATTTTTGTCTCTTTAGAAAAATACAAACTACAATGAAAAGCAAGAAAAGGAAGATCTAACTTTTCAGGAGATTGTGGGGGACTCGTTCAGATTGATGGTCGCAAGCCATGTATGGGCTTCGCCATCATCCATGCAGATGAGAACAGAAGATGCTCTTGATTCGCTTGGCTTGGCTATAACCTCAGGTTTTTAGAGGACAAAGACCAAGAGAAGGCCCTATGTCCAATAAAAAGCTAAGTAGACGGGCTGAAAAGCCACGTCTAAGCCATTGGAGGCAGCAGGAGAAGCCAAGGACCTTGGGGGGGTACCCCCCAAGGGACTTTTGTCACCTTGTAGTGGTGGCCGGTGCAGAACTTCAGCAGAGTTTTTCTCTCTTTTTCTTTCTCTCAGATCTCTTTTTGATCTTTTTTTCTGATTTTTCTCTGATCTCCATTTCAATGGAATGCTCTCCTATTTATAGGCCTTTGGTAGCCATTTAGGAGGGTTTATGAGCCTTAATGGCTTTAATGGGAGGAGTTACAAGATTTATTTCTTGCTTTTGTAACTCCTTTTTCCTTGAATCTGATTGGCCGATGGAGATTAAGGGCTTTTAATCACCTTAATTACCATAATGGGAGGAGTTTCATGGCTTGAATGCCATGACTTAATTGACTTGTAACTCCCAAATGCTTGCTTCTGATTGGGCCGTCCAAAGAAATGAATTAATGACTGCAATAAAGCTAGTCAATTAACCACATTAATTGGTCGCCGAGCAGTCGAAGAGTCGTGGGCCGTGCCGTGTCTTCTGGAATTCTTCTGGCGATGATCATCGATGGATCTTCATGCTGATCGACATCGGATGAACATGTAACTTCAGACATTGATAGCTAAGAGCGGGCCGGTGACATCTGTCTTGTCGATTTCTCGATCGGTCGGACAGAAAGAGCACTTTTTTTGGTCGACCGGTTGGCGATCTTGGAGCGATCAATGATGATTTTATGCTTTTGACGGCGGATCCGAGATGTCGTCGGATATGAGTCAATTTAAAGCACTAAAAATCACATTTTCAGGAAACCACAGGGGCCAAAGTGCGCGAAACGCGAAAAAAGACGGAAAAACGGGTCACCGGCGAAAAATTCGGTGACCCGGACTTCCATGGTCGCCGGCGACCATGGGCCATGGTCGCAGGGGCCTGCGACCCTGGGGGATTTTTCCCCTTCGGAGCCCGTTTTGCGGTCGTTTTGAGGTCTTTTTCGTCGCCGTTTTCTTCTGTATTTTTCCTGACATTTCTTCTCATTTATTGGCTTGATTTCCCTGTAGAAAACCTGATGAGAATCCTTGCATTTTTAGAGTGCAAAGTTTCCAATTTTCCGGGAAAGCCGAAGACTTTGTCGCGTAAAGCTGCTGATTTTCCGCCAGAAGCTGAAACTTGGTCAAACGATGTCGGAATGACCTGAAATTTGAGGTGAAGCCTCCTGAGCAATAAATAAGACCAACCATAGGCTTTTGTTTGAGTTTTGAAGCCGTTTGGGGTCCCGTCGATGCTTCACTTGATTTTGCTGCGGGGAAAATGCCGAGCTTTGATATGTGGTCAAACGATGTCCGATTGACCTGAAATTTGACGGGGAGCCTATTGGAGGTATTTTGAGACGTTCCATGGGCTCCGTTTTGGATGTCATGGTCCCGGGTTGCTCCGCCGCCGGTAGGCTTGATTTTCTCTCGGAGCATCAAAACCTGGTCAAACGTTGTCGGAATGACCTGAAATTTGACGTGCAGCCTTTTGGAAGCATGTTGAAGCCACTCATGCACTTGGTTTGATGAGCGAAGGCTTCGGTGGTTCCCGCCGCCGGGAGGCTTGATTTTGCTGCTCGAGCATTGATGGAGGGTCAAACGTTGTCGGTTTGACTTGAAATTTGGCATGGAGCCCTTTTGAGACATGCTGGAGTCATCCGTAGGCTCTGATCGAAGTTTTGACGTCTCCGATGATGTCGCCGCCGGGAGCGCCATTTTAGCTGTCGGAGAAGCGAAGTTAGGCCAAATGATTCTGAAATGGCCCGAAACTTCATATGTACTCTTCTCTTGGCTATCTTGAAGGATCTTACAGTTTTTGTTTGATTCTAACAAGATTTGATTTTTTGGAGAAATTTGCATTGCCTATTTATGGCAGGTTGCGACTTCATGCAGCTTTCTTGATTTGAAGAGGCAAAGTGACATTTTTGGTGTCAACAAATGCCCCCTCGAGGTACAGCGACAAGTTGCTTGACTTTTGTAGTCGATGTGCCTCGAAGAGATTTTTGAAGGAGAGCTTGTGTCTTGACCAAGAGTCTTTGAGCAATCTTTCCTTTGGTATAGTAGCCTTTGAGCTTCCAGGGGAATTTTATGGTAGTGAAAGGAATCACACACCATCTCGAGGCAAAGTTTTGAAGATGACATCAGGGATGTGGATTTGGGTTTCTGTTTTTGATCTTGTGACCTAACCAGCTATATATGGCAGGTTAGGGGATCGGGTTTTGGTTTTGACCTTGTGACCCAACAAGCTGTATGTGGCAAGTTGGGGGATCATGATTTGGTTTTTGGTTTTGGTCTTGTGACCTAACAAGCTGTATGTGGCAAGTTAGGGGACCAGGATTTGGTTTTTGGTCACTCTTTGGGACTGTGTGGGTCCATTGGAGTGGTTTGGATTTTTGTAGAATGTCAATTTCAAGATTTTGGCTCAATTTGGTATATGAGGCTGGATGGTTTGATTTTTGGAAGCTCATGGGGCTTGGGATTTTTTTGTATGGTTCAATCAACTCAAAAGAGGCATGGAACCATTTTTGTATGCTCTTGGTAAGAGGGATTTTTTTTTCCTGACTAAAAGCCCAAATTTTTTTTTTTTTCTTTTTTTTTTTTATAGTGCCTAGGTGGTCAAACCTGGCTCATATGGGCTAACCCATGGGACCTTAAGCTTTTTAGGATGGCTTAGATCTCATGTGGGGTCATTTTTGTAAAGAATATCTAAAGATATCTCATTTGGATAGAGAATATCTAAAAATATCTTTATGGGAGAGAATCTCTCATATTCCCTTAATTTGGGAGAGAATATCTCAAGGTATCTTTCTTTTTGGGAAAGAATCTTCAATATCCTTTTTTTGTTGGAGAGAATCTCTCATTTGATTGATTTTGGGAGGAAATCTCTCAAAGACATCTTTCTTTTTGGGAAAGAATCTTTCTAATTCCTTCTCTTTTGGTAAGGTTACTAATTAGTAGCACTTACCTTTCTTCTTTGTTTCCTTCTTTGATTTGTTCTCTCCTATAAAAGCAAAGGAAGGTAGGATCTCTTGCTCTTATTGCTTTCTTTTGAACAATCTCAAGAGAGCTCCAAGACCAAAAGTTTTTCTTCTTCAAGGATCTTCAAGCTTTTTCCTTCTTCTTCTCCATCAATGGCTTCAAGTAAGTTTTCTTTCTTTTTCTTTCAAGAAAACTCTATGTAGAGAATAGGATGGTAAAAAAAAGAAAGTTTCTCTTCTCTTTTTTTTTTCTTTCTTCTTTTTTTTTTCTTTCTATTCTTCTTCTCTTTTTTTTTTCTTTTCCTTTTTTTTTTCCTTCCACGTGATTTCTGTTTTTTTTTTTCACGTGTGTCTCTTTTCTCTTTTTTTTTTTTTTTTTTTTTTTTTTTTTTGTGGGCCGTACGGACAGATCCGTACGGATCTGGTCCGTACGGCCACGTGGCCTGATTTTTTTTTTTTTTTTTTTTTTTTTTGAGAAAGTTTCTTTTTTTTTCTTTTCTTTCTCCCTCTTTTTTTTTGAGAAAGTTTCTTTTATTTATTTATTTATTTTTTTTTTTTGCTCATCATGATAATGCGTTTTTATGTAGATGTTCATGCATGTACTTTTTGTAGATTGAGCATGATAGCATACCTGAAAATCTTTGCAAATTTGGGAATTTGGAGCTCGCAGCGATGTTGAGCCCTTCTTGATTTTGCGGAGATTTTGAGGTTTCGAAAGTTTGGAGTTTCGGAGCCCGCAGCAATGTTGAGCCCATCTTCAAACTTTCTATTTCCGTCGGGGTATTTCCTTTTTCTTTGGAATTGCCCCGGAGTCATGCCAAAATTTCGCCAGATTTTTGGTGGGACAAAGTGACCCCTTTTTTTTTTTAGCGAAATCCTGTCATTTTGATGACGATCTTTTTCTTTTCCAACCTTTGCAGGTGGTTCCTCCAGAGCGAACAAGGGTAAAGAGCCTGCTACAAGCGTACCTCGTCGATCTGCTAGATCTTCCAATGTGGCCGTTCAGCAAGCCTGGGAGAAGGTCCAGTTTGTTGAGAAGAACTTGGAAGAGTGCGATTCCCTCAATCGCGATGAGATGAGACAGCAATTGATTGCTCTCAAGGATGAGGAGTTCTATAAGATCATGGTAAGCAACCGTCCTTGGGTTATGGGCGATCTGAGGGTTTTACCCAAGCCTACCTTCTTTTTTGGAGATACAGTCCCTGACGACTTGACATACCAAAGGAGATGTTTTCAGTTCTCTTACACAGCAAATGGTGAGGAGAGAACTATTTCTACCCGGTCGTCTTTTGACCGGACCATCTCGATCCTGAGCCTTTCTCCCACGTGCCCTAAGAGGGAAGATCCTCCGAGCTGGGTGAAGAGGACCAGTGTGATCAAGACCGGGGTTTTTGTTGGTGGACCTTCCGGTTTTGCAGAGAAGCCACCTGTCCGTATGGACGTGTTGATGCCAGCCAGCGGCTACCAGGGCTCTGATTATCCGTCGGTCGATTTGGGACCAGTGGGCCTTGGCGTTTTCAGCGGTGACGGCAGCAATTGGGTGAAGCCTTTTCGACTTCGTGGCCGTTTCAGTGCTGACTCCGATTGGAAGTCATGGACTGACCACACCTTGCTGATTGGGGGCGCCGTTTTGAAGGAAGCCGGGATTTTTGACGCGGTCCGCGCTTTTAGGGAGACCGTGACTTTTTCCGATGATGCCTTCATGGCTATGTTGGAGTCTTTCCTCCCTCAGACCAATACCTTCGTTGTCACGAATGGTGAGGTTGGTTTTTCTCTGAAGGAGTTGAGTGCTATTACTGGATTGCCCATCCTTGGCAAACTCTACGAGGAGTTCATGCTGATTGACAGCGTCCTTGAGGAGCAGTCAGAGGAGTTCAGGCTCCTATACTTACAGCTCGTCGCCTTCTATGATTTTTTGAAGGAGGGCTCGAAAGTGAGATCCAGCAGTTGGAAGAGTTATGGCCCTTCATTCTTCAACTTCTTTGACAGCAAAGAGTCTTCTGATAGCATGACCCGGGAAGACAGGAAGAAGACTTCGGTCATGCAGGAAGAGTTGAAGGGTTTCTTCGCGAGCACAGATGCCATTTGTTCTGACATTGCATTGCGGAGAGATCTTGCTTTTTACCTCACTTTTTGGCTAGGTGAGGCTATTTTTGCTGGTGGAGATGGGACGCACATCAGGCCGCATTGTATTTTTCCGGCTTGTCAGATGGCGTTTGGAGAGCGGCTTGCTTTGGTGCCCGCTCTTTACTCCTACCTGTGTACCGAACTGCAGGCTGCTGCTTTCTTGGTTCGGCTTGGGCTCCCTATGAATAGGGTATTTTCAGCCCATATCTTTTATTCGTGGTTTGTATACCACTGTCCTGGCTTCCACCAGCTGGGTGCTGCACAGGATGATGATCCTCTGATGATTCGATTGGCTAAGGGAAAAGCCGTATCTGAATCACTTTTGTTTGCCCGCATGAGGATCCGACGGTTCAGGGACGTCGAGATGGGGCAGTCTTCAGTTAAGCTTTCTCCGGAGTTGCGGAAGAAGGCTTTTGATTTTGGTGCCTCCCGAGACTCTACCAGAGCAGGGTCGGGAAGGCATTACTCTTTGACCAATGCAGAGAAGGAGTGGCTTTTCAGCATACGAGTCGGCACGATGGTGTACCGTAGACATCTTTTCGTCGACATCCAGCCGTATGTACCTTCTCACTTTGCGCTTCAGTTGGGCTTCTCTCAAGGCGTTGTTGGAGCGCCTTCGAGTATGGTGAAGCGTTTTGGGGGTTTGCAGGATGGCAGAAATGCATGGGCTTTCTATAGTGCTGAAGACACTACTGCCACGATTTCTTATCCTGAGCTGTCGACTTTCCGAACTGCCGGCTTCACGAAGTGGTTCGCGGAGAGCTTTTTGGCATATCGGGGGCTTTCCAAGAAGGAGCTTGATGTAAAGCTGTCTTCTGGAAAAGGCATTGGGAAGTCGGATGGCGTCCGGCGAGAGGAAGTTTGGGCCTTCCTTTCTGGAGAGAAGCACAAGATAGGCTTTCTCGGTGACCAGGGCGTCATTGGTTCTGAAGCTGTTCGGGAAGTACCTGATGAGGCTTTGGAGCAGCTAGAACAGGAGGAAGCTGAGCTCGACGCTTGGATGCAGGCGGCACAGAGGCGAGCTTCCGCGGAGTTACTGGCGAGAGCAGACCATCCAGTGAGGAGTCAAGTGAGAAACCTGACTCTGATAGTGGGGCGGGTTCTTCTAGGAAGTGAACCCGTAGAGGTAAGAAGAGGAGGAGGAGTCAGCGTCACATGGGGCGGGACGAAGACTCTCCTACTGTGGAAGTCCCTCTCACTGTCAATGAGGAGGTGCCAGGGGAAGCTGACGAACCTCCGGAGAAGAGGATTCGGGAAGAAGAGACCATCGGTGAAGGTATGATTCCTCCTTTTCCTTTTCTACTTCTTTCATGGGGCTTTCCATGTTCTGATTTGTTTTCTCACCCTGCTGCTGCTTTTCTTTTAGCAGAGGATGAAGACTTGCCGATGCCTGAGGTTCCAACCGATGAGGCGGTGATGGAGCCGGTTATGGCATCTGAAGAAGAACCGAGGGACTCTGGAATGACTCCGGAATCTCCAATTGGTATAACTTCTTTCGCTTTCTCTTTTTTTTTGCCTGCGACTTGATTTGCTAACATTTTTTTCTTGTCAGCTGACTTGCCACAGGATTCCGATGACTTTGAACCATCAATGGACGCAAATGTCGATGATGCTTCTGATGAGTTCATGGAGGAAGAGAGTGTTCCGCCAGTCGTCGAAGAAGGTACTTTGTAGTGATGACCCTGATGATTTTTTTTTGAACAGGATCATATTCATACCTTTTTGTGTTTCATTTGCAGGTTTTGAAGTGACAGAAGAGAGTCCATCGCTTTCTTCAGAACCAGAGCAAGGGATGCCAGAGGTCGATCCGGAGGTAGAGACCAGTTCTGACATGATTGAGGAGATGCCTCGTGTTGAGATTCCCTCTCCAGTGGCTCTAAGTGGAAAGAGTTCTTTTGTTACTCTTCCAATGGGACATGACATGAGCAGCCGATCAGCGGAGAAGGGTGAATCTTCATCCAGTTCGTCTCTTCAATTTGCGAAGAAGGTGCTGGCTCGGGTTTTGAGTTCTTGGGTCAAGACTCTCCTTTCTGGACACTTGGAGGCAGGATTTGGCATGATCCCACATGTACAGGAGATTCTGACCGACACCGAAGAGGTTGGTCTGGATGTCACAGGTGCCAGGGCGATCGTTGATAGGATCATTGCACGGTTGACAGGTGGTTTGAGACCATGGGTTTCCCTGACGACCAATTCTTCAAGGAGATGTTCTTGGACCCTGCTGATAAGGCTAAGTCTGACCTGAATGAGGCTACACAAAGCAAGAAGCAGCTAGTTCGGGAGAAGAACAAGGAAGAGCTAGCCATCATCGGATTGAGGCATGACCTTAACGTCCTTGATAGGGAAGTTGAGGAGGCCAGGAAACGTCTTGAGCATTTGAAGGCACAAGTTGATGCGAAGTGGGCTGCTATAACAGAGGCTCGTGACAGGGAGAGTACTCTGATTCGCAGGGTTGCAGATGCCGGTCAAGTTCTCGAGAGGAGGACTCTAGAAAACGAACGATGGCAAACTGCTGGGGAAGAGCTTCCCGGTGTAAAAGAAGGGTTACGGCATTCGCCAGCATCTCATGGCAAGTTCCTGAAGAAGCGTGCCTTGGAAACTCTGACGGCTGATGCCAAAAGTTTGCTTGAGGAGCTGAAGCTTTGGCTGGAGACCATTTTTGGCTGAGCTCCTGATTTTTTATAGCAGAAACCATTCTTCTTTTTTTTTTTGGTACCACATGTATTTTTTGGTACTCTTCTTTTTTTTTTTTGTAGTGCTTGTGAAAACTTTCTTTTTTTTGGTACCACATGTATTTTTTTGGTACTTTTTTTTTTGTAGTGCTTGTGAACACTTTCTATTTTTTTTTTTTTTGCTTTGGTACCACATGTATTTTTTTGGTACCTTTTTTTTTTTGTTCCCTACGCTCACTCAAATCTTTTTGTGATGAAAGCAATTGCTAAATGGGATTTGATCAAAAGCTTTGTCATTTTGTGAAAATCTTTTGTCAAATAATTGTTTTGGCATGGGAGCCTGATTTTGGTTGTGGCGTGAAAACCGATTTTGAGATGGCATGGAAGCCGAAATTTTATGGCGTAAAAGCCAAAATTTGGGTTGGCATGGAAGCCGAAATTTTGTGGCATTTACAGCCAGTTTGGTGGCATTGATAGCCAATTTGTGGCACTGATAGCCGGTTTGGTGGCATTGATAGCCGGGTTTTTTTTTGAAAGCCAAGTTTTGGTTTGTCGGCGTGAAAGCCAATTTTTCGTGGCATTGATAGCCGGTTTGTGGCATTTATAGCCGGTTTTGACATGAGAGTCAGTTTTTTTTTTTGTGTGTGGCATTTATAGCCGATTTTTTTTTGAAAACCAAGTTTTGTTTTAGCATGAAAGCCGATTTTGGAGTTTATAGCCGGAAATTTTTGTTTTGGCATTTATAGCCAGATTTTGGCATTTATAGCCGAGTTTTGGTTTTCAAAATGCAGGTATCGACTAAATGTCGCCTCCCCGCTGAATGGTCTTGCAAGTATCGATGGAATGTCGCTTCCTTGCTCATTCGGTTTTGCGAGTATTGATGGAATGTCACTTCCTCGCGGGTTAGGTTTTGCAAGTATCGATGGAATGTCGCTTCCTCGCGAATTGGGGTGCAAATATCGACTAAGCGTCGCTTCCCTGCTTTTCCCAAGACTTTTGGTTTTGCGGGTACTGACTTGATGTCGTTTCTCCGCGATTTTTAAAATTTGAAGTTTTCTCGAACCATTTGTAATTTTGGGTTGTGGATAGCAACTGGTATGTTGCATCTCCACGATTTTCGAAATTGGGTTGTGGATATCAACTGGTTTGTTGCTTCTCCACGATTTTAGGTTTTTTGCAAGTATCGACGAAATGTCGCTTCCCTGCGATTTTGGGTGCAAGTATCGATGGAATGTCGCATCCTTGTTTTTTTTCAAAATTTTTGTTTTGCGGGTACTGACTTTGATGTCGTTTCCCCACGATTTTTGAAAAACCATTTTTTTTTTTTGTTTAAAGACACGAGGGTCGTAAATTTTGACCTAGAACCATTTGGCGGTAAAAGGTAAGGTGGACTAGGGTGGAAATCCCTGAATCCGGATTTTTGTTTCAAACCATGAATTTTGGTTCAAGGATCGAAAGTTTTGGTCAAGTCAGGGAGAGGCTCCTAAACTTGGATTTTTTTTTTTTTTTTTTTGTGTTTTTGAACAATGAAACAATGAAAGTAAGCATTGTTTTTGAATCTCTAGAAATTTTGACATTTGATATGAAAATTCTAAAGAGAGTGGGTTTGACGAGCGAGTACCTGAGAACAGGTTTTGGCCATACAGGCATTGCTCTTACCCAGTTGGGTAAGTCTTCAAGGGTAGTACCGCTTCAAGAACTTGCCGTTGATAGGCAGCATACATCTGTCGCCTTCCATGTTTAGGAGGGCATATGCGCTGTTGGAGAAGACTTTGTCGATGACGTAGGGTCCCTCCCATTTTGGTTCAAACTTGCCTTTGGACTTGTGTGCGAAGACCATTGGTCTTTTTACCGCAAGAACCAAGTCACCCTTTTTGTAGGCGCGTTGCCTGACCTTTTTGTCAAAAGATCCTGCCATGCGTGCTTGGGAAAGTTCAATGCTTTGTCGAGCTTCGAGCCGTCTCTCGTCGAGATTGTCCAGCTCATGGAGTCGCAATTTGACATTGCTTTCTTGAGTCATGTCATTTTGTAGAGATACCCTCAGAGAAGGAATTTGTACCTCTAGGGGCACGACAGCTTCGCATCCATAGACCAAGGAGAATGGTGAGCTATGGGTTGGTCCTCGAACGGTGGTTCGATGGGCCCACAAAGCTTCAGACAGTTTGTCGCTCCAGTCTCTTTTGTGACTAGAGACCATTTTCTTGAGGATTTTGCAGAGTGTCTTGTTGAAGGCTTCTGCTAATCCGTTTGCTGCCGGATTATATGGAGTCGAAGGACAGCTTTGAATTTTGTATTTGTCGCAAAACCTGTAGAATCGATGATCCCGGAATTGTGGTCCGTTATCATGGACGAATCTCTTGGGTATGCCGAAACGACAAATGATGTTGGTGCGCAGGAACTGAAGAACTGATGAGGTCTTCATTTCGTTGAACGCAAATGCTTCGACCACTTGGAGAAATAATCCGTAGCGGCGAAGATGAAGCGATGACCTTTGCTTGAAGGGGGAGAGATAGGACCTATGATGTCCATGCCCCATGCTTCAAAAGGCCATGAGATTGCTGTAGGATGCAGCCATTCCGGAGGCATGTGAATGTAATCTCCGTGAACTTGGCATAGCTGGCAGCGTTTGGCAAATTGCATTGCATCAGCAACCATGGTAGGCCAATAGTAACCTAACCTTTTTATCTGATCATAGAGCTTAGGACCTGCCTGATGGGCTCCACAAAGACCAGCATGAACTTCTTTAAGTGTTTCTTCGGCCTCTTGTTGTGACAAGCAGCGTAGAAGTACTCCGTTGAAGGATTTCCTGTAAAGGATCTTTGAAGGGATATCCAAATGAAAGTTTGGGGCTCGCCTTTGAATGCTTACCCGTTCTTTTGGATCTTCAGGTAGGATTCCGAACATAGTGTAATCAATGAACGGATCCCTCCAGTCGCCGATTGAAGGTTGAAGGATAGAGATCCGACTTCCAACCACTCGGTGGCATTCAGCAACTGCTTGGTGTGTGTTAAGAGGAGGGAGGATCCTTCTCTCGCACACTGTAATTTGCATGTTTTCCCCTTCCTGGATCGCCATTGATGCGGCAAGTTCGGCCAGGGCATCTGCACGGATGTTTTCACCTCTACGAATGTGGGTGATGTTGCAGATGTCAAACTTTTGCAGAAGCGATTGTGCCTTGTTGTAATAAGGCAGCAGATCGGGCTTCCTGACTTCATATTTCTGATTCATCTGGTTGACGATCAGTTGAGAGTCTCCAAAGACTTCCAGCATAGTGATACCGGATTCGATGGCGAGTTCCAATCCTAGGATCAGAGCTTGGTATTCAGCTGCATTGTTTGTGCATGGTTCCAGTAGCGAGAAAGCGTGTGGAATCATGCATTTGTCAGGGCTAACAAAGAGGATGCCAACTCCTGAGATCAGCTTTCTTTTTTCATTTGTCCTGGTTGCACCGTCAAAGTACATGTCCCAGGAGGCATTTGGTGAGGAAGTCTCCACGTTGTAGACAGGTTCGTCTGGGAGATCATCTCTGAGTGGTGAATCTTTAGGCAATGGATGCTCTGCAAGGAAATCTGCTAGAGCTTGGCCTTTGATTGCTTTTTGTGGAACATACCTAATATCAAATTGTGACAAGAGGATGGACCATTTTGCCAGTCGGGCATTGAGAGAACCGGCCTTCGTGACAAGGACCTTCAAGAGGTTGATCCTCGAGACCAGGTAGACTGTGTTGGAAAGCAAGTAGTGACGTAGCTTTTGTACGGCGAACATCACTGCAAGGCATTCTTTTTCGACTGGAGAGTAGCGATGCTCTGCACCTACTAGCATGCGGCTGAGGTAGTATAGAGCAGCTTCTTTTCCCTCACCATTCTCTTGTGCAAGCAGAGCGCCTACAGAATGATCAAGAGCTCTTGTGTACAAGATGAATGGTTTTCCAGTGGCAGGAGCAGCTAACACTGGAGGTTTGGTCAGGTATGACTTGATATCTTGAAATGCGGCTTCACAGTCGGCATCCCAGACAAAGTCTACACCCTTTTTCATCAATCGAGAGAATGGACGGCATTTCCCCGAAAGATTGGAGATGAACCGTCTGATGTAGGCCAATCTCCCTTGGAGCCCTTTTAGTTCTCTCAAGGTTCTTGGAGAGGGCATTTCTAGAATAGCCTTGACTTTTATGGGGTCAAGTTCTATTCCAGCTTTCCGAACAAGGAATCCGAGAAACTTACCCGACGAGACGCCGAAGAAGCATTTTAGAGGATTCATCCGCAGTTTGTGTTTGCGGAGTCGGAGGAAGACTTCCCGAAGATCTTTGAGATGGTCTTCTTTTCTTCTGCTTTTGACGGCGAGATCATCAACGTAACATTCGACCGTCTTGTGCTGCATATCTTGGAATATTTTCATCATAGCCCTCTGATATGTGGCACCAGCATTTTTCAGACCAAATGGCATGATAGTGTAGCAATACACGCCAAATGGAGTCCGAAATGAAGTGTGTTTTTCATCCTCGGGATGCATCTTTATCTGATTGTAACCAGAGAAGCCATCCATGAATGTCATTCGCTCGAATCCGCAGGTATTGTCAATCATCACCTCCGGTATGGGGAGCGGGAATTCATCTTTAGGGCAAGCGCCATTCAAGTCTCTATAGTCAATACAGACTCTGATCTGCCCAGTTTTCTTTGTCACGGGGACAATATTGGCCAACCACTCTGGATGTTGTTCCTCACGGATGAAGCCAACGCTTTTGAGCTTTTGAACTTCTTGTTCAATTTTATCCATCACATCTGGACGGAATCTTCTTTGGCCTTGTTTGACAGGCTTGACGTCTTCTTGAAGATTGAGTTTGTGGACTGCTACTTTGGGGTCTAAACCAGGCATTTCAGCATAGGACCATGCAAAGCAATCAACGAACTCACGAAGAAAAGCGATATACTCGGGTAACTCATCATCCTTTATATTCTTGCTTATGAATACAGGACGTGGGTTATCAGGTGTTCCCAAGTTTATCTTTTCAACAGGATCTTCTGTCGGAAGGTTCGAAGGTGGTTCCTCCACAATATTTTCGGAGGCTTCCAACTCAACGAAACCTTCTGGAGTTTCAACTGCATTACCAGACCAAGGCTCTGTTCCTTTCCATGGATTTTCTTGATTGGTGATCTCCTCAAGGCTTGCTATGAGATAGTCCCAATCGCCTGTTGAGTCTGGTATTTCTTTTGGAGACGAGGGTTCTTCTGGGTCAGGATGCCACAAGTCTGTATTATCGGACGATTCCTCTTTATCATCAGAGAAATCATACCAATTGGATGAGCTTCCTGGATCTTTGTCAAGTAACTCTTTAAAGAGATTTCCAGGGAGATCGATGTCTTCGTGGACTTTAGATGTTGAGGCTTGGTCGGTAAAACGACTTTTAAGCCTTTGTGTCAACTGTCTCAGAGGAGTGTCGGGATCATACCCTAACCCATATGAAGACTTTTCTACATGACCGTAGAGTCTCCAATCTTCCAGCTGGCTTTTGGTCAAGGCGGGCTCCAATGGCGTGAGAATACCGCGTCTTTCTCCCAAACCGACTGGGTTTTGAGCGTCATAGCCCATTTTCTTCATAATCGCTTGTGCCACAGGACTATATAGAGATAGCTGAGGCATACCTTCATTTTGGAAAGGTTCCAGCATGGAATTTGATGAAGAAGCGTCCGATCTATGGAAGAAGATCGGCCTTTGCTTTGGTGATGTTGCCGGAACAACAAAGGTAGCAGACGTAGGATCTTCTACATCAGCAGGTGTCTCCATCGGAGTGAGAGCAGGCTGAACTTGCTGAGTGTCAGCTTGGCTTGACGATGCATCGTCTTCTGGCTCTAAGTCCGAGTCTGTGTCTTGCATGATAGACACGAGAGAAACAACAAATTTGCCCCCAGACTTTTGTTTCGCCTTCTTCACTTTAGTCGTGATGACCAAAGGTTTTGAAGATTTGAGGGAGATGACGAAGGGAGATTGACTACTCTCTTCTAATTTGCCGGAGGGGTTGTTTTCTTCCGGTGATTTTTGAGGAGCCTTGCCTTTATCTTTCTGGAGATTTTCAGCAGGGGGTGCTGTTTCCTCTTCTTCTTTTTCTCCTTCATACATCTGGGAGTCTGCGAAGTGGACTTCTTTACCTTTGAAGGGTTTTCTGTCCGCAAAGACACGATGTACCATGCCGTCGTCGCCGACGAACTTGATGCATTGATATAGAGTTGAAGGAACAACACCATTCTCGTGTATCCAAGGACGTCCGAGAAGGATGTTGTAGCATGAGGGGGTTTTTATTGCATACACAGTGACCTCAGAGATGAGATCACCGATTTGCAATTTGAACCTGATTTTGCCGATAGGCCTTTGAGTGCTCCCATCGTATCCAAAGATAGATACAGATGTGTGGCTTAGCTTGCTGGGTGGGATGCCCAACTCTTCAAGAGCCGAAGTGGAGATAAGGTTGAGTGCAGAACCTGGGTCAATCTGAACTCTATGTATCGGCATTTCTTTGATGTACCCTGTGAAGTACAGGGGTCGGTTGTGCCTTGCTTCGCCAAGTAGGAGGTCTTCCTTAGTGAAGGCGATGGTTGCACTGGCTGCCTTTTGAACCGAGAGGCATTGGATGCATGATCCCTCGCTTTTCTCTTTTTCTCCTTTTAAGGAGGTTTCTGAGTTTTTGACCCGGTAGTCCATTTCAATTTGGAGGACTTGTGGGGCATGTTTGTCGACATCCTCATTCAGTTTTTGTAATTCTGAGATGAGATTATCACGAGTGCGTGGAGACATTCGTAATAAATCCAGGATGTGAAGACGTGCAGGTATGTGTTTGAAGTGCTCAACCAAGTCATACTTGAAAGCCTCCTTGGGGCCTGCATGTTCATTGTTTTTGCCACTGGGGGCGCTTACAACATCTTTTCTAAAGGAAGATTGGTTGTAATTTTTGTGGTAGTCCCGGCCCGAACGGGTGCCTCTACCAACTTCGAGAGCTTCTTGAGAAGGATCTTCGTTTGGAAGATTGTCTTCAGGATCAAGAGGCTGTCGTTTTTCATCTACTGGGGATGTATCTGCAGCAGAGTTGCCATCCTCAGTGATTGTGTTGCACGGAGCATTTTCCGGGAGCAAGTCCTGAACAGCATCCAGCAGCTTTTCTTCTTCGTTGACCCATCCATCACCCCAAGTTGGGTTTTCTTCATGATGATGAGTCGGGAAGAATGTGTATCCTGAAGTCACAGTCTCAGGAGAAGAAACCTGAGAGGGTGTCATCTCTGTGAAAGTCACGTGAGACGAGGTAGCTCCAGAGGATACATTGCTAGGCGTCGTCGGAGTATAGGTAATCTCATCAGACGACGCTTCAGAAGAGCTATAGTCCTGATATATTACATTACAGGAAGCTCTGATAGGAGATGTTGTCTGCTCGGAGTCAGACTCATCCTCGGATGTAAGAGGATCGTCAATCCAGCAATGTTCTCCATTTTCAGGAGTTAAGGGTGGATGTACCTGATTATCTTCAGGGACTTCAGGCTCTGGGTTGCGAGGAGGCTCGTTAACACGATCTTGCTCTTGTTCTAGAGCGAGACGCTGCAAGATCCTTGCATATTCTTCAAGATCAGGTATGGGAGCCAGATCCTCTTCTTCGTCTTCTCCGTGTGGCTCAACATAGTTGATTTCCACTGGAGCAACGACGGGTGTTTGCTCAACAGCATTTTCTTGTACAGCCTCTTGGTCTTCTTCATCATCAGACCAGGATCCTTGTGGTTGCAAGGGGTTATACCAGATTACTGGCATAAGGTGAGTTTCAGGAACCCATTCTTCATCGGAGAGATATTCTCCTGTTTCAAGAGATTCCTCCCACTCATCGGTGTAGTTGGGCTCGAATCCATCGTCGGTGTCGCTGGACTCGTATCCATCAATGGAGAATCCAACTACTGAGTTGCAAGAGTATGATGCCCCCTGCATGGCTTCTTTTTTGAATTGAGGTGGCATGAAATCACTGAGAGTGAAGTTTCTTACCGCCTTTGAAGTCTCTGGAAGGGACGTTTCTGTTGCCCCGAGTGAAGTGGTAGAGGAGGCCTCTGCCTTTTCATGGACTTCTTGTTTTGGCTGGGTCTTCTCTTGCCGTTTGAGCTTGAGGAGATGTTTCTTAGCCTGCCTTCGCTGTTGAGCTGTCGGCTTTGTTTTTACGATCTCCCAGTTTTCATCTTCCAAGAGATCGGGATGTACCCATATGGGTTGTCCGTCTGGTGTCGGGTAAGGAACCAACACTTCGGACGTTTGAATTCTTTTTATCACCTTGAAGGAAGTAGTGATCTTCTTCTTCGGTGATTTTGGTGTTTGTCCACGTGACACCATGTTGACGGAGGCGGGGCCATAATTTTTGTCAAAGGTGATGACTCCGTTTTTCCACATCTCGTTTATCTTCTCTCTCACAACAAAGCATTGATTGAGAGGATGCGAGACCATCTGGTGGTATGGACAGTACCGAGGATCATTGGTTTTGCCAACGTCTCTAGGTCTTTTGGGCTCTGGCAAAATGAGTTTGCCATTTGCTAGGAGAGCCTCAAAGATTTCTTCGACGTCTTCATCGAACGGATATTTCTTTTCTACTCGCTCTTTGAAGGCATCAGAGAGTTCAGGTCTCTTACCTGCAGCTCTATTTTCAGCTTTCTTTGGTTGCTGAGGAGCTGACTTGGTTTGCACATTAAGGACCTCTTTCTTCTTTGGTTTAGAGGTTGCAATGGCAGTTGGCTCTTTTCTTGATGACTTCTGACTGTTGAGGTCTTTGATCACCATTTCAGCTTCCATGGAAGCTTCGAGGAGTTCCCCCAGGTTCTTTGATTTATTGCCGATGATCATGGAGCGGATTTTAGCTCTCATGTTGTTTCGACAGATGTCGACTAGCGACGCTTGTGGCAGTACATCTGAGCATTTGTACGCCATTGCTTTCCACTTGTGAATGAAGTCATAAGTTGACTCATTCTCTCCCTGTTTTAGGCTGCAGAGCTGAGCCATAGTAACAGGATGATCCTCACCTTGGAAGTGGGTCAGGAAGCGTGTCTCCAGCATAGCCCAGTTCTGAATGGAGTTCTCCGGAAGAGTGGAGTACCAATCGAAGGCCGTACCTTTTAGGGTACTTGCAAAGAGGCGAATCTTGAGTGCATCTTGATCCGCGATAGCTCCCGTCAAGATCTTGAAGTGGATGACGTGCTGTCTGGCTGATCCTTTCCCCGTATATGTTTGGAGAGTAGGATGCTTGAATTTTGTGGGGAACGGGACCGAGTCCATCCATAAAGGATATGGTGGCTTGATCCCATGCTCTTTGAGTATATCCTCTTCTTTTGCTTTGGCGAGGATACTGTCTACGTCCTTTTTGGTAAGGGCGCGTGACTCATTTTCTTCTCCATTTTCCTCGTTATTGCCATGATTCGGAGGAGGCTCATTGTTCACCTGATTTTGGACAACAAGGAGAAGGTTTTCCATCAGAGTTTCAATCCTCTGCTGGCCTTGTTCCAACTGCTGGATGCGTGTGAGCGCATCATCTCGAGGTGGATTCTGAGGTGGTGGCTCAGAACTTGTAGCCAAGACGTTCATCCCTCGGGATTCGAACGAAGAAATCGTCCTGGTGACCGAGCTGGGGCTCATTCTTTTTGATGAAGAGCTTGATGAAGGATTACTCCCCCGTCCTTGGCTGGAAGGGGCAGGAGATTCTTCGGGATGTCTTTGTGTCCTGGTGACGCTACGGGTCACCGGACGTTGGACATGGATTTTTGATGCTGACCTTTGGCGTCTTCTGGTTTTTCCAACCATATGGACGGCAGCAACTTGGTCGGGTCTTTTTTTTTCGACCCATTTGCGGGAGACTTGAAGTGTAGGAGGCTGGGTCCTTTGCTTCTCTAGTCTCTTTTGTCGATATGACGCACGGCGGCGTGCTCGACGAGCGATTTGAGCTTTGGTCAGCTCTGGCTGGGCTCTGACGATGAAGGATGTGCTCCCTCGGGCGCAGCAGCCGAGCCTGTCTTCTTTGTAGCTAGGCAAGGACAGGATCCGGACCCGGTCCTTTGCCTGTTGCAGCGAAGCTTTGAATTTTTCAAGTTCGGCCCCTGTAGAGATAAAGGGTCGAACCGAAGGAGTGTAGGCCTTAGCAGGTGCTTGTAGAGGCCTGGTGATGCGTGATCTGATTCTGGGCTTGTGGGAGCAAGCCGGTTCATGCTGGGTCGACTTGGGAGTCAGGTTGGAGATGGGTCTCTCCTCTTTCATGTAGGCAAGAGGGTAGAACTGGTTCTCCTTGAGTGGGGCCAGGTATGCTGGCTTGGTGGAGGTTTGAGACCTCCTTTGTTTTGGGGAAGGTCTTGGAGACCAAGTCTTAGGGTAGACCTGGTTGGTTGTTGGTCGAGGCTTCGCGGGGGTGCCGCGGGCTTCGGGCTTTCGGGCGCTCGCCTTTGGTGTCACGGGAGTGGCACGTTGAGAGGCGATCTTCTGCTTTTTAGCAGGCGCTGCTTGTTCTTCGGGAAGTGGGAATGGTCCCAGTGTCCCGAAGACGATGGTCCGGGGAGTCGAGGTCGACCCGGAGTTCAGAGAGTTGCCGAGGGAGTTGACGCTTCGGCAGCTGGCAGGGCGCTTGTAAGTGCGCTCGGTTTGCTTCTGTTGAAGCATGAGTTGGTGCTTGTTCTCATCGAAGATAATGGTTAAGGCTGCCATTGTTAGTTTCGAAAAAGTTTTCTGAAACAAGACCACATCCATTAATAATCACAAGAATATAATGATCATAAATGGGAATTTCTATGGTTGTCTTTTCAAATCGCTCAAGGGATATGACCCAAGCGACATGAAGAAGGCAAAAAGCCATAGAGGGTACAATTGTTCCGGCAGCAAGTATGGTGAGCCCAGAATGAGCGTTCCAGTGACTGCTAGAAGCAATTGTAAACCTAAATTCGACTTATCGAGAAGCAGGGCTTGCTCGAGATAAGAAGAATATAAGGTAGGAGTTACAAATGTGCCGGTCACAGATACAGTAGACCCTGAAAGGGCGTACCAGTACTGCTATGCACAAATGTTGGAGATCGCATCCATGAGATGGGATTCTTTGTTTTGAAATGTCAGAAATGGATTCGTTAAAGAGAGCAGGTGGCATTCCGATTCAAATACGGGCTCAACGATTTCCGCGAGCGCCAGTACTCAGAAGGGAAGAGACCACAATTTCTCGAATCTGAATCCAAAAGTGACGAGTTTTTTTTTTGAAATGTCAAGATTGGTTCCATCAAGGAGAGCAAATGGTATTCTGATCTGAACACGGTCTCGGCGATTTCCGCGAGCGCCAGTGCTCAGAAAAGAAGAAACCAAAATTTCTCAGATCTGAAATCAAAAGTGACGAGTTTTTGGAGATTTTTTTTTTTGAAATGATTTTTTTTTATTTTATTATTTTTTTAAAAAAATATTTTTTTATTTATTTTTATTTATTTTATTTTTTTTTAAAGAAAAATATTTTTTTATTTATTTTTTTTATTTTATTTTTTTTTGAAAATTTTTGTTGTTTTTTTTTTTTTTTTTTTTTTAAGATTTTTTTTTTGAAAATCTTTTTTTTTTATTTTTTTTATTTTGATTTTAATTTTTTTTAAGATTTAAAGACGAGAGAGTACACATAGGCCTCCTAACCCGGTCTTATGAAACCTCAATTGATAGAATTGCCCCCAGGTAAGGGTAGGATTACTTAATGAACCCGTTTGGAGGACCCTTGCCTAGAACAGTCAAGCTGTCTCCACACTCTGGACAAGGCTTTTCTTGAATCAATCGTGATCAAAGAACGCAATTGGTTTAACCTTAGTGGTCTATGTCCTTCTTTATAAAAAATCCCAAATAGACTCATCGAAGAGAAACGATGGCCCAAAACCTTAGTCGAACGGGCTCAACATTTCTGCAAGCACCAAAGAACGATAGGATAGGATCAAAGCTTCTCAATTTTGAATCAGAACTAAGAAAACTGATTTTTTGATTTTTTTTGAAATCTCTAATGAACTCATCGAAGAGAAACGATGGCCCAAAACCTTAGTCGAACGGGCTCAACATTTCTGCAAGCACCAAAGAACGATAGGATAGGATCAAAGTTTCTCAATTTTGAATCCAAACTAAGAAAACTGATTTTTTTTTTGAAATCTCTAATGAACTCATCGAAGAGAAACGATGGTCCAAAACCTTAGTCGAACGGGCTCAACGTTTCTGCAAGCACCAAAGAACGATAGGATAGGATCAAAGTTTCTCAATTTTGAATTCAAACTAAGAAAACTGATTTTTTTTTGAAAAGAGAAAGAATGGAAACAAACTCAAAGAAATAGAAATTTCCAAAAAATCCCATCTCATATTTTTTTAGGATGCAAAATCCAACATAGGCTACCAGCTAGAAAGTAGCCAAGGAATCCGGAAAAGAAGTATAAGCATAGAGAAAAAAGTATGATATGCAAATATTTCATTTCCGAGCACCTTGTTCTCAAATGAACGAGTCCCACCGGGTGTGCCAGCTTGATGGAACGCGCTCCGAGGCGCCGTGGGGCGGCTACCGGGGTCGGCGGAACGTGGGAGTCCGTCGGGTCCGACCCTTTCGCGCCCTGGCGGGCCTGAAGCATGCATCAACATTTTTTTTGTGTGGGTGTGCCAGATTTTCTATTTTACTTGGAATTGCAAGTGGTAATCCGGAGATCAACCTTCGCAAGTAAAAAGGAAATCAACTTCTTTCAAGTTTTCCATTGCACAAATATTTAAGAAAAGAGACATTTTCTTAATTTGCCGTGAAAGGCGATTTTGTTTGGCATTTATAGCCGATTTTGGCGTTTATAGCCGATTTACAATTCTTATCAATAATGAAAGACAAGAGTTGTGATTTTTGTCTCTTTAGAAAAATACAAACTACAATGAAAAGCAAGAAAAGGAAGATCTAACTTTTCAGGAGATTGTGGGGGACTCGTTCAGATTGACGGTCGCAAGCCATGTATGGGCTTCGCCATCATCCATGCAGATGAGAACAGAAGATGCTCTTGATTCGCTTGGCTTGGCTATAACCTCAGGTTTTTAGAGGACAAAGACCAAGAGAAGGTCCTATGTCCAATAAAAAGCTAAGTAGACGGGCTGAAAAGCCACGTCTAAGCCATTGGAGGCAGCAGGAGAAGGCAAGGACCTTGGGGGGGTACCCCCCAAGGGACTTTTGTCACCTTGTAGTGGTGGCCGGTGCAGAACTTCAGCAGAGTTTTTCTCTCTTTTTCTTTCTCTCAGATCTCTTTCTGATCTTTTTTTCTGATTTTTCTCTGATCTCCATTTCAATGGAATGCTCTCCTATTTATAGGCCTTTGGTAGCCATTTAGGAGGGTTTATGAGCCTTAATGGCTTTAATGGGAGGAGTTACAAGATTTATTTCTTGATTTTGTAACTCCTTTTTCCTTGAATCTGATTGGCCGATGGAGATTAAGGGCTTTTAATCACCTTAATTACCATAATGGGAGGAGTTTCATGGCTTGAATGCCATGACTTAATTGACTTGTAACTCCCAAATGCTTGCTTCTGATTGGGCCGTCCAAAGAAATGAATTAATGACTGCAATAAAGCTAGTCAATTAACCACATTAATTGGTCGCCGAGCAGTCGAAGAGTCGCGGGCCGTGCCGTGTCTTCTGGAATTCTTCTGGCGATGATCATCGATGGATCTTCATGCTGATCGACATCGGATGAACATGTAACTTCAGACATTGATAGCTAAGAGCGGGCCGGTGACATCTGTCTTGTCGATTTCTCGATCGGTCGGACAGAAAGAGCACTTTTTTTGGTCGACCGGTTGGCGATCTTGGAGCGATCAATGATGATTTTATGCTTTTGACGGCGGATCCGAGATGTCGTCGGATATGAGTCAATTTAAAGCACTAAAAATCACATTTTCAGGAAACCACAGGGGCCAAAGTGCGCGAAACGCGAAAAAAGACGGAAAAAACGGGTCACCGGCGAAAAATCCGGTGACCCGGACTTCCATGGTCGCCGGCGACCATGGGCCATGGTCGCAGGGGCCTGCGACCCTGGGGGATTTTTCCCCTTCGGAGCCCGTTTTGCGGTCGTTTTGAGGTCTTTTTCGTCGCCGTTTTCTTCTGTATTTTTCCTGACATTTCTTCTCATTTATTGGCTTGATTTCCCTGTAGAAAACCTGATGAGAATCCTTGCATTTTTAGAGTGCAAAGTTTCCAATTTTCCGGGAAAGCCGAAGACTTTGTCGCGTAAAGCTGCTGATTTTCCGCCAGAAGCTGAAACTTGGTCAAACGATGTCGGAATGACCTGAAATTTGAGGTGAAGTCTCCTGAGCAATAAATAAGACCAACCATAGGCTTTTGTTTGAGTTTTGAAGCCGTTTGGGGTCCCGTCGATGCTTCACTTGATTTTGCTGCGGGGAAAATGCCGAGCTTTGATATGTGGTCAAACGATGTCCGATTGACCTGAAATTTGACGGGGAGCCTATTGGAGGTATTTTGAGACGTTCCATGGGCTCCGTTTTGGATGTCATGGTCCCGGGTTGCTCCGCCGCCGGTAGGCTTGATTTTCTCTCGGAGCATCAAAACCTGGTCAAACGTTGTCGGAATGACCTGAAATTTGACGTGCAGCCTTTTGGAAGCATGTTGAAGCCACTCATGCACTTGGTTTGATGAGCGAAGGCTTCGGTGGTTCCCGCCGCCGGGAGGCTTGATTTTGCTGCTCGAGCATTGATGGAGGGTCAAACGTTGTCGGTTTGACTTGAAATTTGGCATGGAGCCCTTTTGAGACATGCTGGAGTCATCCGTAGGCTCTGATCGAAGTTTTGACGTCTCCGATGATGTCGCCGCCGGGAGCGCCATTTTAGCTGTCGGAGAAGCGAAGTTAGGCCAAATGATTCTGAAATGGCCCGAAACTTCATATGTACTCTTCTCTTGGCTATCTTGAAGGATCTTACAGTTTTTGTTTGATTCTGACAAGATTTGATTTTTTGGAGAAATTTGCATTGCCTATTTATGGCAGGTTGCGACTTCATGCAGCTTTCTTGATTTGAAGAGGCAAAGTGACATTTTTGGTGTCAACAATGTTCTTCAAGTCCTAAATCAAAGCTCGTGCGCAAATCCATAGCTTTGGGAGGCTTTCTCCATTGCTGATCTTGAAAATCAGAATCCTTCCTTCCTCTCTTTTCTTTTAGATCTAAAGATCTCCTTAGTGACCTCTCTCTCTTTCTCTCTCTTTTCTTCTACTTTTTTTTTCTTTTTAGTAGCCTCCCCTTTTGCAAAATAGTATAAGAGGTCTTTTTATAGAGATTTTTGACATGGAAGAGGGGTTTGGGCTGCTGTTTGCATGAGTTTCTAGAGGCTTCGCGCAAACCAAGGAAAATCTAGCGTTTTCGAGGACTTGGGCGCGCACATAGGTGCGCCCAAGTGTGTCTTGGGACTTGGACGTACACACGTGCGCCCAGGTCTTCTTTCGAGGTCTAGTGGGTTAGGGTTCGGTTCGGGTTGTTTTTGGATCGAATTCGGACTAAACCAGTAGAAACTAGGCTTGGGCACACCTGTGGGCGTACCCATGTGCATTTTCAAGGTGATTGGGGACCTGGGCGCACCTAGGGTGGCGCCCAAGTGTATTTTAGGACTTGGGCGCACACACAGGTGCGCCCATGTCTTCTTTTGGGTCAAATGGGTTTGGGGTTTGGTTTCAGTTTGTTTTTGGGATGAGATCGGGTCGGAACTATGAAGAGTGGAGCGGAATACACCTAAATATGTACTTAAATTCTTTTCTAGGGCAACCGAGGACCTGGGCGCACCTGTGTGTGCGCTCGAGTGTGATCTTGGGACCTGGGTGCACCTAGGGTGGCGCCCAGGTGTGTTTCTGGTGGAGTTGCCCAGGCAATCTTCCGAAGGCCATATCTTTTGATCTGTTTGTCAGAATTGGGCATTCCACATATCACCGGAAAGCTCTCGGAACGTAAAATCTTTTGGTCCATATATCATAATGATTAGAGGTTAAGAAATAGTAGGAATATCTGGATCAATAACTCTAGCCTCCTAGTTCATGCTAGTCATATCATACTTAGGCAAATTAAGTGTAATCCCTCTAGGATCGACCTAAGTGTGTTCCAAGTAGTCTAGAAGGGGCTTGGATGGTGTTGTAGTCCATTCTTTGTTTGAATAATTGGTTGAACTCGAGATCTCGAATTGATCCGCCCTTTTCTCTCACGAATTTCTATAGATAATCGAAATAAGTCTAAAATTATCAACAAGCATCTTCATTGTCATTAATTAATCTTAATTATACCATCAATCACTCTATTATGGGTGAAATGGGGGCACCATTATATGTGACAGGTGTTTAAGGATATCGTAGGGGGCCAAATGAGGTGTCTACAGTTTACCGTGAAAGGCGGTTTTACCGTGAAAGGCAGTTTTGCCGTGAAAGGTGAAGTACAAATCTCATCAATAATGAAATAAACGAATTGTATTTTTTTGTCTCTTTAAAAAATACAAAATACAATAGAAAAGTAAGGAAAGGAATTCTAACTTCTCAAGAGATTGCGGGGACTCGTTCAGATCGACGGTCGCAAGTCATCTATGGACTTCGCCATCGTCCTTCAGTTGAGAACATACGATGCTTTGATTCTTTTGACTTGGCTTAGACTTCGGATTTTTAGAGGAAAAAGACCAAGGGGAGGTCCTTTATCCAATAAAAAACCGAGCAGATGGGCTGAAAAGCCGAGTCTAGGCCATGTTAGTAGAAAGAGATGGCCTTGGCGGGGTGGCCCCCCAAGGGACTTCAGTCACCTTGTGGTGTTTGTTGTAGCAGAGTTTTTGGAGATTTTTCTGGGATTTTTTTAGACTTTTCTTCTTGGATTTCTTCCTCAGATTTCTTCCTTTTTCTCCCTCTTTTTCTAGATCTCATTCTCTTGGAATGACCCCCCTTTTATAGGCCTTTGGTAGCCATTAGGTGGGTTTATAAGCATTGATGGCATTGATGCTCCATGATGGGAGAAGTTACAAGTTTTTATTTCATTATTTTGTAACTCCTTTTTCTTGGATTTTGATTGGCCGATGGAGAATGATGGGCATTTAATCACCTTTAATCTCCATGATGAGAAGAGTTTCATGATTTATTATCATGATTGCTTTGATTTGTAACTTTTCTTTCCTTACTTCTGATTGGGCCGTCTAAAGTAATGAGTTAATGACCGAATTAAGTTGTAATAAAATGGGTCAATTAATAGCATTAAGTGGTTGCCAGGGCGCTTGAAGAGTTGCGGGCCGTACCGTGCCTTTTGGAATTCTTTTTACTATGATCGCCGATGGATCCACAAGTCGTTTGATGTCGGATGACGATGCAACTTCAGACACTGATTGATCCAGTGGGCCGGTAACATCTGTCTTGTCGATTTCTTGATTGGTCGGACATAAAGTGCACTTTCTTGGTAGGCCAGTTGGCAATTTTGAAGCGTGCGATGATAATCACATGCTCTTGATGGTAGATCCGAGATGTTGGTGAAGATCAGCTGATTTTGAGCACCAAAAATCAGATTTTCAGAAAACCACAAGGGCCGGAATTCTCGAAACGTGAAAAGGGTCAGAAAATGGCATTTTCGGTGAAAATCCGGCGACCCAGATTTCCAGGGTCGCTAGCGACCATGTACCCATGGTCGTCGGCGACTATGGGGATTTTTTGCCGGCGACTATGGGGATTTTTCCCCTTTTTGGTCGTAGTTTTTTGGCCGTTTCTCTATCTTTTTTTTATTCTTTTTTCTCCTATATTTTTCTTGACATTTTCCCTCATTTATTGGCTTGATTCTCCTGAAGAAAACCTGACAAGAAACTGTGCAAATTAGAGCACAAAGTTTCCTATTTTCTGGAAAGGACGAAGACTTTGTTGTCGATTTTCCGTCAGAAGTTAAAACTAGGTCAAACAATGTCGGAATGACCTAAAATTTGAGGTGAAGCCATCTGAGCAGTAGATAGGACCAACCATGGGCTTTTACTTGAGTTTTGAAGCCGTGTGGGGTCCCATCGCCAGTAGACTTGGTTTTGTTGTTAGGGAGATGCCGCGCTCTGATGTGTGGTTAACCGATGTCCAATTTGTTGGAAGTAGGTGGGCCTCGTGGATAGATTTTCAAAACTTTTGACCCACTTGTCTCAAGGATCAAGTATCCATAAGGCCAAAAACCCAATCCAGGATGCATAACCCTCAATCTCATGATCATGTACAGTAAGTAAAACTATCTAAAAAATAGAACAGAAACGAACAAGCATCCAATACAATCCACAATATACAAGGAAGCAGATTATACCTTAGGAGCTCGGTTGTGCTCTAATGGAGAAGTTGATCACTTTCGTTGATGTAGAACTTTTCTACAAACTAAGATCAGAATCTCCACCACCTCTTAGCCTTTCACGCTATGACCCGAATTAGATATCTCTTCTCAAGAAGATCATTGGAATCTTCGAGAGAAAACCCAACTCGAAACCCTAAGGAACTAGAAGAGGAAGAGAGAAGAGAGTAGTGCAACTATTGTACAAAAAGGAGGGACGTTTTTCACTATAATATGATGGACGTCCAAGAGGGATGTGTTCCCTTATATAATCTCTCAAGTATCCTATTTTCTTAATTGAAATAGAAGTCTTACTTCCACAACAATTAGTAAGTATACTATTACCACTATTAGAAGTCCTACTTCAAATAGAAATAGTAACTTTCTAATTCCTTCCTTTTAGAGTTCAAATAGGATTAGTATCTTTCTAATAACTTGGGCTAGCGTGGGGATCACTAGGGATTCCATAGAAAGCTGGCTCCAACTGGGACACGCGACCCCACATCTCATGTGCAATCGGGCCCACAGTTAATTGCAAATAACACCACTATAGAAATGTAATTGCACTCCAGTCTTAGGAATAAATTACAATGAAGACCCTAAACTTCCCGATTACCACAAGTAGGCCCCTCTATCAATATCCATGGATCAATTGGAATAAATCTGTCTCTTCCAATATTAGTTCCACATCTTATTATCCTTGAGCCCCAATTAATCACTATGATCATCAGTACCATCCAATTAACTCCTAATCGAGATGGGTGCGCACTTACTAATGACAAATCCATTAATTGACACAAGGGGATAATAGAGATGGATTCCATCTTGATCATTCAATGTTCCCATAGTCCTACTACCACATACCCAAGACACCGAGGTGTTGACCTATAGTTAGCCTCACTCATTGGTGACTCAAAGCAAATGAATAGATAGAAACTTGAGTTCATCAATGTCTCAGGATTGAGAGCCTATTGGTAGGGAATTATGAGAGCATACCTTATTATTGAGACGGAATCCCATAAGGTGCTTCTCATGGTCTTCAATATATCCAATATACCAGCACATCGATCCAGAATCTTCCATTCTGATGATCGAGACAAATCACACTATCTCATAGTGATCAAAGTGTTGCAACCTTATCAGATGAGATGCCCAGTCTCATCACTGGTTGTGAAGATATTTTAAGTATAAGATTTGTGACATATATCTCCCGTGTGTGGATCTCATCCATACACATATATCACATCTAATATACTAATGGGACCCGGTTCAACTCATGAACCATTATGTCATATGTATTGGTCATGTGCATAAAGTAATAAAACAACATTCGTCTCATGAAAGAAAAGCATGATTTATTGATAAATAAAGAAATTAATCAATTTATGACACCAACTGATGGATTGAGTCCATACAATCTACACGATTGACCTGAAATTTGACAGGGAGCCTATTGTAGTCATTTTGAGATGATCCATTAGCTCCGATTTGTATGTCATGGTCCCGGGAAGATCCGCCGGCGGAAGTCTTGATTTTGTTTTCAAGCGTCAAAGTCGGGTCAAACGTCGTCGGAATGACCTGAAATTTGAAGTTTAGCCCTTTGGAAGCATATTAAAGCCATCCATGTGCCCTGTTTGATGAGTGATGGCCTCGGTGGTTCTCGTCGTCGAGAAGCTTGATTTTGCTGTTCAAGGGTTGATGTTGGTGTCGGTTTGACTTGAAACTTGACGTAACCATAGGCTTGAATCAAAGATCTGATGTCTTCGATGCCGCCGCCGCCAGGGGCGCCTGTTTAGCTGCCGGAGGAGTGAAGTTAGGCGAAATGATGCTGGAATGCCGCATGTGTACTCTTCTTTTAGCTACTTTAAAGAATCTTGCAGTTTTTGTTTGATTCTGACAAGATTTGACATTTGAAGTAGCATTGCCCGTTTGTGGTAGGATGCGACTTCATGTAGCTTCTTGATGTTGAGGAGGCAAAGTGACATTTTTTGGTGTCAACAAATGCCCCCTCGAGGTACAGCGACGGGTTGCATAGCTTTAGGAGTCGATGTGCCTCGAAGAGAAATCTGAAGGAGAGCTTCTGACTTGACCAAAAGTCTTGAGCAATTTTGTTTGGTAGGGTAGCCTTTTGAGTTTTCAAGGGGATTTTAAGGTAATGAAAGGGATCACGTACCATCTCTAGGCAAAGTTTTGAAAATGACATGACGGATCTGGATTTGGGTTTTCGATTTTGCATTTTCCTTTTGACCTTGTGAACCTAAGGGCTTTATGTGGCACATTTGGCAATCAAGAAGGGTTTTTTGGTTTTTGACCTTATGACCTAACAAGCTGTATATGGCAAGTTGGGGGTCAGGACCTGGATTTTCATTTTTGGCCTTGTGACCTAACAAACTTTATGTGACAAGTTAGGGGACCAGGTTTGGTTTTTTGGTTTTGGCCTTGTGACCTAACAAGCTGTATATGGCAAGCTAGGGGACCAGGATTTGGTTTTTTGTCAAAATTCAAGATTTTGGCTTAATTTGGTTCATGAGATTGGATGGTTTGGATTTTTGGAAACTCATGAGGCTTGTATTTTTTTTTTCACATGTTTTTTATTTTGACATGTTTCTTTTGTCTCCTTTTTTTTCTTCCTTTTTCTTTTTGTGGCCGTACGGACCTGGCCGTACGATCACGTGGCAATGAGCCACGGCCTGTGGGCCAGTCCCTTTTTTGTCTCTGTTTTTTTTTTAAGGTTTCACTCTTCTTGTTTTTTTTTCACCATGATAATGAGGTTTATGCAGGTCAATATGTTCATGCATTTTCTTTTTGGTGCATCAAACAAAAGGCTAGAATTTCTAGGTCAAGTCAATATGAATTTTGACTTGGACAAAGTTTGATTGGTTTTGACCAAGTTGGGTTGGAATTGGTCAAACTTTGTTCAAGGGTTTTCTAGCATCTATTGCATGATAGCTTTCCTTTTATGTATGATTTTTTTAAGTTGGATTGGAAACATGATAATGCATACTTGAAGGTCTTTTGCAAGTTTTGGGATTTGGAGCTTGCAGCAATGTTGAGCCCTTTCCTAGTCTTACATGGTCTTTGAGGAGCTTTGCAAGATTTGGAGTTTGGAGCTTACAGCAATGTTGAGCCCTTTTCCATTCTTGCGGAGATTTGAGAAGACTGGCTTGATCTCAAGCAATGTTTGAGTTCGAGTCTTTTTTGAGAATCCTCCATTGACCATGAGCTTGCAGCGATGTTGAGCTCATCTTCAAGCTTCTTATCTTTTTCGGGGTGTTTCCCTTTTCTTCGGAATTGCCCCGGAACCATGCCAAAGTTTCGCTAAAATTTTTTTTAGCAAAATTCTGTCATTTTGATGATTGATTTTTTCTTTTCCATCCTTTGCAGGTAGTTCCTCCAGAACGAACAAGGATAAGGGGCTTGTTACTGACGTACCATGCCGGTCTGCCAGATCTTCTAATGCGGCCGAACAACAGGCCTGAGAGAGGGTCCAGTATGTCGAGAGGAATTTGGAAGAGTGTGACTCCCTCAATAGTGATGAGATGAGACAGCGATTGATAACTCTCAAGGATGAGGAATTTTATAAGATTGTGGTAAGCAGCCATCCTTGGGTCACGGACGATCAGAGCATTGTGCCCACGCCTACCTTCTTCTGTGGTGATGCAGTCCCTTACGACTTGACATATCAAAGAAGATGCTTTCAATTCTCTTACATGGCAGATGGTGAGGAGAGAACTATTTCTACTCGGTCGACCTTCGATTGCACTATCTCGATCATGAGCCTTTCTCCCACATGCCCTAGGAGGGAAGATCATCCAAGTTGGGTGGAAAGGACTAATGTGATCAAGACCGGGGTTTTCGTTAGCGGCTTTTCCGGATATGCAGAGAAGTCACCTATCCGTATGGACATGTTGATGCCGGCCAGCGGCTACCAAGGTTCTGAGACCGGTGGGCCTTGGCATTTTCCAGGGTGACGATAGCAATTGGGTGAATCCTTTTTGACTTCATGGCTATTTCAGTGCTGACTCAAGCTAGGAATCATGGACTGGTCACACCTTGCAGGTTGGTGGGGTCATTTTGAAGGAGGCCGAGATCTCGTGCTTTTCGGCAAACCGTGGTTTTCTCCTATGAAGCCTTCATGGCCATGTTGGAGTCATTCCTTCCACAAACCAACACCTTCATTGTTATGAATGGTGAGATTGGTTTTTCTTTGAAGGAATTGAGTGCCATCACCGGGCTGTCTATCCTTGGCAAACTCTATGAGGCGTTCATGCCTATTGACAGTGTCCTTCAGGAGTAGTCTAAGGAGTTCAGCCTTTTGTACTTTCAGCTTGTTGCCTTATACGACTTTTTGAAGGAGAAGGAGGGCTCGAAAGTTAGGTGCAGCAGTTGGAAGAGTTGAAGCTCTTTGTCCCCTAACTTCTTTGATAGCGGGGAGTCTTCTGATAGTATGGCCCAGGATGCTAGGGCTAAAAAATCGGATTTGAAAAAGATCTTCGGCATGCGAGAAAATTTGAAGAAATTCATCGCAAGCACAGACGCCATTTATTCTAACCTTGCATTGCGGAGAGATCTCGCTGTTTACCTCACTTATTGGCTGGGTGAGGCTGTTTTTGCTAGAGGAGATGGAACGCACATCAGACCCAATTGTATTTTTCCGGCTTGTCAGATGGCATTCGGAGAGCGGCTGGCTTTGGTGCCTGTTCTTTACTCTTATTTGTGTACCAAACAGCATGCTGCTGCTTTTCAGGTTCGGCTTGGGCTCCCTATGAACAGGGTATTTTCAGCCCATATTTTTTATTCATGGTACGTGTACCATTGTCCCGGCTTCCATCGATTGGGAGTTACACAGGATGATGACCCTTTTATGATTCGATTGGCTAGAGGGACAGCCGTTTCTGAATCTCTTTTGTCTGCCCGTTTGAGGATCTGGCGGTTTAGGGACGTCGAGATTAGGCATCTTCAGTGAAGCTTTCTTCGGATTTACAAAGGAAGGCTTTTGATTTTGGTGTCTCTCGTTATTCCACCAGGGCAAGGTCAGGAAGACATTATTCTCTGACAAACGTAGAAAAGAGGTGGCTTTTCAACATACGTGTTGGTACGATGGTGTATCGTAGATATCTTTTCGTCGACATCCAGCCATATGTCCCCTCGCGTTTTGTGCTGCAGTTGAGCTTCTCTCAAGGCGTTGTTGGAGCGCCTTCGAGCATGGTGAAGCGTTTTGGAGGTTTGTAGGACAGGAGGAATGCATGGGCCTCTTACAATGCGGATGACACTACTGCCATGATTTCCTATCCTGAGTTGCCCACTTTCCGGATTGCTGGCTTCACGAAATGGTTCGTGGAGAGGTTTTCGGTTTACCGGGGGCTTTCCAAGGAGTTTGATGTTAAGCAATCTCCTGGGAAAGGTCTTGGCAGATCAGATGGCGTCCGACGATAGGAAGTTCTGGTTTTCCTTTCTGGAAAAATGTATAAAATAGGCTTTCTCGGTGAACAGGACGTCATTAGATCAGGAGTTGTACAAGAGATACCTAGTGAGGTCTTGAAACAGCTAGAAGAGGAGGAGGCCGAGATCGACGCTTGAATGCAAGCGGAACGAACGAAGGCTTCCATGGAGTCCATTGGGAAAAGCAGACTATCAAGTGAGGAGTGAAGTGAAAGTCCTGACTTTGATAGTGGGGCAGGTACTTCAAGCAAACCGACCCATAGAAGCAAAAGAAAGAGAGGGCAACGCCGTAATAAGAGACTGCACGAAGACTCTCCTGATCTGGACGTCCCTCTCACCATTGTTGAAGAGGTGTCAAGGGATGTTGATGAGCCTCTGGAAAAGAGGAGTCAAGAAGAAGAGACCGCTAATGGCTGTATGTTTTTCCTTTTTTCCTTTTTGTTTCATAGAGAATTTTTTTTGATCCGCTGCTCTCTTTGTTTTAGCAAAAGATGATGACTTGGCGAAGCCCGAGATTTCGGCCGATGAGGTGATGGCGGATCCAATTGTGGCATCTAAGGAAGAGCCAAGGGACTCTGAAGTGGTACTGGAACCTTCACCTGGTATGATTTTCTTTTACATTTACTTCTTTTTTTTTCTTTGTTGCCATTTACTGGTATATTTTTTGTTTTCTTGTTAGCTAACTTGCTAGAGGATTTTGACGACTTCGAGCCATCCATGGATGCGACCTTTGACGATGCTTTGGATGAGCTCATAGAGGCAGAAAGAATTCCGCCGGTCGTTGAAGAAGGTATTTGTAGTAATAACCCTAATGATAATGATTTTTAAACAAGATAATATTTGATGGACCCGGCTTTTTGGCTTTTCCTCCGGCTCTTCCATCCCAGGGCCGCCGAGAGGTTTAAATGTTTTCCAAGGTAAATGCTTTTAATACCGAATGTTTATATCTTTTCACCCGCCTGCCAGACCGTCGTGTCTGATCCATTTCTTTGGTACTCAGGTCCCGTTGTTGGTTACCCCGAGGAGCAACACCAGGAGGCGGTCGGAAAACTGTAGCAGTTAGTCGAGTGGCACGCCGATGATGTTGTTTAAACATCCGGTTGCCTCGAGAGATGTGTAACATTTTGGGGGTGTTATTAACTATTCTTTTGGTGGATATTGTTTAGTTTATTTTGGCCTTTGTTGGCCTTTAATTTTGGGAATGTAATTAAATGATCTTTTGTTTGAACTCTAATAATACTTTTGGGTTACGCTTATGATCATTGCTCATTCTGATACTTGTTATTCAAATGTAATCAGCTTTAGTATTATGGAAATGATTCACATGCTTGATTTGCTACACGCTTCCGCACTCATACAAATATTCATGTTATTAGGATATCCTCACCGCGGACACCTGTGGGAAATCTCGTGCACGGGCAATATGTGTTCTTTATTTACCCGTGTACGTATTAGCACTAAACATACTCATATCATTTATCTCTGTCATTCGATTGTTACTATTATTATTTAGTCCCGATCCCGGACTAGGCCTGTGGACCCGGTCCAGGGTCGTGACAAACTGGTATCAGAGCGAGACATGTTTCATGCAATTAAAAGAAACTAGAAATCCTAAGGACGTGGCGAGGATTTGTTAGATCTTTCGTTAGCTAGAATCGCGTGAGCAATGTGTGACCCTGTTTTTGGATTTTTATGTGCTAATAACTTGTTTTGTTGCATCATGCCACCTCATAAGCGACCGGTAAATGGCAACCCCACCGCAAGTAACAGTGATTATACTGGGCCGGTTGAAGAAGTTAGAGTTGACAATACAATGCCAAATCAATTTCAGCAGATGATCCAGGCTATGCTTGATCAGCAGCGTCAAGCCAATGAGAACCAAATTAGATTGCAAGAGCAAATGCTTAAGAAAGATGAAGATCATGCCAGAGAGTTGGCAGAGATGTAGAGACAGTTGTTGGAAGTACTATAGAGAAGGCCAGAGCCAGTTCAACCTCAACCTGCAATTGTCATTAATCAAAGGGAACATGACCCTAATACATTGTTTGAGAGGTTCAGAAAGAGTGCTCCAAAGGATTTTGTGGGGACAGAAGACCCCTTGGCTGTAGATGATTGGCTAGAGCATACAGAGAATATCTTTAAGGTCTTCAGATGTATCGGAGGTGAGAGAGTACAACCTGCAGCATCACTCTTCACCAGCTTGGCAGACATTTGGTGGAAGACATTGAGGGAGGAGTACAGGACTATAGCAGACGCAGTGGCTTGGGCAAACTTCAAAAGGCAATTTAGAGACAAATACGTGCCCGCCCATGTCAAGAGACAAAAGGGGGTAGAATTCCAGCAGCTTGTACAAGGCAGTATGACAGTACTAGAGTACCTCACCAAGTTCGAGAGGTTGTCAAGGTATGCACCGGAGTTGGTGGACACGGTGGAAAAGAAGATTGCTAAGTTCTTGGAAGGACTTCATGTTGGAAGTAGGTGGGCCTCGTGGATAGATTTTCAAAACTTTTGACCCACTTGACTCAGGGATCAAGTATCCATAAGGCTAAAAACCCAATCCAGGATGCATAACCCTCAATCTCATGATCATGTACAGTAAGTAAAACTATCTAAAAGATAGAAACGAGCATCCAACAAGCATCCACAATAATTACAACATGCAATGAAGCAGATTATACCTTAGGAGCTCGGCTGTGCTCTAACGGAGAATTTGCGTCTTTATTTGATGATGAAACTCTTTCACTTATCAAATAGGAATCTCTAAGACCTTTTGATCTTCCACGCTATGACCCTCATCAGATTCTCTTTTCTCAAGAAGATGGGTGGGATCTCCAAGAGAAAACTCTCAAGGAAACTAGAAGAGAACTAGAAGAGGGAAGAGAGAAGACAAAACATGTGCAACTCTTGCACAAAAGGGCATGGGCGTGAATCCCTAGGAAGGAATTTGCATGTGACGTCCAACACCTCTTATGTCCTCTATTTATTGTTAAAAAGCAAGCTCCTTTTTGTTATCTAATTGAAATAGAAGTCTTACTTCCTTAACAATTAGTAACTCTCTTCTTTCTAAATAGAAGTCTCACTTCCATTATAATTAGTAACTTACTATTACCACTATTAGAAGTCCTACTTCTAATAGAAATAGTAACTTTCTATTTCCTTTTAGAGTTTTACTATAATTAGTATCTTTCTAATAACATGGACTAGCGTGGGGACCACTAGAGATTCCTTAGAAAGCTGGCTCCAACTGGGACACCGCGACCCCACATCTCATGTGCAATCCGGGCCCAAGTTAATTGCAAATAACACCACTATATAAATGTAATTGCACTCCAGTCTTAGGAATAAATTACAATGAAGACCCCAAACTTCCCAATTACCACAAGTAGGACCCTCTATCAATATCCATGGATCAATTGGAATAAATCTGTCTCTTCCAATCTTAGTTCCACATCTTATTATCCTTGAGCCCCAATTAATCACTATGATCAACAGTACCATCCAATTAACTCTTAATCGAGATGGGTGCGCACTTACTAATGACAAATCCATTAATTGGCACAAGGGGATAATAGAGATAGATTCCATCTTGATCATTCAATGTTCCCACAGTCATACTACCACATACCCAAGACACCGAGGTGTTGACCTAAAGTTGGCCTCACTCATTGGTGACTCAAAGCAAATGAATAGATAGCAACTTGAGTTCATCAATGTCTCAGGATTGAGAGCCTATTGCTAGGGAATTATGAGAGCATACCTTATTATAGAGACGGAATTCCATAAGGTGCTTCTCATGGTCCTTCAATACATCCAATGTACCAGCACATTGATCTAGAATCTTCCATTCTGATGATCGAGACAAATCACACTATCTCATAGTGATCAAAGTGCTGCAACCTTATCAGATGAGATGCTCAGTCTCATCACTGGTTGTGAAGATATTTTAAATATAAGATTTGTGACATATATCTCCCGTGTGTGGATCTCATCCATACACATATATCACATCTAATATACTAATGGGACCCGGTTCAACTCATGAACCATTATGTCATATGTATTGGTCATGTGCATAAAGTAATAAAAAAACATTCATCTCATAAAAGTAAAGCATGATTTTTATTGATAAATAAAGAAATTAATCAATTTATCACATCCTTTGATGGATTGAGTCCATACAATCTAACACTTCACCCTATCATTGAGAGGGATGCCACCGGAGTAGTATCACCCCCCACATTTGAGGAAGCTGTCAAGAGAGCCTACAAGTTTGAGAACTTCCACCATAAGATCCTTAAGGTCCAAGGCAAAGGACAGGGGCAACCTCAACAGCAGTACAACCAACAGAGGAACCAATAGAACAAGAGGTAGAGAGAAGATCAGAATGTGCAGCTAGTCTATATCCACTGTGGGAAGAACCACGAGAGTGCCCAGTGTCGTACCATCACAGGAGAGTGCTTCAGGTGTGGCTCCATGGACCATCAGATGAAGAATTGCCAAAGACCGAATAGACAGAATCAGCAGCCTCAAGGAGCACCGCCACAGAATGTAATAATTGTGCAGAACCAGGCAAGGCCACTCCAGCAACAGGCACCGCAGCAACAATATAGGCCCCAGCAACGCAGCAGCATGCCCGTCAATAGGGACAGCATCAGAATCAGCGTCCCCCGCAATAGAACAGAAATGTCCCTCAAGGCAGGCAACAACAAGCTCCGATCAAGCCACAACAACGAGGACAAGTATATGCCGTCAATAGAGCGGATGCAGAGGCAGCAGGCAATGTTGTGGAAGGTACACTTCTTGTTAGTGGGATAGAAGCTAAGATATTGTTTGACCCTGGCTCTACGCATTCATTTATATCCCATGCATTTTCTAGATTGATTGATGTGCATGGTAGAGAACTTGAGTATATTCTGACTGTGGCAACCCCCGTAGGAAAACAAGTGGTGTGTACTATCTATTACCCTAGTTTTACAGTTCAGATAGGAGAGGTCGTGTTACCCGCATATCTTATTCTGTTGGAGATGAATGATTTTGATGTCATCCTAGGGATGGATTGGCTGGCAGGGTACCATGCCACAATGGATTGTTTTCAAAAGACCCTCACATTCAAGTTGGATGAGACACCAGCAAGGGTGTTGTTTCAGGGAGAGAGGAGAAATCCTCGTGCAGGGCTTGTCTCAGTGTTGAAGGCTGATAGACTATTGAGAAGTGGATGTGAAGCCTATTTGGCATTTATCACGGAGGATAAACGATCCCAAGGGGTGGAGGAGATCCCTATTGTTTGGGAGTTCCCGGATGTGTTTCCGGAGGAGATTCCAAGATTACCACCCATAAGAGAAATCGATTTCACCATTGAATTGTTACCAAGGACCGCTCCGATCTCTATTGCACCATATAGAATGGCTCTGGCGGAATTGGGAAAGTTAAAGGCACAATTATAAGAGTTGTTGGATAAAGGTTTTATAAGACCTAGTATTTCACCGTGGGGAGCTTCGGTTTTGTTCGTTAAGAAGAAGGATGGTTCGATGAGAATGTGTATTGACTACCGGAGATTGAACCAAGTGACCATAAAAAACAAATACCCACTGCCAAGGATAGATGAACTGTTTGATCAGTTACAAGGTGCTTCGTATTTCTCGAAGATTGATTTGAGATCCAGTTACCATCAGCTAAGAGTCAGAGAATCAGATGTATTGAAAACAACTTTCCGGACAAGATGTGGCCACTATGAGTTCCTAGTGATGCCATTTGGACTGACTAATGCACCGGCAATGTTTATGGCTTTGATGAACAAGATATTTGCTCAGTACCTGGATCATTTTGTGGTAGTGTTCATCGATGAAATTTTGGTGTACTCCAAGGCCAAAAAAGAGCATGAAGAACATCTGAGGATAGCATTGCAGCTTTTGAGAGAAAAGCAACTGTATGCGAAGCTCAATAAGTGTGAATTTTGGCTAGAACAAGTTGCATTTTCGGGGCACATTATCTCCAAAGAAGGATTGTCAGTAGATCCGTCCAAGATTAAGGCAGTAGTGGAGTGGGAAAGACCGAAGAATGTGTCAGAAATCAGAAGTCTTCTTGAATTGGCAGGGTATTATCGGAGATTTGTACAAGGATTTTCGTCGATTGCAGCACCGTTGACGAAGCTGACGACGAAGAATGTACCTTATGTATGGATAGATCAGTGTGAGGCTAGTTTCCAAGAGCTAAATAAGAGATTGACTACGGCACCAGTCCTTACTTTGCCATCTGGAAGCGGCGGTTTCACCATTTTTACCGATGCTTCGAATGTTGGACTTGGTTGTGTGTTAATGCAGGAAGGAAAAGTTGTTGCATATGGGTCCCAGCAGTTGAAAGATCACGAGAAGAATTATGCAACCCATGATCTTGAGTTGGCAGCGGTTGTCTTTGAGTTGAAACTGTGGAGACATTACCTCTATAGAGAGAAGTTTGTGGTCCATTCTGATCACCGCAGCTTACAGTATCTGTTTTCTCAGAAGGAATTGAATATGAGGCAGAGGAGATGGATGGAGTATATCAAGGATTATGATTTCCCAATCAAGTATCACCTGGGGAAGGCGAATGTAGTGGCCGATGCCTTGAGCAGAAAATCAGTAGGCTTGGCAAATCTGAGTGGTACTTGTATTTTTGAACAATTTGAGGAGTTGAGGATAGACCTACAGCCACTGAGGGAGGGTGTAATAGTTGCTAACATGTCAGTTTCAGAACCTTCTTTCATTCAGAAGATCAAAGATAGTCAGTTGCAAGATCCAGAGTTGGCTAAGATTTCAGAACATATAGCGGAACGTCCTGATTTTCGTATTGTTGATGGAGTTCTTTACTATCAAGATCGTTTGAGTGTGCTTAACATCGAAGATTTGAGGAATGACATCATGGCAGAAGCTAACAGTACGAAGTACTCCATGCACCCAGGCAGCACAAAGATGTATCAGAACTTGAAGGGTAGATTTTGGTGGAACAACATGAAGAGGGAGATTGCAGCGTTTGTCTCTCACTGTATGATGTGTCAGTTGATAAAGGTAGAACATTAGAAGCCTTCAGGGTTGTTACAGCCATTAGAGATCCCGGAATGGAAATGGGAGCACATTACCATGGATTTTATTTCAGGACTACCGAGAACTAGCAGAGGCAATGACGCGATATGCGTTATTGTGGACAAACTCACCAAGTCAGCTCATTTTATCCCCATGAAGACAGGTAAGAAGATGCATATGTTACCCCTGGCAGAGTTGTTCATTAATGAGATCGTTAGTAGACATGGGCAGCCAGTTTCTATCACATCCGACATAGACAGCAGATTCGTCTCGAGATTTTGGAAGACCCTACATGAGTTTATGGGTACGAAGTTACAGTTCAGCACGACTTATCACCCTCAGACAGATGGCTAGTCATAAAGGACAATTCAGACGCTCGAGGACATGTTCCGTGCTTGTGTGTTAGATTTCAAGACTCAATGGGATGAGGTTCTACCGTTGTGTGAGTTCGCTTACAACAACCGCTACCACTCGAGCATTGGGATGGCGCCTTTTAAAGCTTTGTATGGCAGCAGGTGCAAAACACCTGTTTGTTGGGAAGAAGTCGGCACCCGCAGTTTCCATGGACCAACCATAGTGAGTGAAATCAATGACAAAGTGAGACAGATTCAGGAATGTTTGAAAGTGGCCCAGAGTAGACAGAAAAGCTATGCAGACTCTCACCAAAGAGACTTACAGTTTAAGGAAGGGGATAAGGTTTTCCTGAAGGTGTCACCTACTAGAGGAACATTGAGATTTGGGAAGAAGGGCAAGTTGTCACGAAGATACATTGGACCATATGACATTATGAGTAAGATCGGTGATGTGGCTTATAGATTAGCCTTACCACCCAAGCTATCTGGTGTACACAATGTCTTCCATGTGTCTATGTTGAAGAAGTACGTCCCCTACCCTTCACATGTACTCCAGCATGAACCGTTGGAAATTCGAGAAGATGCTACATATGTTGAGAAGCCCATTCAAATCATTGATACGAAGGAACAAGAGTTGAGGACACATACTATTCAGTGGGTGAAAGTGCTTTGGGCGAATCATGGACTGAAAGAGGCAACGTGGGAACTACAAGACCAAGTTCAGAAGAAGTATCCACATCTCTTACTCGAGGTGAGTTTTATATTTCATTTGGAGGACCAAATGCCCTAAGGGGTGGAGGATGTAAGACCCCGACCCGAGTGTCCATGATTAGTGCTAATTAAGTCGCGTGTTAGTGCTAAGCTTGATTAGTAGAATTGACTAAGTCTGGATTAGAATAGCTTTGCTATGCTTTGGGAATTTTGGGGAGTTCTTGTGATTTGTAGGACCCTTTGGGGGTCCCTTTTTATAGCTTTACGTTGATTTGGGAATTATCCGAGATCTTGGTGTTTTGTATTTCTACCTCGTTTCACTTGTCTCGTTAATCCCTACAACTTTCATGTTGATCTCGTCCCTGTCCGGAACCCCGAAACCCGACTTTCCTAGCATTAAGGACAAAACAGTCTTTTTACATTAAATCTGTGCCCAAAATTCGATATCCCCAAAACCCGCGAAAGATATACTTTTTGGAAACTAGATATTTCGGCGATTATTTTTCTCTTCTTCGTCGAACTCATCTGAGGTCCCGATAGTAATGACTTCAGCCCTCAAAGTTTCTAGTGGTGGATCCCACTCCCATTTGCTTTATATAGGGAACCCATCTCCTACCTTCTTCTTTTTCCAGCACAAACACAAAAGCTAGGGCTCTTTTCCCTTTTGTCTTTTCTTCTTGCTTTCCCACTACCAAATCACCACCAATCTTGCATCTTTTGAGAAATGGAGATCACCATTCTTTTCCCCTCCTTGCAAGCTTCTCCTTAATACCATTTGTGGAAGAATCTACTCGTTTCAAGACCCTCTTTGAGCTCACCTTGTTTATTTGGAGAATCTACAAGTAAGCTTCCTCCCTAATCCCTTAGGTTTGTGTTCTTCTAGTCTTTGGAGAGCTCTATTTTCATTTTGAGAGTTCTCTCTTCTTGTTCCTTGTTTGACCATTTTAGGGTTTGCATTTTGGGGGTTTTTGTTGTGCTTGTAGGCTTCTTGAGAGAGAGCTTGATTTGTGCTTATTTTCTTGATTGGAAACCCCAAGGCAAGTGGAATGATTAGATGCTTTGAGTTTTGAATGATTTTCATGACAAGCTTGATTGATTTTATATTTCCATTAATGATTTGTTTCCTTGCATTTAATGTGAAATAAATGTTCTTGAAAGTGGTTGGTTAGCCCATTTATTATCTTGAAAAATGTGATTTATAGCTTTGTTTATCTCTTATCTAAGACTTGAATGAATCTATGTGGTTGTGGGTGTTCTCTTTTCTCTTGGAGTTGTTGGAATGTGGAGAAGGAGTTTTGTGTTAAATGTTCAATGAAGTTTTGATGGAAGTTGAGTGGTGTTGAGGAGGTTTGATGAGTGCTTGTTGGAGGCTTGGAGGCCCTTTGTTGCAGGTGAAATGTGTAGGAGAAAAGGGGAAGAAAAGCCATGGGAGTTCATCCTGGGCAGCAAGTTTGACTGCCCGCTTGAGCGCAGTACAGGCCGCTCGAGCGCGCAGTCATTCTGGCTGCCAACTCGGGCTGCAGTGTGACTGCCCGCTCGAGCGGACATATGTCCGCTCGAGCGCGCGTGCTGTCCGAGCGAGCGGACATATGCCCGCTCGAGCGGGCAGCCTTGCTGCCTGCCTGTTTTCCTGCGGGGTTCAGGGCCGCTCAAGCCGCCATTGGTCCGCTCAAGCGTACCCCCCCTTGGGTCTAGAGCACTTTTAAAGCTTGAAAAATGTTTTTAAAGGAACCCCTTGGTATCGGGGAGTTCCATGAGGCGATGTTCGAAGTCCATTTGAGAAAAAAAAACCACACCACCGAGATCCATTGAAGTTCTTTAAAAGTTTTCAAGTGTATAAGTATCCCGGAATGTCCCCAAATTCAACGAGTACCAAGTTATTATTAAGATTGACATACGGGATCCCTATTCACCTTGAATTAGTTTGAATGCCGATACTTGTCTCGATATTTCGAAAGTTTAGTGCACCCCACTATTCCCGAAATTAATGAGCTCTGATTTATCAACCCCAAAAATATTGGAATTGTACCTGTAGCGTTTTGCTAGCCCCGATGTGCATGGCCCGATATGGAAATTATATTTGTGCCTTGAGCACCCCGTTTCGTCCGTTTATACGATTTCATCAATGTTTTTTATACATGCCCGATTTCTTGCATATGACCCATGAGTCGACACCACTAAGCTTGGACGACCTTGTTGGTTTGATCCACCGACTTGGAAGCCCCTTCCCGTCCCTCCAGCTGCAGTTTGGATTCCCGATACCCGCTTTATTAACCGTGGTCCCGTCCCGATACCTGGTTCGTTCCCGTGGTTCCCGATATCCAGTTCGCTACCGTGATTCCCGATACCCGGTTTGCTACCGTGGTCCCATCCCGTATTATTACTTATGTATATGTAAATTGTGTTGCACTTCCTCACTTCGGTGACTGAGGTCAACGCCCCGATATACTCTTGTCACTTCGGTGATAGAGGATTTAGCTTTGTGTGGATGCCATCTAGTTCGTTCCCGTTTCCTTGGTACCTTTACTTGTTTTACATTGCATACATGTTTGAATAAATGATTTATCTTTTCATGAAAGTTATTATTAAACAGGTTTAAATGTTTTCCAAGGTAAATGCTTTTAATCCCGAATGTTTATATCTTTTCACCCGCCTGCCAGACCCTCGTGTCTGATCCATTTCTTTGGTACTCAGGTCCCGTTATTGGTTACCCCGAGGAAGAGCACGAGGAGGCGGTCGGAGAACCGCAGCAGTTAGTCGAGTGGCACACCGATGATGTTGTTTAAACATCTGGTTGCCTCGAGAGATGCATAACATTTTGGGGGTGTTATTAACTATTCTTTTGGTGGATATTGTTTAGTTTATATTGGCCTTTGTTGGCCTCTAATTTTGGGAATGTAATTAAATGATCTTTTGTTTAAACTCTAACAATACTTTTGGGTTACGCTTATGGTCATTGCTCATTCTAATACTTGTTATTCAAATGTAATCAGCCTTAGTATTATGAAAATGATTCACATGCTTGATTTGCTACACGCTTCCGCACTCATACAAATATTCATGTTATTGGGATATCCTCACCGCAGACACCTGTGGGAAATCTCGTGCACGCGCAATATGTGTTCTTTATTTACCCGTGTACGTATTAGCACTAAACATACTCATATCATTTATCTCTGTCATTCCATTGTTACTATTATTATTCAGTCCCGATCCCGGACTAAGCCCGTGGACCCGGTCCGGGGTCGCGACAAGAAGAAAGCGCGAGCATCAACATTTTTTTTTTATACTGGTATGCCAGATTTTATATTCTACTTGGAATTTAGAAATGGTGATCCGGAGATTCACTTTCACAAGTAGAAAGGAAATCAATCTTTTTTTCTAACTTTCCAAATTGCACATATATTTAAGAAAAGAGGCAAGTTTTTCTTTGAATGCCATAGGAGGCGATTTTTTGTTTGTTTGCCGTGAAAGGCGATTTTGCTGTAAAAGGCGATGTTTCCGTGAAAGCCGATGTTTGCTTTGAAAGGCGATTTACAAATCTCATCAATAGTGAAAGACAAGAATTGTGATTTCTTTATCTCTTTAAAAAACACAAATGCAATAGAAAAGTAAGAAAGGGAATCTGACTTCTCAGGAGATTGCGAGGACTCGTTCAGATCGACAGTCGCAAGTCATGTATGGACTTCGCCATCGTCCTTCAGATGAGAACGTATGATGCTTTGATTTCTTTGGCTTGGCTTGGACCTCAGTTTTTTAGAGGATAAGGACCAAGGCAGGGTCCTATATCCAATAAAAAACCAAGTAGATGGGCTGAAAAGCCATGTCTAGGCCATGCTGGATAGGAGAAGAGAGAGACTTGCCTTGGGGGAGGGGGGGGGGGGGGGTGACCCCCCAAGGGACTTCGATCACCTTGTGGTGTTTGTCGCAGCAGGGCTTCTTCAAAGTAGCAGAGTTTCTTCGGGATTTCTCTCTCTCTGTGTGTGGATGATTTCTCTCAGATCTTCGGATTCCGGCCTTCTTGTTGTGGATCTCTCTTGGAATGACCCCCTTTTATAGGCCTTTGGTAGCCATGGGGTGGGTTTATGAGCATTGATGGCATTGATACTCCATGATGGGAGGAGTTACAAGTTTTAATTCTTTTATTTTGTAACTCCTTTTTCTTGGCTTGTGATTGGACGATGGAGAATGATGGGCATTTAAGTGCCTTTAATCTCCATGATGCGAGGAGTTTCATGGCTTTAATGCCATGATTGCTTGGACTTATAACTCCCATTTGCTTTATTTTGATTGGGCTGTCCAAAATAATGGGTTAATGACCGCATTAAGTTGTCATAAAACGAGTGAATTAACAGCATTAAGTGGTCGCCAAGGCATTTGAAGAGTCGCGGGCCGTACCGCATCTTTTGGAATTCTTCTTGTGACGATTGCCTATGGATCTACATGTTGTTTGATGTCGGATGGTGATGTAACTCCAGACATTGATTGGTGCCAGTGGGCCAGTACCATTTGTCTTGTCGATTTCTCTCTCAGTCGGACATAAAGTGTACTTCCTTGGTTTGCCGGTAGGCGATCTTGGAGCGATCAATGATGATTTCATGCTGTTGACGGCGGATTTGACGTGTTGGCGATGATCTTTCGATTCCGAGCATCAAGAATTAGATTTTCAGAAAATCACAAGGGCTGGAACTCCCAAAACGCGAAAAGGATCGGAAAATGGGTCCTCCAGCGGAAATCCGGCTACCTGAATGTCCAGGGTTGCCGGTGACCATGCACCCAAGATTGCCGGCGACCATGGGGCAAGGTTGCCGGCGACCGTGGGCTATGGTCGCCGGCGACCGTGGGCTATGGTCACCGGCGACCATGGGGATTTGTCCCCTCTTGGTCGCCGTCTTTCGGCCGTTTCTTGGTCTTTTTCGGTCCTTTTTTCTCCTATATTTTTTCTTGACTTTGTTTCCTCATTTATTGGCTTGATTATCCTGTAGAAAACCTGATGAGAAGCCATGTAAACCGGAGCACAAAATTTCCTATTTTTTGGAAAAGCCAAAGACTTTGTAGCCGATTTTCCATCAAGAGTCAAAACTAGGTCAAATGATGTCGGAATGACCCGAAACTTGAGGTGAAACCTCCTGAGTAGTGGATAGGATCAACCATGGGCTTTTGTTTGAGTTTTGAAGCCGTTTGGGGTCCCGTTGCTGCTAGACTTGATTTTGCCATGAGGAAGATGCCGCGCTTTGATGTATGGTCAATCGATGTCCGATTGACCTGAAATTTAACAGGGATCCTATTGGAGTCATTTTGAGATGATCCATTAGCTCCAATTTGGATGTCATGGTCCCGAGAAGCTCTGCCACCAGGAGGCTTGATTTTGTTTCGAAGCGTCAAAGTCGGGTCAAACTTCGTCGGGATGACTTGAAATTTGACGTGTAGCCCTTTGTAAGCATGTTGAAATCTCCCATATGCTCTGTTTGATGAGTGATGATTTTGGTGGTTCTCTCCGCCGAAAGGCTTGATTTTACTGTTCAAGGGTTGATGGAGGGTCAAACGTTGTCTGTTTGACTTGAAATTTGACATGGAGCTTTTTGTAGGTATTTTGGAACCATCAGTAGGCTCTGATCGAAGTTTTCATGTCTTCGATACTGTCACTGCCGAGAGCACCTGTTTAGCTATCGGAGAAGTGAAGTTAGGCCAAATGATGTTGGAATGGCCTGAAACTTCATGTGTATCCCTCTTTTGGCTATTTTGAAGGATATTGCAGTTTTTGTTTGATTATGACAAGATGTGATGCTTGAAGTAGCATTCGCCTGTTTGTAGTAGGATGCGGCTTCATGTAGCTTTTTGATGTTGAGGAAGCAAGATGACTTTTTTGGTGTCAACAAATGCCCCCTCGAGGTACAGGGACGAGTAGCTTTTGGAGTCGATGTGCTTCGAAGAGAAACTTGAAGGAGAGCTTCTTACTTGACTAAGAGTCTTTGAGCATTTTTTTAATAGCCTTTTGAGTTTCCAAGGGGATTTATGGTAGTGAGAGCGATCACGTACCATCTCAAGGTAAAGTTTTGAAAATGACACGGGGGATTTGGGTTTTTGGTTTTTGGATTTTGGTTTTTCCTTTTGACCTTGTGAACCTAAAAGCTTTATGTGGCACATTAGGCGGTCACATTAGGCGGTCAAGAAGGTCTTTTTTTTTTTTTTTTTTTTTGTTTTTTTGTTTTTGACCTTGTGACCTAACAAGCTGTATGTGGCAGGTTAGGGGGTCGGGGTTTGACTTTTGATTTTGACCTTGTGACCCAACAAGCTGTATGTGGCAGGTTAGGGGGTCGGGTCAGATTCGGTTTTGACCTTGTGACCTAACATGCTATATGTGGCGAGCTAGGGGACCATGGTTTGGTTTTTGCTCACTCTTTGGGACAATTTTGGGTCCATTAGAGTGGTTTGGGTTTTTGTGAAATGTCAATTTCAAGATTTTGGCTTAATTTGGTGCATGGGGTTGGATGGTTTGGATTTTCTTGGAAGCTCATGAGGCTTGAGAAAATTCTTGTATGGTCCAATCAACTCAAAAGAGGCATGGAACCCTTTTTTTTTTGGTATGCTCCTGGTAAGAGGGATTTTTTTTTACTAAAAGCCACTTTTAATGCCTAGGTGGTCAAACCTGGCTCATATGGGCTAACCTAGGGACCTTAAGCTTTGAAGATGGCTTAGATCTCATATGGTATCATTTTTGTAAAGAATATCTAAAAATATCTCTTTTGGGTAGAGAATATCTAAAAATATCTTGGAGAGAATCTCTCAAGTTTCTTTGTTTTTGGGAGAGATTTTCTCAAAGTATCTTTCTTTGGGAGAGAATATCTCACATTCCTTTTCTTTTAGGAGAGAATTTCTCAAAGAATCTTTTCTTTAGGAGAGAATATCTCAAATCTCCTTTCTTTTAGGGAAGGTTTCTAATGTTTAGCATTTACCTCCTTGGTTTTCTCCTCCTTTCCTCTTTTAGTTTGATCTCTTCTATAAAAGCAAAGGAGGTTGGATCTCTTACTCTTATTGCTTTCTTTTTTGCAAAAATATTCAAGAGTGCTCCAGGATCAAGAACTTCTCTTCAAAGATCTTCAAGTTCTCCTTCTTCTCCATCCATGGCTTCAAGTAAGTTTTCTTCCTTCACAAGAAATCCCATGCAGAAATAGAAAACATTTCTTTTCTTTCTTTCTTTTCTTTGCTTTCCTTCCTTTTTTTTCTTTTTCTTTTCTTTATTTTCCCCACGTTTTTTTTTTCTCTTCTCTTTTTTCTTATCCGTGCTCTTTTTTTTTCTGGACGTTTTTTTTTTCACGTTTTCAAGAAATCCCATGTAGAAATAGAAAACTTTTCTTTTCTTTGCTTTCCTTCTTTTTTTTCTTTTTCTTTTCTTGATTTTCCCTGCATTTCTTTTTCTCCTCTTTTTTTTTTATCCGTGCTCTTTTTTTTTCTGCACGTTTTTTTTTTCACGTTTTTTTTTTGCTGTACGGATAGGTGGTTGTGGGCCACGATTTTTTTGAAGAGGTTTCTCTCTTTTCTTTTTTTTTTTTCTTTCTTTCCCTCTTTTTGCTCACCATGATAATGAGGTTTATGCAATTCATGATGTTCATGCATTTTTTTTTTTGATGCATCAAGATAGAAGGCTAGAGTCTCTAGGTCAAGCCAACATGATTTTTGACTTAGACAAAGTTTGATTGATTTTGACCAAGTTGGGTTGGAATTGGTCAAGCGTTGGTTAAGGTTTTCCTAGCATTTAATGCATGATGATTTTCTTTGATGCATGATTTTTAATAAATTGATTTGGAAGCATGATGATGCATACTTGGAAATCTTTTACAAGTATTGGGATTTGGAGCTCGTAGTATTGTTGAACCCTTCCTTAGTCTTGCGGGATTTTTGAGGAGCTTTGCAAGTTTTGGAGTTCGGAGCTCGCAGCAATGTTGAGCCTTTTTCCAAGCTTGTGGAGATTTTCAGAAGACTGGCCTGATCTCGCAGCAATGTTTGAGTTCATGCCTTCTTTGAGAATCCTCCATTGATTATGAGCTTGCAGCGATGTTGAGCTCATCTTCAGGCTTCCTATCTTTTTCGGGGTTTTCCCTTTTCTTCGGAATTGCCCCGAAACCATGCCAAGATTTCACTAGAATTTTTTAGCAAAATTCTGTCATTTTGGTGATGATTGATCTTTTCTTTTCCATCCTTTACGGGTAGTTGCTCCAGGACAAACAAGGGCAAACAGCCTGCTACTGATGCACCTCGCCGTTCTACCAGATCTTCTAATGTAGCCGTATAGCAGGCCTGGGAGAAGGTCCAGTATGTCGAGAGGAATTGGAAGAGTGTGATTCCCTATACCGTGATGAGACGAGACAGCAGTTGATCGCTTTCAAGGATGAGGAATTCTACAAGATTATGGTAAGCAATCGTCCTTGGGTCATGGACGATCAGAGCATCATGCCCAAGCCTACCATTTTTTTTGGTGTCCTTGACGACTTGACATATCAAAGAAGATGTTTTCAGTTCTCTTACACGACAGATGGTGAGGAGAGAACTATTTATATCCGGTCAACCTTCGATCGAACCATCTTGATCATGAGTCTTTCTCCCACATGCCCTACGAGGGAGGATCCTCCAAGCTAGGTGAAGAGGACCAATGTGATCAAGACTGGGGTTTTTGTTGGTGGCCCTTCCGGATATGCAGAGAAGGCGTCTGTCCATATGGACATGTTGATGCCGGCCAGCGGCTACCAAGGTTTTGATTATTCGTCGGTCGATTTAAGACCAGTGGGCCTTGGCATTTTTCGGGGTGACGATAGCAATTGGGTGAAGCCTTTTCGACTTCGTGGCCGTTTCAGTGCTGACTCAAGCTGAGAATCATGGACTGATCACACCCTGAAAGTTAGTTGGGCCATTCTGTGGGAGGCCGAGATTTTTGAAGCGGTTCGTACTTTTTGGCAAACTGTGGTTTTCTCCAATGAGGCTTTCATGGCCATGCTGGAGTCATTCCTTCCACAAACCAACACCTTCATTATTACGAACGGTGAGAATGGTTTTTCTTTGAAGGAATTGAGCGCCATCACTAGGCTACCTATCCTCGGCAAACTCTATGAGGAGTTCATGCCTATTGATAGCGTTCTTGAGGAGCAATCTGAGGAGTTCAGGCTTTTGTACTTTCATCTCGTCGCCTTCTATGATTTTTTGAAGGAGAAGGAGGGCTCGAAAGTCAGGTGCAGTAGTTGGAAGAGTTGTAGCTCCAACTTTTTTGACAATGGGGAGTCTTCAAATAGCATGGCCCAGGATGCTAGGGCTAAAAATAGAGGTTTGAATAAGATCTCCTTTATGCGAGAAGATTTGAAGAAATTCTTCGCAAGTACAGATCCCATTTTTCCTGACATTGCACTGCGGAGAGATCTCGCTGTTTACCTCACCTATTGGCTGGGTGAGGCTATTTTTGCTGGAGGTGATGGAACGGACATCAGGCCGCATTGTATTTTTTTGGCTTGTCAAATGGCATTTGGAGAGCAGCTGGCTTTGGTGCCTACTCTTTACTCCTATTTGTGTACTGAACTGCAGACTGCTGCTTTTCTGATTCTGCTTGGGCTCCCTATGAACAGGGTATTTTCAGCCCATATCTTCTATTCGTGGTATGTGTACCACTGTCCCGGCTTCAATCGATTGGGAGTTGCACAGGATGATGACCCTTTTATGATTCGATTGGCTAGAGGGACAATCGTTTCCGAATCTCTTCTATCTGCCCGTTTGAGAATTCGACGGTTCAGGGGCGTCGAGATTGGGCAGTCTTCAGTGAAGCTTTCTCCGGATTTACGAAGGAAGGCTTTTGATTTTGGTGTCTCTCGTGGAATGATTCCACCAGGGCAGGGTCAGGAAGACACTATGCTTCGACAAACGCAGAAAAGTGGTGGCTTTTCAACATAAGGTTTGGTACGATGGTGTACCGTAGACATCTTTTCGTTGATATCCATCCGTATGTCCCTTCGTGTTTTGCGCTGCAGCTTGGCTTCTCTCAAGGTGTTGTTGGAGAGCGCCTTCGAGCATGGTGAAGCGTTTTGGAGGTTTACAAGACGGAAGGAATGCATGGGCTTTCTACAGTGAGAAGGACACTACTGCCATGATTTCCTATCCTGAGTTGCCCACTTTCCGAACTGTTGGCTTCACGAAATGTTTCGCGGAGAGCTTTTCAATGTACCGAGGACTTTCCAAGAAGGAGCTCGATGTCAAGCAATCTCCTGGGAATTTGTAACTCCTCTTTCATTGCTTCTGATTGGGCCGTCCAAAGTAATGAGTTAATGACGGCATTAAGTTGTCATATAATGGGTCAATTAACAACATTAAGTGGTCGCCAGGGTGCTCGAAGAGTCGCGGGCCATACTGCATCTTTTGGAATTCTTCTTGCGATGATCGCCGATGGATCCACATGTTGTTTGATGTCGGATGGCGATGCAACTTTAGACACTGATTGATACCAGTGGGCCGGTAACATCTGTCCTGTCGATCTCTCGACGGGTTGGACAAAAAGTGTACTTTCTTGGTTGGCCGGTTGGCGATTTTGAAGCGTGTGATGATGATCACATGCTCTTGATGGTAGATCCGAGATGTTGGTGAAGATCGGCTGATTTTGAGCACCAAAAATCAGATTTTCAGAAAAACACAAGGGCCATAATTCTCTAAACGCGAAAAGGGTCGGAAAATGGCCCTTTCGGAGGAAATCGCATGCACCCATGGTCGCCAGCGACCATGGGCCAGGGTTGCCGCCTCCGACCATTAGCCAAGGTTGCCGGCGACCATGGGCCATGGTCACCGCTGGTGACTATGGGGATTTTTCCCCTTTTGGTTTGCCGTTTTTCGGCCGTTTCTTGATCTTTTACGATTCTTTTCTCTCACGTATTTTTCTTGAAATTTTCCCTTATTTATTGGCTTGATTCTCTTAAAGAAAACCTGATGAGAAGCCGTGCAAATTGGAGCACTAAGTTTCTTATTTTCTGGAAAGGCCGAAGACATTGTTGTCAATTTTCCGTTAGAAGTCAAAACTCAAATGATATCGGAATGACCTAAAATTTGAGGTGAAGCCTTTTGAGTTGTAGAAGGACCAACCATGGGCTTTTGCTTGAGTTTTGAAGCTGTGTAAGGTCCCGTCGCGAGTAGACTTGGTTTTGTTGCTAGGGAGATGCCGCGCTTTGATGTATGGTCAACCGATGTTTGATTGACCTGAAATTTGGCAGGGAGCCTATTGGAGTCATTTTGAGACGATCCATTAGCTCCGATTTGGATGTCATGGTCCCGGGAGCATATTGGAGTCTATTGGAGTCTTGATTTTATTTTCGACTGTCAAACTCGGGTCAAATGTCGTCAGAATGACCTGAAATTTGAAGTGTAGCCCTTTGGAAGCATATTAAAGCCATCCATGTGCTCTGTTTGATGAGTGATGGCCTCAGTGGTTCTCGTTGTCGAGAGGCTTGATTTTGCTGTTCAAGGGTTGATGTGGGGTCAAACGTTATTGGTTTGACTTGAAACTTGATGTGGAGCCTTTTGGAAGTATTTTGAGACCAACCATAGGCTCAGATCAAAGATCTGATATCTTCGATGCTGCCGCCGCCAGGGGCGCCTGTTCAGCTGCCGGAGGAGTGAAGTTAGGCCAAATGATGCTGGAATGGCCCGAAACTTCATGTGTACTCTTCTTTTGGCTACTTTGAAGAATCTTGCAGTTTTTGTTTAATTCTGATAAGATTTGACGTTTGAAGTAGCGTTGCCCGTTTGTGGTAGGATATGGCTTCATGTAGTTTATTGATGTTGAGGAGGCAAAATAACATTTTTTGGTGTCAACAAGCTCCTGCTGGGCATAAGCTATGAAGGATGTGCTCGCTCGAGCGCAACAACCAAGCTTGTATTCCTTGAAGCTAAGCATGGACTGGATCCGGACCCGGTCCTTTAACTATCGTAGCGAAGCTTTGAATTTTTTGAGTTCAGCCCCTGTAGAGATGAAGGATCGAATCGAAGGAGTGTAGGCCTTGGTGGATGCTTGCAGAGGCTTTGTGATGCATGACTTAATTTTGGGCTTGTAGGAACAAGTCGGCTCATGCTGGGTTGACTTCTTTGTAAGGTGGGAGACGGGTCTCTTTTCCTTCATGTATGCTAGAGGATAGAACAGGTTCTCCTTGAGAGGGGCCAGGTATACTATCCTTGTGGATGCTAGGGACCTTCTTTGTTTTGATGAAGGTTTTGGGGACCAAGTCTTGGGATAGACCTGGCTGCTTGTAAGTTGTGGCTTCGCGGGAGTGTCGCGGACTTCGGGTTTCTTGACACTCACCTTTGGTGTCACGGTAGTGACGCATTGAGAGGCGGCCTTCTGCTTTTTAGCAGGTGCGGTTTCTTCTACGGGAAGTGGGCATGGTCCAAATGTCCAGAAGATAATGGTCTGGGGAGTAGAGGTTGACCCGGTATTTGGAGAGTTGCCGAGAGAGATGACGCTTCGGCAGCTAGCAGGGCGCTTGTGAGTCCGTATGTTTTGCTTCTGTTGAAGCACGAGTTGGTACTTACTTTCGTCGAAAGTAATGGTTAAAAAGCTGCCATTGTTAGTTTCAAAAAATTTCTGAAACAAGACCACATCCATTAGTAATCACAAGAATATAATGATTATAAATGGGAAAACTATGGTTTTGTCTTTTCAAATTGGTCGAAGGACATAGTCCGACTCAAGTGACATGAAGAAGGCAAAAAGCCATAGAGGGTACAATTGTTCTGATCGGAAGTTGGTAGGCCCAGAATGGGCATTCCAGTGACTGCTAAAAGCAATTGTAAACCTTAATTCAAATCACTGAGAAGCAAGGCTCACTCGAGGTAATATGAATATAAGGTTGGAGGTACAAATGTGTCGGTCGAGAATACATTAGGCCCGAAAGGGCATACTAGCACCGCTTGGCACAAATGTTGGAGATAACAAGTATGTCGGTCGCGAATACAGAAGACCCAAAAGGGCGTACTTGCATCGCTAGGCACAAATGTTGGAAATTGCATCCATAGAATGGACACAATATCGAATTTTTTAAGTGGCCAAGATTGGACTCATCAAAGAGAGAAAATGGTATTCCGATTCGAAAGCCGACTCAAACATTTCTGCGAGCTTCGTTCTGAAAGGGAAGGGACCAAGATTTCTCGAATCTGAACCCAAAAGTGATGGAAGTTTGAAAGGTCAAAATCGATTTTTTGTCAAAGAGGGCAAATGGTATTTCGTTCTAGAAGTTGACTCAAACATTTCTACGAGCTTCGTTCCGAGAGGGAAGGGACCAAGATTTCTCGAATATGAACACAAAAGTTGTCGCGACCCCGGACCGGGTTCGGGGAACCAAATCCGGGATCGGGACATGGTTGTGATGAAGCCGATGATATAATCATATGGAGTAATGACAATAATTTAAGGTATGTTTATAATCAAGCGTACACGGGTTAACAAAAGAACACTCCTTACCCGTGCACGTGATTTCCCACAGGTGTCCGCGGTGAGGATATTCCAACACACATAGTCATATAGTAATAATTGCGGAAGCGTATGGTAAATCATGCATGCATTTCATTTCCCAAAATATCAAGGCTGATTACATTTGAATACGAGTATCAGAATGAGCAATGTCCTAAAGCATAACCCAAGAGTACATATTCAAGTTTAATCAGAAGATCAGTTAATTACAATTCCCAAAAATAGAGGCCAACAAGGCCAATATACAAAACAATAACCACCATAAAACTATCCAAACAATTCCCCAAAATGTTTCGCAACTCTGCAGCCCGATGTTTACATAACATCGTCAGCACGCCACTCAACTAGCGGCTGCGGTTCTCCGACCGCCTCCTCTGGCTCCTCCTCGGGGAAACCAACAACGGGACCTGAGTACCAAAACAAAGGGTCAGACACGACGGTCTGGCAGGTAGATGAAAAGATATGAATATTTAATAATAAAGACCTTTACCTTGGAAAACATGTAAACCTGTTAAATCAATGGCTTTCAAAAGTAAATGAACCCTTTCATTGAAAACACACATGCAGTAATAAAATATGCAAGGTAACCAAGGAAGTCGGGAAACAATCAAGATGGCATCCACAAGAAGCTAAATCCTCTATCACCGAAGTGACGTGAGTATCGGGTGTTGACCTCGGTCACCGAAGTGAGGGGGTGCAACCAAGTTACATATAGATATACAATAATACGGGACAGGACCGCGGTAGCAAACCGGGTATCGGGAATCACGGTAGCGAACCGGATATCGGGAACCACGGGAGCGAGCCGGGTATCGGGACGGGACCACGGTTAATAAACCGGGTATCGGGATCCAAGCTGCAGCTGGCGGGACGGGAAGGGATCTCCAAGTCGGTAGATCAGACCGACAAAGTTATCCAAGCTTAGTGGTGCCGACTCATAGGTCAAATCACATACATCGAGACATGTATAAAACAAATCCAGTGCAAAGCTATAAACGGGCAAGACGGGGTGCTCAAGGCACGGCTATCACATCAAGTCTGTCATGTATATCAAAGCTAGCAAAACGGTACGGGTATACTTTGAAAAGCCAAGACAATGTCAGGTTAAAACTAATTCAAGTGAATAGGGATCCCGTATGTCCGTATAATAAAGGAACTTGGTACTCTTTGAATTTGGGGGGACATTCCGGGTTCCTTATACACTACAGTAGCCTCAATGCTTCAATGAATCTCGATGATGTAGTTCCTCTTTCTAACGTACTGCCAACGAACACTTCACTTGGGCTTCGAGCACGATCCCAGGTGAGCGGTGCCCATTGCTCTCAGAAAGGTTCACAAGCAATGGGGTGAAAACTCCCTTCAATCCTTCTTTTATTCACAGAATTCAGGGAATTTCGGTTACCTTACGGTCAGGTGGCGGTTAGCCGCCAGTGAATGCGGCGGTTAACCGCTGGCGGACCGTGAGGCTGACCGTGGAATTGCAGCTCTCTGGAAATGCGACCGCTACATTCCGGTTGGCTGGCGGTTAGCCGCTGATGGGTTGGGCGGTTAGCCGCTAGCTGACCGTGAGACTTCAGCTCTCGGGAAAAGTGACCGTAACTGTGCGGTTAGATGGCGGTTAACCGTCGATGGACACGGCGGTTAGCCGCTAGCTGACCGCGGAGCTGACCGCCAGTCACGGGAATCTCTTCCCTGGGTTCAGATTCAAGCTTTTCCTTTCCCCAAACCCATTCCTTTCATTCTCCCTTGGCATTCATACAATTATCAAGAGAAAAAGACAAACAACATCACAAGGATTCACTTAGGCATTGTGCAAAAGAAGAACCAAAACTACAATTCAAGATTTAGGGACAATAGATGAAACCAAAAGCTAGAAATCATGTTTCAAGACAATGAATGGATTCAACCACCTCTTATTTAAAACATTAAAGCCACATTGAATGCAAGTAAAAGCTCATCATAAATGGTACAATAAATACATACATTTGATCATGGAAATCACTTTTAAAATTAAACATCCACTTGCCTCTAGGTCTCTAAACCAAGAAATCCAAGCTCTAATCCACACTTCCAAGCCAAGTATCAAGCTACACCAAAAACCCCCAAAAACAAACCCTAAAATGGGAACAAGAAGAAGAAACTCACAATAATGAAGATAGGGCTCTCCCAAGACTAGAAGAACAAGGATCTAAAATATTAGGGAAGGAGCTTACTTGTAAGTTCTTCAAATGGACAAGGTGAGCTCAAAGAGGGTCTTGAGTTGAGTAGATCCTTCCACAAATGGTATCAATGCATGGCTCTAGCAATGGGGAAGAAGAGGGTGAAGTTCATCTCTTGATTGGTGTGAGATTTGGTAGGGTTTTGGTGGTGAGGAAGCAAGAAGAAGAAGAAGAAAGAGAGAAAGAAACCCTAGGCTGTTCTCATAAGCTTGTGCTGGAAAAAGAGAAATGGAAGAAGAGGGTTCTCCTTATAAAGCAATGGGTGTGGGCTCCACTACTAGGAAAGCTCTTTGGGCTGAAATCGCTAATTTCGGGATCTCGAACGAAATCGACGAAGAAGAGAAAAGTGATCACCGAAATATCTAGTTTCGTAAAAGTACATGTTTCGCGGGTTTCGAGGATATCGAGTGTTGGGCACAGATTTCATGTAAAAAGACTGTTTTGCCCTCAAGACAAGAAGATCGGGTTTTGGGGTTCCAAACGGGTTCGGGATCAACATGAAAGTTGTAGGGATTAACAGGACGAGTAAAACGAGATAGAAATGCAAATTACCGGAATACGAATAATCCCCCAGCACTTAGTAAAACTAATCAAAAAGGGAACCCCCAAAGGGTCCCACCAACACGAAGCACTAACATAATTTCCCAAAGCTATCAAGAACTATACTAATCCAAGCTTAGTCAAAAATCACTAATCGAGCTTAGCACTAACACACAACATAATTAGTACTAATCGAGTCACTCGGGTCGGGATCTTACATCCTCCACCCCTTAGGGCATTTGGTCCTCCAAATGAAATATAAAACTCACCTCGGGTAGGAGATGCGGATACTTCTTCTGCACTTGATCTCGCAATTCCCACGTTGCCTCTTCCGGCCCATGATTCTCCCAAAGTACTTTCACCCACTGAATAGTCCGTGACCTCAACTCTTGCTCCTTCGTGTCTATGATCCGAATGGGCTTCTCAACATAAGTGGCATCTTCCCTGATCTCTAACGGTTCATGCCGGAGTACATGTGAGGGATCGGAAACGTACTTCTTCAACATCGACACATGGAAGACATTGTGTACCCCGGATAGCTCAGGTGGTAAGGCTAATCTATAAGCCACATCACCGATCTTGCTCATAATGTCGTACGGTCCGATGTATCTCCGTGATAATTTGCCTTTCTGCCTAAACCTCAATGTTCCTCTGGTCGGTGACACCTTCAAGAAAACCTTATCTCCTTCCTTGAATTGTAGATCCCTGCGGTGAGAGTCTGCATAGCTCTTTTGTCTACTCCGGGCTACTTTCAAACATTCTTGGATCTGTCTCACTTTGTCCGTAGTCTCACTCACTATGGACGGTCCATGGAAACTGCGAGTGCCGACTTCTTCCCAACAAACAGGTGTCCTACACCTTCTGCCGTACAAAGCCTCAAAAGGCGCCATCCCAATGCTCGAGTGGTAGCTGTTGTTGTAAGCAAACTCACACAACGGTAGGGTTTCATCCCACTGAGTCTTGAAGTCCAATACACAAGCACGGAGCATGTCCTCGAGTGTCTGAATCGTCCTCTATGACTGACCGTCTGTCTGAGGGTGATAAGCTGTACTGAACTGTAGTCTCGAACCCATAGACTCATGTAGGGTCTTCCAGAATCTCGAGACGAATCTGCTGTCTCTATCGGACGTGATGGAAACTGGCTGTCCATGCCTACTGACGATCTCATTGACAAACAATTCTGCCAGGGGTAACATGTGCATCTTCTTTCCTGTCCTCATGGGAATAAAATGGGCTGACTTGGTGAGTCTGTCCACAATCACCCATATCGCATCATTGCCCCTGCTAGTCTTCGGTAGTCCCGAAATAAAGTCCATGGTAATGTGCTCCCACTTCCACTCCGGGATCTCTAATGGCTGCAACAAACCTGGAGGCTTCTGATGTTCTGCTTTTATCAACTGACACGTCATACATCGAGATACAAACGCTGCAATCTCTCTCTTCATATTGTTCCACCAAAATCTGCCCTTCAAATTCTGATACATCTTTGTGCTGCCTGGATGCATGGAGTACCTTGCACTGTGAGCTTCTGCCATGATGTCATTCCTCAAATCTTCTATGTTAGGCACACACAACCGATCACGGTAATAAAGAACTCCCTCAACAAAACGAAAATCAGGACGTTCTGCTATGTGATCTACAATCTTGGCTAACTCTGGATCTTGCAGCTGACTGTCCTTAATCTTCCGGATGAATGAAGGCTCTGACACTGACATATTGGCAATTATAGCACCTTTCCTTAGTGGCTGGAGGTCTATCTTCAACTCCTCAAACTGATCAAAAATACAAGTACCACTCAAATTTGCTATGCCCACTGACTTCCTACTCAAAGCATCGGCAACAACATTCGCTTTACCCGGGTGATACTTGATTGGAAAATCATAGTCTTTGATATACTCCATCCATCTCCTCTGCCTCATGTTCAACTCCTTCTGAGAAAATAAGTACTGTAGGCTACGGTGATCCGAATGAACCTCAAACTTCACTCCGTAGAGATAATGTCTCCACATCTTCAATGCAAAGACAACTGCTGCCAACTCAAGATCATGGGTCGCATAATTCTTCTCGTGATCTTTCAACTGCCGGGACCCATATGCTACCACTTTTCCTTCTTGCATCAACACACAACCAAGTCCAAGGTTCGAAGCATCGGTAAAGATAGTAAAACCGCCGCTCCCGGATGGCAAAGTAAGGACCGGTGCGGTAGTTAATCTCTTCTTCAGCTCTTGGAAACTAGCTTCGCACTGATCTGTCCACACATAGGGTGCATTCTTCCTTGTTAACTTCGTCAACGGTGCTGCAATCGACGAAAACCCTTGCACAAACCTCCTGTAATATCCTGCCAACCCAAGAAAACTCCTAATTTCTGACACATTCTTCGGTCTTTCCCACTTCACTACTGCCTCAATCTTAGACGGGTCTACTGACAAACCTTCCTTGGAGATTATGTGTCCCAAAAATGTGACTTGCTCTAGCCAAAATTCACACTTGTTGAGCTTCGCATACAACTGATTCTCCCTCAAAAGCTGTAATGCAATCCTCAGATGCTCTTCATGCTCTTCTCTGGTCTTGGAGTACACCAGAATATCATCTATGCACACCACTATAAACTGATCTAGATATTGCGCAAAGATCTTGTTCATCAAAGCCATGAACACTACCGGTGCATTAGTCAACCCAAATGGCATCACTAGGAACTCATAGTGGCCATATCTTGTCCGGAAAGCTGTCTTCAACACATCTGATTCTCTAACTCTCAGCTGATGGTAACCGGATCTCAAATCAATCTTCGAAAAGTATGAAGCACCTTGTAACTGATCAAACAGTTCATCTATCCTTGGCAATGGATATTTGTTCTTGATGGTCACTTGGTTCAATCTCCGGTAATCAATACACATTCTCATCGAACCGTCCTTCTTCTTCACGAATAACACCGGAGCTCCCCACGGTGAGATGCTTGGCCTCACAAAACCTTTGTCCAACAACTCTTGTAACTGTATCTTCAACTCTCCTAATTCTGCCGGAGCCATTCTATATGGTGCAATAGATATCGGAGCGGTCCCCGGTAACAACTCAATGGTGAAATCGATCTCTCTCATGGGTGGTAATCCCGGAATCTCCTCCGGAAATACATCCGGGAACTCCCAAACAATAGGGATCTCCTCCACCCCTTGGGACCGTTTATCCTCCGTGATAAACGACAAATAGGCTTCACATCCACTTCTTAAAAGTCTATCAGCCTTCAACGCTGAGACAAACCCTGCACGAGGACTTCTCCTCTCTCCCTGGAATAACACCCCTACTGGTGTCTCATCCAACTTGAATGTGAGGGTTTTATGGAAACAATCCATTGTGGCATGGTACCCTGCCAGCCAATCCATCCCTAGGATGACATCAAAATCCTTCATCTCCAACAGAATAAGATCTGCGGGCAACACAACTTCTCCTATCCGGACTGTACAACTAGGGTAATAAACCGTACATACAACTTGTTTTCCTACTGGTGTAGCTACAGTCAAGGTGTATTCAAGATCTCTACCATGCACATCAATCAATCTAGAAAATGCATGGGATATAAAAGAATGCGTAGACCCAGGGTCAAATAATATTCTAGCTTCTATCCCACTGACAAGAAGTGTACCTTCCACAACATTGCCTGTTGCCTCTGCATCAGCTCTGTTGATTGCATAAACCTGTCCTCGCTGCTGTGGCCTGATAGGTGCCTGCTGTGGCCTGCCTTGAGGGGCATTTCTGTTCTGTTGCGGGGGACGCTGATTCTGTTGTTGTCCCTGTTGACGGGCCTGCTGCTGCTGCTGGGGCCTATACTGCTGCGGTGGTGCCTGTTGCTGAAGTGGCCTTGCCTGATTCTGCACTACCAGTGCATTCTGTGGCGGTACTGGACGCGGTACTCCTTGAGGCTGCTGATTTTGCCTATTCGGTCTTGGGCAATTTCTCATCTGATGATCCATGGAACCACATCTAAAGCATGCCCCGGTAATGGTACGACATTGGGCACTCTCATGGTTCTTGCCACAGTGGATACAAACGAGTTGTACATTCGGGTCTTGCCTCTGCCTCTTGTTCTGCTGGTTCCTTTGCTGATGATGCTGCTGCTGGGGCTGCCCTTGTCCCTTGCCTTGAGATCTAAGGACCTTGTGGTGGAAGTTCTCGAACTTGTAGGCCCTCTTGATTGCCTCTTCAAAAGTGACCGGTGGTATAACCCCCGTAGCATCTCTCTCGATGATGGGATGAAGTCCTTCAAGGAACTTGGTTATCTTCTTCTCCACCGTGTCTACCAATTCTGGAGCATATCTTGACAACCTCTCAAATTTCGTGAGGTATTCTTGGACGGTCGTATTGCCTTGGACAAGCTGTTGAAACTCTACAGCCTTCTGCCTCCTGATGTGCGTGGGTACATACTTGTCACGAAACTGTACCTTGAAATTTTGCCATGCAACTGCGTCGGCCATCGTCCTATACTCTTCCCTTACAGTTTTCCACCAGATATCTGCCAACCCGGTGAATAGGGACGTTGCCAGCTTTACTCTCTCACCCCCTGTGCATCTGAAGACTTCGAATATGTTTTCGGTATGGTCCAGCCAATCATCTGCAGTCAAAGGATCTTCAGAGCCAACAAAATCCTTAGGTGCCCTTTTTCTGAATCTCTCAAATAAAGCATTGGGGTCATACTCTCTCTGATTGATGACAATTGCAGGTTGAGGCTGGGCTGGCTCTGGCCTTCTTTGTAACACTTCCAACAACTGCCTCTGCATCTCTGCCAATTCTCTGGCATGATCCTCATCCTTCTTTAGCATTTGTTCTTGAAGTCTAGCCTGATTCTCATTAGCTTGACGCTGTTGATCGAGCATAGCTTGCATCATCTGTTGGAACTGATTTGGGATAGCATTTCCCACTCCATCTTCCCCAACTGGCCCTGTATTCTCAACTGGTCCTGTATACTCACTGTTACTCGCTGTGGGATTGCCATTTACCGGGCGTTTACGAGGTGGCATGATGCTGCAAAACAAGTTGTTAGTACAAAATAATCAAGAGTAGGGTCACACATTGCTCACGCGATTCTAGCTAACGAAAGATCTAACGAATCCTCGCCACGTCCTTAGGATTTCTAGTTTCTTTTAATTGCTTGAAACACGTCTCGCTCTGATACCAGTTCTGTCGCGACCCCGGACCGGGTTCGGGGAACCAAATCCGGGATCGGGACATGGTTGTGATGAAGCCGATGATATAATCATATGGAGTAATGACAATAATTTAAGGTATGTTTATAATCAAGCGTACACGGGTTAACAAAAGAACACTCCTTACCCGTGCACGTGATTTCCCACAGGTGTCCGCGGTGAGGATATTCCAACACACATAGTCATATAGTAATAATTGCGGAAGCGTATGGTAAATCATGCATGCATTTCATTTCCCAAAATATCAAGGCGATTACATTTGAATACGAGTATCAGAATGAGCAATGTCCTAAAGCATAACCCAAGAGTACATATTCAAGTTTAATCAGAAGATCAGTTAATTACAATTCCCAAAAATAGAGGCCAACAAGGCCAATATACAAAACAATAACCACCATAAAACTATCCAAACAATTCCCCAAAATGTTTCGCAACTCTGCAGCCCGATGTTTACATAACATCGTCAGCACGCCACTCAACTAGCGGCTGCGGTTCTCCGACCGCCTCCTCTGGCTCCTCCTCGGGGAAACCAACAACGGGACCTGAGTACCAAAACAAAGGGTCAGACACGACGGTCTGGCAGGTAGATGAAAAGATATGAATATTTAATAATAAAGACCTTTACCTTGGAAAACATGTAAACCTGTTAAATCAATGGCTTTCAAAAGTAAATGAACCCTTTCATTGAAAACACACATGCAGTAATAAAATATGCAAGGTAACCAAGGAAGTCGGGAAACAATCAAGATGGCATCCACAAGAAGCTAAATCCTCTATCACCGAAGTGACGTGAGTATCGGGTGTTGACCTCGGTCACCGAAGTGAGGGGGTGCAACCAAGTTACATATAGATATACAATAATACGGGACGGGACCGCGGTAGCAAACCGGGTATCGGGAATCACGGTAGCGAACCGGATATCGGGAACCACGGGAGCGAGCCGGGTATCGGGACGGGACCACGGTTAATAAACCGGGTATCGGGATCCAAGCTGCAGCTGGCGGGACGGGAAGGGATCTCCAAGTCGGTAGATCAGACCGACAAAGTTATCCAAGCTTAGTGGTGCCGACTCATAGGTCAAATCACATACATCGAGACATGTATAAAACAAATCCAGTGCAAAGCTATAAACGGGCAAGACGGGGTGCTCAAGGCACGGCTATCACATCAAGTCTGTCATGTATATCAAAGCTAGCAAAACGGTACGGGTATACTTTGAAAAGCCAAGACAATGTCAGGTTAAAACTAATTCAAGTGAATAGGGATCCCGTATGTCCGTATAATAAAGGAACTTGGTACTCTTTGAATTTGGGGGGACATTCCGGGTTCCTTATACACTACAGTAGCCTCAATGCTTCAATGAATCTCGATGATGTAGTTCCTCTTTCTAACGTACTGCCAACGAACACTTCACTTGGGCTTCGAGCACGATCCCAGGTGAGCGGTGCCCATTGCTCTCAGAAAGGTTCACAAGCAATGGGGTGAAAACTCCCTTCAATCCTTCTTTTATTCACAGAATTCAGGGAATTTCGGTTACCTTACGGTCAGGTGGCGGTTAGCCGCCAGTGAATGCGGCGGTTAACCGCTGGCGGACCGTGAGGCTGACCGTGGAATTGCAGCTCTCTGGAAATGCGACCGCTACATTCCGGTTGGCTGGCGGTTAGCCGCTGATGGGTTGGGCGGTTAGCCGCTAGCTGACCGTGAGACTTCAGCTCTCGGGAAAAGTGACCGTAACTGTGCGGTTAGATGGCGGTTAACCGTCGATGGACACGGCGGTTAGCCGCTAGCTGACCGCGGAGCTGACCGCCAGTCACGGGAATCTCTTCCCTGGGTTCAGATTCAAGCTTTTCCTTTCCCCAAACCCATTCCTTTCATTCTCCCTTGGCATTCATACAATTATCAAGAGAAAAAGACAAACAACATCACAAGGATTCACTTAGGCATTGTGCAAAAGAAGAACCAAAACTACAATTCAAGATTTAGGGACAATAGATGAAACCAAAAGCTAGAAATCATGTTTCAAGACAATGAATGGATTCAACCACCTCTTATTTAAAACATTAAAGCCACATTGAATGCAAGTAAAAGCTCATCATAAATGGTACAATAAATACATACATTTGATCATGGAAATCACTTTTAAAATTAAACATCCACTTGCCTCTAGGTCTCTAAACCAAGAAATCCAAGCTCTAATCCACACTTCCAAGCCAAGTATCAAGCTACACCAAAAACCCCCAAAAACAAACCCTAAAATGGGAACAAGAAGAAGAAACTCACAATAATGAAGATAGGGCTCTCCCAAGACTAGAAGAACAAGGATCTAAAATATTAGGGAAGGAGCTTACTTGTAAGTTCTTCAAATGGACAAGGTGAGCTCAAAGAGGGTCTTGAGTTGAGTAGATCCTTCCACAAATGGTATCAATGCATGGCTCTAGCAATGGGGAAGAAGAGGGTGAAGTTCATCTCTTGATTGGTGTGAGATTTGGTAGGGTTTTGGTGGTGAGGAAGCAAGAAGAAGAAGAAGAAAGAGAGAAAGAAACCCTAGGCTGTTCTCATAAGCTTGTGCTGGAAAAAGAGAAATGGAAGAAGAGGGTTCTCCTTATAAAGCAATGGGTGTGGGCTCCACTACTAGGAAAGCTCTTTGGGCTGAAATCGCTAATTTCGGGATCTCGAACGAAATCGACGAAGAAGAGAAAAGTGATCACCGAAATATCTAGTTTCGTAAAAGTACATGTTTCGCGGGTTTCGAGGATATCGAGTGTTGGGCACAGATTTCATGTAAAAAGACTGTTTTGCCCTCAAGACAAGAAGATCGGGTTTTGGGGTTCCAAACGGGTTCGGGATCAACATGAAAGTTGTAGGGATTAACAGGACGAGTAAAACGAGATAGAAATGCAAATTACCGGAATACGAATAATCCCCCAGCACTTAGTAAAACTAATCAAAAAGGGAACCCCCAAAGGGTCCCACCAACACGAAGCACTAACATAATTTCCCAAAGCTATCAAGAACTATACTAATCCAAGCTTAGTCAAAAATCACTAATCGAGCTTAGCACTAACACACAACATAATTAGTACTAATCGAGTCACTCGGGTCGGGATCTTACAAAAGTGATGGAAGGTTTTTTTTTTTTTTTTTTTTGAAAGGTCAAAATCGGATTTGTAAAGAGATCAAATGGTATTCCGATTTGGAAGCCGACTCAAACATTTCTGCAAGCTTCGTTCAGAAAGGGAACGTCACAAGATTTCTTGAATCTGAATTGAAAAGTGATAGAAGTTTTTATTGAAAGTTTTTTTTTTTTTAAGATTTCTCTTTTTTTTTAAAAGAAAAATCTAAAGATTGAAGAGTACACCTAGGCTTCCTAATTTGGTCTTATGAAACCTCAATAGAAAGATTAGCCCTCAGGTAAGGGTATGATTACTTAATGAACCCGTTTGGAGGACCCTTGCCTAGAATAGTCTAGTTGTCTCCATACTCTGGACAAGGCTTTTCTTGAATCAATCGTGGTCAAAGAACGCAATTAATGCAACCTTAGTGATCTTTGCCTTTTTTTTTTTTTTTTGTTTTTGGAAGATCCCTAACAGACTCATCGAAGAGAAAAGATGGCCCATTCCCCGATATGAATGATAGTTGCAAACATTTTTATGAGCTATCGAGTTCAAAGAGGAAAGGATCAAGGTTTCTCAAAGTTGATTTCAAAGATGAGAAATATGAAAAAAAAATTTGTTGTTGTTTTGGAAGATCCCTAACGGACTCATCGAAGAGAAAAGGTGGCCCATTCCCAGATACGAACGATAGTTGCAAACATTTTTGTGAGTTATCGAGTTTGAAGAGGAAAGGATCAAGGTTTCTCAAAGTTGATTCCAAAGATAAGAAATCTGAATTTTTTTTTGGAAGATCCCTAACGGACTCATCGAAGAGAAAAGAGGGCCCATTACCTGATACGAAAAATAGTTGCAAACATTTCTGTGAGCTATTGAGTTCGAAGAGAAAAGGATCAAGGTTTATCAAAGTTGATTCCAAAGATGAGAAATCTGAATTTTTTTTTAAAAGAAAGAAAGAGTGGAAATAAATTCAAAGAATTAGAAATTTCCAAAAAATCCTTTCTCATTTTTCCTTAGATGAAAAATCCAACATAGGCCACCAAGTAGAAAGGGGCCAAGGAATCTAGAAAAGAAGTATAGAGAAGAAATATAATATGCAAATATTTCTTTTTTAAGCACATGTTCTCAAACGAACGAGTCCCACCGGGTGTGCCAGCTTGATGGACTCACTTTTCTGGGTGTGGCGCTACTGAGGTCAGCGAACGTGAGATTCTGTTGGGTCCAACCCTTTCGTGACCGGTGTCGGAATGCGAGCATCAACATTTTTTTGTATGGGTATGCCATATTTTTTACTCTACTTGGAATTGAAAAGTGGTAGTCCGTAGATCCACCTTCGCAAGTAGAAAAGGAAATTAACTTTTTTTCTAGTTTTCCATTGCACATATATATATATAAGAAAAGAGACATGGTTTGTTTGCTATGAAATGCGATTTTTTCCGTAAAAGGCGATTTACAATTCTTATCAATAATGAAAGATAAGAGTTGTGATTGTTTTATGTCTCTTCAGAAAAATACAAACTACAATGAAAAGTAATAAAAGGGGATCTAACTTCTCAGGAAATTGTGGAGACTTGTTCAGATTGACGGTCGCAAGTCCTGTGTGGATTTCGCCATCATACTTCAAATGAGAACAAAGGGTGCTTTTGATTCGCTTGGCTCTGCTTAAACCTCAGATTTTTAAAGGATAAGGACCAAGTGGATGTCCTATATCCAATAAAAAGCCGAGTAGATGGGCTGAAAAGCCACATCTAAGCCATAGAGGAGGAAGGAGAGGTCCTTGGGGGGAGTAACCCCCCAAGAGACTTTGGTCACCTTGTTGTTGTAGTCGCTGCAAAACTTCTTCAAGGGAGGAGAGGTCGTTGTAGCAACTTTTGTAGAGATTTCTCTTTTTGTATAGATTTTTCGGATTAATTTTCTGATCTTTTCTCTCTAGATGACCCCCTTTTTATAGGTCTTTGTTTGCCATTAGGTGGGTTTATGAGCCTTAAATATATTAAAGCCACATGATGAGAGGAGTTACAAGTTTTCAATTCTTTATTTTTTAACTCCTTTTTCTTGGCTTCTGATTGGCTGATGGAGAATTAAGGACCTTTAATCGCCTTTAAGCTCCATGATGGGAGGAGTTAGACGGTTTAATGCCATGTTTATGGCTGACTTGTAACTCCCATTTGCTCGCTCCTGATTGAGCCATCCAAAATAACAAGTTAATGACCACATTAATTTTTCATAAAACATGTCATTTAACTGCATTAAGAGGTTGTTGAGGCGCTTGAAGAGTCACAGGCTGTGCCACATCTTTTGGAATTCTTCCTGTGATGGTTGTCGATGGATCTTCATGCTGATTGATGTCGGATGACCATGGAACTTCTGACATTGATTACTCCCAGTGGGCCGGTGCCATTGTCCTATCAATTTCTTAGTCAATCAGGCAAAAAGTGTGCTTTCTTGGTCGGCCAATTGACGATTTCGAAGCGATCAATGATGATATGATGCTTTTGACGGTGGATACGTGATGTTAACAAAGATCGACGGATTACGGGCCTCAAAATTCATAATTTTGGAAAAACACAGGGGTTGGACATCTTGAAACACCAAAAGGGACCGGAAACGGTCATTCAGCGAAAATCCGGCAACCCGAACTTCCAAGGTCGCCGGTGACCATGGGGGATTTTCCCCTTTTGGTCACCGTTTTTCTGCCATGTCTCCTATTTTTTCGATTCTTTTTTCTTCGGTACTTTTGCTGACATTTTTGTACTTGTTTTGGTCTGATTTCCCTGTAGAAAACTTGATGAGAAGCCTTGCTTATTAGAGAGCAAAGTTTTCGATTTTCTAGGAAAGCCGAAGACTTTATTATGTAGAGTTGTCGATTTGTCGTCAGTAGCCAAAATTGCGTCAAACGATGTCAGAATAACTTGAAACTTGAGGTGAAGCTTCCTGAGCAATAAATAAGACCAACCATAAGATGTTGTTTGAATTTTGAAGCCGTGTGGGGTCCTGTCACTAGTAGACTTGATTTTGTAGCGAGGGAGATGCCGCGCTTGATGTGCGGTCAATCGAAGTCTGATTGACCTGAAATTTGATAAGGAGCCTATTGGAGTCATTTTGAGACGATCCATTAGATCTAATTTAGAAATCATGGTCCCGAGGAGCTCAGCCATGGGGAGGCCTGATTTGGCTTCTGAGAGTCAAAGTCTAGTCAAGTGTTATCAAAATGACCTGAAATTTGATGTGTAGCCCTTTAGAAGCATTTTGAGTCACCCATATGCTGATTTTGATGAGTGATGGCCTTGGTGGTTCTCGCCGCTGAGAGGCTTGATTTTACTGTTTAAGGGTTTATGTGGGGTTAAACGTTGTTGGTTCGACCTGAAATTTCACATGGAACCTTTTGGAGGTATTTTGAGACTATCCATTGGTTCAAATCGAAGATTTGATGCCTTTGACGCTGTTAGGGGCGCCTTTTCAACTGCTGGAGGAGTGAAGTTAGGCCAAACAATGCTGGAATGATGCGAAACTTCATGTGTACTCTTCTTTTGGCTGTTTTGAAGGATCTTGTAGTTTTTGTTTTACTCTAATAAGATTTGACTCTTGAAGTGGCATTGCATGTTTGTAGTAGGATGGGGCTTCATGTAGCTTCTTGATGTTTGAAGAGGTAAAGTGAAATTTTTGGTGTCAACACACCAAGGCCATCACTCATCAAACAAAGCACATGGGTGACTTCAAAATGCTTCCAAAGGGCTACATATTAAATTTCAGGTCATTTTGACAACATTTGACTAGACTTTGACTTTTGGAAGCCAAATCAGGCCTCCCGGTGACGGAGCTCCCCGGGACCATGATTTCCAAATTGGAGTTAGTGGATCGTCTCAAAATGACTCCAATAGGCTCCCTGTCAAATTTCAGGTTAATCAGACATCGGTTGACCGAACATCAAAGCGCGGCATCTTCCTCGCGACAAAATCAAGTCTACTTGCGACAGGACCCCACACGGCTTCAAAACAAAACAAAAGCCTATGGTTGGTCTCATTTTTTGCTCAGGAAGCTTCACCTTATATTTCAGGTCATTCCGACATTATTGGACCCAGTTTTGGCTTCTAACGACAAATTGGCAGCTCTGCGTGACAAAGTCTTCGGCTTTCCTAGAAAATTGGAAACTTTGTACTCTTATTTTTAGGGCTTCTCATTAAGTTTTCTACAGGGAAATCAGGCCAATACATGTACAAAAATGTTAGGAAAAATACCGAAGAAGCAAAATTGGAAAAACCTGAGAAACGAAAGAAAATCGGCGACCAAAAGGGGAAAAACCCCCCATGGTCGCCGGCGGCCTTGGCCCATGTTCACCGTTTTGGGTCACCGGATTTTCACCGAAAGACCCTTTTTCGGTCCCTTTTCGCATTTCGAGATAACCTTTCCAAAATTTTGACTTTTGAGGCACAGAATCCGTCGATCTTCGCCAACATAACGGATCCGCCATTAAGAGCATGAAATCATCATTGATCACTTTGAAATCGCCATTCGGCCGACCAAGAAAGCACACTTTCTGCCCGATCAATTGAGAAATCGACAGGACAAATGGCACCGGCCCACAGGTAGCAATCAATGTCTGAAGTTGTATGGTCATGTAACACCGATCAGCATGAAGATCCATCAGCGACAATCACAAGAAGAATTCCAAAAAACACGGAACGGCCCGCGACTCTTCAAGCACTTCGGTGACCACTTAATGTAGTTAAATGACCTATTTTATGAAAAGTTAATGCAGTCATTAACCCATTATTTCAGATGGCCCAATCAAAAGCGATCAAAAAGGAATTACATGTTAGCCATAAACATGGCATTAAACCGTGTAACTCCTCCCATCATGGAGCTTAAAGGTAATTAAAAGCCCTTAATTCTTCATTGGCCAATTAAAATCCAAGAAAAAGGAGTTACAAAAATAATGAATTAAAACTTGTAACTCCTCCCATTATGTAGCTTTAATGCATTAAAAGCCTATACAGCCACATAATGGCTACCAAAGCCCTAAAAAGGGGGGTCATTCCAAGGGAAATGGATCCAGAAAATCGATCGGAAATATCTCGAAAAATTCATACACTCTGCAACGTTGCTACGACGCTTCAACAACAAACTCTCCTTTGTTAAAGAAATCCTGCACCGACCACCACTACAAGGTGACAAAAGTCCCTTGGGTGGTCACTCCCCCCAAGGCCTTCTCCTTCCGTCTCCATGGCTTAGACGTGGCTTTTCAGCCCGTCTACTCTGCTTTTTATTGGATATAAGACCTCCTCTTGGTCCTTATCCTCTAAAAATCCGAGGTTTAAGTCAAGCCAAGCAAATCAAGAGCACCCTCTGTTTTCATCTGAAGGATGATGGCGAAGTCCACACATGGCTTGCGACCTTCAATCTGAACGAGTCCCCACAATCTCCTACGAAGTTGGATTCCCTTTTCTTGATTTTCATTGTAGTTTGTATTTTTTTGAAGAGACATAAAAAAATCACAACTCTTGTATTTCATTATTGATAAGAATTATAAATCGCCTTTCATTGCAAAAATCACCTTTTACGGCAAAAATCGCCTTTTATGGCAAAAATCTCCTTTCATGGCAAACATCGCCTTTCACGGAAAAAAAAAAATGAAATCGCTTTTCACGGCAAACAAACCATGTCTCTTTTCTTAAATATATGTGCAATGGAAAACCAGAAAAAAGTTGATTTCCTTTTCTACTTATGAAGGTGGATCTTCGGACCACCACTTGACAATTCCAAGTAGACTAGAAGCTCTGACATACCCGTACAAAAAACTGTTGATGCTCGCATTTGCCTCTGGTCGCAAAAGAGTTGGACCCCACGGACTCACGTCCCTGACCTCGGTAGCGCCAAGCTCGAAAAGGCAAGTCCATCAAGCGGGAGTCAAATTCTGAAACATAGATATTCTAGCAGAGGGTACTTCAACTTCGGGTAGGGTCCTCTTCTTACCCCTTGAGCTTTTCTTCTCTGAAATGGAGATCTTGTAAAGGCGCTCTTTTGCTTCGTCAAAAGTGATGATGAGGGAGCCCATGTTTGGTCTGCAAGGATAAAAGACCACTTGGACATTAGGAGAGCGTATGTATTTGCTCAATCCTAATTCAATCTATTTCTCACATCATAATATATATGATTTTAGAGACATCATTTTCTCTTTATACTCATATCATATGCACCATTGTTAAGATACCAAGAAATGGGTAACATTTTGGTACAAATGGACCCCAAAATAGGAGAGAAATAAGTTGGATCAAATCAAAGTCAAAGAGATGCATTTGGCTTTTGACCCACATCATTAAACGAACTGATTAAGCGAGATCTGTCAAGTTTAAGGACAACAAGCACGGCAATTGACTGCTCGTTAAGCCACAGAAACTGACTTTATATATGCCAAATAGACTGGTATTTATATGGACTTATAAATTGGATGAATTCTTGGACAAAAAGAAACCAATCGGCCATGATTGATCTTTAAAAAAACTATAATTTAGAAAAAATTCCCCATATTTTTGCTATTTTGCTAGCTTCTAGCAGACCCTCATATGTCTTGGGTTTTGTATAATGGATGATTGAGTGGAAATACTTTCAGAAATTTGAAACAAAGACACTAAGAATGACACTTAGGTTCTTCATGTGACGGCCAAGAAATTTGCAACCCAGTGGTTGCTTAGGTTGAATCATATTGACCGACCAGCGCCATTAATACGACAGATAAAAGGTATGTGTCCTAACCTCCAGGCACTGTTTTGTAATGACAGGTGGACGTTATATGTCCTGCTCGCCATATGTTGCTGCAATGGTTTGTGAATCCAATTGCTTTCGGCGGCCGACCATTAGTTACTCCTTTCTTTATTTTTAGTATTCGATTGACGAGACAGTTGCGTATCTTCCCACAGACAGCGCCAATCTTTTCTTTAGCTGAAAATTGAAGAAAGAGCATAGTATGCTAATTTTACTCAACTTCAATTAATTACAAGAAGACACAAAAGTAACTTACACGTGTGTTTTGACCGTGCATTGAAAAGTCAACTTTGCTTTTATTTTTACAGGGGTTTTACTAGTCTCACCTTCTGAGTGCAGGTTGCTTACAAATTTTTTTATCCAATTCCCTCATCAGGCTTTGGGGATTGAAAATAGAAGAAAGTGTAAAATGCAACATTCAAAGAGAAAGAAAGGATAAAGAAGAGTTTCTTTCTTCATAGAACATATCCGTCCTTGAATGTAGTCTCCTTCTCCAATCTTTGTAATCTATCACCACTTGAATGGGGTTTGTATAGACATTACTGTGAAGAGAACAAAGAAAGGTTTTGGAGACCCTTGGAGAGGCTAGGAATCATTGTCGGAAGACCATTACCTTGCAAAAGGAATTAGGTTGAATCTTCTGGCGGGAGTATAACAGGATTTTGTGAATTCCTTCCGTGTACGTCTCTGTGCGTGTCTAAAAAATTGCCTTCCATTCCCATTTTATAGTGATCTTGAATGCTATAACTGATGAAGATTGTGGGGGAGTGGGGAGTAGTTTCAGAACTATAGTAAATGGGGTGTAACTGTCATTTTTGCACGTCTCACGGCCATGAAACTTGGTCAAGAGAGGAGATAGTGGGAGTTAACCTCTTATCAGCCATTGGAATAGCTTCATAGCGTCCAGCGGCTACCTAAGTACATGAATTGCACCTAGCGGCTATTTAGGTGCACTTAGCGGTTAATTGAAGATGATATTTGTATAGCTGCTTTGAGGGATGTGGCAGCGGCCATTGAAGAGGGTCTAACAGCTAGTATCTCTGGAGAGCATTCAGCGGCTATTATGATGATTGGCAGTTGAAAACGTCTGCATATGTTGGCTATTATAGAGTCCATAGCGGCTGGTGATTTCTTATGCTGAAGTGGCCATTAAGGGTGTGCAATCTTTTACTGCTATAATGCATCATCAGTGGCGGGTCTTCCTTTATTTTGGCGGTTAGTAGTCAAGTGCATTAGCCGATTTCTCCAATGGTCAATGAAAAAGTGGGCATCTTGCCTTAGAGAAATTAGGAAAATGATCAAATGGGAGTTTACATGCCAACATGGATAATCAGCTTTGGAATAGGAGAGAAGATTAATAATTTGGGCTTAATCCCTCTTATGCCTTATGGTCCATGTGGCTGGGGAAATAAACCGATCAATGGACTAACTCATTCTCTATACCGATGCAATTGTGCCAATTTGCTACCAAAATTTCGGCAACATTTGGTACATCGAACCATATTTGAGAATCATAGAGTTTTTGACTCATTCTTTTTCACCAATCAGACTGTACCAATGGCTACCAAAATCTCGACAGCATCTTGGTATAATAAGATAATACCCAAAATGGGAGAGAAAATTGAGTCGTATCTGATCAAAGGATAGAGTGCATTGACCTAGATGCTCATGACTCTTGTCACATTAATCACAATGGGATCCTGTCAACTAAAGGCATAGGAACATTTGTTGGAACTAAAGCTTTACTATGGCATATGAACATTTGATGGATTTATAAATGGACTGATTTTAATATAATTAGAAACCAAATGCCATGAAATTGACTAGGCCAACATCATGTTTCACTTATTACAAGACTTTGGTTCAGTTTTTACACTTTGAGGTGCCAAATTCCACTGTGTAACATTTGAATTTAGCCTCGTAATTGTGCAAAAAAGAGACTATTAAATCTCTTAATTTTTCGACTAAATCCTCCAAATTCAATGGATTGAAAATCCCAAAGAGAAAAGGAGAAGAAAAATCTTGAATGGTCATGTCTGAATACTCTGCAGACACATGAAGCATCCCCATGTCTGAATGTTTTGTGAATGTAGAGGAAGTCTCACTAGCGGCACTGAAACTAGTCCAAATTTCTGATCGAACAGATCAGAAACTTTTGTTCAAATCTTAAGGGATGGTCTTAGATGCAAAAGACCATTATTCCCCAATGATAGAGACCAAGAATAGGTTATGTTTGGTCATGTCTGAATACTCCACAGACATGGAGCCAATCTCACTTATATCATATGAAAATAGTCATAACTTTCTTCTTAAATGGACCTAAAATCCCTAATCAGATCTTTAAGGAAGGTCCCAGATGTAACAGACCATAAATTCCCATGGTTAGATAACAAAATGAGTTTCTGTTTGACCACCTCTGAATGCTCCGCGGACATCGAGTCAATCTCATTGATAACACCCAAAATCTGATAAAAAGGGTCTCCAAACCTCTACTCAGAACTTTTGAAATTGTTCCAGACATAATATAACCAAACTCCTCAAGGTTAAATGCCAAAAATAGCATCTGGCTGGCCATGTCTATCTGTTTGAACATGGTGTCTGACAGGCAGCATTTCTGCTATCTTTGGCAATTTTGCAGTTTTATATCTTTCCTTATTTAGCCTCATTCAATTTTTAACCAAATTTGAAGTCGTAAATTCCCACAGACGACGGAAATTCATTTATGGCTAAAAATTACAAAAATAATTTCTTGGAGTGATCACAAAATTCTATCACAGAAAATAAGAGAAATTTTACATTGATTTCTTAGTTTGTATTACATGGGTTCACATTTCAAGCCTCGTGGATGCAAGTTGTTTACAATTTCATTTCACAACCCCTCCATTTGGCCTCAGATGGTTTCAAATTGAACAAGATGAACAAAAATACAATAATGACACATAATACATGACAAAAATCTATAAAAATGAGGTTCCGTGGGTCCATATCCGAGTGCATCCTGACATGATCTTCTGCTTATTCAAATTTCCGCCTTACAGTATGTGGATGGGTAAAAACTGGTTCTGACTGATAGTAATTTGTGAAAATCATCACTCATTTATCAAGGATTGTGTATGTGCCATCCAAGGGAGTCACTGTTATGTGTCAGTGAATGTTCAAGGTTATGTCGTTTTGGGCCATACCTGTTCGGAGAATGAGAATGAAGCCAAGACCAGGGCTTGTACAACCAAGTCTCAAACAGAGACACCCTTACTCCTTTGAGTGAGAAAGACAAAGAAAAATGATTGAATACTCATAAGAGGGTTGATAAGGCCATGGGAAGTTAGTCTCTTCCTCTAAAAGAGCATTTCTAGAGGGTAGGGAGGAATTTTGAGACAGAACCTCACCTTCTTGAAGAGATATCAGGAGAAGGGAGGAACTCTCCTTGAAATTCTAAGTCTAGGAAGGTTTTAATGTGTTGGAAGGGAAGTTGGAGAAGGTATGAGGCTTTGGGAGAGTGTGGGGGTGGAAATGGTCAACTAAGGGTCTTATTTATAGAGTGGGAGAGCGGTTTCAGTAAATTTAAATTCAAAAAAGTGTACCAATACACTTACCGAGAGTCTTTGTCCAAGAGCATTTGGACATGGAGGCCAAGAATATGGGAAGTAGGCTTGAATGACATCCAATTATCCTGAAACTCTGTAGATTATCTTTTGACATGATTCGTAGACTTTGAGGAAGGCTTTTACCATCGTTTGACCTTTGGAAATGGGCTCCAGACACCATGTCTGCAAGAACTTTTTACATTGAATTTTGGATATTGGTTCACATGATCTTCAATGGCTTTAATCTACAAGGAACTCCCTTAAGACTTGTTATTTGTGAGACCCCGACCCCTAGTTTCCGGGATTAGTGTTGTTTTATTGTGGATTAGTTCTTTAAGTGGGATTAGTGGTTGTTTGGTTGAGTTTGTGAGTTAGAATGACTTTTCATTAGCTTTGGGAAGTTTTGAGAGCCAATGAACATAGTCAGTGACTGTAGGGTTTTATTTGTTTTGTGTATTCAGTATGAGGAGGCTCTTTGTGATTCCCCAAATTCCCATTTCGGTTTTGTTTGACTAATCTCATCATTCCCTGCAACTTTCATGTTCACTCCATACCCATTCGAAGCTCTGAAGACCAAATTGTCCTGCCCTAGGGGTAAAATCGGTCTTTTCACATTGAATCCAAACCTAAATTTTGAGATCCCAGAACCATGCCAAAATTATACCTTTTGAAAACTAGATTTTATGACGAACATTTTTTCCTTCTTTGTCGAACTCATCCGAGGCCTGAAAAACCATGTTTTTAGCCGATAAGTCTTGTTAGTTGTGGGACCCACCTCTACCCTCTATATAACGAGAGCTCTTCTTCACTTTCCCCATTTCTTGCTCAAAATTGTTGTGGAAGAGTGGCTCCAGCCCACTCTAGGGTTTTCTCTTCTTCTTCTTCTCGCTTCTTTCTCTCCAATCCACACCAACTCTTACCCAAATGAAGAAATGAATGACAACATCTTCTTCCCCACCTTGAGAACTCTCCGTTGATGCCATAGGGAGAGAAATCCATCCATCCTTGGGTCTTCTTTGAGCAAGCTCTTGTTATTTGAAAAAGTTCCAAGTAAGCAATCACTTCCACCTTTTAGATTTGTGTTTCCCTAGCCCTAAAGAGTCTACATCTTCATTATTGGAAGTTCTCTCCTTCTTGTTCTTTGTATTGATCATTTAGGGTTCTAATGGGTTGTATTTTGGGGGTTTTTGTGTAGCTTGGAGATTTCTGTCTTAGGAGTGAGATTAGGAGTTTGTTTTGATATCTTAGAGGCCAAGGTGTCGTGACCCCGGACCGGGTCCGCGAACCAAGTCCGGGATCGGGACCCGATTATGATGAAGCCGATGATATAATCATATGGGGTGATGACAATAATTAAAATGTGTTTATGATCAAGCGTACACGGGTTAACAAAAGAACACTCATTACCCGTGCACGTGATTTCCCACAGGTGTCCGCGGTGAGGATATTCCAACACACATAACCAGTTAGTATAATTGCGGAAGCGTATGGTAAACCATGCATGTATTTCATTTCCCAAATATCAAGGCTGATTACATTTGAATATGAGCATCAGAATGAGCAATGTCCTAAAGCATAACCCAAAAGTACATATTCAAGTTTAATCAGAAGATCAGTTAATTACAATTCCCAAAAATAGAGGCCAATAAAGGCCAATATACAAAACAATGACCGCCAGGAAACTATCCAAACAATTCCCCAAAATGTTTCGCAACTCGGCATCCCGATGTTTACATAACATCGTCAGCACGCCACTCAACTAGCGGTTGCGGTTCTCCGACTGCCTCCTCTGGCTCCTCCTCAGGATAACCGACAACGGGACCTGAGTACCAAAGCAAAGGGTCAGACACGACGGTCTGGCAGGTAGATGAAAAGATATGAACATTTAATGATAAAACATTTGCCATGGAAACAATTGAACCTGTCGAAATAATACTTTCATGAGTAAATGCATCATTTCGTTAAAAACATATATGCAAGGTAAAACAAGTAAGGGTAACCAAGGAAATCGGGAAACGAGCAAGATGGCAACCACACCAGGCTAAATCCTCTATCACCGAAGTGATAGAGCAAGCAAGTCAAGGCGTTGACCTCAGTCACCGAAGTGAGGAGATACAACGAAATACATATACATATATACTATATACTAGACATGACCACGGTAGCGAGCCGGGCATCAGGAACCACAGTAGCAATCTGCGGTATCAGGACCCAAACTGCAGTTGGCAAGACAAAAGGGGGATCACCTAGTCAGTTGATCAGACTAACAAGGTATCCAAGCTTAGTGGTGCCGACTCATAGGTTATATGCAAGTAAATAAAACAGGTACATGTATGCATGTTCTCTTTCTTGGCTCATGGGCTCGCACTACAAAGCTCTGGCCCAATATTGCCTCAAGGTTTTGGCTTATGAGTCATGTACAAGAAATCAGGTCAAAACATGGAAATCAAGACAGGTGTAAAATAAATCAAGTACAAGATTATATTCGGCAAGACGTGGGTGCTCAAGGCACAGCTATCATATCAAGTCTGTCATGTATATCAAAGCTAGCAAAACGGTACGAGTATACTTTGAAAAGCCAAGACAATGTCGGGTTAAAACTAATCCAAGTGAATAGGGATCCCGTATGTCCGTATAATAAAGGAAACTTGGTACTCTTTGAATTTGGGAGACATTCCGGGTTCCTTATACACTATAGTAGCCTCAATGCTTAAATGAATCTCGATGATGTAGTTTCTCTCTCTAACGTACTACCAACAAACACTTCACCTAGGCTTCGAACACGATCACAGGTGAGCGGTGCCCATTGCTCTCAGAAAGGTTCACAAGCAATGGGGTGGAGGCTCCCTTCAATCCTCTTTTATTCATAGAATTCAGGGAATTTCGGTTACCTTGCGGTCAGATGGCGGTTAGCCGCCAGTGGATCCGGCGGTTAACCGCTGGCTGATCGTGAGGCTGACCGTGGAATTGCAGCTCTCTAAAATTGTAACCGCTACATTTCGGTTGGCTGGCGGTTAGCCGTAGATGAATTAGGCGGCTAGCCGCTAGCTGACCGCGGAGCTGACCGTGAGATTTCAGCTCTCTGGAAAAATGACCGTAACTAAGCGGTTGGATGGCGGTTAGCCGTCGATGGACACGGCGGTTAGCCGCTAGCTGACCGCGGAGCTGACCGTGAGGTTACAGCTCTCTGGAAATGTAACCGAACTTGCTTCGGTTAGCCTCTAGTCACCAGGCGGCTAGCCGCTGGGCGACCGCCAGCTGACCGCCAGTCACGGGAATTTCTTCACTGGGTTCAGGTTCAGGCTTTCCCTTTCCCCAAACCAATTCCTTTCATTCCCCATTTGACATCCATACAATTACCAAGAGAAAGAAGACAACCATCATCACACAGATTCACTTAGGCATTGTACAAAAGATGAACTCAAAACTACAATCCATGATTTAAAGACAATAGATGAAAACAAAAGCTAGAAATCATGTTTCAAGACAATAAAGAGGCTTACCAACCCCATTCAAAGCATTTAACACCATTGAATGTAATTAAAACAAGGCATTAATGAAGTAATGATTTAAACACATTTGTCATAAAAATAATTGAAAGCTAAACTATCCATTCAATCCACTTGCCTCAAGGTCTCTAAATCAAGAAATCTAAGCTCTACTCCACTCTTCCAAGCCAAAAACCAAGCTACACCAAAAACCCCCAAAAACAAACCCTAAAATGGGTCAAACCAAGAAACAAGAAGAGAGACTCACAATAATGAAGATAGGGCTTTCCCAAGGCTAGAAGAACAAGGATCTAAGATATTAGGGAAGGAGCTTACTTGTAAGTTCTTCAAATGGACAAGGTGAGCTCAATGAGGGACTTGAGTTGAGTAGATCCTCCCACAAATGGTATCAATGAGTAGCTCCAGTAGTGAGGAAGAAGAGGGTGAAGTTCATTCTTGATCGGCGTAAAGTTTGGTAGGGACTTGGGATGAGGAAGCAAGAAGAAGAAGAAAGGAGAGAAAGAAAACCCTAGGCTGTTCTTGAGCTTGTACTGGAAAAAGAGAAATGGAGGGAAAGAGTTCTCTATATAAAGCAATGGGTGTGGGTTCCACCACTAGAAAGTCTTCGGAGGCTGAAATCACCAATCTCGGGACCTCGAATGAAATCGACGAAGAAGAGAAAAGTGATCGTCGAAATATCTAGTTTCCAAAAAGTATATGTTTCGTGGGTTTCGGAGATATCAAGTTTTGGGTACAGATTTCAATGTAAAAAGACTGTTTTGCCCTCAAAGCAAGAAGATCGGGTTTCGGGGTTCCGGACGGTCACGGGTTTAACATGAAAGTTGTAGGGATCGACAAAATAAGTAAAACGGGATCAAGACAAGAATTAGGGGAAAACAAGTAACCTCCAAAGCTAGCAAGACTATCACAAAAAAAAAGGAAACCCCCAAAGGGTCCCACTGAACACCAGAAACTAAAAATAATTCCCCAAAGCTATCAAGAACTATACTAATCCAAGCTTAGTCAAAACCACTAATCAAGCTTAGCACTAACACACCACTTAATTAGTACTAATCGAGTCACTCGGGTCGGGGTCTTACACAAGGCAAGTGGATGAAAGGATGATTTGAATGTTAGCATGTTTTATAAGAAATGATGGATTTTCATTACTTGCTTTTGGTGATTTAATACTTGTTTCTATCTATGCTTTCTACTACGATTTTTATGGATTTCGAAATGTGCATATTGATGGGTCTATCTCTCTCTTGTTTAATCTCTTGGAAGGGTATACATTATATTTTGTTAAAGCTTGTTTATGTTACATATGGATTTCCATGGGTTTCTCTTATGATGAATGTGGATGAAATGAAGGAGATTTGATGTATTCTTGTGGAGTGTTAATGGATGAATGAATGGTGTTTTGAGAAGGCAAGGAGACTCCTATTTTTGGTGACAAATGGGTGGCTCAAAGGGTTAGCAAGAGAAAGGAAGAAGAGGCCCAAAACTACACAAAAATGTATTTCTGAAGGTCTTCGCTCAAGCGAACCCATGTTGGCTCGAGGGAACCCTATCCAGAGTGTTGACACCAAAAAAGTCACTTTGCCTCCTCAACATCAAGAAGCTACATAAAGCCACATCTTACTACAAACAGGCAATGCTATTTCAAGCATCAAATCCTTTCATAATCAAACAAAAATGAGAAGATCCTTCAAAACAGCCAAAAGAGGGGTATACATGAAGTTTCATGCCATTTCAACATCATTTGGCCTAACTTCACTACTCCAACAGCTGAGAATGAGCTCCCGACGGTGGTGAAGCCAGAGACCATGACACACAAAACAAAGCACACAGTTGGCCTTAAAACGCCACTACAAGGCTCTACATCAAATTTCAGGCCATTTCGACATCATTTGGCCCAAAAAGGAAACAACCACAGTAAAGTCGGCTCTCCCTGCGATGACAGTGTCGAAGACATCAAAACTTCGATCAGAGCCTATGGATGGTCCCAAAAATACCTTCAAAAGGCTCCGTGTCAAATTTCAAGTCAAACCGGCAATGTTTGACCCTCCATCAACCCTCGAGCAGTAAAATCAAGCCTCTTGACGGCGAGAACCACCAAGGCCATCACTCATCAAACAGAACACATGGGTGGCTTCAACATGCTTACAAAGGGCTACACATCAAATTTCAGGTCATTCCGACGAGGTTTGACCCAACTTTGACTCTCGAAAACAAAATGCCTCCAGGCGGCGGAGCTTCCCGGGACCATGACATCTAAATTGGAGCTAATGGATCGTCTCAAAATGACTCCAATACACTCCCTATCAAATTTCAAGTCAATCGGACATCGACTGACCACACATCAAAGCGCGAAATCTTCCTCGCTGCAAAACCAAGTCTACTTGCGACAGGACCCCACATGGCTCCAAAACTCAAACAAAAGCCTATGGTTGGTCTTATCTACTGCTCAGTAAGCTTTACCTCAAATTTCAGGTCATTTCGACATCGATTGTCCTGGTCTTGCTTCTTACGGCAAATCAGCAGCCTACGCGACAAAGTCTGCGGCTTTCCCGGAAAATCGGAAACTTTGCTTTCCGATATGCAAGGCTTCTCGTCAAATTTTCTGCAGGGAAATCAGGCCAAAATATGTACAAAAATGTCAGAAAAAATATCGAAGAAAAAAAGAATCGAAAAATCGGAGAAACCGCTGAAAGACAGCGACCAAAAGGGGAAAATCCGCCATGGTCGCCGGCGACCTTGCTCCATGGTTGCCAGCGACCTTGGGTGCATGGTCATCGACGACCCTGGAAATCCGGGTTGTCGGATTTTTGCCTAGTGACCATTTTTCGGTCCCTTTCTATGTTTCGAGAACTCCGGCCCTTATGGTTTTCCGAAAATCTGATTTTTGGTGCTCGAAATCAGTTGATCTTCACCAACATCATGGATCTGCCATCAAAAGAATGAAATCGTCATTGATCGCTTCAAGATCGCCAACCAGCCAACCAAGAAAACACACTTTCTGTCCAATCGATCGAGAAATCGACAGGACAGATGTTACCGGCCCACTGGTATCAATCAACGTCGATAAAAAGATGTCTACGGTATACCATTGTACTAACGCGTATGTAGAAAAGCCACCTCTTTTCTGCGTTTGTCAGAGAATGGTGTTTTCCTGACCCTGCCCTGTGGAATCACGAGAGACACCAAAATCAAAAGCTTTCTTCCGCAAACCTGGAGAAAGCTTTACTGAAGACTGCCCAATCTCGATGTCCCTAAACCGTCGGATCCTCAAACGGGCAAACAAAAGAGACTCGAAAATAGCTGTCCCTATAGCCAAGCAAATCATAAAAGGGTCATCATCCTGTGCAACTCCTAATCGATGGAAGTCGGGACAGTGGTACACATACCACAAATAAAAAATATGGGCTGAAAATACCCTGTTCATTGGGAGCCCATGCCAAACCCGAAAAGCAACAACCTGCAGTTTGGCACACAAATAGGAGTAAAGAGCAGGCACCAAAGCCAGCCGATCTCCGAATGCCATCTGACAAGCTAGAAAAATACAATGTGGCTTGATGTGCGTTCCTTCACCTCTAGCAAAAACAGCCTCACCCAGCCAATAGGTGAGGTAAATAAAGAGATCTCTCCGCAGTGCAATGTCAGGATCAATGACATCTGCCGTTGCTTATAATTTCTTCAAATCTTCTCGCATGACGGAGATCTTCTTCAAACCCGGGTTTTTAGCCCTAACATCTTGGGTTATACTATCAGAAGACTCTCCGTTGTCAAAAAAGTTGGAGCTACAACTCTTCTAACGACATCACCTGACTTTCGAGCCCTCCTTCTCCTTCAAAAAATCATAGAAGGCGACGAGCTGAAAGTACAAAAGCCTGAACTCCTCAGACTGCTCCTCAAGGACGCTATCGATAGGCATGAACTCCTCATAGAGTTTGTTGAGGATAGGCAGCCCGGTGATGGCGCTTAATTCCTTCAAAGAAAACCAATCTCACCATTCGTAACAATGAAGGTGTTGGTTTGTGGAAGGAATGACTCCAACATGGCCATGAAGGCTTCATCGGAGAAAAACATGGTTTGCAGAAAAGCGCAAACCGTGCCAAAAATCTCGGCCTCCTTCAGAATGGCCCCACCAACCTTCAGGGTGTGATCATTCCATGATTCCCAGCTTGAGTCAGCACTGAAAAGGCCATGAAGTCGAAAAGGCTTCACCCAATTGCTGCCATCACCCCGGAAAATGCCAAGGCCCACCATTCTCAAATCTACTGACGGATGATTAGAACCTTGGTAGCCACTAGCTGGCATCAGCATGTCCATATGGATTTGTGATTTCTCTGTATATCCAGAAGGGCTGCTAACAAAGACCCCGGCCTTGATCACATTAGTCCGTTTCACCCTTGTTTGTTCTGGAGGAACTACCTGCAAAAGGATGAAAAAAAAAAAAATCAATCATCAAAATGACAAAATTTTGCTAAAAAAATTCTAAAGAAATTTTGACATGGTTCCGGGGCAATTCCGAAGAAAAGGGAGTCACCCCGAAAAATACAGAAAGCTCGAAGATGAGCTCAACATTACTGCAAGCTCATAGTCAATGGTGAATTCTTGAAGAAGACTCGAACTCAAACATTGCTGCGAGGTCAAGCCAGTCTTCTCAAATCTCCTCAAGAATAGGAAAGGGCTCAACATTACTGCGAGCTCCGAATCCCAAAACTTGCAAAAAAATTACAGGTATGCACAATCATATCATTCTCCCAATCCAAACTACAAAAATCATGCACAGAAATTTCTTGTCATGCATTAGATGTTAGGAAACCTTGACCAAAGTTTGACCAATTCCAACTCAACTTGGTCTAAATCAATCAAACTCTGTTCAACTCAAAATTCATGTTGACTTGACCTAGAAATCCTAGCTTTTGTTTGATACATAAAAAAAAATGCATGAACATCTTGAATTGCATAAACCGCATTATCATGGTGAGCAAAAAAAAAAAAAAAAAAAAAAAAGAGAAACCCTAAAAAAAAAAAAAAGAAAGAAAAGGGCTCGCCCACAGGCCATGGCCCATGGCCACGTGGCCGTACGGCCAGATCCTTAAAAAAAATAAAAATAATAAAAAATGTGTGAAAAAAAGAGAAGAAAAAAACGTGCTGAACGAAAAAAAAAAAGAAAAAAAAGAGAGAAGAAGTTTTCTACAATGGAGTTTTTCTTGAAAAAGAAGACCTACTTGAAGCCGTTGATGGAGAAGAAGAAGAAAAAGCTTGAAGATCCTTGAAGAAGAAGAAAAGTTCTTAACCTTGGAGCACTCTTGAAGATTCTTGCAAAAGAAAGCAATGGAGCAAGAAATCCAACCTCCCCTTGCTTTTATAGAAGAGAGCAAACCAAAAGAGGAAACAAGGAGAAAAGCTAGGAGGTAAGTGCTAAAAATTAGAAACTTTCCCAAAAGAAAGGAGATTTGAGATATTTTCTCCCAAAGAGAAGATTCTTTGAGAAAATCTCTCCTACAAATAAGGAAACTTGAGAGATTCTCTCAAAGTAAGGATATTTTTAGATATTCTCTACCCAAAAGAGATATTTTTAGATATTCTTTACAAAATGACACCACATGAGATCTAAGCCATCTCTAAAGCTTCAGGTCCCATGGGTTAGCCTGCATGAGTCAAGTTTGACCACCTAGGCACTAAAAAAGGCTTTTAGTCAAAGAAAAAAAATCCCTCTTACCAAGAGCATACAAAATGGTTCCATGCCTCTTTTGAGTTGATTGGACCACAAAAAAAAAAAAAAAGAAAATCCAAGCCTCATGAGTTTCCAAAAATCCAAACCATCCAACCTCATGAACCAAATTAAGCCAAAACCTTGAAATTGACATTCCACAAAAAACCAAACCCTGGTCCCTCGCCACATACAGCTTGTTAGGTCACAAGACCAAAACCAAAAACAAATCCTGACCCCATAGCTTGCCACATACAGCTTGTTAGGTCACAAGGTCAAAACCAAGTCTAACCCCCCAACTTACCACATACAGCTTGATGGATCACAAGGTCAAAATAAAAAATCAAACCCCGACCCCCTAACCTGCCACATACAGCTTGTTAGGTCACAAGGTCAAAAACAAAAACCAAAAAACCTTTTTTAACCGCCTAATGTGCCACATAAAGCCCTTAGGTTCACAAGGTCAAAAAGAAAATCCAAAATCCAAAAACCCAAATCCAAATGTCATTTTCAAAACTTTGCCTTAAGATGGTACATGATTCCTCCCACTACCATAAAATCCCCTTGGAAACTCAAAAGGCTACTCTATCAAAGAAAAAAAAAAGCTGCTCAAAGGCTCTTGGTCAAGTCAGAAGCTCTCCTTCAAAGTTCTTTTCGAGGCACATCGATTCCAAAAGATATGCAACTCGTCGTTGTACCTCAAGGGGGCATTTGTTGACACCAAAAAAGTCACTTTGCCTCCTCATCATCAAGAAGCCACATGAAGTCGCATCCTACTACAAACAGGCAATGCTACTTCAAGCATCAAATCTTGTCAGAATCAAACAAAAATGACAAGATCCTTCAAAATAGCCAAAAGAGGGGTATACATGAAGTTTCGGGCCATTTCAACATCATTTGGCCTAACGTCACTCCTCCAACAGCTGAGCAGGAGCTCCCGACAGTGGTGAAGCCTGAGACCCTAACACACAAAAAAGAGCACACAGCTGGCCTCAAAACACCACTAGGAGGCTCTACATCAAATTTCAGGCCATTCCGACATCATTTGGCCCAAAAAAGGAAACAGCCACAGAAAAGTCAGCTCTCCCGGCGACGACAATGTCGAAGACATCAAAACTTCGATCAGAGCCTATGGATGGTCCCAAAAATACCTTCAAAAGGCTCCGCGTCAAATTTCAAGTCAAACCGACAACGTTTGACCCTCCATCAACCCTCGAGCAGTAAAATCAAGCCTCTTGACGGCGAGAACCACCGAGGCCATCACTCATCAAACAGAACACATGGGTGGCTTCAACATGCTTACAAAGGGCTATACGTTAAATTTCAGGTCATTCTGACGACGTTTGACCCAACTTTGACGCTCAAAAACAAAATCAAGCCTCCCAGCGGCGGAGTTTCCTAGGACAATTACATCCAAATCAGAGCTAATGGATCGTCTCAAAATGACTCCAGTAGGCTCCCTGTCAAATTTCAAGTCAATCAGACATCGATTGACCACACATCAAAGCGCGACATCTTCCTCGCGGCAAAACCAATTCTACCGGCGATGGCACCCCACACGGCTCCAAAACTCAAACAAAAGCCTATGGTTGGTCTTCTCTACTGCTCAGGAAGCTTCACCTCAAATTTTAGGTCATTTCGACATTGTTTGACCTGGTTTCGCTTCTGACAACAAATCAGCAGCCTGCGCGACAAAGTTTGTGGTTTTCCCGAAAAATTGGAAACTTTGCTCTTCGATATGCAAGGCTTCTCGTCAAGTTTTCTGCAGGGAAATCAAGCCAAAATATGTACAAAAATGTCAGAAAAATATCAAAGAAAAAAAGAATAAAAAAATCGGCCGAAAGACGGCGACCAAAAGGGGAAAATCCCCCATGGTCGCCGACGACCATGCGCCCAAGGTCGCCGGCGACCTTGCTCCTATGGTCGCCGGATTTTCGCTGAGTGACCATTTTCCGGTTCGTTTTCATATTTCGAGAACTCCGGCCCCTGTGGTTTTCCTAAAATCTGATTTTTAGTGCTCGAAATCAGCTAATCTTCACCAACATCACGGATCCTCCTTCAAAAGCAAGAAATCGTGATCGATTGCTTCAAGATCGCCAACCGACCAACCAAGAAAACACACTTTCTATCCAACCGATCGAGAAATCGATAGGACAGATGTTACTGGCCCACTAGTATCAATCAATATCTGAAATTGCATCGCCATTCGATATCAAACAACATGTGGATCCATCGGAGTTCATCGCAAGAAGAATTCCAAAAGATGTAGTATGGTCCGCAACTCTTTAAATGCCCCGGCGACCACTTAATGCTGTTAATTGACCAGTTTTATGACAACTTAATGTGGTCATTAACCCATTATTTTGGACGGCCCAATCAGAAGCAAGGAAAAAGGAGTTACAAATCAAGTCAATCATGGCATTAAAACCATGAAACTCCTCTCATCATGGAGATTAAAGGCGATTAAATACCCATCATTCTCCATCGGCCAATCAAAACCAAGAAAAAAAAAGAGTTACAAAATAAAAGAATTAAAACTTGTAACTCCTCCTATCATGGACCATCAACGCCATCAATGCCATCAATGCTCATCCACGCCATGGCTACCAAAAGCCTATAAAAAGGGGGTCATTCCAAGAAGAAAGGAGGCAAAATCCAAGAGCCACACACATAGAGGGAGAAATCCCGAAGCTCTGCTACTTTGAAGAAGTTCTGCTGCAGCAAACACCACTAGGTGATCGAAGTCCCTTGGGGGGCCACCCCCCCAAGGCAAGGCTCTCTCTTATCCAACATGGCCTAGACGTGGCTTTTCAGCCCGTCTACTCGGTTTTTTATTAGATATAGGTCCTCCCTTTGGTCTTTATCTCCTAAAAAACCGAGGTTTAAGCCAAACCAAAAGAAATCAAAGCATCATATGTTCTCGTTTGAAGAACGATGGCAAAGTCCATACATGACTTGCGACCATCGATCTGAATGAGTCCCCGTAATCTCCTGAGAAGTCAGATTCCTTTTCTTACTTTTCTGTTGTATTTTGTATTTCTTTAAAAAAGCCAAAAATCACAATTCTTGTCTTTCATTATTGATAAGATTTGTAAATCGCCTTTCACGGCAAAAAATCGCCTTTCACGGAAAAAAAATGCCTTTTACGACAAAAAAACCGCCTTTCACTGCAAAAAACCGCCTTTCACAGCAAAACAAAGAAAAATCGCCTCCTACGCCGTTAAAAAAATCTTGTCTCTTTTCTTAAATATATGCGCAATGGAAAGTTAGAGAAAAGATTGATTTCATTTCTACTTTTGAAGGTGGATCTCCGGATCACCATTTCTAAATTCCAAGTAGAATAGAAAATTTGGCATACTCGTATAAAAATGTTGATGCTCGCGCTTTCCTTTCCACCTCGCCAGCCTCTCGGTAGCCCCATGACGGAGGTGAGGGTGGAAAACACCAAAAGTCGGGTCCATCATAGAGGCTTGTTGGCTCGAGCCAATCTGACCTGGGCCAGTTCGCTCGAGCGAACTTGGTTTCACTCGAGCGAACCCTCTTAAACAGCCATTGGCTCAAGCGAACCTCTAGTCCACTCGAGCCAACTGCCTATCAGGCCTGGGTCTATGTTGAGAGTCTGGGAATGATGTTTTTATGCTTGGGGAGGTTGCGTTCGGAGAAGGGGAGGTTGCATTTGGAGACCCAATGCGATGGTGGGGCGGAGGAAGTGATGTATGGAGCCCGGTCGAGAAAGAAACCCCATCACAGTGAGATATATTAAGGATTCTTTGACTTACCGAGGTGTATAGAACACTTGGAATGCCAAGCCAAAAGCAAAACGTGACGTACGAGTGTCTTATACGCCTCGAACTAAGTCTTGAAGCCTCAATGTATGGTTCGGAATTGTAAGGAAATCCATTTGTATTATATATGTACTCTTTAGTTTTCATGTGACATTACTAGTTTTGCTTAAAAAATACCGAATTATGCAATTTGAGTATTTTACAAGCCCCACTTATTCATGACCAGATATTAATGTGATATATGTGCCTATGAGCTTCCCGTTCAGCCTATTTGGGTGCCATACACCTAGATATATGTTTAGCATTTTGTTTAGCCTATTTCGGTGCTATACATCTATATATGTTATGATTTCTTCATGTGACCTATGTGTCAACACCACTAAGCTCGGACAACCTTGTCAGCTTGATCCACCGACTTGGGGGTCCCCCTTTAGCTCCTACCAGCTGTAGTCTGGGTCCTACCCTGTCCCACTGGCTGGTTCCACGGCCGTGGTTTTGTCAGTTATATGTATCTATATATATATATTTAGTTGGCTCTCGTCACTTCGCTTGTCTGAGACCAACGCCTCTAGTGTGCTCTCATCACATTAGTGATGGAGGATTTAGCTTGCGTGGTTACCATTTTGCCAGTTCCCAATTCATTGGTACCTAATCGTGTTTTACATTGATCATGTGTTTTCCAGATAAATCATGCATCTCATTTCATGAAAATTGTTGTTTAAGCAGATTTGAATGCTTTTCCAAGGTAACTTTTAAAATTACTATATTGTTTATATCTTTTCACCCACCTCCAGACCATCGTGTCTGACCTACTATTTTGGTACTCAGGTCCAAACTTCTCTGCCCCGAGCTAAGTGCATGTGTTGGCTGTGGAGCCATGAGTTTGCAGGTTGTAGTGTTAGCTATGTCAGGTAGACATTGAGCTTGACTTCAGAGCAACGTTACATGTGGGGTAGTATTTATTTAGCTTGTTATTTGTACAGCTTTTATTAGCCTTTTTCTCCGGATTTTAATAAATACACATTGATCCTTGTAACTTGAACATATGTAGGAATGATTATCCTGTTACAGTCAGCTCTGTATTTTTATTGTGATGGTTTGTGTCGCGACCCCGGACTGGGTTTAGGGTCCAATCCAGGATCGGGACTAAGTAAAGTAATGATGAAAGATAATGAAGATGGTGGTATGTTTGAAAGCCAAAGCATACACGGATAGTTAAAGAACACGTATTACCCATGCACGTGATTTCCCACAGGTGTCCGCGGTGAGGATATCTCAACAACTATGAATATTTTTGTTAAATGCGGAAGCGTGTAGTAAATCAACGTGTAAATCATTTCCATAACACTAAGACTGATTACGTTTGATTAACAAGTATCAGAATGAGCAATGATCATAATCGCAACCCAAAAGTATTGTTAAAGTTTAAGCAAAAGATCATTTAGTTACATTCCCCAAAATTAGAGGCTAACAAAGGCCAATATAAACAAAACAATATCCACCAAAAGAATAGTCAATAACATCCCCAAAATGTTACGCATCTCTCGTGGCAACCAGATGTTTAAACAACATCATCGGCGTGCCACTCTACTAACTGCTGCAGTTCTTCGACCGCCTTCTCGTGCTCCTCCTCGGGGTAACCGACAACGGGACCTGAGTACCAAAGAAATGGATCAAACACGACGGTCTGGCAGGCGGGTGAAAAGATATAAACATTTGGTATTAAAAGCACTTACCTTGGAAAACATCTAAACCTGTTTAACAATAATTTTCATGAAGTAAATGAATCATTTAATTGAAAACATATATGCAATAATGAAACATGTAAAGGTAACCAAGGAATTCGGGAAACAAGCAAGATGGCAACCACACGAAGCTAAATCCTCTATCACCGAATTGACAAGAGTATATCGGGCATTGACCTCAGTCACCGAAGTGAGGAATTGCAAAAAAATTTACATATATATATAATAATACGGGACGGGACCACGGTAGCAAACCGGGTATCGGGAATCACGGTAGCGAACCGGATATCGGGAACCACAGGAGCGAGCCGGGTATCAGGATGGGACCACGGTTAATAAACCAGGTATCGGGAATCCAAACTGCAGCTGGCGAGACGGGAGGGGCTTCCAAGTCGGTGGATCAAACCAACAAGGTCGTCCAAGCTTAGTGGTGCCGACTCATAGGTCATATGCAAGAAACCGGGCATGTATAAACACATTGATGAAATTGTATAAACGGGCGAAACAGGTTGCCCAAGGCACAAATATCATTTCAATATCGGGCCATGCACATCGGGGCTAGCAAAACGCTACAAGTATAGTTCAGTATTCTCGGGATTGATAAAATCATAACTCATTAATTTCGGGAATAGTGGGGTGCAATAAACTTTCAAAATATCGCGACAAGTATCGGTGTTCAAACTAATTCAAGGTGAATAGGGATCCCGTAAGTCAATCTTAATAATAACTCGGTACTCTTTGAATTTGGAGACATTCCGGAATACTTATACACCTTGGAAATTTCTAAAGGCTTCAATGGATCTTTGTGTTGTGGTCTTTCTTCTCAAATGGACTTCGAACATTGCCGTATGGATCTCCTCAAGGCTAAAGGTTCCTTTTAAAACGTTTCCTAAGCTCCAAAAGTGGTCTAGGGCTAGGGGGGGTACGCTCGAGCGGGCCAAAGGGCGTTCGAGCGGTCCTGAACCTAGCAGGAAAATAAGCAGGCCACAAGGCTGCCTGCTCGAGCGGACATATGCCCGCTCAAGCGGACAGCACGCGCGCTCGAGCGGACAGTCATACTGCCGCCCGAGTTGGCAGCCAGAATGATTGCGCGCTCGAGCGGCCTGTGCTGCGCTCAAGCGAGCAGTCAAACCTACTGCCTGGAATGAACTTTCCATGGCTTTTCTTCCCCTTTCCTCTTACACATTTCACCTGCAACAAAAGGGCCTCCAAGCCTCCAACAATCACTCATCAAACCTCCTCATCAACACTTAACTCCCATAAAAACTTTATTAAACATTTAACACAAAACCCCTTCTCCATATTCCAACAATTCCAAGAGAAGAGAAAACACCCACAACCACCTAGATTCATTCAAGTATTAGACAAAAGATAAAACAAAGGCTATAAATCATATTCTCAAGACAATAAATGGGCTAACCAACCACTTTCAAGAACATTTATTTCACATTAAATGCAAGGAAACAAATCATTAATGGAAATATAAAATCAATCAAGCTTGTAATGAAAACCATTCAAAACTCAAAACATCTAATCATTCCACTTGCCTTGGGGTTTCCAATCAAGAAAATAAGCACAAATCAAGCTCTCTCTCAAGAACCCTACAAGCACAACAAAAACCCCCAAAAAGCAAACCCTAAAATGGTCGAACAAGGAACATGAAGAGAGAATTCTCAAAAATGAAAATAGTGCTCTCCAAAGACTAGAATAACACAAATCTAAGGGATTAGGGAGGAAGCTTACTTGTAGGTTCTCCAAATAATCAAGGTGATCTCAAAAAGGGTCTTGAAATGAGTAGATTCTTCCACAAATGGTATTAAGTTGAAGCTCTAAGTGAGGGGAAGAAGAAGATGACTTCCATTAGTGCTATTGGTGTAAGCTTGGTGGAGATTTGGTGGTGGAGGAGCAAGAAGAAAAAGAAGAGAAGGAAAAAGCCCTAGCTTTTATGTTTGTGCTGGAAAAGGAGAAGAAAAAGAAGATGGGTTCTATATAAAGCAATTGGAAGTGGGCTCCACCATTGGGTATCTTGGGAGGCTGAAATCATTACTTTTGGGACCTCGAACAGAATCGACGAAGAAGAGAAAAGTGATCGCCGAAATATCTAGTTTCGAAAATGTATATTTTTCGCGGTTTCCGGGGATATCAAGTTTTGGGTACAGATTTAGTGTAGAATGACTATTTTGCCCTCAATGCTAGGAAAGTTGGGTTTCGGGGTTCCAGACGGTTACGGGATCAACATGAAAGTCGTAGGGATTAGCGAGATGAGTAAAACGGGATCGAAATACAAATCACTAGAATCTCGGATACTCTCCCAAGTAACGCAAGACTATCAAAAGGGAATCCCCAAAGGACCCCACTAAACCCAAAGCACTAAAATTTCCCAAAGCTATATCAAGAACTATACTAATCCAACTTAGTCAAATCTACTAATCACGCTTTGCCCTAACACGCGACTTAATTAGCACTAATCGTGGACACTCAGGTTGGGGTCTTACATCCTCCACCCCAAAGGGCATTTGGTCCTCCAAATGAAATATAAAACTCACATCGGGTAGGAGATGTGGATACTTCTTTTGAACTTGGTCTCACAATTCCCACGTTGCCTCTTCCGGTCCATGATTCTCCCAAAGCACTTTCACCCACTGAATAGTCCGTGTCCTTAACTCTGGATGGGCTTATCAACATATGTAGCATCTTCTCTGATTTCCAACGGTTCGTACCGGAGTACATGTGAAGGATTGGGAACGTATTTCTTCAACATTGACACATGGAAGACGTTTTATACACCAGATAGCTCGGGTGGTAAGGCTAATCTATAAGCCACATCGCCAATCTTACTCATGATATCATACGGTCCGATGTACCTCCGTGACAACTTGCCCTTCTGCCCAAACCTTAATGTTCCTCTAGTAGGTGACACCTTCAAGAAGACCTTATCTCCTTCTTTAAACTGTAAGTCCCTTCGGTGAGAGTCTGCACAGCTTTTCTGTCTACTCCGGGCTACCTTCAGACATTCCTGGATCTGCCTCACTTTGTCACTGGTTTCACTCACTATGGTTGGTCCATGGAAACTGCGGGTGCTAACTTCTTCCCAACAAACAAGTGTCCTACAGCTCCTGCCATACAAGGCTTCAAAAGGCGCCATCCCAATGCTCGAATGGTAGCTGTTGTTATAAGCGAATTCACACAACAGTAGAGTTTCACCCCATTGAGTCTTGAAATCTAGCACACAAGCACGGAGCATATCCTCGAGCGTCTGAATTGTCCTCTCTAACTGGCCATCTGTCTGAAGGTGATAAGCCGTGCTAAACTGTAGCTTCGTACCCATAGACTCATGTAGGGTCTTCCAAAATCTCGAGACGAATCTGCTGTCTCTGTCGGATGTGATGGAAACTGGTTGTCCATGTCAACTAACAATCTCATTAACAAACAACTCTGCTAAGGGTAACATATGCATCTTCTTTCTGGTCTTCATGGGGATAAAATGAGCTAACTTGGTGAGTCTATCTACTATAACCCATATTGCATCATTGCCTCTGCTAGTTCTCAGTAGTCCCGAAATAAAATCCATGGTAATGTGCTCCCATTTCCATTCCGGGATCTCTAATGGCTGCAACAACCCTGGAGGCTTCTGATGTTCTGCCTTTATCAACTGACACGTCATACAGCGAGAGACAAACGCTGCAATCTCTCTCTTCATGTTGTTCCACCAACATCTGCCCTTCAGGTTATGATACATCTTCGTGCTGCCGGGGTACATGGAATACTTCGTACTGTGAGCTTCTGCCATGATGTCATTCCTCAAATCTTCGATATTAGGCACACATAAACGGTCACGGTAGTAAAGAACTCCATCAACGATACGAAAATCAGGACGTTCTGCTATATGCTCTGAAATCTTGGCCAACTCTGGATCTTGCAACCGACTATCCTTGATCTTATGAATAAACGAAGGCTTTGACACTGACATATTGGCAATTATAACACCTTCCCTCAATGGCTCTAGATCTATCTTCAACTCCTCAAACTGTTCGAAAATACAAGTACCACATAGATTTGCCAAGCCGACTGATTTCCTGCTCAAGGCATCGGCAACTACATTCGCTTTCCCCGGGTGATACTTGATTGGAAAATCATAATCCTTGATATATTCCATCCATCTTCTATGTCTCATATTCAATTCCTTATGAGAAAATAAATATTGTAGGCTTCGATGACCAAAATGGACCTCAAACTTCTCCCCATAGAGATAGTGTCTCCACATTTTCAACGCGAAGACAACCGCTGCCAACTCAAGATCATGGGTTGCATAATTCTTCTTGTGATCTTTCAACTGCCGAGACCCATATGCAACAACTCTTCCTTCCTGCATCAACACACAACCAAGTCCAACATTTGAAGCATCAGTAAAAATGGTAAAACCGTCGCTTCTGAATGGTAAAGTAAGGACTGGTGCGGTGGTCAATCTCTTCTTTAGTTCTTGGAAACTGGCCTCACACTGATCTGTCCACATATAAGGTACATTCTTCCTTGTCAACTTCGTCAACGGTGTTGCAATCGACGAGAATCCTTGTACAAATCTCCGGTAATACCCTGCCAATCCAAGAAAGCTCCTGATTTCTGACAAATTCTTCGGTCTTTCCTACTTCACTACTGCCTCAATCTTGGACGGGTCTACTGATAATCCTTCCTTGGAGATAATGTGCCCCAAAAACGCAACTTGCTCTAGCCAAAATTCACACTTGTTAAGCTTTGCATACAACTGGTTCTCTCTCAGAAGTTGCAATGCTATCCTCAGATGCTCTTCATGCTCTTCTCTAGTCTTGGAGTACACCAAAATATCATCGATAAACACTACCACAAATTGATCCAGATACTGCGCAAATATCTTGCTCATCAAAGCCATGAACACTGCCGGTGCATTCGTCAATCCAAATGGCATCACTAGGAACTCATAGTGGTCATATCTTGTCTAGAAAGCTGTTTTCAACACATCCGATTCTCTGACTCTCAGCTGATGGTAACCGGATCTCAAATCAATCTTCGAAAAATACGAGGCACCTTGTAACTAATCAAACAGTTCATCTATCCTTGGCAATGGATATTTGTTCTTGATGGTCACTTGATTCAACCTTCGGTAATCAATACACATTCTCATCGAACCAACTTTCTTCTTGACGAACAAAACCGGAGCTCCCCACGGCGAAATACTAGGTCTCACAAAACCTTTGTCCAACAACTCTTATAATTGTATCTTAAGTTCTCCTAATTCCGTCGGAGCCATTCTATATGGTGCAATAGAAATCGGAGCGGTCCCTGGTAACAACTCCATAGTGAATCGATTTCTCTTATGGGTGGTAATCCTGGAATCTCCTCCAGAAACACATCCGGGAACTCCCAAACAATAGGGATCTCCTCCACCCCTTGGGACCGTTTATCCTCCATGATAAACGCCAAATAGGCTTCACATCCACTTCTCAATAGTCTATCAGCTTTTAACGCTGAGACAAACCCTGCACGAGGATTTCTCCTCTCTCCCTGGAACAACATCCCTGCTGGTGTCTCATCCAACTTGAATGCGAGGGTCTTATGGAAACAATCCATCGTGGCATGGTACCCTGCCAGCCAATCCAATCCTCGGATGACATCAAAATCATTCATCTCCAATAGAATAAGATCTGCGGGTAACACGACCTCTCCTCTCTGAACTGTACAACTAGGATAATAGATAGTACACACAACTTGTTTTCCTACGGGGGTTGCCACAGTCAGAATGTACTCAAGTTCTCTACCATTCACATCAATCAATCTAGAAAATGCATGGGATATAAATGAATGCGTAGAGCCAGGGTCAAACAATATCTTAGCTTCTATCCCACTAACAAGAAGTGTACCTTCCACGACATTGCCTGCTGCCCCTGCATCAGCTCTATTGACCGCATATACTTGTCCTCGCTACTATGGCCTGATAGGAGCCTACTGTTGTCTGCCTTGAGGGACGTTGCTGATTCCGTCCTTGTTGACGGGCCTGCTGCTGCTGTTGTTGAGGTCTATACTGTTGCGGTGGTGCCTGTTGCTGGAGTGACCTCGCCTGATTCTGCACAACTATTGCATTTGTGGCTGTGATGGACGCGGTGCTCCCTGCTGCTGCTAATTCTGCCTATTCGGTCTCGGGCAGTTCCTCATCTGATGGTCCATGGAGCCACATCTAAAGCATGCTCCTGTGATGGTACGACATTGGGCACTCTCATGGCTTTTGCCACAGTGAATACAAACTGCCCGAGCCTGGATATTCTGATATGTCCGGTGCCTCTTTTGCTGATGATTCCTTTGTTGATGGTTCTATAGTGGAGTCTGTCCTTGCCCCTTGCCTTGAACTCTAAGGACCTTGTGGTGGAAGTTCTCGAACTTGTATGCTCTCTTGATCGCCTCTTCGAAAGTGATCGGTGGTATAACTCCCGTAGCATCTCTCTCGATGATGGGGTGAATCCTTCAAGGAACTTGGTTATCTTTTTCTCCACCGTGTCCACTAATTTGGGGGCATATCTTGACAACCTCTCAAATTTAGTGAGGTATTCTTGAACAGTCATATTGCCTTGGACAAGCTGTTGAAATTCCACTGCCTTCTGCCTCCTGATGTGCATGGGCACATATTTGTCACGAAACTGTATCTTGAAGTTTTGCCAAGCAACTGCGTCAGCCATTGTTCTATACTCTTCCCTCACTATTTTCCACCATATGTTTGCCAACCCGGTGAATAGAGACGTAGCCAGCTTAACTCTCTCTCCTCCTGTGCATTTGAAGACTTCAAAGATGTTCTCCGTATGGTCCAACCAATCATCTGCAGTCAAGGAATCTTCTGAGCCAACAAAATCCTTGGGTGCTCTCTTTCTAAACCTCTCAAACAGAGCATTAGGGTCATGTTCCCTATGATTGATGACAATTGCAGGTTGAGGTTGAACCGGTTTTGGCCTTCTCTGTAACACCTCCAACAACTGCCTCTGCATTTCTACTAACTCTCTAGCATGATCCTCATCTTTCTTAAGCATTTGCTCTTGGAGTCTAGTCTGATTCTCATTTGCCCGACGCTGCTGGTCAAGCATAGCTTGCATCATTTGCTGAAATTGATTTGGCATTGTATTGTCAACTCTATCTTGATTTGGCATTGTATTATCAACTCTATCTTCTTCAACCGACCCAGTATAATCACTCTTACTTGCGGTGGGGTTGCCATTTACTGGTCGCTTACGAGGTGGCATGATGCTGCAAAACAAGTTGTTAGCACATAATAATCAAGAATAGGGCCACACATTTCTCACGCGATTCTAGCTAACGAAAGATCTAACGAATCCTCGCCACGTCCGTAAGATTTCTAGTTTCTTTTAATTGCTTGAAACACGTCTCGCCCTGATACCAGTCCGTTGCAACCCCGGACCGGGTTTAGGGTCTAATCTGGGATCGGGACTAAGTAAAGTAATAATGAAAGATAATGAAGATAGTGGTATGTTTGAAAGCCAAAGCGTACAAGGATAGTTAAAGAACACGTATTACCCATGCACGTGATTTCCCACAGGTGTCCGCGGTGAGGATATCTCAACAACTGTGAATATTTTTGTTAAATGCGGAAATGTGTAGTAAATCAACATGTAACTCATTTCCATAACACTAAGAATGATTACATTTGAATAACAAGTATCAGAATGAGCAATGATCATAAGCGTAACCTAAAAGTATTGTTAAAGTTTAAGCAAAATATCATTTAGTTATTACATTCCCCAAAATTAGAGGCCAACAAAGGCCAATATAAACAAAACAATATCCACCAAAAGAATAGTCAATAGCATCCCCAAAATGTTACGCATCTCTCGAGGCAACCAGATGTTTAAACAACATCATCGGCGTGCCACTCTACTAACTGTTGCGGTTCTCCGACCGCCTCCTCATGCTCCTCCTCGGGGTAGCCGACAACGGGACCTGAGTACCAAAGAAATGGATCGGACACGATGGTCTGGCAGGCGGGTGAAAAGATATAAACATTCGGTATTAAAAGCACTTACCTTGGAAAACATCTAAACCTATTTAACAATAATTTTCATGAAGTAAATGAATCATTTAATTGAAAACATATATGCAATAATAAAACATGTAAAGGTAACTAAAGAATTCGGGAAACATGCAAGATGGCAACCACACGAAGCTAAATCCTCTATCACCGAAGTGACAAGAGTATATCGGGCATTGACCTCAATCATTGAAGTGAGGAAGCACAACAAAATTTACGTATACATATATAATAATACGGGACGGGACCACGGTAGCAAACCAGTATCGGGAATCACGGTAGCCAACCGGATATCTGGAATCACATGAGCGAGCCGGGTATCGGGACGGGACCACGGTTAATAAACCGGGTATCGGGAATCCAAACTGCAGCTGGCGGGACGGGATGAGGCTTCGAAGTCGGTGGATCAAACCAACAAGGTCGTCCAAGCTTAGTGGTAGCCAGAATGACTGCGCGCTCGAGCGGCCTGTGCTGCGCTCGAGCGGGCAGTTAAACCTGCTGCCCGGAATGAACTTCCATGGCTTTTCTTCCCCTTTTCTCTTACACATTTCACCTGCAACAAAGGGCCTCCAAGCCTCCAACAATCACTCATCAAACCTCCTCATCAACACTTAACTCCCATCAAAACTTCATTAAACATTTAACACAAAACCCTTTCTCCACATTCCAACAATTCCAAGAGAAGAGAAAACACCCACAACCACCTAGATTCATTCAAGTATTAGACAAAAGATAAAACAAAGGCTATAAATCATATTTTCAAGACAATAAATGGGCTAACCAACCACCTTCAAGAACATTTATTTCACATTCAATGCAAGGAAACAAATCATTAATGGAAATATAAAATCAATCAAGCTTGTAATGAAAACAATTCAAAACTCAAAACATCTAATCATTCTACTTGCCTTCGGGTTTCCAATCAAGAAAATAAGCACAGATCAAGCTCTCTCTCAAGAACCCTACAAGCACAACAAAAACCCCCAAAAAGCAAACGCTAAAATGGTCGAACAAGGAACATGAAGAGAGAATTGTCAAAAATGAAAATAGAGCTCTCCAAAGACTAGAATAACACAAATCTAAGGGATTAGGGAGGAAGCTTACTTGTAGGTTCTCCAAATAATGAAGGTGAGCTCAAAGAGGATCTTGAAATGAGTAGATTCTTCCACAAATGGTATTAAGTTGAAGCTCTAAGTGAGGGGAAGAAGAAGATGACTTCCATTAGTGCTATTGGTGCAAGCTTGGTGGAGATTTGGTGGTGGAGGAGCAAGAAGAAAAAGAAGAGAAGGAAAAAGCCCTAGCTTTTGTGTTTGTGTTGGAAAAGGAGAAGAAGAAGAAGATAGGTTCTATATAAAGCAATTGGAAGTGGGCTCCACCATTGGGGATCTTGGGAGGCTGAAATCATTACTTTCGGGACCTTGAACAGAATCGACGAAGAAGAGAAAATGATCGCCGAAATATCTAGTTTCCAAAAAGTATATTTTTCGCTGTTTTAGGGGATATCAAGTTGTGGGTACAGATTTAGTGTAGAATGACTGTTTTGCCCTCAATGGTAGGAAAGTCGGGTTTCGGGGTTCCGAACGGTTACGGGATCAACATGAAAGTCGTAGGCATTAGCGAGATGAGTAAAACGGGATCGAAATACAAATCACTGGAATTTCGGATACTGTCCCAAGTAACGCAAGACTATCAAAAGGGAATCCCCAAAGGACCCCACTAGACCCAAAACACTAAAATTTCCCAAAGCTATATCAAGAACTATACTAATCCAACTTAGTCAAATCTATTAATCACGCTTTGCACTAACACGCGACTTAATTAGCACTAATCGTGGATACTCGTGTCGGGGTCTTACAGTTTGTTCCAGTTTGGTATGGACCTTAATATGATAGCTAGATGCTAGCGGTTGCGTATGACATGGAATCCGATGGCCACGGACTCCAGGCTGTAACGCCATGAAAGCTTCCTTTAAATATTCAAAGTGTGTTAGAATTTGTCATCCTCACACATGCGGATCATGGGAGAAATATAATTGTTACTAATCCCATTCGCGCGCCCCGAGGTCAGGCCGCTGCAGAGTCTGGGTTTGGGGGGTGACAATATTGATCACCAGGGAAGATTTTACCCCAATTTGACTTCTAAAAATGGGTCAAAGTGGGTCCTGGTGGTCCATGTTCGAGAGCATTTGGACATGAGTAGGCAGTATGTGAGAAGTAGGTACACACCCCTGAAGCTTAGTCTTGGACTTTAAGGTGGGTTTCATCTTGAAAGTGTCACGACCTCGGACCAGGCCATCGGCCTAATTCGAGATCTGATTGCGACGGTTGTGATGATGATGCCAAGTACACTGATTTATTTGGCTATTACGTACACGGATTAGGAAAGAACCCACCCGTGCACGTGATTTCCCGTAGGTTTCCACTGTGAGGATTTCATACATATATATCATAGTATTCTTATTTAAGATGCGGAAGTGTGTAGCAAATCAGATTAGTAAATTCATTCCATAATTCACAAGACTGTTAGCACGGGTATACACACATGATGTCAGAGTGAACAATTATCATTATAGCATTTCCCCAAAAAGGTAAAGTTAAATGTTATTACAAAATATCAGTTAATTAATCACTCCCCAAAAACAAAGGCCAACACGGCCAGTACAACCAAAAGAATTTCCCAAAAATATGTTAGTCACAATCCTAAAAGATGTTCACAACTCAAGGCTTGACCACATGTCTAAACGACATTGTCAACCTGCCATTCTCCTACTCGATGTGGTTCTGCGGCTGCCTCCTTAGGCTCCTCCTCGGGATGACCGGCATCTAGTCATGAGTACCATAGAGTGGGTCAGACACGACAGTCTGGCAGGTGGGTAAAAAGATATAACAACATAACAATATTTAAAATTACCTTGGAAAACATTGAAACCTTCTTAAACAATAATTTTCGTGAAAGAAAATGCATCATATATTAGAAAACACGTGTGTAATATAAAAACAGGTAAAGGTACCAAAGAACAGGGAATTGGCAAGATGGCAACCACACAGAGCTAAATCATCTATCACTAAAGTGATGAGAGCACATCGGGGGGTTGATCTCAAACACACGAAGTGATGATAATCAACGAAATATATATAAGTATGTATAACTACATGGGACCACGGCCGCGGGCTGGGTATTAGGACGGGACGGGATCCAGGCTGCAGCTGGCAGGAACTGGAGGGGGACCCCAAGTCAGTGGCTAAGGCTGACAAGGTCGTCCAAGCTTAGTGGTGCCGAATCATTGGTCACATGAAGGAAACTGGGACATGTACAATGTCTGTATGATGCAAAACACATAAACGGGCTGAACGGGGCTCCATACAATTTTGTACCGGGTCATACATAAACGGGGCTGGCAAAATGCTAAAATGCAATTTCAGTATTTTCGAGCATGATTAGTCATGTATCATGAGTTTCGAGGGGTACATATAGAAATTCAAATAAAATAAAACATAAATGGATTTCCAAAATATCTGGACCAAGCATTGAGGGTTCAAGATTTAAATCAATGTGCATAAGGGTCCAGTATGTCGGTTTTGATATTGACTTGGTACTCCATGAGATTGGGGACATTCCGAGCTCCCTATTCACATTGACAAGCCCAAAAACCCTCAATGAATCTCCGTGATGGGGTTTCTTTTTCAAATGGGCTCTATACATTAACTCCTAGGTCTCCCCATCGCATTTGGGCTACAAACAGGCCTCTCCCAAGCATTTAAACATCATTTCAAAGTCTCCTGCATTGATCCAGGCCTGTGTGCAATTGGCTCGCGCGGACCCAAAGTTCGCTTCAGCCAATGGCTCTCTGGAAGAGCGAACCCAGGTTCGCTCGAATGAACTGGTCCTAGGTAGACTGGCTCGAGTGAACCTGAAGGTTGGCTCGAGCCTTCAGGTTTTTTCGAGCTAGTGACTCTCCGGAAGAAGTTCGCTCGAGCGACCATGGGTTCGCTCGAGTGAACTGCTTTAGAAAGTGCAGTTTCGGGCTCCATCTTCCTTCCCCTTGAAAAACCCTCTGAGCCTCCATTCCTTCACCAAAATGAGGGGCTCATGACTTCCTCTAAACCTCACATAATCCACCATCAAACCATCCACAAATACCTCTAAACCCCTCCTTTCCATCCACATTAAATCAAAAGGGAGAACTCATCATTCATGAAGATCCATTTGTAACATAAATCAAGATTTAACCAAAATCAAATGCATACATTTTCCAAGAGATTAACAAGATAGAAAGATACATCAATATGCTCATTTCAAAGTCAATAGGAACCATATTAATAAACAGGAGTTATGCCACCAAAACCATTATTGAAAAATCAAGTTTTTCTCACAAAATATGTTCATAATAAAGCAATCCATTCATCCACTTGCGTCGGGCTCCAAGCTAGCTGAGAAAGGCTCCTAATCACACTCCAAAGCCACAATCACCAAGCTACACAAAAACCCCAAAAAGAAAACTCATTTAGAAACCCTAAATGATCATTACCAAGAATGGGGAAGAGGAAGCTTGCAACAATATAGATGGAGCTTCTCTAAAGTAAGGAAAACCCAAATTTAAATGATGGAAGGAAGGGCTTACATGGAAGTTCTTCAAATGGACAAGATGAGCTCAAAGAAGACCTCAACATGGCTGGATTTCTCTTCTAATGGCGTCCAAGAGAAGCTCTCATGGAAAGGAAGAAGAAGATGGCCTCCATTTTTCGATTGATGCAAGCTTGGAGTGGAAGAGGGATGAAGAAGTAAGAAGATCAAGAAGAAACCCTAGGCACCTGGAGCCAAACTCTCTTCCACGTTTTGGAGCAAGAAGGAAGAGGAATGAAGATGGGTTCCTCCTTATATATGAAGTGGAGATGGGTCCCACTTCTAGCAATTCTCGTCGGGATAAAAACATGGTTTCTGGGCCTCAGATGAGTTTGATGAAGAAGAGGGAAATGATCATCCAAAAATCTAGTTTCTAAAAAGTATATATTTCAAGGGTTTTGGAGATATTGAATTTTGAGTCTAGATTTTGTGTAAAAAGATTGTTTTGCCCTCGAAGCTGGAGAAGTCGGGTTAAGGGGTCTCGGACGGGAACAGAGTCAACATGAAAGTTGTAGGGGTTAATGAGATAAGCAAAATGGAGTTAAAACATGAATTATCAAAATCTCAAGTAATCCCCCATGTTCACGCAAAGTCACTAAAAGAACCCCCAAAGGGTCCCACTAAATCGAAAGGCTCTCAAAATTCCCCAAAGCTATGTAAAGCCGATTTTAATCCTAAACTTAACCAAAATCCACTAATCTCACTTAGAGCTAATACACGACTTAATTAGTGCTAATCACGGTCACTCGGGTCAGGGTCTTACATCCTCCACCTTTTAGGGCATTTGGTCCTCCAATTGAAAAATAACTAGCCTCAGGTAGTAGATAAGGATACTTCTTCTGGACATGATCTCGTAGTTCCCACGTTGCTTCCTTGGGTCCATGATTTTCCCAAAGTACTTTGACCCAATGAATCGTACGTGTCCTCAGCTTTTGTTCCTTTGTATCAATGATCTGAACAGGTTTCTCTACATATGTAGCATGTTCTCGGATTTTCAAGGGTTCATGACGGAGTACATGTAATGGATCGAGGACGTACTTCTTCAACATCGACACATAGAAGACATTGTGTACGCCGGAGAGTTCGGGCGGTAAGGCCAATCTGTAAGCCACATCGCCAATGTTGCTCACAATGTCATAAGGTCCAATGTATTTCCTGGATAGCTTACCCTTCTGCCCAAATCTCAACGTTCCCCTAGTCGGTGACACCTTCAAGAAAACTTTATCTCCTTTGAACTGTAAGTCCCTTTTGTGAGAGTCTGCATAGATCTTCTGTCTACTCCGGGCTACTTTCAGATGTTCTTGGATCAACTTGACTTTATTACTGGTCTCACTCACTATAGCCAGTCCATGGAAACTACGAACACCTACTTCCTCCCAACACACAGGTGTCCTACACCTTTTGCTATACAATGCCTCGAAAGGCACCATTCCAATGCTTGAGTGGTAACTGTTGTTGTAAGCAAACTCACACAATGGTAAAGCCTCATCCCATTGAGTCCTGAAATCTAACACACAAGCACGGAGCATGTCCTTAAGAGTCTGAATTGTTCTCTCTGACTGGCCATCTGTTTGCGGGTGATAAGCCGTGTTGAACTATAGCTTCATACCCATGGATTCATGTGGTGTCTTCCAAAACCTCAGAATGAATTTTTTTGTCCTTGTCAGATGTGACAGAAATTTGCTAACCATACCAACTAACGATTTCCTTGATAAAGAACTCTATTAAAGGTAACAATGACCCATATCGCATTGTTGCCTCTGCTGGTTCTTGGTAGTCCCGAAACAAAATCCTTGGTGATGTGTTCCCACTTCCATTCCGGAATCTCTAACGGTTGCAACAACCCTGGAGGCTTTTGATGCTTGCTTTTACCAACTGACAGGTCATACAACGGGAGACAAATGCTGCAATTTCTTTTTTCATGTTGTTCCACCAAAATCCGCCCTTCAAGTTCTTATACATCTTTGTATTACCCGGATGCATGGAGTACTTCGTACTGTGAGCCTCTGTCATGATGTCATTGTTAGTTTTATGGTCTCAATCCATTAGATGATGAATATATTGATTAATTTCTTTATTTATCAATATATTCTTGCTTTCCTTTCATGAGATGAATGGTGATTTATTACTTGTTTGCACATAACTAATACGAATGACATAATGGTTCATGAGATGAACCGGTGTCCACAAGTATATTAGATGTAACACACGTGTATGGATGAGATTCACATACAGGAGACATGTGTAGCAAATCTTATACTTAAATATCTTCACAACCAGTGATGAGATTGGACATCTCATACTGTCAATGTTGCAGCACTTTGATCACTATGAGATAGTGTGATTTGTCTCGATCATCAGAATGAAAGATTCTGGATCATAATGCTTGTACATTGGATGTATTGAAGGACCATGAGAAGCACCTTAAGAATACTGTCTTTACTTTAAGGTCTGCTCTCATAAATCCCTAGCAATAGGCTCTCAATCCTGAGACATTAATGAACTCAAGTTTTTATCTATTCATTTGCTTTGAGTCACCAATGAGTGAGACCAATTGTAGGTCAACACCTAGGTGATTTGGGTTAGTGGTAGTAGAGCTGTGAGAACATTCAATGGTCAAGATGGCATCTATCCTAATTATCCCCTTGTGCCAATTAATGGATTTATCATTGGTAAGTGCGCACCCATTCCGATTAAGAGTTAATTGGATAGGTACCAATCGATCATTATAATTAATTGGGGCTCAAGGATAATAAGATATGGATCTAATTTGGTGGACGGGTCCAATTAATCCATGGATATAGATGAAGGGGCCTACTTGTGGTCATAGGGAAGTTTAGGGTCTTCTATGTAATTTATTCCTAAGACTGGAGTTCAATTGCATTTATATAGTGGAGTTATTTGCAATTAACTGTGGGCCCGGATTACACATGAGATGTGGGGTCGCGTGTCCCAGTTGGAGCCAGGTTTCTAAGGAATCCCTAGTGGTCCCCACACTAGCCCAAGTATTGGATAGATACTAATTCTAGTAGAACTCTAGATGGAAAGGAATTAGAGAATTACTATTTCTATTTGAAGTGAGACTTCTAATAGTGGTAATAGTAAGCTACTAATTATTAATGGAAGTAGGACTTCTATTTTAATTAGAAAGAGAAGGTTACTAATTAATGGAAGTGAGACTTCTATGGGAATTAGTAATAGAGGAGTTGCAAGAGGCTATAAAAGGGTAGCAACCCCCCTTTGGACGTCCCAAGCATTATTGTGCAAGGCTTGCCCTCTCTCTCTTCTCCTCTCTTGTGCAAGTTGTTGCACATCTCTTCTAGTTGTTGGTCTTCTCTTATGCAAGGCATCTTCCTCGCAACAAAACCAAGCCTACAGGTAATGGGACCCCACACGGCTTCAAAACTCAAACAAAAGCCTATAGTTGGTCTTATCTATTGCTCAGGAGACTTTAGCTCAAATTTCAGGTCATTCCGACATCCTTCGACCTAGTTTGGCTTTTGACGGCAAATCGACAGCTCTGAGAGTCAAAGTCTACGGCTTTTCCTGAAAATTGGAAACTTGGCTCTCCGATATGCAAGGATTTTCATCAAGTTTTCTGCATGGAAATCAGGCCAAAACATGTACAGAAATGCTAAGAAAAATACAGGAGAAAAAAAGAATCGAAAAAGATCAAGAAACGGCCGAAAAACGGCGACCAAAAAGGGGAAAAATCCCCATGGTCGCCAGCGACCCTAGAAACTCGGGTCGTCGAATTTCCGCTGAAAGGGCCATTTTCCAACCCTTTTCGCATTTCAAGAATTCCGGCCCATGTAGTTTTCCAAAAATCTGATTTTTGGTGCTCGAAATTAGCTGATCTACACCAACATCTTGGATCTACCATCAAGAGCATGTGATCATCATCGCACGCTTCAAAATCGCCAGTCGGCCAACAAAAAAAATACACTTTCAGTCCGACCGATCGAGAAATCGACAGGACAGATGTTACCGCCCCACTGGTATCAATCATTGTCTGAAGTTGCATTGCCATCTGACATCAAACAATATGTGGATCCATCGGTGATCATCGCAAGAAGAAAAAGACACGATACGGCCCGCGACTCTTCAAATGCCCTAGCGACCACTTAATGTTGTTAATTGACCCATTTTATGACAACTTAATGAGTTCATTAACACATTATTTTGGATGGCCCAATCAGAAGTAAGGAAAGAGGAGTTACAAATCAAAGCAATCATGGCATTAAAACCATGAAACTCCTCCTATCATGGATATTACAGGCGATTAAATGCCCATAATTCTCCATCGGACAATCAAAAGCCAAGAAAAAGGAGTTACAAAATCATGAAATAAAAACTTGTAACTCCTCCCATCATGGAGCATCAATGCCATCAATGCTCATAAACCCACCTAATGGCTACCAAAGACCTATAAAAGGGGGGTCATTCTAAGAGAAAAAAAAAGAGGAAGAAATCTAAGAAGAAAAGTCCTGAAAAATCCCCAACAAAATCTCCAAAACTCTGCTGCAACAAACACCACAAGGTGATTGAAGTCCCTTGGGGGGCCATCCCCTAAGGCCATCTATTTCTATCCAACATGACCTAGACGCGGCTTTTCAGCCCGTCTACTCAGTTTTTTATTGGATATAGGACCTCTCCATGGTCTTTATATTCTAAAAATCCGAAGTCCAAGCAAGCGAAAAGAATCAAAGCATCGTATGTTCTCATCTGAAGGACGATGGTAAAGTCCATACATGACATATGACCGTCGATCTGAACAAGTCCCCGCAATCTCCTGAGAAGTCAGAATTCCTTTTCTTACTTTTCTATTGTATTTTGTATTTTTTCTAAATAGACAAAAAATCACAATTCTTGTCTTTCATTATTGATGAAACTTGTACATCGCCTTTCATGGCAAACATCGCCTTTTACGGCAAAATCGTCTTTCACGGCAAACAATGCCTTTTAGGGCAAAATCACCTTTCATGGCAAACAAAGAAAAATCGCCTCTTACGGCATTAAAAAAACCTTGTCTCTTTTCTTAAATATATGTGCAACGGAAAGTTAGAAAAAAGTTGATTTCCTCTTGTACTTGTGAAGGTGGATCTTCGGATCTCCATTTCTAAATTTCAAGTAGATAGAAAATCTTGCATACCCGTACAAAAATGTTGATGCTCGCTTTTTCCCTCAGCCGGCCTCTCGGTAGCCCTGGGACGGAAGAGTGAGAGAGGAAAAAAGCCGGGTCCATCAAGTTTACACACCCGGTGGGACTCATTCATTTTAGAACATGATGCTTAGATTATTTGGCTCCTTTCTAGTGGGTGGCCTATGTTAGATCTTGCATCTAAAAAAAAAAAAACTTGAGATGGGATTTTTTGGAAATTTCTATCTTTGAGTTTATTTCCACTCTTTCTCATTTCACAAAAAAATTGATTTCTCTTTCTTGGATTTAATTTTGAGAAACTTTGATCATTTCCTCTCCGAACTTGATAGCTCACAGAAATGTTTGTAGCTATCGTTCGTATTGGGGAATGTGTCATTTTTTTCCTCTTTGATGAGTCCGATAGTGATTTTCAAAAGCAAGAAAAAAAAAATGAGTCTAATTTCAAACTCTTCAAAAAAAAAAAAGTTTTCTCTCTTTTGGATTCAAATTTGAGAAACTTTGGTTTCTTCCTTTTCGGAAAGTGGATTGCGGAAATCACTTGTAGCCAACGTTTGGATTGGGAGGGGCCATTCGCTCTCTTTGATGGGTCCATTAGAGACATTCCAAGAAAAGTTTAAAAAAAAAAAAAGCCACTAAGGTTACACCAATTGCGTTCTTTGACCAAAGTGGATCTAAGAAAAGCCTTGTCCAGAGTGTAGAGGCAGCTAGACTGTTTGACGCAAGGGTCCTCCAAATGGGTTCATTAAGTAATCCTACCCTTACCTGGGGGCTAATCTATCTACTGAGGTTTCATAAGACCGAACTGGAAACCTATGTGTGTTAGATTGTATGGAATCAATCCATCAGTTGATGTGATAAATTGATTAATTTCTTTATTTATCAATAAAATCATGATTTACTTTCATGCGATGAATGTTATTTTAATTACTTCATGCACATGATCAATACATATGACATAATGGTTCATTAGTTGAACTGGGTCCCATTATTGTAATAGATGTGATATATGTGTATGGATGATGTCGCGACCCCGGACCGAGTTTATGGCCTAATCCGGGATCGGGACTAAATAAAGAATGGAAACAATAGAGATAAAGATATAATGGTATGGTTGGAACCCAATGCGTATACTAATGGACCCTCGGATTTCCGTCCTCTCCTTCCGCCCCGGGGGCTGCCTGGGTCTCGTCGGAGGAGGGAAACGCGGGTATCAACTTTTTGTACGGGTATGCCAGATTTACTATTCTACTTGGAATTTGGAATGGTGATGATCCGGAGATTCACCTTCACAAGTAGAAAGGAAATCGATCCTTCTTTCTAACTTTTCAAATTGCATAAATATTTAAGAAAATAGACAAGTTTGTTTTTTTTTAGAATGACGTAAGAGGCGTTTTTTGGTTTGTTTGCCATGTAAGGCGATTTTACCGTGAAAGGCGATTTTACAAAACTCATCAAATATGAAAGACAAGAATTGTGATTTCTTTTTGTCTCTTTAAAAAAATAGAAATTACAATAGAAAAGAAAGAAAAGGAATCTAACTTCTTAGGAGATTGTGGGGACACGTTCAGATCGACGGTCGCAAGTCATGTATGGACTTCGCCATCGTCTTTCAAATGAGAACGTTTGATGCTTCGATTCTTCAGCTTGGCTCCAACCTCAGTTTTTTAAAGGATAAGGACCAAGAGGAGGTCCTATATCCAATGAAAAACTGAGTAAACGAGCTGAAAAGCCGCGTTTAGGCCATGTTGTTGAAGGAGGGGACCTTGGGGGGGTGGCCCCCCAAGGGACTTTGATCACCTTGTAGTGCTCCTGGCGGCAGAGTAGCAGGACTTCGTCAGGATTTCTTCGGAAGAATGCAAGTGTGCAGACCAGTGGAAAGTTGGAAAAAAATTGTCTCTCTCTTTGGAATGGACCTCCTTTTATAGGCTTTTAATAGCAATAAGGTGTTTACAGGCATTGATGGCCATGATGAGAGAAACGATGGTATTGATGAGAGGAGTTACAAGTTTTATTTCTTGATTTTGTAACTCCTTTTTTCTTGGCTTGTGATTGGCCGATGAAGAATAATGGGCATTTAATTGCCTTTAATCTTCATGATGATGGGAGTTTCATGTGTTTGATGCCATGATTGCTTGGATTTGTAACTCCCAAATGCTTGAATCTGATTGGGCCGTCCAAAATAATGAGTTAATGACCGCATTAAGTTGTCATAAACGGGTCAATTAACAGCATTAAGTGGTTGCCGGAGCATGTGAAGAGTCACGTGCTTTGGGATTCCTCTTGTGATCATCATAGGTGGATCCACACGTCGTTTGATGTCAGATTGTGGTGCAATTTCAGACATTGGTTGATGTTGGTGGGCCGGTGACATCCGTCTTGTCGATTTCACGATCGGTCGGACAGAAAGTGTACTTTCTTGGTCAGCCGGTTGGCGATGTTGGAGCAATCAGTGATGATTTCTTGCTCTTGACGACGGATCCGAGATGTCAGTGAAGATCAGTCGTTTTCAAGCATCAAAAATTGGATTTTCGAAAAATCACAGAGGCAGGAACACTCGAAACGCGAAGACGATCGAGAAACGGGCCATCCGGCGAGAAATCCGGCCACTCGGATTTGCAGGGTCGCCAGCGACCTTCGGCCAAGGTCGCCGGCGACCATGGGGCTTTGGTCCTTTTGGTCATCGAGCTTCGTTTTCGGCCGTTTTTCCTTCTTTTTCATTCCTTTCTTCTTCTGTATTTTTCTTGACATTTTTCCTCAATTATTGACTTGATTTTCTTAGAGAAAACTTGACGAGAACCAGCGCAAAACCGGAGCAAAAAGTTTCCCATTTTTCGGGAAAGCCGAAGACATTGTAGCTGATTTTCCGTCAAGAGTCGAAACTAGGTCAAACGATGTCGGAATGACCTGAAAATTGAGGTGAAGCTTCTTGAGAAGTGGATAGGACCAACCATGGGCTTTTATTTGAGTCTTGAAGCTGTTTGGGGTCCCGTCGATGCTTGACTTGATTTTGCTGTGGGGAAAATGACGAGCTTTGATATGTGGTCAAACGATGTCTGATTGACCTAAAATTTGACAGGGAGCCTATTGTAATCATGTAGAGACGATCCATTAGCTCCGTTTTGGATGTCATGGTCCCGGGGTGCTCCGCCGCCGATAGGCTTGATTTTCTTTTGGAGCGTCTAAACCTGGTCAAACGTTGTCGGAATGACCTGAAATTCGACGTGCAGCCTTTTGGAAGCATGTTGAAGCCACTCATGTGCTTTGTTTGATGAGTGATGGCCTCGGTGGTTCTCACCGATAGGAGGCTTGGTTTTGCTGCTTGAGCGTTGATGGAGGGTCAAACGTTGTCGGTTTGACTTGAAATTTGGCATGGAGCCCCTTGGAGGTATTTTGGAACCATCCGTAGGCTCTGATTGGAGTTTTGGTGTCTTCGATGCTGTAACTGCCAGGAGCACTTGTTTAGCTTTCGGAGAAGTGAAGTTAGGCCAAACGATGTCGGAATGGCCCGAAACTTCATGTGTACCCTGCTTTTGGCTGTTTTGAAGGATCTTGCAGTTTTTGTCTGATTCTGACAAGATCTGATGCTTGAAGTAGCTTTGCCTGTTTTGTAGCAGGATGCAACTTCATGTGGCTTCTTGATGTTGAGGAGACATAGTGACTTTTTTGGTGTCAACAAATGCCCCCTCGAGGTACAGCGACGAGTAGCTTTTTGGACTCGATGTGCCTCGAAGAGAAACTTGAAGGAGAGCTTCTAATTTGACCAAGAGTCTTGAGCATTTTTTTTAATAGCCTTCTGAGTTTTCGGGGGAATTTTATGGTAGTGAGAGGGATCACGTACCATCTCAATGCAAAGTTTTGAAAATTACTTAGGGTATTTGGATTTTGGGTTTTGCATTTTGGTTTTTGACCTTGTGACATAACAAGCTGTATGTGGCAGGTTAGGGGGTCGGGGTTTGATTTTTGATTTTGACCTTGTGACCCAACAAGCTGTATGTGGCAGGTTGGGGGGCAGATTTTGTTTTTTGTGTTTTAGTTTTGGTTTGGTTTGGTTTGGATTTTGATTTTGGTTTTGGTATTGTGACCTAACAAGTTGTATGTGGCGAGTTAGGGGACCAATGTTTGGTTTGTTGTGGAATGTCAATTTCAAGATTTTGGCTTAATTTGGTTCATGAGGTTGGATGGTTTGGTTTTTGAAAACTCATGAGGCTTTTTTTTTTCTCTTTTTTTTGAATGGTCCAATCAACTCAAAAGAGGCATGGGACATTTTTTCTTTTTTTGCTCTTGGTAAGAGGGATATTTTGACTAAAAGCCACTTTTAGTGCCTAGGTGGTTAAACCTGGCTCATATGGGCTAACCCATGGGACCTTAGGCTTTGGAGATGGCCTAGATCTCATATGGTGTCATTTTTGTAGAGAATATCTAAAAATATCTCTTTTGTCTAGAGAATATCTAAAAATATCCTTACTTGGAGAGAATCTCTCAAGTTTCCTTGTTTTTTGGAGAGATTTTCTCAAAGTATCTTTCTTTTGGGAAAGTAGTTAAATTTTAGCACGTACCTCTTTTCTTTTCTCCTTGTTTCCTCTTTTGATTTGCTCTCTTCTATAAAAGCAAGAGGGGTTGGATCTTTGGCTCCATTGCTTTCTTTGTTTGCAAGAATCTCCAAGAGTGCTCCAAGATCAAGAAGTGCTTCTTCTTCTCCAAGGATCTCCAAGCTTTTTCTTCTTCTTCTCCATGGCTTCAAGTAAGTCTTCTTCCTCCACAAGAAATTCCATTGTAGAAGTAACTTCTTTCTTTCTTTGCTTTGTTTTTCTTTTTTTTTTTTTTCTTTTCAAGCACGTTTTTTTTTTCTTTCTTTTTTTTTCGTGCAATTTCTTTCTTTTTTTTTGGGCACGTTTTTTGTTGTTTTTTTTTTCCTAATTTTTCTTCAAGGATTTTTTTCTTTTTTTTTTTCTGTGTTTTCCTTTTTTTTTTTCACGGTTTTTGTTCTTTCTTTTTTTTTTTTTTCAACGTGTTTTATTTTTTACACGGTTTTTTTTTCTTTTTTTTTCACCGTGTTTTCTTTTTTTTTTTCAAGGTTTTTTTTTCATTCTTTTTTTCTTCTTTTTTTTAACACGGTGATTTTTTCTTTTTTTTCACCGTTTTTTTTTTTTTTTTTTTTTGCAGCGTTTTTCTTTTTCTCTTTTTTTTTTTGTTGGTACGGACCTGGCCGTACTGCCACGTGGCAGTGGGCCACGGTCTGTGGGCCTGAAATTTTTTTTTTTTTTTGAGATTTCTTTCTCTCTCTCTTTTTTTCTTTCCTTCTTTGTTTGCTCACCATGATAATGAGGTTATGCAATTTCAATATGTTTCTGCATTGTTTTTTTATGCATCAAGATAGAAGGCTAGAGTCTATAGGTCAAGCCAACATGATTTTTGACTTGGACAAAGTTTGATTGGTTTTGACCAAATTGGGTTGGAATTGGTCAAACTTTGGTCAAGGTTTTCCTAGCATCTAATGCATGATGATGTTCTTTGATGCATGATTTTTGGTAAATTGACTTGGAAGCATGATGCTACATACTTGAAAATCTTTTGCAAGTATTGGGATTTGGAGCTCGCAGCGATTTGAGCTCTTTCTTGGTCTTGCTGGATTTTGAGGAACTTTGCAAGTTTTGGATTTTGGAGCTCGCAGCAATGTTGAGCTCTTTTCCAAATTTTACGGAAATTTGATGAGATTAGCTTGTTCTCGCAACAATGTTTGAGTTCAAACCTTCTTTGAGAATTTTTCTACTAACTATGAGCTTGCAGTAGTGTCGAGCTCATCTTCAGGCTTCCTGTCTTTTTTGGGGTGTTTCCCTTTCCTTCGGAATTGTCCCGGAACCATGTCAGAATTTCGCTAGAATTTTTTTAGCAAAATCCTGTCATTTTGATGATGATTGATCTTTGTTTTTCCTTTCTTTGCAGGTAGTTCTTCCAGAACGAACAAGGATAAGGGGCCTGTTACTGACGCACCTCGTTGGTCTGCCAGATCTTCTAATGCGGCCGTTCAGCAGGCTTGGGAGAAGGTCCAGTTTGTTGAGAAGAACTTGGAAGAGTACGATTCCTTCAATCGTGATGAGATGAGACAGCGATTCATCGCTCTGAAAGATCAGGAATTCTACAAGATCGTGGTAAGCAGCCGTCCTTGGGTTACGGACGATCAAAGCATTGTGCCCAAGCCTACCTTTTTCTTTTGTGATGCAGTCCCTGACGACTTGACATACCAAAGGAGATGTTTTCAGTTCTCTCACACAGTAGATGGTGAGGAGAGAACTATTTCTACCCGGTCGACTTTTGATCGGACCATCTCGATCTTGAGCCTTTCTCCTATGTGCCCTAAGAGGGAAGATCCTCCGAGCTGGGTGAAGAGGACCAGTGTTTATCAAGATCGGGGTTTTTGTTGGCGACCCTTCCTGTTTTGCAGAGAAGTCGCCTGTCCGTATGGACATGTTGATGCCAGCCAGTGGCTACCAAGGTTCTGATCATCCATCGATCGATTTGAGACTAGTGGGCCTTGGCATTTTTCGGGGTGACGGCAGCAATTGGGTGAAGCCTTTTCTACTTCGTGGCTGTTTCAGTGCTGACTCGAGCTGGGAATCATGGACTGATCACACCCTGAAGATTGGCGAGGCCATTCTGCGGGAGGTCGAGATTTTTGATACGGTTCGCGCTTTTCGGCAAATCGTTGTTTTCTCCGATGAGGCTTTCATGGCCATGCTGGAGTCATTCCTTCCACAAACCAACACCTTCATTGTGACGAATGGTGAGATTGGTTTTTCTTTGAAGGAACTGAGCGCCATCACCTGGTTGCCTATCCTCGGCAAACTCTATGAGGAGTTTATGCCTATCGACAGCGTCCTTGAGGAGCAATCTGAGGAGTTTAGGCTTGTATACTTTCAGCTCGTCGTCTTCTATGATTTTTTGAAGGAGAAGGAGGGCTCAAAAGTCAGGTGCAGCAGTTGGAAGAGTTGCAGCTCCAACTTTTTTGATAGCGGGGAGTCTTCTGATGGCATGGCCCAGGATGCTAGGGCTAAAGCATCAAGTCTGAAGAAAATCGCCGCTATGCGAGAAGAGTTGATGAAGTTCTTCGCAAGCACAGACGCCATTTGTCCTGACATTGCATTGCGGAGAGATCTCGTTGTTTACCTCACTTATTGTCTGGGTGAGGCTGTTTTTTATGGAGGAGATGGAACGCACATCAGGCCGCACTGTATTTTTCCGGCTTGTCAGATGGCATTTGGAGAGCGGCTGGCTTTGGTACCTGCTCTTTACTCCTACTTGTGTACCGAACTGCAGGCTGCTGTTTTCCTGGTTCGGCTTGGGCTCCTTATGAACAGTGTATTTTCAGCCCACATCTTCTATTCATGGTATGTATACCATTGTCCTAGCTTCCATCGGTTGGGAGTTGGATAGGACGAAGATCCTTTTATGATTCGTTTGGCTTGAGGGATAGTCGTTTCCGAATCTCTTTTGTCTGCCCGTTTGAGGATTTGATGGTTTAGGGACGTCGAGATTGGACAGTCTTCAGTGAAGCTTTCTCCTGGTTTGCGGAAGAAGGCTTTTGACTTTGGTGTCTCCCGTGATTCGACCATGGCAGGGTCGGGAAGACACTATGCTTTGACAAACGCGGAGAAGAGATGGCTTTTCAACATACGGGTTGGTACGATGGTGTACCGCAAACATTTTTTCGTCGATATCCAGCCGTATGTCCCTTCGCGTTTTGCATTGCAGCTTGGCTTCTCTCAAGGCGTTGTTGCAGCGCCCTCGAGTATGGTGAAGCGTTTTGGAGGTTTGCAGGATGGGAGAAATGTATGGGCTTTTTATAGCGCAGAGTACACTCCCGCCATGATTTCCTATCCTGAGCTGCCCATTTTCCGGACTTTTGGCTTCACGAAATGGTTCGTGGAGAGTTTCTCAGTGTACCGGGGGCTTTCCAAGAAAGAGCTCGATGTTAAGCTATCTCTTAGGAAGGGTCTTGGCAGATCAGATGGTGTCCGTCTAGAGGAAGCTTTGGCCTTCCTTTCTGGAGAGAGGCATAAGATAGGCTTTCTCAACGAGCAGGATATCATCAGATCAGGAGCTGCACAAGGGATTCCTGATGAGGTCTTGAGACAGCTGGAAGAGGAGGAGGCCGAGATCGATGCTTGGATGCAAGCATAGCGCACGAAGGCTTCCATGGAGTCTACTGAGAAAAGTAGGCCATCCAGTGAGGATTCTAGTGAGAGGCCTGATGTTGTTAGTGGGGCAGGATCGTGGAGCAGATTGACCCGCCGAAGCAAGAGGAAGAGAGGATAGCACCGTAATATGAGACAGCATGAAAGTCCTTCTGATTTGGAAGTTCCTCTCACCATTGCTGAGGAGGTGTCTGGGGATGCTTACGAGCCTCCGGAGAAGAGGAGCAGAGAAGAGGAGACAACTGGTATGATTCTCCTTCTTTCTTTTGTCACTTCTTTTCTCCTATAAGAGATTTTTTATTTTGATCCACTGCTTTCTTTCTTTTGGCAGAGGACAATGACTTGGTGATGCCCGAGGTTCCGGCCGATGAGGCGATGACGGATCCAGTCGCTGCATCTGGAGAAGAGCCCAGGGCTTGGAGTGGTTCCAGAACCTTCACCTGGTATAATTTCTTTGGCTTCTTTTTTTTTTTTCGTTTTGTTTGTACTGTCATTTGCCAACATGTAGCTTTTGTTTTCTTGTTAGCTGACTTACCAGAGGATTCTGACGATTTCGAGCCATCCATGGATGCAACTTTTGACGATGCTTCGGATGAGCTCAGAGAGGCAGAGAGTACTCCGCCGATCATCGAAGAAGGTATTTTGCAATACTAATCTTGATACTGATTTTTTTTTTGACAAGATCATATTCATACCTTTTTCTCTTTTCCTTGACAGATTGTGAAGCAGCAGGAGAAGTCCCTCCGTCTTCCTTAGAGCCAGAACAGGGGATACCTGCAGCCGATCCAGGAGTAGGGGCTTCTTCTATTTTCAACGAGTTAGCTTCTTCAATTGGAAAGAGTTTATTGATTACTCTTCCAATGGAGCATGACATGGGCAGTCGGGCGCCGGAGCATGGCGAATCCTCATCTGCGCCACACCTTCAGTATGCAAAGAAGGTGTTGAAGATTGTTTTGAGCTCATGGGTTGAGACTCTTTCTTCGGGTCACTTGGAAGCTGGCTTTGGCATGATCAAGCATGTACAGGACATTCTTGCTGATAGCGAAAAAGTCGGTCTGGACATTGCAAGCGCCAAGGATTTTGTTGATGAAGTCATTGCTTTAGGGAACAAGTGGACCGAGACCAAGGGTTTCCCAGATGGTGACTCCTTTGATGAGATATTTATGAAGCCTTCCAGCAAAGTCAAAGCTGAGCTGACTGAGATCTTGAAGACTCGGAAGCAGTTCATTCGGGAGAGGAACGTTACCGAGTTGGCCATCATTGGGCTGAAGCAAGATCTGGACCGCCTTGATAAGGAGGTTGTCGACGCTAGGCAACGTCTTGAGCTTTTGGAGGAAGAAGCTGCTGCCAAATGGACCGCCATTGTGGAGGCTCGTGACAAGGAGGGGACTCTCATTTGCCAGGTTGAGGTGCTGAAAGCAATTTCCGGAGGAAGACTCAGGAGTATAAGCAGTGGCAGGTCCTCTAGGAAGAACTTCCTCGTGCTACAGATGGGTCGTGGCGTTTGGCCGCATTTTATGGGAACATTTTGAAGAAGCGTGGCCTGAAAACTTTGGAAGCTAAGGCCAAGGGTCTGCTTGAGGAGTTGAATCTTTGGTTGAAGACCATGCTAGATTGAGCTCCTGAGTTGTAACAAACTCTTTTTCTTCTTTCTTCTTTTTTTTTTTTTGTACCTCCATGTATAAACAATTTTGGTACTATATCTTTTGTATCCCCTTCTTTTCACTTAAATCATTTTTTGATGAAAACAAATTTAAGAAAAAGTTGATGAGAATGTTTGTTCGAGAATTTGATCAAAAGGTTGTCATTTTGTGAAAATCGCATTGCGTCAGCTACCATGGTAGGCCAATAATAACCTAGCCTTTTTATCTGATCGTAGAGCTTAGGACCAGCCTGATGGGCTGTGAGAACCCGACCCCTAATTTCCTGATTTAGTGTGGTTTTAATCGTGATTTAGTTTTCTCAGTGGTTTTAGTGGTTGTTTGTTTAACTTTCTTAGTTTAACTACCCTTTTCTTTGGTTTTGAAAAGTTTTGAGAACCTTCTTAATTTGTGGGACCCTTTGGGGGGGGGGGGGGGGGGTTCTTATTGCGATTTTGTGTGAACTTGGGATTTATTTTGATTTCCTAAAAATTGTGTTTTCATTCCATTTAACTTATATTGTTAATCCCTACAACTTTCATGTTGGACCCGTCCTCGTTTGAAACTCCTAAACCCGACTTGTCTCAATTTGAGGGTAAAACAGTCTTTTCACCCAAAATCTGGACACGATTTTCAATGTCACCAAAACCCGCAAAATATATACTTTTTGGAAACTAGAAATTTCGTTGATCAACTTTGTCTTCTTCGTCGAAATCATTTGAGGCCTCGAAACTCATGTATTTAGCCCGACAAATGTTTTAAGTTGTGGGACCCATCTTCCCTTTGTTATAAAAGGAACCCATCTCTTCTTCTTCTTCCTTTTTTGACCTAATTTCTAAGAGAGGAGCAGCCCCAGTAGCCATGGTTCTTCCACTTTCTTCTTACTTTCTTCCTTCTCAAATCACCTCAAAACCCTTGCTAAATCAAGAACGGACCTTGCGATCTTCTTCTCCACCTTGGAGGCTCTCCATTGACACCATTTTTGAAGAAAACCGCCCATTCCAAGATTTCCCTTGTGTTCTCCTTGCTTATTTGAAGGTCTTCCATGTAAGTGATTCTCCCCATCTCCTAGATTTGTGTTCTTCTTGTCTTAGAGGAGCTCCATTCCGATTATTGAAAGTTTTCGTTTTGTTTTGAATTGGCTTTTGATTTTTGGAGTTGTATTTGGGGTTTTTGTGTAGATTGGTGATTTTGGCTTGGAGAGGTGATTAGTGGTTGATTTGCTTAGCTTGGACCTAAGGCAAGTGGATGATTGGATAGTTTTAGTATTTATTGAACTTTGTGAGGAATGTGGTTGGTTTGCTATTTATACTCATGTTTATGAACTTGCATAGATTTGAAATAAATGCTTGTGAAAGTACATTAATGTTTTGGAAACATGGTGGATTTTAGTCCTTGTCTATCTCTTATTTTTGGCTTAAATGGGTCTCGGTGATTGTGGAGTTCCTCTTCTCTTATGGTTGAGAGTGAAAAAGGAAGAAGTGATTGGATAATGATATGTAGAAGTTTTGATGTTGGAGAAGAGTTGAAGGTGGAATAGGAGGATTTCTCAGCTCATTTTATTGCAGGTAAGTGATTGGAGAGGGAAAGGAATGGATTGGAGAAAGGAGGACCTGAATCTGAACTGCATTGTGGAGTCCCCGCAACTGGCGGTCAGCCGACGATCACATAGCAGCTAGCCATCTGGTGACTGGCGGCTAACCGAACCGGTTTCGGTTACTTTTCCAGAGAGCTGTAACCTTACAGTCAGCCTCACGGTCAGCTAGCAGCTAACCGTCGAGTCCATCAGCGGCTAACTGCCAGCCAACCGAACTGAAGCAGTTACATTTCCAGAATGCTGCATTTGGTCAGGTCAACCACCGTCAGCCCCGCGGTCAGCCAGCGGCTAACCGCCGAATCCATTGGCAGCTAACCGCCGTGTGACCGCCAGGTAACCGAACTTCCCAGAATTATGGGAATAAAGAGAGATGAAGGGAGTTCCCATCCCATTTGCTTGTGAACCTTTCCGAAAGCAATGGGCACTTTCCACCTGGAATATGTTCGAAACAAAGATGAAATGTTTGTTGGAAGCCCGTTCGAGTGAGAAACCACATCGCCGAGATTTGTTGAAATGTTGAGGTTACTTAGGTGTGTAAGGAGCCCGGAATGTCTCTAAACTCAAGGAGTACCAAGTGTTTACTGAAAAATAGACATACGGGATCCCTATCCACCTTGAGTTATCTTGAACCACGATACTTGTCCCGACATTTCGAAAGTTTATTACACCCTAATGTTCCCGAAATTAATGAGTTATGATTTATCAATCCCGAGTATACTGAAACTGTACTCGTAGCATTTTGCTAGCCCGATGTGCTTGAACCGATATTGAAATGATATTTGTGCCTTGAACACCCCATTTCGCCCGTTTATATGATTTCATTATAAGTGTTTTATACATGCCCGATTTCTTGCATATGACCTATCAATACTTGGAGATTTGAAACATTGTTTTTAAGCTTGGAGAGGTATTGTTTGGAGCCCCAATGCAATGTAAGAACTTGGAAGGCATTGTATGGAGTCCGGATGAAGAGAAACCCCATTATGAAGATTCATCGAGGATCCTTAGACTCGTCAATGTGCATAGGGATCCGAGATGTCCTTAATCCTCATGGAGTACCAAGTATATGTCAAATTAGACATACGGGACCCTATTCACATCGACTTAAATCTAGGACCCTCAACGTTTGGCCCGGAAAAGTATAGAAATCCATTATGTCTTATTTAAACTCGAATTTCACTTGTACATTTTAAATCTCGTGTTTTATGACTAGACTTACCCGACAGTATTGAAATTTATGTTTTTCTTTTAGCATGTTGCTAACCCGTTTATGCCCGACCCGATACAGATATGTTTTGTGCCTATGGGTATCCCGTCCCGTCATATATATTTATTTTACCTGAATTCTTGTATATGACCCATGAGAATAAAACCTTGAGGCAATATGGGGCCAGAGCTTTGTAGTGCGAGCCCATGAACCAAAAAGAGAACATGTATACATGTATTTGTTTTGTTTACTCGCATATAACCTATGAGTCAGCACCACTAAGCTTGGATGACCTTGTCGGTCTGTGATGGACCCGAAAGAAATCTTCCGTCCTCTCCTTCCGCACCCCAGGGGCTGACCTGGGTCTCGGCGGAGGAGGGAAAATCTCGGGCATCAACATTTTTGTACGGGTATGCCAGATTTACTTTCTACTTGGAATTTGGAATGGTGATAATCCGGAGATTCACTTTCGCAAGTGGAAAGGAAATCAATCTTTTTTTCTAACTTTTCAAATTGCATAAATATTAAGAAAAGAGACAAGTTTTTAGAATGTCGTAAGAGGCTTTTTTGTTTGTTTGCCGTGAAAGGCGATTTTGCCGTGAAAGGCGTTTTTACAAAACTCATCAAATATGAAAGACACGAATTGTGATTTCTTTTTGTCTCTTTAAGAAATACAAACTACAATAGAAAAGGAAGAAAATGGATCTAACTTCTCAGGAGATTGTGGGGACACGTTGAGATCGACGGTCGCAAGTCATGTATGGGCTTCGCCATCGTCCTTCAAATGAGAACATGTGATGCTTTGATTCTTTGGCTTGGCTCCTAACCTCAGTTTTTTAAAGGATAAGGACCAAAAGAAGGTCCTATATCCAATGAAAAACCAAGTAAACGGGCTGAAAAGCCGCGTTTAGGCCATGTTGGAGAAGGAAGTGACCTTGGGGGGGTGGCCCCCCAAGGGACGTTGATCACCTTGTGGTGCTTTCGGGAGCAAAGTAACAGAACTTCGTCTCTCTCTTGGATTTTCTGAATTTTCAGAGCTTGCACTTGGGATCTCTTTTCATCATGCTTTCTTCTTGGAATGGACCTCCTTTTATAGGCTTTTGGTAGCCATGAGGTGTTTATTGGCATTGATGGCCATGATGAATGAATTGATGAGGAGTTACAAGTTGATTTTGTAACTCCTTTTTCAAGGCTTGTGATTGGCCGATGAAGGTAGTGGGCATTTAATCACCTTTATGCTTCATGATGATGGGAGTTTCATGGGTTTAATGCCATGATTGCTTGGATTTGTAACTCCCAAATGCTTGGTTCTGATTGGGCCGTCCAAAATAATGAGTTAATGACTGCTTTAATGGGTCAATTAACGACATTAAGTGGTTGCCAAGGCATGTGAAGAGTCGCGGGCCGTGCTGCGCCTTTTGAGATTCTTCTTGCGATCATCACGGGTGGATCCACGCATTATTTGATGTCGGATTGCGATGCAATTTCAGACATTGATTGATGTTGGCGGGCCGGTGACGTCTGTCTTGTCGATTTCACGATCGGTCGGACAGAAAGTGCACTTTCTTGGTTAGCCGGTTGGCGATCTTGAGGCGATCGGTGATGATTTCATGCTTTTGACGGCGGATCCGAGATGTCGACGAAGATCAGTCGTTTTTAAGCATCAAACATTGCATTATCCGAAAATCACAGAGGCCGGAACACCCGAAACGCGAAAACCATCGAAAACGGACACTTTGGTGCAAAATCCGGCGAACCGGATCTCCAGGGTCGCCGGGCAACCATGCACCCAGGGTCGCCGGCGACCTTGGGCCACGGTCGCCGGCGACCATAGGGCTACGGCCCGTTTGGTCGCCGAGCGTCGTTTTCGGCCGTTTTTTCGTCTTTTTCGTTCCTTTTTTCTTCTGTATTTTTCTTGACATTTTTCCTCAATTATTGACTTGATTTTCTTGGAGAAATCTTGACGAGAACCCTCGCGGGATCGGAGCACAAAGTTTCCTATTTTTCGGGAAAGTCGAAAACTTTGTAGTCGATTTTCTGTCAAGCGTCGAAACTAGGTCAAACGATGTCGGAATGACCTGAAATTTGAGGTGAAGCTTCTTGAGCAGTGGATAGGACCAACCATGGGCTTTTATTTGAGTTTTGAAGCCGTTTGGGGTCCCATCGATGCTTCACTTGATTTTGCTGCGGGGAAAATGCCGAGCTTTGATATGTGGTCAAACGATGTCCGATTGACCTGAAATTTGACGGGGAGCCTATTGGAGTCATTTTGAGACGTTCCATGGGCTCGTTTTGGATGTCATGGTCCCGGGTTGCTCCGCCACCGGTAGGCTTGATTTTCTCTCGGAGCATCGAAACCTGGTCAAACGTTGTCGGAATGACCTGAAATTTGACGTGCAGCCTTTTGGAAGCATGTTGAAGCTACTCATGTATTTTGTTTGATGAGTGATGGCTTCGGTGGTTCCCGCCGCCGGGAGGCTTGATTTTGCTTCTCAAGCATTAATGGAAGGTCAAACGTTGTCAGTTTGACTTGAAATTTGGCATGGAGCCCTTTAGAGACATTCTGGAGTCATCCGTAGGCTCTGATCAAAGTTTTAGTGTCTTTGATGATGTCACCGCCGGGAGCGCTTGTTTAGCTGTCAGAGCAGTGAAGTTAGGCCAAACGCTGTCGGAATGGCCCGAAACCTCAGGTGTACCCCTCTTTTAGCTGTCTTGAAGGATCTCTCAGGTTCTGTCTGATTCTGAAAAGATCTGATGCTTGAAGTAGCCTTGTCTGTTTTGTAGCAGGATGCAGCTTCAGGAGGCTTCTTGATGTGGAGGAGACATATTGACTTTTTTGGTGTCAACAGTCTGATCTACCGACTTGGAGATCCCCTCCCGTCCCGCCAGCTGCAGTTTGGATCCCGATACCCGGTTTATTAACCGTAGTCTCGTCTCGATACCCGGCTCGCTCCTATGGTTACCGATATCCGGTTCGCTACCGTGATTCACGATACCCGATTTGCTACCGTGGTCCCGTCCCGTATTATTGTATATGTATATGTAAATTTTGTTGCACTTCCTCACTTCGGTGACCGAGGTCAACGCCCGATAGCTCTCATCACTTTAGTGAGAGAGGATTTAGCTTTGTGTGGTTGCCATTTTGATAGTTCCTGATCCTTGGTACCCTTACTGCTTTATATTGATCATGTCTTTTCTCAATAAATGATGCATTATTTATACACGTTTTAAATGAGTTCCCGATTTGTGAAATGTTCATGTTTTATACAAGCTTTAAAGGAATACATGTTTTGTCAAATATTTATGTTTCATACCCGTTTTATATGAATATAGGATTTTGTCAAATATTCATGATTTCCATACATTTGTAATTATGTACAATTTTGATCAGATAGCATGATTTATTACATGTTTTATCGTTCAGTATATTGTTATATCTTTTCACCCACCTGCCAGACCGTCGTGTCTGACCCACTACTTTGGTACTCAGGTTTAGACTCTTCACTCGAGACGAGTGCACATGTTGGCTGTGGAGCCATGAGCTTTCAGGTTGTTTGTCAGCTATGTCATATAGACATTGTGCTTGACATCGGAATTACGTCACATATGGGTTAGTGATCATTAGCTTATTTTCTTATATGGCTTCTATTAGCCTTTTCTTGGGATTTGTAATTAATACACATTGTTATTTGTAACTTGAACATATATGGGAATGTAATACCCTATTACTGTCAGCTCTGTACTTTTATTGTGATGGTTTATTCAAGTCTGAGATAGATCATTGATAAGATGACTTATGCTTGGGTTGAGTGCGGTGTGGAATCCAATGGCCACGAACTCCGAGTCGCAACACCACGAAAGCTTCCGCTAAATATTCAGAGGGTGTTGGAATTTGTAATCCTCACACACGCGGATCTTGGGAGAAACATAATTATTACTTCACGGACCCCGGGTTTGGGGTCTGGAGGATTTGATAAGGAAGTTTCCATGTAGAAAAATTCGTCTGGGAGATCATCCCTGAGTGGAGAATCTTTAGGCAATGGGTGCTCTGCGAGGAAGTCTGCCAGAGCTTGGCCTTTGATTGCTTTTTGTGGTACATACCTAATATCAAACTGTGATAGAAGGATGGACCATTTTGCCAGTTGGGCATTGAGAGAACCTGCTTTTGTGACAAGGACCTTTAAGAGGTTGATCCTCGAAACCAGGTAGACTGTGTTGGACAGCAAGTAAAATTTATTATGCAGCATAAACCTATGTCCTTCGAAGTTGAAGAAAGGATATGCTCCATTGGAGAAGGCTTTGTCAATGATATAAGGCCCTTTCCATCTTGATTCATTGTTGATTTCAGATGTATGAACGAGAATCAATGGCTATTTAACCGCGAACACAAGGTCACCTTTCTTGAATGACTCCGTGGTGTTTGGATCATCAGGAGCGATGTTGAGATCTGGGAAGTAGTTGATATCTTCTATCAAGTAGGACTCAACGTCATCATCTTCTTGTTTGATGGGGTCGCCCACCGTGTTGTCAAGAGAGATATTTAAGTCTGGCACACGATACCTTTCTTCAAAAGGTTCGAGTGCTGGTCGTGATGAAGATGCTTCAGGATTGTGGAAGAAGACTGGTTTTTCTTCTGGCGAAGTTGCCGGAATAACAAAGGAAGCAGACATAGGATCTTCTATGTCAGAAAGTGTCTCCAAAAGGAGTGAGAACAGGCCGATCTCGCTGAGTATCAGCTTGGCTTGATACTGTGTATCTTCTGGCTCTGATTCGAGTCTGTGTCATGCATAATAGACACAAAGGAGACAGTGAACTTGCCCCCAGCCTTTTGTTTCGTCTTCTTTGCTTTGGTAGTGATTACTAAAGGCTTTGGAGATTTGAAGGAGACAACAAAGGGAGCTTGACTGCTTACTTCGAGTTTGGTGGAGGGTTTGTTTACCTCTAATGATTGCTGAGGAGCCTTCCCTTTATCATTCTGGAGATTGTCGGCAAAGTATATTGTTTCTTCCTCTTGTTCTTCTTTTCCATCTTTATACATCCGAGCATCTGCAAAATGGACATCCTTGCCTTTGAAGGGCTTTTTGTCTGCAAACACTCGATGTATCAAGCCATCGTTGCCAACGAACTTGATGCACTGATGTAAAGTTGAAGGGACGACACCATTCTCATGTATCCAGGGGCGTCCAAGGAGGATATTGTAGCATAAAGGGGTCCTTATTGTATACACGGTGACTTTGGAAATAAGATCACCGATTTACAATTTGAACCTGATTTTGCCGATAGGCCTTTGAGCGCTACCGTCATATCCGAAGATGGATACAGACGTGTGACTCAGCTTGCTAGGTGGGATGCCCAGCTCTTCGAGTGCTGAAGTAGAAATGGGGTTGAGTGCAGAACCTGGATCGATCTGAACTCTATGTACTGGCATTTCTTTGACGTACCCCGTAAAGTACAAGGGTCAGTTGTGCTTTCTCTAGCATAGCAGGTGGTCATCTTTGTCAAAGGCAATTGTTGCACTTGCTGCTTTTTGTACCGAGAGGCATTCATTGCTTGATCCCTCAGTTTTCTTCTTTTCTCCCTTTGAGGGAGTATTTGATTTTTTGACCTTATACTCCATTTCAATTTGTAGGACTTGTGGGGCATGCTTGTCGACATCCGCATTCAGCCTTGTAATTCTGAAATGAGACTATCACGAGTTTGTGAAGACATTCGTAACAAGTCAAGGATGTACAAACGTGCAGGTATGTGTTTGAAGTGCTCAATCAAGTCGTACTTGAAAGCCTCCTTCGAGCCTGCATTTTCATTATTATTGCCACTTGGGGCGCTTACAACTTGTTTTCCCAAAGGATTTACATAAGAAGAAGAGGGTTGGTTGTAATTTTTGTGGTAATCCCGGCCAGAACGGGTACCTCTACCAACTTCAAGAGCTTCTAGAGAAGGGTCTTCTTTTGGAAGATCACTCTCAGGATCAAGGGGTCGATCCTTGTCATTTGCTGAAGAAGTCTCTGTAGCAGCATTGGCGTCTTCAGTGATTGTGTTGCACAGAGCAATTTCCGGGAACAAGTCCTGAACAGCATCCGGCAACTTTTCCCTATTAGTCCAGACATCGTCTATGAGATCAGGTATCTAGGACCAATCGACTGGGTTTTCATTGAAGAAGATTTCATTGGCAGGAGTTTCTTCAAGATGATCAACCGGGAGAGGCTTGAGTTTCGATGTCACTGTTGACACCAAAAAAGTCAATATGTCTCCTCAACATCAAGAAGCCTCCTGAAGCTGCATCCTGCTAAAAATAGGCAAGGCTACTTCAAGCATCAGATTTTGTCAGAATCAGACAGAAACTGAGAGATCCTTCAAGACAGCTAAAAGAGGGGTACACCTGAGGTTTCGGGTCATTCCGACAACGTTTGGCCCAACTTCACCGCTCCAACAGCTAAACAGGCGCTCTCGGCGGCAACATCATCAAAGACACCAAAACTTTGATCAAAGCCTACGGATGACTCCAGAATGTCTCCAAAGGGCTCCATGCCAAATTTCAAGTCAAACCGATAACGTTTGACCCTCCATCAATGCTCGAGCAGTAAAATCAAGCCTCCCGGCGGCGGGAACCACCGAAGCCATCACTCATCAAACAAAATACATGAGTGGCTTCAACATGCTTCCAAAAGGCTGCACGTCAAATTTCAGGTCATTCCGACAACGTTTGACCAGGTTTCGATGCTCCAAGAGAAAATCAAGCCTACCGGCGGCGGAGCAACCCGGGACCATGACATCCAAAACGGAGCCCATGGAACGTCTCAAAATGACTCCAATAGGCTCCCCGTCAAATTTCAGGTCAATCGGACATCGTTTGACCACATATCAAAGCTCGGCATTTTCCCCGCAGCAAAATCCAGTGAAGCATCGATGGGACCCCAAACGGCTTCAAAACTCAAATAAAATCCCATGGTTGGTCCTATCCACTGCTCAAGAAGCTTCACCTCAATTCTCAGGTCATTCCGACATCGTTTGACCTAGTTTCGACGCTTGACGGAAAATCGGCTACAAAGTCTTCGGCTTTCCCGAAAAATAAGAAACTTTGTGCTCCGATTTCGCAAAGGTTCTCGTCAAGATTTCTTCAAGAAAATCAAGTCAATAATTGAGGAAAAATGTCAAGAAAAATACAGAAGAAAAAGGGACGAAAAAGACGAAAAAACGGCCGAAAACGACGCTCGGCGACCAAACGGGCAGAAGCCCCATGGTCACCGGCGACCCTGGGTGCATGGTCGCCCGGCGACCCTGGAAATCCGGGTCGCCGGATTTTGCGCCGAAGTGTCCGTTTTCGATTCTTTTCGCGTTTCGGGTGTTCTGGCCTCTGTGATTTTCTGAAAATCCAATGTTTGGTGCTTCAAAACCATTGATCTTCGTCGACATCTCGGATCCGCCGTCAAAAGCATGAAATCATCACCGATCGCCTCAAGATCGCCAACCGGCTGACCAAGAAAGTGCAATTTCTGTCCGACCGATCGTGAAATCGACAAGACAGATGTCACCGGCCCACCAACGTCGATCAATGTCTGAAATTGCATCGCAATCCGACATCAAATAATGCGTGGATCCACCCGTGATGATCGCAAGAAGAATCTCAAAAGGCGCAGCATGGCCCGCGACTCTTCACATGCCTTGGCAACCACTTAATGTCGTTAATTGACCCATTAAAGCAGTCATTAACTCATTATTTTGGACGGCCCAATCAGAACCAAGCATTTGGGAGTTACAAATCCAAGGAATCATGGCATTAAACCCATGAAACTCCCATCATCATGAAGCATAAAGGTGATTAAATGCTCACTACCTTCATCGGCCAATCACAAGCCTTGAAAAGGAGTTACAAAATCGATTTGTAACTCCTCATCAATTCTTTCATCATGGCCATCAATGCCAATAAACACCTCATGGCTATCAAAAGCCTATAAAAGGAGGTCCATTCCAAGAAGAAAGCATGATGAAAAGAGATCCCAAGTGCAAGCTCTGAAAACCCAGAAAATCCAAGAGAGAGACGAAGTCCTGCTACTTTGCTCCCGGAAGCACCACAAGGTGATCAACGTCCCTTGGGGGGCCACCCCCCCAAGGTTACCTCCTTCTCCAACATGGCCTAAACGGGGCTTTTCAGCCCGTTTACTTGGTTTTTCATTGGATATAGGACCTTCTCTTGGTCCTTGTCCTTTAAAAAACTGAGGTTAGGAGCCAAGCCAAAGAACCAAAACATCACATGTTCTCATTTGAAGGACGATGGCGAAGCCCATACATGACTTGCGACCGTCGATCTCAACATGTCCCCACAATCTCCTGAGAAGTTAGATCCCTTTTCTTCCTTTTCTATTGTAGTTTGTATTTCTTAAAGAGACAAAAAGAAATCACAATTCTTGTCTTTCATATTTGATGAGTTTTGTAAAAACGCCTTTCACGGCAAACAAACAAAAACGCCTCTTACGGCATTCTAAAAACTTGTCTCTTTTCTTAATATTTATGCATTTGAAAAGTTAGAAAAAAGGATTGATTTCCTTTCCACTTGTGAAGGTGAATCTCCGGATTATCACTATTCCAAATTCCAAGTAGAAAGTAAATCTGGCATACCCGTACAAAAAATGTTGATGCCCGAGATCTTCCCTCCTCCGCCGAGACCCAGGTCAGCCCCCGGGGTGCGGAGGGAGAGGACGGAAGATTCCCCCCTTTTCGGGCCCATCAGTCACAGCTTCAGGAGACGAAGGCTGAGAAGATGATATCTCAGTGGAAGTCACCTGAGAAGATGTAGCTCCGGAGGAAACACTACCGGTTGGGGAGTACGTGTCTTCGGAAGCTTCAGAGGCACTATCGTCCTGAGCTATGCATTGCAGGTTATCCTGACAGGAGATGCCCCCAGTGTAGACTGTTGGGAATCGGACTCATCCTCGGATGTGAGAGGATCATGGATCCAGCAATTTTCTCCATTTTCAGGAGTTAAAGGAGAAAGTTCCCGTTGATTTTCAGGGACTTCTGGTTCTGGATCATGATGAAGATCATTGATGCGATCCTGCTCCTACTCTATGGTAAGATGTTGCAAGATTCTTGCATATTCTTCAAGATTAGGCATAGGAGCCAAATCTTCTTCGTCATCTGCTCCTTGTGGTTCACCGTTATTGGGTTCCACTGGAGCATTGGCTGGTGTTGGATCGACAGCATTTTCTTGAACAGCGTCCTGGTCTTCTTCATCATCAGACCAAGATCCTCTTGGCTGTAATGGGTTATACCAGATTACTGGCATTAGATGAGACTCGGGAATCCATTCTTCATTGGAGAGGTATTCTCCTGTTTCAAGGGATTCTTCCCACTCATCGATATCACTGGCAGTGTCACTGGACTCGTATCCATCCATGGAGAATCCAACTACCGAGTTGCAAGAGTATGATGCCCCTTGCGGAGTTTCATTTTTGTATTGAGGTGGCATGAAATCATCAAGGGTGAATTTTCTTACCGCCTTTGAAGTTTTGGGAAGGGATTCTTCCGTCACCCCTAGTGAAGCAGTGGAAGAGGTTTCTACCTTTTCAAGGACTTCTTGTTTTGGTTGAGACTTCTGCTGCTGTTTGAGCTTGCGAAGTTGTCTCTTAGCTTGCCTTCGCTGTTGACCGGCCGGCTTTGTTTTGACGATCTCCCAATTTTCATCATCTAAGAGATCAGGATGCACCCATATAGGTTGTCCATCTGGTGTTGGATAGGGAACCAGCTCTTGGGACGCTTGAGCCATTTTAATCACCTTGAATGAAGTAGTGATCTTCTTCTTCGGTAATTTTGAAGTTTGCTGACATGACACCATGTTGACAGAGGTGCTGTCACGTCCCTCGAACCCGATTAGAGAAATAACCGTATCCGAGGAGTGAAATTTAGGACTAATTTAAAAATTTTGTCCTTTAGGCCCAAGGATCGTAAGTCCGCTGTGAGGATAATGTATTTGAACCTCAAATCATAAACAAATAGCGGAATTCATACATTGATATCAACAATGGATAATAAATCTCATTTAAATTTAAAGTTGCAAGAAGAATAATTAAACATATACAGAAGTTAAATTAATTACAACGAACATCCCAAAACTAAGATCATTAAATCAACGAAGTCAATGAAAGAAAGTTCCAACGATAATAATAATGAATTAATAAAATCTAATGAAGTGCCCCTGTGAGTCTCTCATGTGCCTGATAGTGATGACGTTACTCTACGTCATCGGCACTCCACTCTCGTGCCTCCTCTGCTGGTTGGAGATCCTCTGGGATCTGTTCACCGGCCTGCTCCTCGTAGTAGTACTCACCTGAGGAGTCTGTACACCAAGGAACAGAGTCAACGACATGTTGAGCAATAGATAAGCAAGATATAATTAAAACATAACATGCATCAAGTGAAAGAGTAATGACAGAACATAATCAAGTGAATACAAGGAACAAAACTAGGCATAAAGCATGAGTAAATAACCATCAGAATCAATATCAGGAATCCTAGCAATACTAACAATCACCACTATCAATGTAATGCAATGCACAAGAGGGAGACTCCGTGGATGTCCAAGCCACCTCATGGGGTACCAGTAACAATCCTATCCGGACTACTGATACCAAAGTCCGGCTCCAGGGGGATCCAAGCTCCCGGTCCTGGGAATAGTAGCACGGTCCAAGCCCGCTCCCAACTATTCAACGCCATGGACGCCGTCCAAAGCCGACTGCCCACCCCGATGTCCGAGTAACCGGCCCATCAATAAAACCCCAAATTGCAGCTGGCCATGATATGCAAATAATAATAAAGTGGTGCTGACACACGGGAAAAACCAAGACAAGCAAGTCTGGCTAGCTCATCAAACAAGGCATGTTCTTAGGAATTATCTCATTCAAATCAATACAAGACAAACCCACACACGATAATCCCTTACATGCTAGCCAGTCATGTTTATTAATACACGATACACAGTTCCTAAGGTACACTCTAAGTCAGGTCATTATCCTAATTCTACAAGAGTTTATGTTTCATAATTAATTAGGTGTTTTATGCCAAGAGAGTGTACAAGAAACGATAAACAACGGATACAGTTAACAAGTCAAGGAGAGATTACAATCCAATCCTAGGCAAGTGTTGTCATCCTTGTACCATATGTGTTTTAACGGAGTGCGTGGGGAATTTGAATCAACAATGTTTATAAAGAATTCCTGGGTGTACAATCATATTAAACATTGATTGATTCAACTCCATACGCATTCGGTTAAACCATACACAATACACGAATACCTAGACAACCCATCGAAGCACACCAAGCCACGTGCTACGATTCTAATACCCCATTAATGGTCACGTGAGAGACTAAGTTCATGGTTTCCAATATCTAAGGCCCAAACCTAAGTTATTAGTCTCATTTACACTAAAACAAGAGCTGAAACAGTAATCTAAATATTTACATCACTTTTCGACCTCCGATCGTGATGAAACTAGAACCATTGGATTCTACATCTCGAGATCTTTCCAACGGTATATTATATGTAGAATTCCAATGGACAGATTAAAAGATATGGCCATTAGAAATCTGCCCCTAAAAATATATATATATATAAATATATTATTATATTATATATAATATACCCTGAGCTGGAATGAACGTTCAGAACGTCTCAACGTTCTGAACTGAAAGTTCAGAACGTTCTGACTTCTGAACGTTCAACAGGCACATGTTTTTTTTTTCTTTTCATTTTTTATTATTATTGTTTTTATAATAATACTGCACACTGTAGTGCACTGCGCTGCCGGTCGTTCAATATGTTTCAACGTTCAGAACGTCAACGTTCAGAACGTTCAAACAGAAGGCATTAATTTTTCTTTTCTGTTATTTATTTATTTCATTCCACCCAAGACCCTTTTTGCATCTACTCCAAATCCTTCTAAAAGTTTACCTGCACAAAATTGAGCCACCGTGCTCCCCAATAATCCATTCCATCCATCATCATATCCACAAACATCAATTAATATCAAATTAAATAATAATTTACAATTTAATTAAAGATTACCCAAAATTATTTTAGCATATTAACCCAACCCAAATTAATAACAGAACAGGCTTGGAATTAGGGAAATCTATAGGAAAATACATCCAATCAATGAAAAACATACACACATGCTTAATTATAAAGTGCAGATCTACTTGCCTCAACCAAGAAGAAGATTGGAATCGGGGTATTCGAAGAGAAGCTCTCTATCACCAAAACCCACAAATCTAACCCGACCAAACGCAACCTAACACGCAAAGGAAAAGAAAAGAAAGAAAAAGAATGGGATCAAGCCTAAATCTAAACCAAAGAGAATTGATTGAAAAGATGAAAGTGAGGGAAATCTTACCAAACTGATGTCAATGAAAAGGGGAGATCGCGAGGAAGAAGATTGGCGGTTCGGATCTTCGAGATGGTCTTTCTGGGAAAGAGTTCTAGAGCCATGGAAAAATGAGGAAGGAGGAGATGGCTGCGGTAGAAAAAAACTTTCGTTGCAGAGAATGAAAGGAGATTAGGTTAATCTCTTGCTTAAGAAGAAAGGGAGGAGGAAAATACAAGTTTACCCTTAAATGGGTCCGGTGAAAGAATCAATTATTAGAGGGGTTTCTGGTCGTCGAATCGCAACGAGCCAGAAGACAAAAATGATCAGCGCGATAAGACCTTTCCAACGAACCCAAAATCACGGCGATAGGAATTTTTCGGAAAAACACTCAATTTTCCCTAAATTGTAAACTACCCCCCCTACTAGGGGCAAACGAACTTAGAATCCAACGAAACTTCGCAGGCACTATTCTAACGCTAAAAGAAACTCGCTCACCATCTAAACCCACCTAAATATCTAACCAAAACAATAATAATAATAATTTCAAATAAATGGGTCAACGGGCCGGTTATTGGGCCCAACTGACCCAGTAAGGTCACGGACCTTACAGGCGGAGCTGTAGTTTTTGTCAAAGGTTATGACTCCGTTTCTCCACATCTCATTGATCTTCTCTCTCATAACGAAGCATTGAATGAGAGGATGTGAGATCATCTGGTGGTATGGACAGTATCGAGGATCGTTGGTTTTGCCAACATCTCCCGGTCTTTTTGGCTCTGGCAAAGTGAGTTTCCCATTTGCTAGGAGAGCCTCAAAGATTTCTTCAACATCTTCATCGAACGGATATTTCTTTTCTACACGTTCTTTGAAGGCATCAGAGAGTTCAGGCCTTTTACCCGTAGCTTTGTTTACAACTTTCTTTGGCTGCTGAGGAGCTGACTTTGTCTGCACATTGAGAACCTCTCTTTTTCTTTGGTTTTGAGGTCGTAATGGCAGTCGGCTCTTTCTTTGATGATTTCTGACTGTTGAGGTCTTTGATCACCATTTCAGCTTCCATGGAAGCTTCGAGGAGTTCTCCCAGGTTCTTTGATTTGTTGCCGATGATCAAGGAGCGAATCCTTGCTCTCATATTGTTACGGCAGATGTCGACTAGCGATGATTGTGGCAGTACATCTGAGCATTTGTACGCCATTGCCTTCCACTTGTGAATGAAGTCGTATGTTGACTCATTCTCTCCTTGTTTTAGGCTGTAAAGCTGAGCCATAGTAATAGGATGATCCTCACCTTGGAAGTGGGTCAAGAAGCGTGTCTCCAGCATAGCCCAGTTCTGGATGAAGTTCTCCGGCAGAGTGGAGTACCAATCAAAGGTTATACCTTTTAGGGTACTTGCAAAGAGGCGAATCTTGAGGGCATCTTGATCTGCAATAGCTCTTGTCAGGATCTTGAAGTGGATGACATGCTGTCTGGCTTAACATTTCCCCGTATATGTCTGGAGAGTAGGTTGTTTGAATTTTACAGGGAACAGAACCGAGTCCATCCATAGAGGGTAGGGTGGCTTGATCCAATGTTCCTTCAATGTATCATCTTCTTTTGCTTTTGCGTGGATATCGTCAACGTCCTTTTTGGAAAACTTCTGAAACAAGACCAAATCCATTAGTAATCACAAGAATATGTGATCATAAAACAACTATGGTTTTGTCTTTTCAAATCACTTGAGGGGACATGGCCCAGCCCAAGTAAGATGAAGAAGGTAAAAAGCCATAGAGGATATAATTGTTCCAAAATGCAAGAAAGGTAGGCTCAGATGAGTGTTCCAGTGACTGCTAGAACCAATTGTAGACCTTAATTCAAATTACCGAGAAGCAAGGCTCACTCGAGGTAAAATGATATAAGGTTGGAGATACAACTGTGTTGGTCGCGAATACAGTAGACCCAAAAGGGCGTACTAGAACCGCTAGGCACAAATGTTGCAAATCGCATCCTTGGAAAGGACACGAGATGGGATTTTTTTGAAATGTCAAATTTGGATTCATAAAGGAGAGCAAATGGTATTCCAATCCGAAAAAGGTCTCAAATATTTCTGCGAGCGCTAAATCCAAAGGGGAAGGAACCAGAATTTCTCGAATGTAAGCCCAAACTTGACAGAAGTTTTTTTTTTTTTTTTTGAAAAGTCAAAACTAAGTTCTATCAAAGAGAGCAAATGGTGTTCCAATCCGAATCACAACTCAACATTTCTGCTAGCGTTAAATCCGAAAGGGAAAGAGCCAAGATTTCTCAACTTTGAACTCAAAAGTGACGTAAGTTTTTTTTTTTTTTTTGGAGGTTTAAGATTGAATTCATCAAAGAGAGAAAATGGTGTTCCAATCCGAACCACAACTCAACATTTCTGCAAGCGTTAAATCCAAAAGGGAAAGAACCAAGATTTCTCAATTCTGAACTCAAAAAGTGAAGAATTTTTTTTTTAAGGTGCACATGGGTTTCCAATTCGATCTTATGAAACCTTAGTAGATAGATCAGCCCCCAGGTAAGGGTAGGATTACTTAATGAACCCGTTTGAAAGACCCTTGCCTCGGACAGTCTAGCTGTCTCCACACTCAGGACAAGGCTTTTCTTAAATCCACTTTAGTCAAAGAGTGCAATTGGTGTAACCTTAGTGTTTTTTTTTAAAGGTTTCTAATGAACTCATAAAAGAGAACAAGTGGTGTTCCAATCCGAACCACAACTCAACATTTCTGCGAGCGTTAAATCCGAAAGGGAATAACCAAAGTTTCTTTGAATTTAAATTCAAAAGAGAGAAGACTGATTTTTTTTTTTGAGTTTGAAATTATGTTTTTTTTTTTAATCCCAATTGGACTCATCAAAGAGAAAAGATGGCCCAATCCTCGTTATGAACAATAGCTGCAAACATTTCTGTGAGCTATCAAGTTCGAAGATGAGAGGATCAAAGTTTCTCAAAGTTGAATCTTAAGAAAGAGAGATCATTTTTTTTTAAGAATTTGAAATTAAGTTTTTTTTTTTTGAAAACCCCTATCGGACTCATCAAAGAGAAAAGATGGCCCAATCTCCGATACGAATAATAGCTGCAAACATTTGTGAGCTATCAAATTCGAAGAAAAGAGGATCAAAATTTCTCAAAATTGAATCCAAGAAAAGAAATCAGATATTTTTTTGAAATGAGAAAGAATAACAAAAATCCCATCTCATGTTTTTTTTTAGATGCAACATAGGCCACCAATTAGAAAGGAGCAAAGGTATCAAAGCATCACGTTCTCAAGTGAACGGGTCCCAACTTGATGGACCCTCGGATTTCCGTCCTCTCCTTCCACCCCTGGGGCTGCCTGGGTCTCGGCGGAGGAGGGAAACCCAGGTATCAACTTTTTGTACGGGTATGCCAGATTTACTATTCTACTTGGAATTTGGAATGGTGATGATTCGGAGATTCACCTTCACAAGTAGAAAGGAAATCGATCCTTCTTTCTAACTTTTCAAATTGCATAAATATTTAAGAAAAGAGACAAGCTTGTTTTTTTTTAGAATGCCATAAGAGGAGTTTTTTGGTTTGCTTGCCGTGAAAGGTGATTTTGCCGTGAAAGGCGATTTTACAAAACACATCAAATATGAAAGACAAGAATTGTGATTTCTTTTTGTCTCTTTAAAAAAATACAAATTACAATAGAAAAGAAAGAAAAGGAATCTAACTTCTTAGGAGATTGTGGGGACACGTTCAGATCGACGGTCGCAAGTCATGTATGGACTACGCCATCGTCCTTCAAATGAGAACACTTGATGATTAGATTCTTTGGCTTGGCTCCAACCTCAGTTTTTTAGAGGATAAAGACCAAGAGGAGGTCTTATATCCAATGAAAAACCGAGTAAACGGGCTGAAAAGCCACATTTAGGCCATGTTGTAGAAGGAGGGGACCTTGGGGGGGTGGCCCCCCAAGGGACTTTGATCACCTTGTAGTACTTCTGGCGGCAGAGCAGCAGGACTTTGTCAGGATTTCTTCGGAAGAATTCAAGTGTGCAGACCAGTGGAAAGTTGGAAAAAGTTTTTTTTTCTCTTTGGAATGGACCTCCTTTTATAGGCTTTTGATAGCCATAGGGTGTTTATTGGCATTGATGGCCATGATGAGAGAAATGATGGTATTGATGAGAGGAGTTACAAGTTTCATTTCTTGATTTTGTAACTCCTTTTTCTTAGCTTGTGAATGGCCGATGAAGGATAATGGGCATTTATTCGCTTTTAAGAATCATGATGATGGGAGTTTCATTGGTTTCATGCCATGATTGCTTGGATTTGTAACTCCCAAATGCTTGAATCTGATTGGGCCGTCCAAAATAATGAGTTAATGACCGCATTAAGTTGTCATAAACGGGTCAATTAACGACATTAAGTGGTCGCCCGGGCATGTCAAGAGTCACGGGCGGTGCCGTGTCTTTTGGGATTCTTCTTGTGATCATCGCAGGTGGATCCACACGTCGTTTGATGTCAGATTGCAGTGCAATTTTAGACATTGATTGATGTTGGTGAGCCGGTGACATTCGTCTTGTCGATTTCACGATCGGTCGGACAGAAAGTGTACTTTCTTGGTTAGTCGGTTGGCGATCTTAGAGCGATCAGTGATGATTTCATGCTCTTGACGGCAGATCCGAGATGTCGGTGAAGATCAGTCGTTTTCAAGCATCAAAAATTGGATTTTCGAAAAACCACAGAGGTAGGAACAATCGAAACACGAAGACGATCGGAAAACGGGCCATCCGGCGACCCGGATTTGTAGGTTCGCCGACGACCATGCACCCAGGGTTGCCGGTAACCTTAGGCCAAGGTCGCCAGCGACCATGGGCCATGGTCGCCGACGAGCATGGGCCATGGTTGCCGGCGACCATGGGCCATGGTCGCCGACGAGCATGGGCCATGGTTGCCGACGACCATGGGCCATGGTCGCCGACGACCATGGGGCTTTGGCCCTTTTGGTCGCTAAGCTTCATTTTCGGCCGTTTTTCCTTCTTTTTCGTTCCTTTTTTCTTCTGTATTTTCTTGACGTTTTTCCTCAATTATTGAATTGATTTTCTTGGAGAAAAGTTGACGAGAACCCCCCCAAAACCGGAGCACAAAGTTTCCCATTTTTCGGGAAAGCCGAAGACTTTGTAGCCGATTTTCCGTCAAGAGTCGAAACTAGGTCAAACGATGTCGGAATGACCTGAAAATTGAGGTGAAGCTTCTTGAGTAGTGGATAGGACCAACCATGGGCTTTTATTTGAGTTTTGAAGCCGTTTGGGGTCCCGTCAATGCTTGACTTGATTTTGCTGCGAGGAAAATGTCGAGCTTTGATATGTGGTCAAACGATGTCCGATTGACCTAAAATTTGACAGGGAGCCTATTGGGGTCATCTAGAGATGATCCATTAGCTCCGTTTTGGATGTCATGGTCCCAGGGTGCTCCGCCCCCGGTAGGCTTGATTTTCTTTCGGAGCGTCGAAACCTGGTCAAACGTTGTCGGAATGACCTGAAATTCGACGTGCAGCCTTTTGGAGGCATGTTGAATCCACTCATGTGCTTTGTTTAATGAGTGATGGCCTCGGTGGTTCTCGCCGCCGAGAGGCTTGGTTTTGTTGCTCGAGCATTGATGGAAGGTCAAACGTTGTCGGTTTGACTTGAAATTTGGCATGGAGCCCTTTGGAGGTATTTTGGATCCATCCGTAGGCTCTGATCGAAGTCTTGGTGTCTTCGATGCTGTTGCCGCCAGGAGCACTTGTTTAGTTGTCGGAGAAGTGAAGTTAGGCCAAACGATGTCGGAATGGCCAGAAACTTCATGTGTACCCTTTTTTTGGCTGTCTTGAAGGATCTTACAATTTTTGTCTGATTCTGACAAGATCTAATGCTTGAAGTAGCTTTGCCTGTTTTATAGCAGGATGCAGCTTCATGTGGCTTCTTGATGTTGAGGAGACATAGTGACTTTTTTGGTGTCAACATATACGGGTGAATAAAGGACACATATTACCCGTCCACGTGATTTCCTACAAGTGTCCGCGGTGAGGATATCTCATCAACCGTGATGAATATTTTTGTCAAATGCGGAAGCATGTAGTAAGTCAACATGTAATTCCTGAATTTCATTCCCATCAAAAGACTGTTAACATATGCATAAAGAATCAGAGTAAGTAATGATCATTAGCGTAACCCAAAGGTACTGTTAGAGTTTAAACAAGAGATCATTTAATTACATTTCCCCAAAAATAGAGGCCAACAAAGGCCAATGTAAACAAGACAATAATCCCAAAAGTATAAATAATAACACCCCGAAAATGTTATGCATCTCTCGAGGCAACCGGATGTTTAAACAACATCATCGGCGTGCCACTCGACTAACTGCCGCGGTTCTCCGACCGCCTCCTCGTGCTCCTCCTCGGGGAAACTGACAACTGGACCTGAGTACCAAGGAAATGGATCAGACGCGACAGTCTGGCAGGAGGATGAAAAGATATAAACATTCGATATTAAAAGCATTTACCTTGGAAAACATATAAACCTATTTAAACAATAACTTTCAAGAAGTAAACGAATCATTTAATTAAAACATATATGCAATGTAAAACAGGTAAAGGTAACCAAGGAATTCGGGAAACAAGCAAGATGGCGACCACACGAAGCTAAATCCTCTACCACCAAAGTGGTAAGAGCAAGCATATCAAGGCGTTGACCTCAGTCACCGAAGTGAGGAGGAATAACAAAATTTACATATACATATATAATATACGGGACATGATCACGGTAGCGAGCCTGGCATCAGGAACCACGTAGCAATCTGTGGTATCGAGACAAGACCACGGTTAATAACCCGGGTAGCGGGATCCAAACTGCAGCTGGCGGGACAAGTGGGGGATCTCCAAGTCAGTGGATCAGACTGACAAGGTTATCCAAGCTTAGTGGTGCCGACTCATAGGTTAAATCATAGAAATCAAGTCATGTGTAAAACAAATCAAGAGCAAGAATATAACTGGGTTAGACAGGGGTGCTCAAAGGCACAACTGTCATATCATGTCGGGCGTGCATGTCAAGACTAGTAAAACAGTACAAGTACACTATCTATGTTTTCGGGATTGATATAGCATAAATCATGATTTCCGGAATAAAAGGTGAAATAAACTTTCAAAATATCGGGACAAGTATCGGGGTTTAAAAACTACTTCAAAGTGAATAGGGATCCCGTATGTCTATCTTGAAATACTTGGTACTCTTTGGATTTGAAGACATTCCGGGTTCCTTATACACTTGGAAGTTTCCAAAACTTCAATGAATACCTTGTGATTATGGTTTCTTTCTCATCCGAGCTTCATACATCACTTAATAAATCTCCCGACACAACGGGGCTCCCAATGAGCCTCTCCCAATCATATGAATATTTTACTTCAGCTCCAAACATGTCCCCGGCGAAACAGCACCCATCGCTCGAGCGGACATTACAGTTCGCTCAAGCGGAGAAGTCTCTGGAATGGTTTATGGGAGGGTTCGCTCGAGCGGACTAAGGGTCGCTTGAGCGGACCTACCCAGTTCAGGCAGGCTCGAGCGAAACATCAGTTCGCTCGAACTAGCCACTCTCTGGATGGGATATTGGGAACGTTCGCTCGAGCGGACCAGGGGTCGCTCGAGCGAATTATTCTCTGGAATGGAACGAGCCCCTTTCTTGGCAGTTCACTCGAGCGAAGTGTCAAGTTCGCTCGAGCGAACTGTCCAGAACTGGGTTCGGGAACAGTTCTGCTACTTCCTTCTTTCCTCTCTTAAAGGTCTCTTGAGCCCCATTTCTTCACACAGATGGAAGGTCCAAACCTCCACTAAACTTCTCATGATCTTCATCAAAATCTGCTCACAACATTCACTAAGAGTCCATCCATTCATCTTCATTCATTTTCACATTCAATCACAAAGAGAAGGATAATAACCACAACCACATAGTTTCATTCAAGCTTTAGACAAGAGATAAAACAAAAGCTATAAATCACATTTCAAAGCAATAAATGGGCTAACCAACCCATTTCATGAGCATTTAATCACATTGAATGCAAGGTAGAACAAGACATTAATGAAATACAAACCAACCACATTTGTCATAAAAACTATTCAATGCTAAAAACATCCATTCGTCCACTTGCCTCAAGGTTTCAAATCAAGAAAACAAGCTCCTAGACAACTCCTCCAAGCCAAGAACACAATCTACACAAAAAACCCCAAAAAACAAACCCTAAAATGGGTCAAACCAAGAATGAAGGAGAAGAAACTCTCAATAAGGAAGATGGAGCTTCTCTATAGCTAGGAGAATACATATTAAAGAGATTGGAAAGGAAAACTTACTTGTGAGGTCTCTAAATGAACAAGAGTGACTCAAAGAGGGTTTTGGAATAGAGGTTTCTCTTCACTAATTGTATCCAAGGAGAGCTCTAGTGATGGAAAAGAAGATGGTGACTTCCATTAGTGCTCTAGGTGCAAGCCTGGTCGAGATTTGGTGGTGGAGAAGCAAGGAAAGAAGAAGAAAAGGGAAAAACCCTAGGTTTGTGGCTCTTGTACTGGAAAAAGGGTGAATGGAAGAGAAGGGTCTATTTATACAAGTGGGTGTGGGTTCCACCACTAGAAAATCTTTGGAAGCTGAAATCACCACTCTCGGGACCTCGGACGAAATCGACGAAGAAGGGAAAAATGATCACCGAAATATCTAGTTTCTAAAAGGTATATTTTTCACGGGTTTCGGGGATGTCAAGTTTTGGGTACAGATTTAGTGTAAAAAGATTGTTTTGCCCCCAATGCTAGGAAAGTCGGGTTTCGGGGTTCTGGACGGTTACGGGATCAACATGAAAGTTGTAGGGATTAACGGGACGAGTGAAATGGGGTAGAAATACAAAACATCAGAATCTCGGGTAATTCCCAAATCAGCGTAAAGCTATAAAAAGGGACCCCCAAAGGGTCCTACAAATCACAAGGACTCCCCAAAATTCCCCAAAGCATAATGCAAAGCTATTCTAATCTAGACTTAGTCAAATCTACTAATCAAGCTTAGCACTAACACGCGACTTAATTAGTACTAATCGTAGACACTCGAGTCGGGGTCTTACATCCTCCACCCCTTAGGGCATTTGGTCCTCCAAATGAAATATAAAACTCACCTCGGGTAAGAGATGCGGATACTTCTTCTGAACTTGGTCTCGCAATTCCCACGTTGCCTCTTCCGGTCCATGATTCTCCCAAAGTACTTTCACCCACTGGATAGTCTGTGTCCTCAACTCTTGCTCTTTCGTGTCTATGATTTGAATCGGTTTTTCAACATAGGTAGCATCTTCTCTGATTTCCAACGGTTCATGATGGAGTACATGTGAAGGATCGGGAACGTATTTCTTCAACATTGACACATGGAAGACGTTGTGTACACCGGATAGCTCGGGTGGTAAGGCTAGTCTATAAGCCACATCACCGATCTTGCACACAATGTCATACGGTCCAATGTACCTCCGTGACAACTTGCCCTTCTGCCCAAACCTCAATGTTCCTCTGGTAGGTGACACTTTCAAGAAGACCTTATCTCCCTCTTTAAACTGTAAGTCCGTTTTGTGAGAGTCTGCATAGCTTTTCTGTCTACTCCGGGCTACTTTCAAACATTCCTGAATCTGTCTCACTTTGTCACTAGTTTCACTCACTGTGGTTGGTCCATGGAAACTGCGAGTACCAACTTCTTCCCAACAAACAGGTGTCCTACACCTTCTGCCATACAAGGCTTCAAAAGGCGCCATCCCAATGCTCGAATGGTAGCTGTTGTTATAGGCAAACTCACACAATGGTAGGGTCTCATCCCATTGAGTCTTAAAATCTAACACACAAGCACGGAGCATGTCCTCGAGCGTCTGAATTGTCCTATCTAACTGGCCATCTGTCTGAGGGTGATAAGCCGTGCTAAACTGTAGCTTCGTACCCATAGACTCATGTAGGGTCTTCCAAAACCTCGAGACGAATATGCTGTCTTTGTCGGATGTGATGGAAACTAGCTGTCTATGTCTACTGACGATCTTGTTGACAAACAACTCTGCCAGGGGTAACGTGTGCATCTTCTTTCCTGTCTTCATGGGGATAAAATGAGCTGACTTGGTGAGTCTATCTACTATAACCCATATCGCATCATTGCCTCTGCTAGTTCTCGGTAGTCCCGAAATAAAATCCATGGTAATATGCTCTCATTTCCATTCCGGGATCTCTAATGACTGCAACGACACTGGAGGCTTCTGATGTTCTGCCTTTATCAGTTGACACGTCATACAGCGATAGACAAACGCTGTAATCTCTCTCTCCATGTTGTTCCACCAAAATCTGCCCTTCAAGTTCTAATACATCTTTGTGCTGCCTGGGTGCATGGAGTACTTCGTACTGTGAGCTTCTGCCATGATGTCATTCCTCAAATCTTCGATGTTAGGCACACACAAACAGTCATGGTAGTAAAGAACTCCTTCAACGATACGAAAATCAGGACGTTCCGCTATATGTTCTGAAATTTTAGCCAACTCTGGATCTTGTAACTGACTATCCTTGATCTTCTGAATGAAAGAAGGCTCTGAGACACTGACATATTGGCAACTAAAACACCTTCCCTCAGTGGCTGTAGATCTATCATCGACTCCTCAAATTGCTCAAAAATACAAGTACCACTTAGATTCGCCAAGCCCACTGATTTTCTACTCAAAGCATCGGCAACTACATTTGTTTTCCCCGGGTGATACTTGATTGGAAAATCATAATCTTTGATATATTTCATCCACCTTCTCTGCCTTATATTCAATTCCTTCTGAGAAAACAGATACTGTAGGCTGCGGTGATCAGAATGGACCTCAAACTTCTCCCCATAGAGATAATGTCTCCACATTTTTAACGCGAAGAAAACCGCTGCCAAATCAAGATCATGGGTTGCATAATTCTTCTCGTGATCTTTCAACCGTCTGGACCCATATGCAACAACTTTTCCTTCCTGGATCAACACACAACCAAGTCCAACATTCGAAGCATCGGTAAAAATGGTGAAACTTCCACTTCCGGATGGCAAAGTGAGGACTGGTGCAGTGGTCAATCTCTTCTTCAACTCTTGGAAACTGACCTCACACTGATCTGTCCACACATAAGGTACATTCTTCCTTGTCAACTTCGTCAACGGTGCTGCAATTGACGAAAATCCTTATACAAATCTCCGATAATACCCTGCCAATCCAAGAAAACTTCTGATTTCTGACACATTCTTCGGTCTTTCCCACTCCACTACCGCCTCAATCTTGGACGGGTCTACTGACAATCCTTCCTTGGAGATAATGTGCCACAAAAATGCAACTTGCTCTAACCAAAATTCACACTTGTTGAGCTTTGTATACAGTTGATTCTCCCTTAGGAGTTGCAGCGCTATTCTCAGATGATTTTCATGCTCTTCTCTAGTCTTGCAGTACACCAAAATATCGTCAATGAACACCACTACAAATTGGTCTAGGTATTGAGAAAATATCTTGTTCATCAACGCCATGAACACTACCGGTGCATTTGTCAATCCAAATGGCATCACTAGAAACTCATAGTGGCCATATCTTGTCCGGAAAGCTGTTTTCAACACATCTGATTCCCTAACTCTCAGCTGATGGTAACCGGATCTCAAATCAATCTTCGAGAAATACGAAGCACCTTATAACTGATCGAATAATTCATCTATCCTTGGCTATCGATATTTGTTCTTGATGGTCACTTGATTCAACCTTCGGTAACCAATACACATTCTCATCGAACCATCTTTCTTTTTTACGAACAAAACCGGAGCTCCCCACGGCGAAATGTTCGGTCTCACGAAACCTTTATCCAGCAACTCTTGCAATTGTATCTTGAGTTCTCCCAATTCCGCCTGAGCCATACGATAAGGTGCAATAGAAATCGGAGCGGTCCCTGATAACAACTCAATGGTGAAATCGATTTCTCTTATGGGTGATAATCCTGGAATCTCCTCCGGAAACACATCTGGGAACTCCCAAACAATAGGGATCTCCTCCACCCATTGGGACCGTTTATCCTCCGTGATAAACGCCAAATAGGCTTCACATCGGCTTCTCAAAAGTCTATCAGCTTTCAACGCTGAGACAAGCCCTGCACAAGGATTTCTCCTCTCACCCTGAAACAACACCCCTGCTGGTGTCTCATCTAACTTAAAGGTAAGGGTCTTATGGAAACAATCCATTGTGGCATGGTACCCTGCCAGCCAATCCATCCCTAGGATGACATCGAAATCATTCATCTCCAACAGAATAAGATCTGCGGGTAACACGACCTCTCTTATCTGAACTGTACAACTAGGGTAATAGACAGTACACACAACTTGTTTTCCTACTGGGATAGCCACAGTCAAAACGTACTCAAGTTCTCTACCATGCACATCAATCAATCTAGAAAATGCATGGGATATAAATGAATGCGTAGAGCCAGGGTCAAACAATATCTTAGCTTCTATCCCACTAACAAGAAGTGTACCTTCCACAACATTGCTTGCTACCTCTGCATTAGCTCTATTGACCGCGTATACTTGTCCTCGCTGCTGTGGCTTGATAGGAGCCTACTGTTGCCTGCCTTGAGGGACATTTCTATTCTGTTGCGGGGGACTGATTCTGGTGCTGTCCCTGCTGACGGGCCTACTGTTGTTGTTGCTGAGGTCTATACTGTTGCTGCGGTGCCTGTTGCTGGAGTGGCCATGCCTGATTCTGCACCACTAGTGCATTCTGTGGCGGTGCTGGACGCGGTGCCCCATGCTGCTGCTGGTTCTGCCTGTTCTATCTTGGACAGTCCCTCATCTGATGGTTCATCGAACCACATCTAAAACATGCTCCCGAGACTGTACGACACTGGGTACTCTCATGGTTCTTCCCATAGTGAATGCAGACGAGCTGTACATTCTGATCTTGTCTCTGCCTCTTGTTCTGTTGGTTCCTCTGCTAGTTGTGCTGCTGTTGAGGTTGCCCTTGTCCTTTGCCTTGGACCTTAAGGATCTTGTGGTGGAAGTTCTCAGAGTTATAGGCTCTCTTGACAACTTCTTCAAATGTGACCGGTGGCACTACTCCGATGGCATCCCTCTCAATGATAGGGTGAAGTCCTTCTAAGAACTTGGCAATTTTCTTCTCCACCGTGTCCACCAATTCCGGGGCATATCGTGACAACCTCTCAAACTTGGTGAGGTACACTAACACTGTCATACTGCCTTGGATAAGTTGCTGAAACTCTATGGCTTTCTGCCTCTTGACATGGGTGGGTATATACTTCTCTCCAAACTGTCTCTTAAGACTGACCCAAGCCACTACATCTGCCATAGTTCTATATTCTTCCTTCACTGTCCTCCACCAAATGTCTGCCAAACCGGTGAATAGAGATGTTGCAAGTTTGACTCGTCTCTTCCTGTGCATTGGAAGACTTCGAAAATGTTCTCTGTGTGTTCTAACCAATCATCTGCAGCTAATGGGTTTTCTGTCCCAACAAATTCTTTCGGTGCCCTCTTTCTAAATCTCTCAAATAGTGCATTAGGATCATGTTCTCTTTGGTTAATGACGATTGCAGGTTGTGATTGAACCGGTTCGGGCCTTCTCTGTAATACTTCCAACAATTGGCTCTGCATTTCTACCAACTCTCTGGCATGATCCTCATCCTTCTTAAGCATCTGTTCTTGGAGTCTGGTCTGGTTCTCATTTTCCTGATGCTGCTGGTCAAGCATAGCTTGCATCATCTGTTGGAATTGATTTGGCATTGTATTGTCAACTCTTGTATCCTCAACTCTATCTTCTTCAATAGGTTTAGTATAATCACTGATACTTCCTGTGGGATTGCCATTTACCAGTCGCTTACGAGGTGGCATGATGTTGCAAAACAAGTTGTTCGCATATAAAAATCCAAAAACAAGGTCACACATTGCTCACGCGATTCTAGCTAACGAAAGATCTAACGAATCCTCGCCACGTCCTTAGGATTTCTAGTTTCTTTTAATTTCTTGAAACACGTCTCGCTCTGATACCAGTCTGTGGCAACCCCGGACCGGGTTTATGGCCTAATCCGGGATCGGGACTAAATAAAGAATGGAAACAACAGAGATAAAGATATAATGGTATGGTTGGAACCCAATGCGTATACGGGTGAATAAAGGACACATATTACCCGTGCACGTGATTTCCCACAGGTGTCCGCGGTGAGGATATCTCAACAACCGTGATGAATATTTTTGTTAAATGCGGAAGTGTGTAGTAAATCAACATGTAATTCCTGAATTTCATTCCCATCAAAAGACTGTTAACATATGCATAAAGAATCAGAGTGAGCAATGATTATTAGCGTAACCCAAAGGTACTCGTAGAGTTTAAACAAGAGATCATTTAATTACATTTCCCCAAAAATAGAGGCCAACAAAGGCCAATGTAAACAAGACAATAATCCCAAAAGTATAAATAATAACACCCCCAAAATGTTACACATCTCTCGAGGCAACGGATGTTTAAGCAACATCATCGGCGTGCCACTCGACTAACTACTGCGGTTCTCCGACCGCCTTCTCGTGCTCCTCCTCGGGGAAACCGACAACTGGACCTGAGTACCAAGGAAATGGATCAGACAGGATGGTCTGGCAGGAGGATAAAAAGATATAACATTCGATATTAAAAGCATTTACCTTGGAAAACATGTAAACTTGTTTAAACAATAACTTTCAAAAAGTAAACGAATCATTTAATTAAAACATATATGCAATGTAAAATAGGTAAAGGTAACCAAGGAATTCGGGAAACAAGCAAGATGGCGACCACACGAAGCTAAATCCACTACCACCAGAGTGGTAAGAGCAAGCATATCAAGGCGTTGACCTCAGTCACCAAAGTGAGGAGGAACAATGAAATTTACATATACATGTATAATATACGGGACATGACCACGGTAGCGAGCCGGGCATCAGGAACCACAATAGCAATATGAGGTATCGGGACAAGACCACGGTTAATAAACCGGGTAGCGGGATCCAAACTGCAGCTGGCAGAACAAGTGGGGGAGCTCTAAGTTAGTGGATCAGACTGACAAGGTTATCCAAGCTTAGTGGTGCCGACTCATAGGTTAAATCATAGAAATCAAGTCATGTGTAAAACAAATCAAGTGCAAGAATATAATTGGGCAAGACGGGGGTGCTCAAAGGCACAACTGTCATATCATGTCGGGCGTGCATGTCAAGACTAGTAATACAGTACAAGTATACTATCAATGTTTTCGGGATTGATATAGCATAAATCATAATTTCCGGAATAAAAGGTGAAATAAACTTTCAAAATATCGGGACAAGTATCGGGGTTTAAAAACTACTTCAAGGTGAATAGGGATCCCGTATGTCTATCTTGAAATACTTGGTACTCTTTGAATTTGAAGGCATTCCGGGTTCCTTATACACTGATGGACCATCGGATTTTCGACCTCTCCTTCCGCACCCGGGGGCTGCCTGGGTCTCGGTGGAGGAGGGAAATCGCGGGTATCAACTTTTTGTACCGGTATGCCAGATTTACTATTCTACTTGGAATTTGGAATGGTGATGATCCGGAGATTCACCTTCACAAGTAGAAAGGAAATCATTCCTTCTTTCTAACTTTTCAAATTGCATAAACATTTAATAAAGGAGACAAGTTTGTTTTTGAGAATGTCGTAGGAGGCCTTTTTTTGTTTGTTTGTCGTGAAAGGCGATTTTACAAAACTCATCAAATATGAAAGACAAGAATTGTGATTTCTTTTTGTCTCTTTAAAAAAATACAAATTACAATAGAAAAGAAAGAAAAGGAATCTAACTTCTCAGGAGATTGTGGGAACACGTTCAGATCGACAGTCGCAAGTCATGTATGGACTTCGCCATCGTCCTTCAAATGAGAACGTTTGATGCTTCGATTCTTCTGCTTGGCTCCTAACCTCAGTTTTTTAAAGGACAAAAACCAAGAGGAGGTCCTATATCCAATGAAAAACCGAGTAAACGGGCTGAAAAGCCGCGTTTAGGCCATGTTGTAGAAGGAGGGGACCTTGGGGGGTGGCCCCCCAAGGGACGTTGATCACCTTGTAGTGCTTCTGGGAGCAAAGCAGCAGGACTTCGTCTCTCTTTTGAGTTTTGAAGCCGTTTGGGGTCCCGTCGATGCTTGACTTGATTTTGTTGTGAGGAAAATGCCGAACTTTGATATGTGTTCAAATGATGTCCGATTGACCTGAAATTTGAGAGGAAGCCTATTGGAGTCATTTTGAGACAACCCACTAGCTCCAATTTGGATGTCATGATCCCGGGGTACTCCGCCGCCGGTAGGCTTGATTTTCTTTCGGAGCATCGAAACCTGGTCAAACGTTGTCGAAATGACCTGAAATTCGACGTACAACCTTTTGGAGGCATGTTGAAGTCACTCATATGCTTTTCTTGATGAGTGATGGTTTCGGTGGTTCCCACTGCCGGGAGGCTTGATTTTGCTGCTCGAGCGTTGATGGGAGGGTCAAACGTTGTCGGTTTGACTTGAAATTTGGCATGGAGCCCTTTGGAAGTATTTTGAAACCATCCATAGGCTCTAATCGAAGTTTTGATGTCTTCAATGATGTCACCGCCGGGAACGCTTGTTTAGCTGCCGGAGAAGTGATGTTTGGCCAAACGATGTCGGAATGGCCCAAAACTTCAGGTGTACCCCTCTTTTGGTTGTCTTGAAGGATCCTTCATTTTTTGTCTTATTCTGACAAGATCAGATGCTTTAAGTAGCTTTGCCTGCTTTGTAGCAGGATGCAGCTTCATGTGGCTATTTGATGTTGAGGAGACATAGTGACTTTTTTGGTGTCAACAAATGCCCCCTCGAGGTACAGCGACGAGTAGCTTTTTGGAGTCGATGTGCCTCGAAGAGAAACTTGAAGGAGAGCTTCTAACATGACCAAGAGTCTTGAGCATTTTTTTTTTAATAGCCTTTTGAGTTTCCGGGAGGGGGGGGGGGGGGGGAATTTTATGGTAGTGAGAGGGATCACGTACCATCTCAAGACAAAGTTTTGAAAATGACATAGGGGATTTGGATTTTGGGTTTTTGGATTTTGGTTTTTGACCTTGGAAACTCATGAGGCTTTCTTTCTCTGTCTTTTTTTTTTTTTTTTGAATGGTCCAATCAACTCAAAAGAGGTATGGGACATTTTTTTTTTGCTCTTGGTAAGAGGAATATTTTGACTAAAAGCCACTTTTAGTGCCTAGGTGGTCAAACCTGGCTCATATGGGCTAACCCATGGGACCTTTGGCTTTGGAGATGGCCTTAGATCTCATATGGTGTCATTTTTGTAGAGAATATCTAAAAATATCCTTACTTGGAGAGAATATCTCAAGTTTCCTTCTTTTCTGGAAAGACTTTCTTAAAATATCTTTCTTTTGGGAAAGTAGCTAAATTTTAGCACTTACCTCCTTTCTTTTCTCCTTGTTTCCTCTTTTGGTTTGCTCTCTTCTATAAAAGTAAGAGGAGTTGGATCTTTTGCTCCATTGCTTTCTTTGTTTGCAAGAGTCTCCAAGGGTGCTCCAAGATCAAGAAGTGCTTTTTCTTCTCCAAGGATCTCCAAGCTTTTTCTTCTTCTTCTCCATCAATGGCTTGAAGTAAGTTTTCTTCTTCAAGAAACTCCATTGTAGAAGTAGTAGTTTCTTTCTTTGCTTTTTTTTTTTCTCTTCTCTGTTTTTTTTTTTTTTTTCATTTTCCAAGCACATTTTTTTTCTTTTTTTTTTTTCGTGCTCTTGTTTCTTTTTTTTTCTTTTGCTCGCGGTTTTCTTTTTTTTTTTCACCGTGTTTCCCTTTTTTTTTTCATGGTTTTTTTTTTCCTCTTTTTTTTCACCCTGTTTTCTCTTTTTTTCTCACGGTTTTTTTTTTCAGATGGTGATTTTCTTTTTTTTTTCAACATTTTTTTTCTTTTTCTTTTTCTTGGCTGTACGGACAGGTCCGTACGGACCTGGCCATACTACCACGTGGCAGTGGGATACGGCCTGTGGGACCAAAAAAGATTTTTTTTTTACTGAGATTTCTTTCTCCCTCTTTCTTTCTTTTTCTTTTCCTCTTTGTTCGCTCACCATGATAATGAGGTTATGCAATTTCAATATGTTCATGCATTTTTTTTTTTTTTTGATGCATCAAGATAAGAAGCTAGAGTCTCTAGGTCAAGCCAATATGATTTTTGACTTGGACAAAGTTTGATTGGTTTTGACCAAATTGGGTTGGAATTGGTCAAACTTTGGTCAAGGTTTTCCTAGCATATAACGCATGATGATATTCTTTAATGCATGATTTTTGGTAAATGGACTTGGAAGCATGATGATGCATACCTGGAAATCTTTTGCAAGTATTGGGATTTTGAGCTCGTAGCGATGTTGAGCTCTTTCTCGGCCTTGCTGGATTTTGAGGAACTTTTGCAATTTTTTGATTTTGGAGCTCGCAGCAATGTTGAGCTCTTTTCCAAATTTTGCGGAAATTTAATGAGATTGGCTCATTCTCGCAGCAATGTTTGAGTTCGAACCTTCTTTGAGAATTTTGCACGGTCTATCAGCTCGCAGCGATGTTGAGCTCATCTTCAGGCTTCCTGTCTTTTTCGGGGTATTTCCCTTTTTCTTCGGAATTGCCCCGGAACCATGTCAAAATTTTGCTAGAATTTTTATAGCAAAACTCTGTCATTTTGATGATGATTGATCTTTTCTCTTCCATCTTTTGCAGGTAGTTCTTCCAGAACGAACAAGAGTAAGGGTCTTATTACTGACGCACCTCGTCGGTCTGCCAGATCTTCTAATGCGGCCGTTCAGAAGGCTTGGGAGAAGGTCCAGTTTGTCGAGAAGAAATTTGGAAGAGTGTGATTCCCTCAATCGTGATGAGATGAGATAGCGATTGATCTCTCTCAAAGATGATGAATTCTACAAGATCATGGTAAGCAGCCGTCCTTGGGTTGCGGACGATCAGAGCATTGTGCCCAAGCCTACCTTCTTCTTTGGTGATGCAGTCCCCGACGACTTGACGTACCAAAGGAGATGCTTTCAGTTCTCTTACACAGCAGATGGTGAGGAGAGAACTATTTCTACCCGGTCGACCTTCGATCGGACCATCTCGATCTTAAGCCTTTCTCCCACGTGCCCTAAGAGGGAAGATCCTCCGAGCTGGGTGAAGAGGATCAATGTGATCAAGACCGGGGTTTTTGTTAGCGGCCCTTCCGGTTTTGCAGAGAAGTCGCCTGTCCGTATGGACATGTTGATGCAAGCCAATGGCTACCAAGGTTCTGATCACCCATCGGTCGATTTGAGACCGGTGGGCCTTGGCATCTTTCGGGGTGACGACAACAATTGGGTGAAGCTTTTTCGACTTCGTGGCCGTTTCAGTGCTGACTCGAGATGGGAATCATGGACTGACCACACCCTGAAGATTGGCGAGGTCATTCTACGGGAGGCCGAAAGTTTTGATGCGGTTCGCGCTTTTCGGCAAACCGTTCTTTTCTCCGATGAGGCTTTCATGGCCATGCTGGAGTCATTCCTTCCACAAACCAACACCTTCATTGTGACGAATGGTGAGATTGGTTTTTCTTTGAAGGAACTAAGCTCCATCACCGGGTTGCCTATCCTCAGCAAACTCTATGAGGAGTTTATGCCTATTAACAGCGTCCTCGAGGAGCAGTCTGAGGAGTTTAGGCTTGTATACTTTCAGCTCGTCGCCTTCTATTATTTTTTGAAGGAGAAGGAGGGCTCGAAAGTTAGATGCAGCAGTTGGAAGAGTTACAGCTCTAACTTTTTTGACAACGGGGAGTCTTCTGATGGCATGGCCCATGATGCTAGGGCTAAAACATCAAGTTTGAAGAAGATCGCTGCTATACGAGAAGATTTGAGGAAGTTCTTCGCAAGCACAGATGCCATTTGTTCCGACATTGCATTGCGGAGAGATCTCACTATTTACCTCACTTACTAGCTAGGTGAGGTTGTTTTTGCTGGAGGAGATGGAATGCACATCAGGCCACATTGTATTTTTCCAGCTTGTCAGATGACGTTTGGAGAGCGGCTGGCTTTGGTACCTGCTCTTTACTTCTACTTGTGCACCGAACTGCAGGCTGCTGCTTTCCTGGTTCGACTTGGGCTCCCTATGAACAGGGTATTTTCTGCCCACATCTTCTATTCGTGGTATGTATACCACTGTCCTAGCTTCAATCGGTTGGGAGTTGCACAGGACGAAGATCCTTTTATGATTCGTTTGGTTAGAGGGACAGTCTTTTCCGAATCGCTTTTCTCTGCCCGTTTGAGGATACGACGGTTTAGGGACGTCGAGATTGGGCAGTCTTCAGTGAAGCTTTCTCCGGGTTTGCGGAAGAAGGCTTCTGACTTTCGTGTCTCCCGTGATTCGACCAGGGTAGGGTCGGACAGACACTATGCTTTGACAAACGCGGAAAAGAGATGGCTCTTCAATATACGGGTTGGTACGATAGTGTACCGCAGACATCTTTTTGTAGATATTCAGTCGTATGTCCCTTCGCGTTTTGCATTGTAGCTTTGCTTCTCTCAAGGCGTTGTTGGAGTGCTTTCGAGCATGATGAAGCGTTTTGGAGGTCTGCAGGATGGGAGGAATGCATGGGCTTTTTACAGTGTTGAGGACACTACCGCCATGATTTCCTATCCTGAGCTGCCCACTTTCCGGACTGCTGGCTTCACGAAATGGTTCGTGGAGAGCTTCTCAATGTACCGGGGGCTTTCCAAGAAGGAGCTCGATGTCAAGCAATCTTCTGGGAAGGGTCTTGGCAAATCAGATGGTGTCCGTTGGAAGGAAGTTCTGGCCTTCCTTTCTAGAGAGAAGCACAAGATAGGCTTTGTCAACGAGCGGGATATTATCAGATCAGGAGCTGCATAAGGGACTCCTGGTGAGGTCTTGAGACAGCTGGAGGAGGAGGAGGCCGAGATCTATGCTATGATACAAGTAGAGCGTACGAAGGCTTTCATGGAGTCTACTGAAAAAAGTGGGCCATCCAGTGAGGACTCTAGTGAGAGGCCTGATGTTGATAGTGGAGCAGGATCGTCGAGCAGATTGACCCGCCGAGGCAAGAGGAAGAGAGGACAACGCCGTAACATGAGACGGCACGATAGTCCTTCTGATCTTGAAGTTCCTCTCACCATTGCTGAGGAGGTGTCTGAGGATGCTAACGAGCCTCCGGAGAAGAGGAGCAGAGAAGAGGAGACAGCTGGTATGATCCTCTTTCTTTCTTTTGCCACTTCTCTTCTTTTATTAGAGATTTTTGTTTTGATCCGCTGCTTTCTTTCTTTTGGCAGAGGATGATGACTTGGTGATGCCCGAGGTTCCTGCCGATGAGGTGATGACAGATCTAGTCGTGGCATCTAAGGAAGAGCCCAGGGACTCTGGAGTGGTTCCAGAACCTTCACCTGGTATGATTGCTTTTGGCTTTTTTTTTTCTTCTTTTTGTTTGTGCTGTCATTTGCCAACATGTAGCTTTTGTTTTCTTGTTAGCTGACTTGCCAGAGGATTCTGACGATTTCGAGCCATCCATGGACGCAACCTTTGATGATGCTTCGGATGAGCTCAGAGAGGCAGAGAGTACTCCGCATGTCGTAGAAGAAGGTGTTTCATACCTTTTTTTCTTTTCCTCGACAGATTGTGGAGCAGCAGGAGAGGTCCCTCCGTTTTCCTTAGAGCCAGAACAGAGGATACCTGCAGCTGATCCAGGAGTAGGGGCTTCTTCTACTTTCAACGAGTCAGCTTCTTCGGTTGGAAAGAGTTTATTGATTACTCTTCCAATGGAGCATGACATGGGCAGTTGGGCGCCAGAGCATGGTGAATCCTCATCTGCACCGCACCTTCAGTATGCAAGGAAGGTGTTGAAGACTGTTTTGAGCTCATGGGTTGAGACTCTCTCTTCGGGTCACTTGGAAGCTGGCCTTAGCATGATCAAACATGTACAGGACATTCTTGCTGATAGCGAAGAAGTCGGTTTGGACATCGCAAGCGCCAAAGATTTTGTTGATGAAGTCATTGCTTTGGGGAACAAATGGACTGAGACCAAGAGTCTCCCAGATGGTGACTTCTTTGATGAGATGTTTGTGAAGCCTTCCAGCAAAGTCAAAGCTGAGCTGACTGAGGTCATGAAGACTCAGAAGCAGTTCGTTCGGGAGAAGAACGTTACCGAGTTATCCATCATGGGTTGAAGCAAGACTTGAACCGCCTTGATAAGGAGGTTGTCGAGGCTAGGCAGCGTCTTGAGCTTTTGGAGGAAGAAGTTGCTGCCAAATGGGCCGCCATTGTGGAGGCTCGTGACAAGGAGAGAACTCTCATTCGTCAAGTTGAGGAAGCTGAAGGTAATTTCCGGAGGAAGACTCAGGAGTATGAGCAGTGGCAGGTCCTCTAGAAAGAACTTCATCGTGCTGCAGATGAGTCGCGGCGTTCGGCTGCATTTTATAGGAACATTTTGAAGAAGCGTGGCCTGAGAACTTTGGAAGCTAAGGCCAAGGGTCTGCTTGAGGAGTTGAACCTTTGGTTGAAGACCAAGGTAGATTGAGCTCCTGAGTTGTAACAAACTCATTTTCTTCTTTCTCTTTTTAGTACCTCCATGTATAAACAATTTTGGTACTATATTTTTTTTTTGTATCCCCTTCTTTTCACTTAAACAAATTTGAGTAAAAGCTGATGGGAATGTTTGTTCAAGAATTTGATCAAAAGGTTGTCATTTTGTGAAAATCTTTTGTCAAAGGGTTGTTTTGGGCATGAAGGCCAATTTTTGTGGCAAAAAGCTTGGTTTTTTTTTTTTTATGATTTGAGAATCAAATTTTAGAATAGCATGGAAGCCTAATTTTGTGGCGTAAGAGCCAAAATTTATTTTGCGGCATGAGAGCCAAAAATTTTGAAATGGCATTAGAGCCAAAATTTTTGAGGTGGCATGAAAGCCGAATTTTGGAATGGCATAGAAGTCGAATTTTATTTTGTGGTATGGAAGCCAAATTTGTTTGTGGCTTGAGAGCCAAAATTTTTTGTTTGTGGCATGAGAGCCAAAAAATTTTGTTTGTGGCATGAGAGCCAAAGTTTTTTTTTTTTGTTTGTGGCATGAGAGCCAAAGTTTTTTTTGTTTGTGGCATGAGAGCCAAAGTTTTTTTGTTTGTGGCATGAGAGCCAAAGTTTTTTATTTGTTTGTGGCATGAGAGCCAAAGTTTTTTTGTTTGTGGCATGAGAGCCAAAGTTTTTGGATGGCGTGAAAGCCAAAGTTTTTGGATGGCAAGAAAGCCAAAGTTTTTGGATGGCGTGAAAGTCAAAGTTTTTTTGGATGGCGTGAAAGCCAAAGTTTTGGATGGCATGAAAGCCGATTTTTAAGATGGCATGAAAGCCGATTTTTGTTTTGTTTGTTGTTTGTTTTGTTTTGGCATGGAAGCCAGAGTTTTGAAAACCAAGTTTTGTTTTATTGGCATGAAAGACGATTTTGGCGTTTTATAGCCGACTTTGGCGTTTATAGCCGGATTTTGGCATTTATAACCGATTTTTGGCATTTATAGCCGATTTTAGTTTTCAAAATGCAGGTATCGACTAAATGTCGCCTCCCCGCTGAATGGTCTTGCAAGTATCGATGGAATGTTGCTTCCTTACTCATTCGGTTTGCGAGTATCGATGGAATGTCGATTCCTCGCCGATTGGGGTGCAAGTATCGACTAAGCGTCGCTTCCCTGCTTTTCCCAAAACTTTTGGTTTTGCGGGTACTGACTTAGTGTCGTTTCCCTATGATTTTTGAAATTTGAGATTTTCTCGAACCATTTGCAATTTGGATTGTGGATATCAATTGGAATATTGCGTCTCCACGATTTTGAAATTCAAGGTTTTGCAAGTATCGAATGGGGTTCGCTTCCTTGAGATTTTTGGGTTTTTTGAAAGTATCGAATAGGGTTCGCATCCTTCCGATTTTTTGGATTTTTTGGAAGTATCGAATGAGGTTCGCATCCTTCCGATTTTTGGGTTTTGGAACTATCGAATAGGGTTCGCATCCTTCCAGTTTTTGGGTTTTGGAAGTATCGAATGGGGTTCGCATCCTTCCGATTTTTGGGTTTTTTTGGAAGTATCGAATGAGGTTCGCATCCTTCCGGTTCTTGGGTTTTGCGAGTATCGACTGAATGTCGCTTCCCCGCGGTTTTTAAAAAAGTCATTGTTTTTTTAACAATGAAACAATGAAAGTAAGCATTGTTTTGAGGGTTTTTTTTTTTAGAAACTTCAACATAAAGATGAAAATTTCAAAAGGGGTGGGTTTGACGAGCAAGTACCTTGAAATAGGCTTTGGCCGTGTAGGCGTTGCTAGGACCCGTTTGAGGAAGTCTTCAAGGGTAGTACCGCTTCAATAACTTGCCGTTGATGGGCAGCATACATCTGTCTCCTTCCATGTTTAGAAGAGCGTATGCACCGTTGGAGAAGACTTTGTCGATAACGAAGGGTCCCTCCCATTTTGGTTCAAATTTGCCTTTGGAATTGTGGGCAAAGACTATGGGTCTTTTTACTGTAAGAACCAAGTCACCCTTTTTGTAGGCGCGTTACCTGACCCTCTTGTCGAAAGATCCTGCCCTGTGTACTTGGTACAACTCAATGTTTTGTAGAGCTTCGAGTCGTCTTTCATCGAGATTATCCAGCTCTTGGAGTCTCAATTTGACATTGCTTTCTTGCGTCATGTCATTTTGCAGAGATACCCTTAAGGAAGGAATTTGTACTTCCAAAGGGACAACAGCTTCGCATCCATAGACCAAGGAGAATGGTGTGCTATGGGTTGGTCCTCTAACGGTGGTTCGATAGGCCCACAAAGCTTCTGGTAGTTTATCGCCCTAGTCTCTTTTGTGACTAGAGACCATTTTCTTGAGAATTTTGCAGAGTGTCTTGTTGAAGGCTTCTGCTAGTCCATTCGCTGCTGAATTATATGGAGTCGAAGGACAACTTTGAATTTTGTACTTGTTGCAAAACCTGTAGAATCTGTGATCCCGGAATTGTGGTCCGTTATCATGGACGAATCTTTTAGGTATGCCGAAGCGACAAATGATGTTGGTGCGCAAGAACTGAAGGACTGATGAGGTCTTCATTTCGCTGAGCGCAAATGCTTCTGACCACTTGGAGAAATAATCCGTAGCGGTTGAAAATGAAGCGACGACCTTTGCTTGATGGGGGAGAAATAGGACCTATGATGTCCATACCCCAGGCTTCGAAAGGCCATGAGATTGATGTTGGATGTAGCCATTCTGGAGGCATGTGGACATAATCTCCATAAATTTGGCATTTTTGGCATCGCTCGGCAAAGTGCATTGCATCAGCTACCATGGTAGGCCAATAATAACCTAGCCTTTTTATCTAGTTATAGAGCTTAGGACCATCCTAGTGGGCTCCACAAAGACCAGCATGTACTTCTTTGAGAGTTTCTTCAGCCTCTTGTTGTGATAAGCAGCGTAGAAGTACTCCGTTGAAGGATTTCTGTAAAGTGCTTTTAAAGGTATATCCAAATGAAAATTCGGGGCTCGTCTTTGGATACTTACCCGCTCTTTTGGATCTTCAGGTAAGACTCCGAACATGATATATTCAATGAACGGATCTCTCCAGTCGCCGATCGGAGGTTTGAGGATGGACATCCGACTTCCAACCACTTGATGGCATTCAGCAACTGCTTGGTGTGTGTTAGGAGGAGGGAAAATCCTTCTTTGACACACTGTGATTTTCATGTTTTCCCCTTCTTGGATTGCCATGGATGTGGCGAGTCCAGCCAGGGCATCTGCACGGATGTTTTCACCTCTAAGGATATGGGTGATGTGACAGATGTTGAATTTTTGTCGAAGCGACTGCGCCTTGTTGTAGTAAGGTAGCAAATCGGGCTTCCTGACTTCAAATTTCTGATTCATCTGGTTAATGATCAGTTGAGAGTCTCCAAAAGCTTCCAGTATGGTGATGCTAGACTCGAGGGCGAGTTCCAATCCTATAATCAGGGCTTGGTACTCAGTTGCATTGTTTGAACATGGTTCCAGTAGCGAGAAGGCGTGTGGAATCATGTATTTGTCGGGGCTGACAAAGGGGATGCCAGTTCCCGATATTTGTTTTCCCTTTTCATTTGTCCTGGTTGCACCGTCAAAGTACATGTCCCAAGAAGCATTTGATAAGGAAGTTTCCACATTGTAGACAAATTCGTCTGGGAGATCATCCCTGAGTGGAGAATCTTTAGGCAATGGATGCTCTGCGAGGAAGTCTGCTAGAGCTTGGCCTTTGATTGCTTTTCGTGGTACATACCTAATATCAAACTGTGATAGAAGGATGGACCATTTTGCCAGTCGGGCATTGAGAGAACTTGCTTTTGTGACAAGGACCTTTAAGAGGTTGATCCTCGAAATCAGGTAGACTGTATTGGACAGCAAGTAGTGACGTAGCTTATGTACGACAAACATCACTGCAAGGCAGTCTTTTTTGACTGGGGAGTAGCGATGCTCTGCACCTACCAACATGCGGCTAAGGTAATACAGAGCAGCTTCTTGAGAATGGTCTTCTTTTGGAAGATCAGTCTCAGGATCGAGGGGTTGATCCTTGTCATTTGCTGAAGACGTCTCTGTAGCAGCATTGTCATCTTCAGTGATTGTGTTGCACGGAGCATTTTTCGGGAACAAGTCTTGAACAGTATCCAACAAGTTTTCTTTATTAGTCCAGACATCGTCTATGAGATCGGGTATCTGGGACCAATCGACTGGAATTTCATTGAAGAAAACTTCATTGGCAGGAGTTTCTTCAAGACGATCAACCGGGAGAGGCCTGAATTTCTATGTTACAGCTTGAGGAGATAAGGGCTGAGAAGATGATATCTCAGTGGAAGTCACCTGAGAAGATGTAGATCCGGAAGATACGCTGCCAGTTGGGGAGTACGTGTCTTCGGAAGCTTCAGAGGCACTATCGTCCTGAGCTATCGCGTTGCAGGTTATCCTGACAGGAGATGCCCCCAGTGTAGACTATTGGGAATCGGACTCATCCTCGGATGTGAGAGGATCATGGATCCAGCAGTTTTCTCCATTTTCAGGAGTTGAAGGAGGAAGTTCCCATTGATTTTCAGGGACTTCTGGTTCTGGATCATGACAAAGATCATTGATGCGATCCCGCTCCTGCTCTATGGCAAAATGTTGCAAGATTCTTGCATATTCTTCAAGATCAGGCATAGGAGCCAAATCTTCTTCGTCATCCGCTCCTTGTGGTTCATTGATGTTGGGTTCCACTAGAGCATTGGCTGATGCTGGGTCGACAGCATTTTCAGTCTCTTGGTCTTCTTCATCATTGGACCAGGATCCTTGTGGCTGCAGTGGGTTATACCAGATTACTGGCATAAGATTTGACTCAGGAATCCATTCCTTGTCGGAGAGATATTCTCCTGTTTCAAGGGATTCTTCCCACTCATCGATATCACTAGCAGTATCACCAGAATCGTATCCATCCATGGAGAATCCAATTACCGAATTGCAAGAGTATGATGCCCCTGCACAGTTTCATTTTTTTATAGAGGTGGCATGAAATCATCAAGGGTGAATTTTCTTACCGCCTTTGAAGTTTTGGGAAGTGATTCTTCCGTTGCCCCTAGTGAAGCAGTGGAAGAGGTTTCTGCCTTTTCAAGGACTTCTTGTTTTGATGGAGACTTCTGCTGCTGTTTGAGCTTGCGGAGTTGTCTCTTAGCTTGCCTTCGCTGTTGAGTGCTCGGCTTTGTTTTGACGATCTCTCAATTTTCATCTTCTAGGAGATGGGATGCACCCATATGGGTTGTCCATCTGGTGTTGGATAGGGAACTAGCTCTTAGGACGCTTGAGCCATTTTAATCACTTTGAATGAAGTAGTGATCTTCTTCTTTGGTGACTTTGAAGTTTGTCCACATGACACTATGTTGACAGAGGCGGAGCCGTAGTTTTTGTCAAAGGTTATGACTCCGTTTCTCCACATCTCGTTTATCTTCTATCTCACAACGAAACATTGATTGAGGAGATGTGAGATCATCTGATGGTATGGACAGTATCGGGGATCATTGATTTTGCCAACATCTCCCGGTCTTTTGGGCTCCGGCAAAGTGAGTTTGCCATTTGCTAGGAGAGCCTCAAAAATTTCTTCAACATCTTCATCGAACGGATATTTCTTTTCTACACGTTCTTTGAAGGCATTGGAGAGTTCAGGCCTTTTACCTGTAGCTTTGTTTTCAACTCTCTTTGGCTGCTAAGGAGCTGACTTGGTCTGCACATTGAGAACCTCCTTTTTCTTTGGTTTTGAGGTCGTAATGGCAGACGGCTCTTTCTTTAATGATTTCTGACTGTTGAGGTCTTTGATCACCATTTCAGCTTCCATGGAAGCTTCGAGGAGTTCTCCCAGGTTCTTCGATTTGTTGTCGATGATCATGGAGCGAATCCTTACTCTCATATTGTTACGGAAGATGTCGACTAGCGACGCTTGTGGCAGTACATCTGAGCATTTGTACGCCATTGCATTCCACTTGTGAATGAAGTTGTATGTTGACTTATTCTCTCCCTGTTTTAGGCTGTAGAGCTGAGTCATAGTAACAGGATAGTCCTCACCTTGGAAGTGTGTCAGGAAGCGTGTCTCCAGCATAGCCCAGTTCTGGATGGAGTTCTCCGGTAGAGTGGAGTACCAATCAAAGGCTGTACCTTTCAGGGTACTTCCAAAGAGGCGAATCTTGAGGGCATCTTGATCCGCAATGGCTCCTGTTAAGATCTTAAAGTGGATGACATGCTGTCTGGCTGAACCTTTCCCCGTATATGTCTAGAGAGTAGGTTGTTTGAATTTTGCAGGGAACAGAACCGAGTCCATCCATAGACGGTAGGGTGGCTTGATCCCATGCTCCTTCAATGTATCCTCTTCTTTTGTTTTTGCGAGGATATCGTCCACGTCCTTTTTGGTAAGGGCGCGTGACTCATTGTTTTCTGCATTGGCCTCATCATCTTCATGATTCGGAGGGCCTTGGTTGTTAGGTGGTGGACGTTGTAAAGTGAGAAGGAGGTTTTCCATCAGAGCCTCAATTCTCTGTTGTCCTTATTCCAACTACTGGATACGTGGGGTTACGTCATCATGCGGTGGAGGCTGCTCAGAACTTGTAGCCAAGATGTTCATCCCTCGGGATTCGAACGAAGAAATCGTCCTGGTGACTGAGCTGGGGCTCATTCTTCTGCATGAAGAATCTGAGGAGTGGTTACTCCGGTGTCCTTGGCTTAGAGGAGTGGAGGATTCTTCTAGATGTGTTCGTGTTCGAGAGACGCTGCAAGTCACTGGACGTCTAACACTGATTTTGGTCGCTGACTTCTGGCGTTTTCTGGTTTTGCCAACCATATGGACAGCAATGAATTGGTTGGGTCTTTCTTTTTCAATCCATTTATTAGAGACATGGAGAGTAGAATGCTGGGTTCTTTGCCTCTCAAGTCTCTTTTGGCGATATGCTGCGCGGCGACCCATACGACGAGCAATTTGAGCTTCAGTCAGCTTTGGCTGGGCTCTGGCGATGAAGGATGTGGTCCCCCGTGTGCAGCAGCTGAGTTTGTCTTCTTTGAAGCTAGGTAAGGACAGAATCTGGACACGGTCCTTTGCCTATCGCAGTGAAGACTTGAATTTTGCGAGCTTGGCCCCGGTTGAGATGAAGGGTCGCAGGAGTACAGGCTTCAGCATGTTTTTGTGGAGGCCTAACGATGCAGGATTTGATTTTGGGCTTGTAGGAGCAAGCCGGCTCATGCTGATTTTGTTTGTTCTTTGGGCGGAGGGTAGGTTTCTCCTTTTTCATGTAAGAGAGAGGGTAAAATTGGTTCTCCTTGAGAGGGGCCAAGTATGCTGGCTTTGCAGATGTTCGGGACCTCCGTTTTGGGGCAAACCTGGTTTCTTGTGAGTTGAGGCTTCGTGGGAGCGCCACGGGCTTCAGGCTTCTTTGTATTCACCCTTGGGGCCATGGTAGTGACACGTTGCGGGGCGGTTTTCTGCTTCTTGGCAGGTACAGATTCTTCTGCGGGGAGTGGGAATGGTCCCAGCGACCCGAAGACGATGGTCCGGGGAGTTGAGGCTGACCCGGTGTTTTGAGAGTTGTCGAGGGAGATGACACTTCGGCAACTGGCAGGGCGCTTATGCTTGTTTTGCTTGTCTTGAAGCATAAGTTGGATCTTATTCTCATCGAAAGTGATGGTTAATGAAGCTGCCATTGTTAGTTTTGGAAAACTTCTGAAACAAGACCAAATCCATTAGTAATCACAAGAATATGGTGATCATAAATGGAAAACAACTATGGTTTTGTCTTTTCAAATCACTCGAGGGGACATGGCCAAGCCCAAGCAAGATGAAGAAGGCGAAAAGCCATAGAGGACACAATTGTTCTAAAATGCGAGTATGGTCGGCTCAGGGTGAGCGTTCCAGTGACTGCTATAAGTAATTGTAGACCTTAATTCAAATTACCAAGAAGCAAAGCTCACTCAAGGTAAAATGATATAAGGTTGGAGATACAAATGTGTCGGTCGCGAATACAGTAGACCCGAAAGGGCGTACTAGCACCGCTAGGTACAAATGTTGCAAATCGCATCCTTAGAAAAGACATGAGATGGGATTTTTTTTGAAAGGTCAAATTTGGATTCATAAAGGAGAGTAAATGGTATTCCAATCCAAACAAGGGCTCAAACATTTCTACGAGCACTAAATCCGAAAGGGAAGGAACCAAAATTGCTCGGATATGAATCCAGACGTGACGGAAGTTTTAATTTTTTTTTTTTTTTGAAAGGTCAAGATTGAATTCATCAAAGAGAGCAAATGGTGTTCCAATCTGTCACGCCCCCAAAACCGGGATCCGATCTCGGTGACGCGAGTTTGGGGAAATTTGTATTTCCCCTCCCAGGATCCGCGTGTGTGAGGATAACAAAATTCACAACACATCAAAATATTTCGCGGAAGCTCTACAAGACGTTACGACCCGGAATCCGTATCCATCAGGTTCCGTGTCGTACTCGATCTATCAGCATAAGATTATCATAAACATATTTAAACTCAGACTGGAACAAATTTATAATATCAAAATATACAGAGCTGACAGTAACAGGCTTATCATTACCCAAACATATTCAAGTTACAAATTAACGGGTACATTAATTACAATTCCCAAGAAACAGGCTAACAAAAGCCGTACAAAATAGCAAGCTAGAACAAATACTACCCAATGGCGTAACGTAACTCCGGAGTCAAGCATGACGTCTACATGACATCGCTAACACAACAAGCCTGCAAAACTCGTGGCTCAACAGCCCTCTGCACACGAACTAGCTCAAAGCGAGGACCTGCTATCTAGAGCACCAAAGCAGAAGAATATCAGACACGACGATCTGGCAAGTGATCAATATAGGCAAGAGCATAAAAAAAATTTGAAGTTTAAAGGAAATAAGAACTAAAAACACTTTATTGAACTTGAACAGATTTACAAGATTTAAAAACAATGCATGAACATGATACTTATCGAGAAATCACTAGTGCATGAACGATATACGAAACAAGACATGAATACATATAATATCATGATTAGTAAATCCACAAAGAGCCCATCCTTTCTCCATCATACATGATGACAAGAGTAAGCACGCACGACGAGCACGACACGATCCCACATATACGGGGAATTTCCGGCCGCGGAACCGGAACACGAACACGCACGATGTGTCATTCAAGACACGACTAGTCTGCAGACAGTCCACATGTTTAAGGACCCCCAGGTAGTGGATCAAGCTAAAAGGGCAGTCCAAGCTCAGTGGTAATCACTTATATCATGAATGTACAAAACATGGCGATACACGTTCGAGAACACGACAAAACAAGAGGGAAATCATTTAACAAGCACGACACGACGAGACTAGCAAAATAGCATAATATAAATGCTTATCAAACTTAAGAAATGATTCCCTTTTCTTATTCTTGAAACACGTCTTGGAACAAGTCTTAAAACAAGCTTATTCTTGAAATTCGAACGAATACACGATGATGCACGAAGCATCAAAATAAGAGCTTTGGTTCTTGAAACAATTCTTCAAACAAACTTGTACTTGAAAATCAAAAGAGAACACGGTGTTGCATGAAGCATCAAAACAAAAGTCTTGGTTCTTGAAACAAATCTTCAAACAAACTTGTACTTGAAAATCAAACTAGAACACGATGATGCATGAAGCATCAAAACAAGAGTTCAAACACGAAATCTATCAAGTTTAGGCTAAGACCATTCATTGACCCTTGTGGAGTTGAAACCCAAATGTCGGAGTTTTGACAAGGTTTGGTGCCCCAAAAGTTATAGTACATTTTGGAATTCCAAGTGCACAAAGTCAATAAAAAGGTCTAAAACCTAGTCTAGCTTTCATTCCCGCAAAATCCTTCAAAAACAGTACTTTTTGGTGTGGTTCACGCCTCTCTACTGGTAGAAATTCCGGTTGAAGCGTATCTACCGGTAGTACTACCGGTAGAACCACATCTACCGGTAGAACTTCCGGTTGGAGAACTTCTACCGGTAGAACTCAGGTTTCTCAATTTTTTTCACTCTCTGCCGAACTTTGAGCTGTTTCTACCGGTAGAACTTCCGGTAGAACTTGGGGTTTTCAATTTCCTCAACTCTCTGTCAAAATTTGAGCCATTTCTACCGGTAGAACTTCTGGTTGAAACACCTCTAACGGTAGGACTTCGGAAATTCAATTTTTCTCACACTTCACTCCCTTCTTCACTTCCACATTTAAACCACATGCACTCCCCAAGCCTTCATGCTTTCCAAGGGATACATTTCACACATTTTTAAAGCATTCCATCCACAATTAAACCATTCATTCTATAAAAAGACATCAAGACATTTTCAAGTATAAAATCATAAAAACTAACAAGATCAAACATGATTCTAAGAGCTTGCAAAATCATGGCTAACAAGACAACTGAAGACGCCAAAACTCATGAATTGAAGGAATATGACATAACTTGCATTATGAATTTAACATAGAAAACATGTCTTAATGAAATATTGAAACCATAATGAAACCATAAAGCAATAAACATGAGAAATCCTATAAAGATCACTTGCCTCAATCCAATGCCAAGGAAAACTCCACAAAAACTCAACCAAAGAGAAGGTCCACGAAATCTACACAAAAGCCCCAAAATAGAACACATAAAAATCACATTTTTGGTCATCACAAACCCCCATTTCGAAAATGGGTTTGAAAACATAGAAAACAAGTTCTAAATGAACTAAAAGAACACCAATGAAAGAATGGAGGAAAGTACCAACCTCGAGCTAGCTGAACAAGAAGAATAGAGGTTGAAGACGATGAATAGTGAAAGGGTTTGGCTCCAAAAACATTCCAAACGAAGCTTGAGAAGAGAGGAAGAGAGTGACGGAGTCAGATCGGAGATTGAAGCTCTCTTGCTAGATGATTTCAAGGGAAAAAGATCAAAAAGGAAGCTTCTCCTCTTCTCCACTCTAGGTCAAGAACGTGCAGGGATTTGGGAAGAAGAATGGAGGAGAGAGAATAGGAGACTATATATAGTGTCTGCAAGGTGGGTCCCAAAGCAGTAGAACTTGAAACGATTAAAACATGGTCTTGCGGACCTCGGATGGAAACGACGAAGAAGACAAAATTGCTCGTTGAAAAATCTAGTTTTCAAAAAGTATATTTTCCCCAATTTCTGGAATTTTCGAAATTTATGGACAGATTTAGTGAAAATTGTCATTTTTGCCATTTTTCTCGAAAAACGCGATTTCTGAGTATTAAATCAAGATGGTCAAAACATGAAAGTTGTTTATAACAATAAAATGAGTCAAAAGGAATAAAAATTGGAATTTTTAGAAACCAAGAATAAATTCTCACAGAAATACAATTTACAAGGGTCGGGTCAAAACAAAGTCAACGTCTTTTAAAACTCTCCAAAGTTATGAAAAATCTATTCAGACTCAAAAACAAAGTCAAATCAACTCTAATCTTGTTTAAAAAGCTAAATCATGATTAAAACAGTGCTAAACCCAAAAATTGAGGGTCGGGGTCTTACACAATCCGAACCACAACTCAACATTTCTGCAAGCGTTAAATTCGAAAGGGAAAGAGCCAAGATTTCTCAATTCTAAACTCAAAAGTGACGTAAGTTTTTTTTTTTTTAAGTTTTAAGATTGAATTCATCAAAGTGAGCAAATGGTGTTCCAATCCGAACCACAACTCAACATTTCTGCGAGCGTTAAATCCGAAAGGGAAAGAACCAAGATTTCTCAATTCTAAACTCAAAAGGTGAAAAAAAAATTTTGAAAGGTACACATAGGTTTCCAATTCGATCTTATGAAACCTTAGTAGATAGATCAGCCCCCAGGTAAGGGTAGGATTACTTAATGAACCCGTTTGAAGGACCCTTGCCTCGAACAGTCTAGCTGTCTCCACAGTCTTGACAAGGCTTTTCTTAAATCCACTTTAGTCAAACAGCGCAATTGGTGCAACCTTATTGTTTTTTTTTTTTTTTGAAAGGTTTCTAATGAACTCTTAAAAGAACAGAAGTGGTGTTCCAATCCGAACCACAACTCAACATTTCTGCGAGCGTTAAATTCGAAAGGGAATAACCAAAGTTTCTTTGAATTTGAATTCTAAAGAGAGAAGACTGATTTTTTGTTTTGAAAATTTTTTTTTAAAAAAAAATCCCAATTGGACTCATCAAAGAGAAAAGATGGCCCAATCCCCGATATGAACGTTAGTTGCAAACATTTCTGTGAGCTATCAAGTTCGAAGAGGAGATGATCAAAATTTCTCAAAGTTGAATCCTGAGAAAGAGAGATCATTTTTTTTTTTTTGAAAGAATTTGAAATGAAGTTTTTTTTTTTTTTGAAATCCCAATTGGACTTACCAAAAAGAAAAGATGGCCCAATCCCCGATATGAACGATAACTGCAAACATTTCTGTGAGCTATCAAGTTCGAAGAAGAGAGGATCAAAATTTCTCAAAATTGAATCCAAGAAAAGAAATCAGATTTTTTTTTGAAATGAGAAAGAATAACTAAAATCCCATCTCATGTTTTTTAGATGCAAAATGCAACATAGGCCACCAACTAGAAAGGAGCCAAGGGATCAAAGCATCACGTTGTAAAGTGAACGAGTCCCACCGGGTGTGCCAACTTGATGGACCCTCGGATTTCCGTCCTCTCCTTCCGCACCCGGGGGCTGCCTGGGTTTCGGCGGAGGAGGGAAAATGCGGGTATCAACTTTTTGTACGGGTATGCATGATTTACTATTCTAATTGGAATTTGGAATGGTGATGATCCGGAGATTCACCTTCACAAGTAGAAAGTAAATCAATCCTTCTTTCTAACTTTTCAAATTGCATAAATATTTAAGTAAAGAGACAATTTTGTTTTTGAGAATGCCGTAGGAGGTGTTTTTCTGTTTGTTTGCCGTGAAAGGCGATTTTACAAAACTCATCAAATATGAAAGATAAGAATTGTGATTTCTTTTTGTCTCTTTAAACAAATACAAATTACAATAGAAAAGAAAGAAAAGGAATCTAACTTCTCAGGAGATTGTGGGGACACGTTCAGATCGATGGTCGCAAGTCATGTATGGACTTCGCCATCGTCCTTCAAATGAGAACGCTTGATGCTTTGATTCTTCAGCTTGGCTCCTAACCTCAGTTTTTTAAAGGACAAGGACCAAGAGGAGGTCATATATCCAATGAAAAACCAAGTAAACGGGCTGAAAAGGGACCTTGGGGGGTGGCCCCCCAAGGGACGTTGATCACCTTGTAGTGCTTCTGGGAGCAAAGCAGCAGGACTTCGTCTCTCTTTTGAATTTTCTGGGTTTTCAGAGCTTGGGATCACACTTGGGATTCATCCCTTCTTCTTGGAATGAACCTCCTTTTATAGGCTTTTGGTAGTCATGAGGTGTTTATTGGCATTGATGGCCATGATGAGAGAATTGATGGTATTGATGAGAGGAGTTACAAGTTTTATTTCTTTATTTTGTAACTCCTTTTTCTTGGCTTGTGATTGGCCGATGAAGGATAGTGGGCATTTAATCGCCTTTAATCTTCATGATGATGGGAGTTTCATGGGTTTAATGCCATGATTGCTTGGATTTGTAATTCCAAATGCTTGAATCTGATTGGGACGTCCAAAATAATGAGTTAATGATCGCATTAAGTTGTCATAAACGGGTCAATTAACGACATTAAGTGGTCGCTAGGGCATGTGAAGAGTCGCCGGCCGCGCCGCGTCTTTTGAGATTCTTCTTGTGATCATCACAGGTGGATCCACACATTGTTTGATGTCGGATTGCAATGCAATTTCAAACATTGATTGATGTTGGTGGGCCGGTGACATCTGTCTTGTCGATTTCACGATTGGTCGGACAGAAAGTGTACTTTCTTGGTCAGCCGGTTGGCGATCTTAGAGCGATCAGTGATGATTTCATGCTTTTGACGGCGGATCTAAGAAGTTGGCGAAGATCAGCAGTTTTCAAGCATCAAAGATTGGATTTTCAGAAAATCACAGAGGCAGGAACACTCGAAACACGAAAAGGATCGGAAAATGGGCCATTTGGTGAGAAATCCGGCGACCCGGATTTGCAGGGTCACCGGCGACCATGCACCCAGGGTCGCGGGCGACCTTGGGCCAAGGTCGCCGGCGACCATAGGGCTTTGGCCCTTTTGGTCGTTGAGCTTCGTTTTCGGCCGTTTTTCCTTCTTTTTTGTTCCTTTTTTCTTATGTATTTTTCTTGACATTTTTCCTCAATTATTGACTTGATTTTCTTGGAGAAAACTTGACAAGAACCCGTGCAAAACCGGAGCACAAAGTTTCCCATTTTTCGGAAAAGCCGAAGACTTTGTAGCTGATTTTCCGTCAAGAGTCAAAACTAGGTCAAACGATGTTGGAATGACCTGAAAATTGAGGTGAAGCATCTTGAGTAGTGGATAGGACCAACCATTAGCTTTTATTTGAGTTTTGAAGCCGTTTGGGGTCCCGTCGATGCTTGACTTGATTTTGCTGCGGGAAAAATGCCGAGCTTTGATATGTGGTCAAACGATGTCCGATTGACCTGAAATTTAACGGGAAGCCTATTGGAGTCATTTTGAGACAACCCATTAGCTCCAATTTGGATGTCATGGTCCCAGGGTGCTCCGCCGCCGGTAGGTTTGATTTTCTTTTGAAGCGTCGAAACCCTGTCAAACGTTGTTGGAGTGACCTGAAATTCGACGTGCAGCCTTTTGGAGGCATGTTGAAGCCACTAATGTGCTTTGTTTGATCAGTGATGGCATCAGTGGTTCCCACCGCCGGGAGGCTTGATTTTGCTGCTCGAACGTTGATGGAGGGTCAAACGTTGTCGGTTAGACTTGAAATTTGGCATGGAGCCCTTTGGAGGTATTTTGAAACCATCCATAGGCTCTGATCGAAGTTTTGGTGTCTTTGATGATGTCGCCGCCGGGAGCGCTTGTTTAGCTGTCGGAGAAGTGATGTTAGTCCAAACAATGTCGGAATGGCCCGAAACTTCAGGTGTACCCCTCTTTTGGCTGTCTTGAAGGATCTTTCCGTTTTTTGTCAAATTCTGACAAGATCTGATGCTTGAAGTAGCTTTGCCTGTTTTGTAGCAGGATTCAGCTTCATGTGGCTTCTTGATGTTGAGGAGACATAGTGACTTTTTTGGTGTCAACAATCTTCATCAAAACTCCTCACAACATCCACCAAGACTCCATCCATTAATCTCCATTACTTTCCACATTCAATCACAAAGAGAAGGAGAAAGAATCCACCACCACATAGTTTCATTCAAGCCTTAGACAAGAGATAAAACAAAAGCTATAAAATCACATTTCAAAGCAATAAATGGACTAACCACCCCTTTTCATGAGTATTTAATCACATTGAATGCAAAGTAGAAACAAGACATTAACGAAATATAAAACCAACCACATTTATCATAAAAACAATTCAATGCTAAAAAACATCCTTTCATCCACTTGCGTCAAGGTCTCTAAACAAGAAATCAAGCCTCTTATCACCTCTTCCAAGCCAAGAACACTATCTACACAAAAACCCCCAAAAACAAACCCTAAAATGGGTCAAACAAGGAATGAAGAAGAATAAACCTTCAATAATGAAGATAGAGCTTCTCCATAGCTAGGAGAATACGTATCAAGGAGATTGGAAAGGAAAACTTACTTGCAAGGTCTCTAAATGAACAAGAGTGACTCAAAGAGGGTTTTGGAATAGAGGTTTCTCTTCACAAATTGTATCCAAGGAGAGCTCTAGTGATGGAGAAGAAGATGGTAACTACCATTAGTGCTCTAGGTGCAAGCTTGGTGGAGTTAGAGAATGGAGGAGCAACAAGAAGAAGAAGAGAAAGGGAAAAACCCTAGGTTGTTGTTATGCTGGAAAAATGGAAATGAGAGAGAAGAGTTCTCTATATAAAGCAAATGGGAGTGGGCTCCACTACTAGAAAATCTTTGGAGGCTGAAATCATCACGATCGGGACCCCGAACGAAACCAATGAAGAAGAGAAAAGTGATCACCGAAATATCTAGTTTCCAAAAAGTATATGTTTCGCGGGTTTTGGGGATATCAATTTTTGGTACAGATTTAGTGTAAAAAGACTGTTTTGCCCTCAATGCTAGGAAAATCGGGTTTTGGGTTCCGGACGGTTACAGGCTCAACATGAAAGTTGTAGGGATTAACGGGACAAGTGAAACGGGATCAGGATAAAGATTATGGGAATCTCTAGTAAACCTCCAAGTACATGTCAAGACTACCAAAAGGGAACCCCCAAAGGGCCCCACTAAACACAATACACTTAAAATTCCCCAAAGCTATATCAAGAACTATACTAATCCAACTTAGTCAAATCTACCAAACACGCTTAGCACTAACACACGACTTAATTAGTACTACTCGGGGTCACTCGGGTTGGGGTCTTACATCCTCCACCCCTTAGGGCATTTGGTCCTCCAAATGAAATATAAAACTCACCTCGGGTAGGAGATGTGGATACTTTTTCTACACTTGATCTCGTAATTCCCACGTTGCCTCTTCCGATCCATGATTCTCCCAAAGTACTTTCACCCACTGGATAGTCTGTGTCCTCAACTCTTGCTCTTTCGTGTCTATGATCTGAATGGGTTTTTCAACATAGGTAGCATCTTCTCTGATTTCCAACGGTTCATGATGGAGTACATGTGAAGGATCGGGGACATACTTCTTCAACATCGACACATGGAAGACATTGCGTACACCCGAAAGCTCGGGTGGTAAGGCTAATCTATAAGCCACATCACCAATCTTACAATATCATACGGTCCAATGTATCTCCGCGACAACTTGCCCTTCTACCCAAATCTCAATGTTCCTCTGGTAGGTGACACCTTCAAGAAGACCTTATCTCCTTCTTTAAACTGTAAGTCCCTTCTGTGAGAGTCTGCATAGCTTTTCTGTTTTTCTGTATACTCCGGGCTACTTTCAAACATTCCTGAATCTGTCTCACTTTGTCACTAGTTTCACTCACTATGGTTGGTCCATGGAAACTGCGAGTACCGACTTTTTCCCAACAAACAAGTGTCCTACATCTTCTGCCATACAAGGCTTCAAAAGGCGCCATCCCAATGCTCGAGTGGTAGTTATTGTTGTAGGCGAACTCACACAACGGTAAGGTCTCATCCCATTGAGTCTTAGAATCTAACACACAAGCATGGAGCATGTCCTTGAGCTTCTTAATTGTCCTCTCTGACTGGCCATCTGTCTGAGGGTGATAAGCCGTGCTAAACTGTAGCTTCGTACCCATAGACTCATGTAGGGTCTTCCAAAACCTCGAGACGAATCTGCTGTCTCTGTCGGATGTGATGGAAACTGGCTGTCCATGTCTACTGATGATCTGGTTGACAAACAACTCTGCCAGGGGTAACATGTGCATCTTCTTCCTTGTCTTCATGGGGATAAAATGAGCTGACTTGGTGATTCTATCCATAATAACCCATATTGCATCATTGCCTCTGCTAGTTCTTGGTAGTCCCGAAATAAAATCCATGGAATATGCTCCCATTTCCATTCCGGGATCTCTAATGGCTGCAATAACCCTAGAGGCTTCTGATGCTCTGCCTTTATCAATTGACAGGTCATGCAGCGAGAGACAAACGCTGCAATCTCTCTCTTCATGTTGTTCCACCAAAATCTGCCTTTCAAATTCTGATACATCTTTGTGCTGCCTGGGTGCATAGAATACTTTGTACTGTGAGCTTCTGCCATGATGTCATTCCTCAAATCTTCAATGTTAGGCACACATAGACGGTCTCGATAATAAAGAACTCCATCAATGATACGAAAATCAGGACGTTCTGCTATATGTTCTGCAATCTTGGCCAACTCTGGATCTTGCCACTGACTATCCTTGATCTTCTGAATGAAAGAAGGTTCTGACACTGACATGTTAGCCAACAATAGACCCTTCTTTAGTGGTTGTAGGTCTATCCTCAACTCCTCAAATTGTTCAAAAATACAAGTACCACTCAAATTTTCCAAGCCTATTGATTTTCTACTCAAGGCATCGGCAACCACGATCGCTTTCCCCGGGTGTTACTTGATTGGAAAATCATAATCCTTGATATATTCCATCCATCTTCTCTGCCTCATATTCAATTCTTTCTGAGAAAATAGATATTGTAGGCTACGGTGATCAGAATGGACCTCAAACTTCTCTCCGTAGAGGTAATGTCTCCACATTTTCAATGCAAAGACGACCGCTGCCAACTCAAGGTCATGGGTTGCATAATTCTTCTCATAATCTTTCAACTGCCGGGACCCATATGCCACAACCTTTCCTTCCTGCATCAACACACAACCAAGTCCAATATTCGAAGCATCGGTAAAAATTGTGAAACCGCCGCTTCCGGATGGCAAAGTAAAGATTGGTGCGGTGGTCAATCTCTTCTTCAACTCTTAGAAACTGACCTCACACTGGTCTGTCCACACATAAGGTACATTTTTCCTTGTCAACTTCGTCAACGGTGCTGCAATCGACGAAAACCCTTGTACAAACCTCCGATATTACCCTGCCAATCCAAGAAAACTCCTGATTTCTGACACATTCTTCGGTCTCTCCCACTTCACTACTGCCTCAATCTTAGACGGGTCTACTGATAATCCTTCCTTGGAGATAATGTGCCCAAAAAATGCTACTTGCTCTAGCCAGAATTCGTACTTGTTGAGCTTCGCATACAACTGGTTCTCTCTCAAAAGCTGCAATGCTATCCTCAGATGTTCTTCAAGCTCCTCTCTGGTCTTGGAGTACACCAAAATATCATCGATAAATACTACCACAAACTGGTCCAGATATTGAGCAAATATCTTGTTCATCAAAGCCATGAACACTGCCGGTGCATTTGTCAATCCAAATGGCATCACTAGAAACTCGTAGTGGCCATATCTTGTCCGGAAAGCTGTTTTCGACACATCTGATTCTCTAACTCTCAGCTGATGGTAACCGGATCTCAAATCAATCTTCGAAAAGTACGAAGCCCTTATAACTGATCAAACAGTTCATCTATCCTTGGCAGTGGATACTTGTTCTGAATGGTCACTTGATTCAACCTTTGGTAATCAATATACATCCTCATCGAACCATCCTTCTTCTTGACGAACAAAACCGGAGCTCCCCATGGTGAAATGCTCGGTCTTATGAAACCTTTATCCAACAACTCTTGTAATTGTATCTTAAGTCCTCCCAATTCCGCCGGAGCCATACGATATGTTGCAATTGAAATCGGAACGGTCCCCGGTAACAGCTCAATAGTGAAATCAATTTCTCTTATGGGTGGTAATCCTGGAATCTCCACCGGAAATACATCCGGGAATTCCCAAACAATAAGAATCTCCTCCACCCCTTGGGACTGTTTATCCTCTATGATAAACGCCAAATAGGCTTCACATCCACTTCTCAAAAGTCTATCAACTTTCAATGCTGAGACAAACCCTGCACGAGGATTCCTCCTCTCTCCCTGAAACAACACCCCTGCTGGTGTCTCATCTAACTTAAATGTGAGGGTCTTATGGAAGCAATCCATTGTGGCATGGTACCCTGCCAGCCAATCCATCCCTAGGATGACATCAAAATCATTCATCTCCAACAGGATAAGATCTGCGAGTAATACAACCTCTCCTATCCATACTTGACAATTAGGGTAATAACTAGTACACACAACTTATTTTCCTACTGGAGTAGCCACAGTCAAAGTATACTCAAGATCTCTACCATGCACATCAATCAATCTAGAAAATGTATGGGATAAAAAAGAATGCGTAGAGCCAGGGTCAAACAATATCTTAGCTTCTATCCCAATAACAAGAAGTGTACCTTCCACAACATCGCCTGCTACCTCTGCATCAGCTCTATTGACCGCGTATACTTGTCCTTGCTGCTGTGGCCTGATAAGAGCCTGTTGTTGTCTACCTTGAGGGATATTTTTGTTATGTTGCGGGGGACGCTGATTCTGTCCTTATTGATGGGCCTGCTGCTGCTGTTGTTGAGGTCTATACTGCTGCGGTGGTGCCTGTTGTGAAGTGGCCTCGCTTGATTCTGCACAACTATTACATTCTGTGGTTGTGCTGGACGCTGTACTCCCTGCTATTGCTGATTCTGCCTATTCGGTCTCAGGCAGTTTCTCATTTAATGGTCCATGGAGCCACATCTAAAGCATGCTCCCGTGATTGTACGACATTGGGCACTCTCATGGTTTTTGCCACAATGAATACAAACTGCCTGAGCCTGGATATTCTGTTCTGTCTGGTGCCTCTTGTGCTGATGATTCCTTTGTTGATGGTTCTGTGGTGGACTCTGTCCTTGCCTCTTGCCTTGAACTCTAAGGACCTTGTGGTGGAAGTTCTCGAACTTGTATGCTCTCTTGATCGCCTATTCCAAAGTGATCGGTGGTATAACTCCCGTAGCATCTCTCTCGATGATGGGGTGAAGTCCTTCAAGGAACTTGGTTATCTTTTTCTCCACCATGTCCACTAATTCGGGGGCATATCTTGACAACCTCTCAAATTTAGTGAGGTATTCTTGAATAGTCGTATTGCCTTGGACAAGCTGTTGAGATTCCATTACCTTCTACCTCCTTATGTGTGTGGGTACATATTTGTCACGAAGGTGTATCTTGAAGTTTTGCCATACAACTGCGTCAGCCATCGTTCTATACTCTTCCCTCACTGTTTTCCACCAGATGTCTGCCAACCCGGTGAATAGAGACGTTGCCAGCTTTACTCTCTCTCCTCCTGTGCATCTGAAGACTTCAAAGATGTTCTCCGTATGGTCCAACCAATCATCTGCAGTCAAGGGATCTTCTGAGCCAACAAAATCCTTGGGTGCCCTCTTTCTGAATCTTTTAAACAATGCATTGGGGTCATGCTCCCTCTAGTTGATGACAATTGTTGGTTGAGGCTGGATTGGCTCTGGCCTTCTCTGTAACACTTCTAATAACTGCCTCTGCATTTCTGCTAACTCTCTAGCATGATCCTCGTCCTTCGTAAGCATCTGCTCTTGGAGTCTAGTTTGGTTCTCATTGGCTTGACGTTGTTGGTCAAGCATAGCCTGCAACATCTGCTGAAACTGATTCGGCATCGTATTTTCAGTTCTATCTTCTTCAATCGGTTCAGTAAAATCACTGTTACTTACGGTGGGATTACCGTTTATTGGTCGCTTACGAGGTGGCATGATGCTACAAAACAAGTTGTTAGCACATAAAAATTCAAGAACATGGTCACACACTGCTCACGCGATTCGAGCTAACGAAAGATCTAACGAATCCTCGCCATGTCCTTAGGATTTCTAGCTTCTTTTAATTGCCTGAAACACGTCTCGCTCTGATACCAGTCTGTCGCGACCCCGGACCGGGTTTAAGGTCCAAATCTGGGATCGGGACTAATGTGAACTAAGTGACAAATAAAGATCATAGGTATGTTTGATGCCAATGCGTACACGGATCAATGAAAGAACACACATTACCCGTGTACGTGATTTCCCACAGGTGTCCGAGGTGAGGATAACACACATTATGAATATTTTTTTAAATGTGGAAGCGTGTAGTAAATCATCAAGTAATTCCTGAATTTCATTCCCATCAAAAGACTGTTAACATATGCATAAGGAATCAGAGTGAGCAATGATCAATAGCGTAACCCAAGGTACTGTCAGAGTTGAAACAAAGGATCATTTGATTACATTTCCCCAAAAATAGAGGCCAACAAAGGCCAATGTAAACAAAACAATAATCCCAAAAGTATAATTAATAACACCCCCAAAATGTTACGCATCTCTCGAGGAATCCGGATGTTTAAGCAACATCATCGGCGTGCCACTCGACTAACTGCTGCGGTTCTCCGACCGCCTCCTCATGCTCTTCCTCGGGATAACCGACCACGGGACCTGAGTACCAAAGAAATGGATCAGACACGACGGTTTGGCGGGTGGGTGAAAAAATATGACAATATACAATAAATGAAATTATCTTCAAAAGCATTTAAATCCAGAAAAGCAATAACCTTAAAGAAAGGATAATTCATTTATTCAAAACATGTATGCAATGTAAAACGAATAAAGGTACCAAGAGAACGGGGAAACAGACAAGATGGCATCCACACAAAGCTAAATCCTTTATCACCGAAGTGACAAGAGTATTGGACGTTGCCTCGGTCACCGAAGTGAGGAGGTGCAACAAAATTTACATATACATATACATTAATACGGGACGGGACCGCGGTAGTAAACCGAGTATCGGGAATCACGGTAGCGAACCAGATATCGGGAACCACGGGAGCGAGCCGGGTGTCGGGACGGGACCACGGTTAATAAACCGGGTATTGGGATCCAAACTACAACTGGCGGGACAAGTGGGGGATCTCCAAGTTAGTGGATCAGACTGACAAGGTTATCCAAGCTTAGTGGTGCCGACTCATAGGTCAAACCGTATAAATCAAGTCAGGTGTAAAACAAATCAAGAGCAAGAATATAACTGGGCAAGACGGGGGTGCTCAATGGCACAACTGTCATATCATGTCGGGTATGCCTGTCAAGACTAGTAAAACAGTACAAGTACACCTTCAATGTTTTCGGGATTGATATATCATAAATCATAAATCTCCGGAATAAAAGGTGAAATAAATTTTCAAAATGTCGGGACAAGTATCGGGTTCAAAATTCGTTCAAGGTGAATAAGGATCCCGTATGTCTATTTTGAAATAACTTGGTACTCTTTGAATTTGAAGACATTCCGGGTTCCGTATACACTTGGAAGTTCCCAAAACTTCAATGAATACTTTGTGATTATGGTTCCTTTCTCTTCCAGGCTTCATACATCACTTACTAAATCTTCCGATACCACGGGGCTCCCAATGAATCTCTCACAGTCAAATAAATATTTTACTTCAGCTCCAGACATGTCCCCTGTGAAACAGCACCCATCGCTCGAGCGGACCTTACAGTTCGCTCGAGCAGAGGAATCCCTGGAATGGTTTCTGGGAGGGTTCGCTCGAGAGACTACAGGTCGCTCGAGCGGACCTGCCCAGTTCAGGCTGGCTCGAGCGAAACGCCAGTTCGCTCAACCTAGCCACACTCTGGATGGGTCGCTGGGAACGTTCACTCGAGCGGACCAGGGTTCGCTCGAGTGAACTATTCTCTGGAACGACATGAGCCTCTTTCTGGGTAGTTCGCTTGAGCGAACTGTCCAGAACCAATTCCGGGACAGTTCTGCTCTCTGCTTCTTTTCTCTTCCTACAAACCCATCTTTGAGGTTCCATTTCTACATCCATTAGAGGGCACATAAGTACCTCAATACCTCCATCAAATCTTCATCAAAACTCCTCACAACATCCACCAAGACTCCATCCATTCATCTCCATTACTTTCCACATTCAATCACAAAGAGAACGAGAAAAAATCCACCACCACATAGTTTCATTCAAGCCTTAGACAAGAGATAAAACAAAATCTATAAAATCACATTTCAAAGCAATAAATGGACTAACCACCCCTTTCATGAGTATTTAATTACATTGAATGCAAAGTAGAAACAAGACATTAACGAAATACAAAACCAACAACATTTATCATAAAAACTATTCAATGTTAGAAAACATCCATTCATCCACTTGCCTCAAGGTCTCTCAATAAGAAATCAAGCCTCTTATCACCTCTTCCAAGCCAAGAACACTATCTACACAAAAACCCCAAAAATAAACCCTACAATGGGTCAAACAAGGAATGAAGAAGAATAAACCTTCAATAATGAAGATAGAGCTTCTCCATAGCTAGGAGAATACATATCAAGGAGATTGGAAAGGAAAACTTACTTGCAAGGTCTTTAAATGAACAAGAGTGACTCAAGGAGGGTCTTGGAATAGAGGTTTCTCTACACTAATTGTATCCAAGGAGAGCTCTAGTGATAGAGAAGAAGATGGTAACTACCATTAGTGCTCTAGGTGCAAGCTTGGTGGAGTTAGAGAATGGAGGAGCAACAAGAAGAAAAAGAGAAAGGGAAAAACACTAGGTTGTTGTTGTTGTGCTGGAAAAAGGGAAATGAGGGAGAAGAGTTCTCTATATAAAGCAAATAGGAGTGGGCTCCACTACTAGAAAATCTTTGGAGGCTAAAATCATCACGATCGGGACCCCGAACGAAATCCATGAAGAAGAGAAAAGTGATCACCGAAATATCTAGTTTCCAAAAAGTATATGTTTCGCGGGTTTTGGGGATATCAATTTTGGGTACAGATTTAGTGTAAAAAGACTGTTTTGCCCTCAATGCTAGGAAAATTGGGTTTTGGGTTCCGGACGGTTACGGGCTCAACATGAAAGTTGTAGGGATTCACGGGACAAGTGAAATGGGATCAGGATAAAGATTATGGGAATCTCTAGTAAACCTCCAAGTACACGTCAAGACTACCAAAAGGGAACCCCCAAAGGGCCCCGCTAAACACAATACACTTAAAATTCCCCAAAGCTATATCAAGAACTATACTAATCCAACTTAGTCAAATCTACCAAACACGCTTAGCACTAACACACGACTTAATTAGTACTAATCGGGGTCACTCGGGTCGGGGCTTACACTTCCACTGAGATGTCACCTTCTGAGAGTTTGTCTCCTGAGACCAAGACATCAGAATTCACACCCCGCCCGACTAATCATCGTGAAAAGGCTTTAGCTAATGATGACTTCAATAAAAATCAAGTCAATTGGTCCTAGATACCCAACTTCATAGGTGATGTCTGGACTGATAAAATATTCAACAAAGAAGAAAAGTTGCTGGATGTTGTTCGAGACTTATTCCCAGAAAATGCTCTATGCAACGCAATCACTGAGGATGGCAACTCTACTGCAGACACATCCCCAGCAAATGAGAAGGATCGACCCCTTAATCTCGAGGGTGATCTTCCAAACGAAAACCCTTCTCAAGAAGCTGCTCTATACTACCTCTGCCGTATGTTGGTAGGTGCGGAGCATGACTACTCTCTAGTCGAAAAAAGAATTTCTTGCAGTGAAGTTTGCAATGCAAAAGCTACGTGACTACCTTCTTTCCAACACAGTCTACCTAATTTTGAGGATCAATCTCATGAAGGTCATGTCACAGAAACAGGTTCTCTCAATGCCCGATTGGCAAAATGTTCCATCTTCCTATCACAATTTGATATCAAGTATGTATCACAAAAAGCAATCAAAGGCCAAGATAGAAAGCAGACTTTCTCGCAGAGCATCCATTGCCTAAAGTTTCTCCACTCAGAAATGATCTCCTAGACGAGCCTGTCTACAACGTGGAGACTTCCTCACCAAATGCCTCATGGGAGATGTACTTTGATGGTACAGCCAGGTCAAATGAAAAAAGAAAGTTGATCTCGGGAGTTGGCTCCTTTTGTTAGCCCCGACAAATACATGATTCCACATGCTTTCTCGCTACTAGAACCGTGTTCAGCAATGCAGTTGAATACCAAGCTCTGATCGTAGGATTGGGACTCGCCCTCAAATCCGGCATCACAATGCTGGAAGTCTTCAGGGACTCTCAACTGATCGTCAACCAGATGAATCAAAAATATGATGTTAGGAATCCTAATCTATTGCCTTATTACAACAAGGCACAATCGCTTCCGTAAAAGTTTGAAATCTGTCACATCACCTATATTCTCAGAGTTGAAAATATTCGTACAGATGTCTTGGCCGGACTTGCCGCATCCATGGCAATCCAGGAAAGGGAAAACATGTAAATTACAGTGTCTGAAAGAAGAATACTCTTGATAGGTCTCTTTCTCTCTTGTTTAATCTCTTGAAAATGTATGTACCTTCTTTTGGTTAAATCTTGATTTATGTTACATATGGATCTTCATATATGATGGGTTTTCTATTGTGATGAATGTGGATCAAATGGAGATGGTTTGATGTATTTTGTGGGATGCTTGAATGGAGGATGAAGTGTGGTTTTGGGGAAGTTATAAGCCCCCCTTTTATGTGAAGGAATGGTGGTTCAAAGGGGTTTGCAAGAGGAAAGAAGAAGTAGCCCAAACTACATAAAATACATTTTCTGAAGCAGTTCGCTCGAGCGAACCCATGGTCGCTCGAGCGAACCCCATCCAGAAGGTCACTGGCTCGAGCCAACCTTTAGGTTCGCTCGAGCCAGTCTGTCCAGGAGCAATTCGCTCGAGCGAACCCCTATCAGAGAGCACATGGCACGAGCGAACCTCTGGTCCGCTCGAGCCATCTGTGCTGCTGGCTTAGATCAATACAGGGAGACTTGAAATGTTATTCTAGGGCTTGGGGAGGTATTGTTTGGAGCCCTAATGCAATGGTGAGACCAAGGAGGTAATGTATGGAGTTTGATTGAAAAAGAACCCCATCACGGAGATATATCGAGGGCTTTTGACTTGCAAATGTGTGTAGGGTACTCGAAATGTCCCCGATCTTCGGGAGTACCAAGCTAATAACAAAACCGACATACGAGACCCCTATATACATTGATCTAAATCGTGAAGCCTCAATATATGGTCCGGACTTTCATGAAATCCATTTGTGTTCTCTTTTACTTGAATTATATATGTTCTCGCCCGTTTTCATGTGTCACTCCTAGTTTTGCCTTAAAACTATTGATACATGCACTTGATGTGTTCTACTAGCCCTGTACATGCATGACCAGATACTAATGTGAAATATGTACCTATGAGCACCCTGTCCAGCCTACTTGGGTGTTATACACCTACATAAATATATGTATATGTCCTGGTCTCCTTCATGTGACATATGAGTCATCACCACTAAGCTTGGAAGACCTTATCGGCTTGATCCACCGACTTGGGGTCCTCCTCTTGCTCCTACCAGCTGCATTCTGGGTTCTGTCCTGCCTCGCTACCCGGTTCCGTGGCCATGGTCTTGTCTAGCTATATGTATATATATATATATATTTTTCATTGGCTCTCATCACTTCGCGTGTCTGAGACCAACGCCCTGAATGTGCTCTCATCACATTAGTGATGGAGGATTTGGCTTTGTGTAGTTACCATTTTACTAGTTCCTATTCATTGATGCCCTTTTCATGTTTTATATTGCACATATATTTTTAGATAAATGATGCATCTTATTTCTTCAAAAATTATTGTTTTAGCAGGTTTCCAATGTTTTTCTAAGGTAACCTTTAAATTACTTTATTGTTATATCTTTTCACCCACCTGCCAGACCGTCGTGTCTTACCCACTCTTTTGGTACTCAAGTCTAGATTTCTTTGTCCCCTGTTAGATCTATGTTTGTTAGATCTATGTTGTTTGCAATTTGATGGTTAGCATATGCATTAATTTTCATCACATCATCTAGATTCACATAGGCTTTGTTTTATCTTGAAAATCATGTCTTTAAATTGACCCTATCGTGATTTATTCAAACAACTTTTTGTTGATTTAATCTTAATTTCAAATGTGTTTTCTTTGATGCAAAAATCTAGAGAAACACTTTACCAATCTAGCTTTTCAAAGATTTTTATGCCAAACCTTCAGATCTTCTGGAAATCAGATTGGCTACACTGTCAGCCAGGTGTCGACTAGTGAACCGAGCTTAACCGAGCCTCTATCGATTCCATTTCCAAGAAGGTGCATTTTGCTGTCGATCAGCCCGTCGGTCGAGGTTCGGTTAACCGAACTTATTGCAGACCTTGACCGAACTCTATTCGATTGGGAAACCAAAGAGGATGAAATTTCATATTTTTGTTCTATCAGTTCAAGCGCCCGTCACCTATCGATCGACCGAACAAGTTCAATGAATCGACAATAGAACTGGTTCTAAAAGTATGACCGTTGGGATTCTAGTTGTTGAGTTCGGCTAACCGAACCCTATATATCGGCTGACCGACAATAGAGCTGTTTGAAGTTCTTTTTCTATAAATGCTCTTCTTCCTTATTTCTTGAGCTGAGGCTTTTGGAGACCAATCTTGGGGGTTTTTTGAACATCATTCAAACCCAGGATTAGGAACAACTCAAGGAAGCAAGAGGAGCAACTTGGAAAGCCAAAAGTTGGTTTCATTAGTTAAACATCTTAGTAAGCTTTGCTCTTTTCATACCATTAGTTGTATGCTAGTTTTATTCATTGGAAAATCCTTTGTAGCATGATAACTATGATGTGTTGAATCCATTATCATATTGTATCTTGGATTTATTTGTTTTGGATTCTTCACTTAGATTTAAACAAAGTTATTGTCTTGTTTTATGAATCACGCTTGTTCAACATCTTTGATTTTATTTGATGCATGATTTTATTACTTGGTTGAGTCTTTAGCTAGTTGTTTTCACTCCATGATCTCATAGGAAAACTTTTATGTTTTGAAAACAATCTTGCTCTTGCATTACATGTTCTAAGATTTAAATTTTCATATAACTTGCATTCCTTGATTAGTGAGATCTTTACAAGTTGTCTTTTAAAAAGAACATGTGATTTGCAATTCAACTTCAATCAATCTATCTCTGTACTTCAAACTTTGAAATGCTTTAAGCATATATTATTTGAGCTTTCTTTTTAGCCTTGATTGAGGTTTTACACTTAAACACTTTGAACTTTCATCTTTGCATTGTTAGATTGTATGGACTCAATCCATCAGTTGTATGGACTCAATTCATCAGTTGATGTGATAAATTGTATGGACTCAATCCATCGAAAGAACGCTGCCCCCTGGACCCCCACGAGCTGACTGGGCAACTCGACCCCCACCAGGGGATACCCCCGGACCCCCTCTGCGTAGGGCATCTTGTATAGAAGTGGCAACTTTTGGCATCTTGTTTTTCCATTGTGGTTTGGTAACCTAGTTTTGTGAGATGCTTTGTTGTATGAGATACTAACATGCAGGTTATCTTGTCCTCACCATATGGCCCACAAGTTTTTACTTTCTTTTATGGTTGAATGGTTTATTTCTAGCTAAGTGTAAAGGGCATCATGGTTTCCTTGGTTTCCCGCGAAAGGGCAAGGCATGGTGAATTTCCCTATAACCCTTTTATTTCCAGGTTTAGATTACCATGTAAGTCTTATTGTAGAGACATATGAATTTTTGTAATTTTTTAAATTTGTAAATTCTGAAGATGTCCGAGACAAAGAAGGAAAGTGAAGATGGAGTCCTAATCAAAAGAGTTTGAAGATTACCAAAAGGTGTTTTGGAGATACCCAAAGAGTTTGAGGAATCCCAAAGCTTTGGAAAGTCTAGAAGTCCAAGCAGTCTTTTCCGCCTGGGCCATGTGGAGGAGAGGACTAGTTTCTAATTATAGCACTTTCTTTTTATGGATGAATGCTTGTTTTATAAAGTTTCCAAATCTGATCCAAACATAGCAAATTCCAAAATTGGTCAAATCAAATTAATTTTTGGAAAGAGTTCTAATTAGAGTTGGTGGGCCCATGAGATGGATCCATTGGTAACACTAATTTTAGAAAATGGACTTTCCTTAAAATAACTTGACTTGGAACCAATCATTGGTCATATCATGAGATGATTTGATACCTATATTTGATGGGCCCATATACCTATAAGGAAATCCTCAATTCTAAAATATTAAGTGGGAGCGGGGCATTTATATTTAGAAATCCCCATGGTTTTCCACCATAGGTCCATTGTAAGGAAAGTATTAGCCTCGCGCCATCTTGAGAATGGTTGTTCCCCACGGAGGGCTTGTATTTCTCTGTATACTAGATATGGATCTCCTATGGATAGTGTTCATGAGATGGGGCAGGGGCCCACTCCCCAAGGAGGAGCTGCTCGCAATGGTTGTCATGCAATGCTAGTTGGTGGGTCACACTTAACTAAAATAATGATGTAGTATCCCCAAGGATTTGCCTCATGTATTTTAGAAATCGAAGCCAATCGGGAGTCATACATTATTTGGTATGAGATACCTAGATAATAATGAATGATGGGGATCATGGATAGTTAGTCTTAATCTCAATTTTGACCAACTTTGATCCGCACCAGTCTAGGTGGTATTCGCACTCCCCAAAGAGGCATACCCTGGAAGATTGGGATTCCGATGTATTCTGAATTTTGTGGTTATGAGGATTCCCACATAAATTTGGTAGAATACCAAACCCAATGTCATTTAAATTCATTAATTGAATGTATGGTTATGTGCTACAGTATTTCAAGCATGAATTGGACTACTTTCAATCCACTTGCGACCATCCTCAACAAGAATAAGTTGGTGGGATCCAACTATGTAGACTGGAAACGGAATCTGGATATTGTCCTGACAGCTTCAAGATATAAATATGTCCTTACCAAAACCCCCCTTGATGAGCCTGGCCCGGATGTATCAGAAGCAGAAAAGGAACTTTACACCAGATGGGCCAAAGACGATGAGATGGCCCGATGTTACATTCAGGCATCCATGTCTAGTTTTTGCAACACCAACATCAATCCTATAAGACTGCATACGATATTATATCGAACTTAAAGGAGATGTTTGCGGAACAGGGCAGCCCTGCTAGGCAGGCATCTATTAGGATGCTCATAAGTGCCAAGATGGCTGAAGGTACATCAGTACAAGAACACATGTTGAAAATGATGGACTCATTGAATGAGTTAGATGTATTGGGAGTTGCGATTGATGCAAAATCACAGATCGATATAATCCTTGAGTCACTACCAGAGTCATTCAACAATTTCAAGGTTAATTATAATATGAATAAAACGAATTTGACTCTGGCTGAGCTGTCTAGTCAGCTGGTCATGACTGAAGGGATTTTAAAGAAAAAGCCAACTGCCCTAATGACAAAAAAGTCAGATGCCAAGTCTAAGCCAAAAGGCAAAGGGCGGAAAGGCAAAAAGAAATCAGTTCCGAAGGGTCCTAAGGTGGAGAATGGTCCTACTGGTGGCATGGCCAAGGCTAAGGGTTCAGGGACAAAAGGAAAGTGTTTCTGTTGTAGTAAGACAGGACATTGGAAAAGGAATTGTCCAGGATATTTGTCTAAGAAGAATACCTCAGGTATGATTGAGTCACTTATTTCTGAAGTTAGTTTTGCAACTAGTACTTCAGAATCTTGGTGTGTGGACTCCGGGGCAACTAATCACATATGTAATATGTTGCAGGGGTTCAGGGAAACCAGGAGGCTAAGTGATAGAGAAATCATTGTCAACCTAGGATCTGACGCTAAGGCGGAGGCAGTTTCAGTGGGAGTCATTACTTTATGTTTTTCAAATAATAAATCGGTTTTGTCAGATACATTATATGTACCGTCTTTAAGGCGGAATTTAATTTCAGTTTCTAGTTTGGTGAATAAAAGTTATTCTATTACTTTTGGTACTGAAGTTGTCATAAAGAGGAATGGTACTTTTATATGTTCTGCCAGGGTAACCAATGGGCTTTATTTGTTAACTCCCACGATGTATGAGATATACGATACTGAAACAATTAATAGACCATCATTAAAGAGAAAGTCACCTTTGTCACGCCCCCAAAACCGGAATCTGATCTCGGGGACGCGAGTATGGGGAATTTGTATTTCCCCTCCCAGGATCCGCGTGTGTGAGAATGACAAAATTCACAACACATCAAAATATTTCGCGGAAGCTCTTCAAGACGTTACGACCCGGAATCTGTATCCATCGGGTTCCGTGCCGTACTCGATCTGTCAGCATAAGATTATCATAAACATATTTAAACTCAGACTGGAACAATTCATAATATCAAAATATACAGAGCTGACAGTAACATGCTAGTCATTACCCAAACATATTCAAGTTACAAATTAACGAGTACATTAATTACAATTCCCAAGAAAAAGGTTAACAAAAGCCGTACACAAAAGCGAGCTAAAACAAATACTACCCAAGGGTGTAACGTAACTCCGCAGTCAAGCATGACGTCTACATGACATCGCTAACACAACAAGCCTGCAAAACTCGTGGCTCAACAGCCCTCTGCACACGAACTAGCTCAAAGCGAGGACCTGCTATCTAGAGCACCAAAGCAGAAGAATATCAGACACGACAGTCTGGCAGGTGATCAATATAGGCAAGAGCATAAACAAATTTGAAGTTTAAAGGAAACAAGAACTAAAAAAATCTATTAAACTTGAAACATATTTACAAGATTTAAAAACAATGCATGAACAGGATACTTATCGAGAAATCACTAGTGCATGAACGATATACGAAACAAGACATGAATACATATAATATCATGATTAGTAAATCCACAAAGAGCCCATCCTTTCTCCATCATACATGATGACAAGAGTAAGCATGCACGACAAGCACGACACGATCCCACAAATTCGGGGAATTTTCGGCCGCGGAACCGGAACACGAACACGCACGATGTGTCATTCAAGACACGACTAGTCTGCAGACAGTCCACATGTTTAAGGACCCCCAGGTAGTGGATCAAGCTAAAAGGGTAGTCCAAGCTCAGTGGTACTCACTTATATCATGAATGCACAAAACATGGTGATACAGGTTCGAGAACACGACAAAACAAGAGGGAAATCATTTAACAAGCACGACACGACGAGACTAGCAAAATAGCATAATATAAATGCTTATCAAACTTAAGAAATGATTCCCTTTTTCTTATTCTTGAAACACGTCTTAAAACGAGCTTATTCTTGAAACTCAAACGAATGCACGATGATGCACGAAGTATCAAAACAAGAGTCTTGGTTCTTGAAACAAATCTTCAAACAAACTTGTACTTGAAATTCAAAGCGAGTACACGATGATGTACGTAACATCAGAACAGAAGTTCAAATACGAAATCTATCAAGTTTAGGCTAAAGACCATTCATTGACCCTTGTGGAGTTGAAACCCAAATGTCGGAGTTTTTAACAAGATTTGGTGCCCCAGAAGTTATAGTACATTTTGGAATTTCAAGTGCACAAAGTCAATAAAAAGGTCTAAAACCTAGTCTAGTTTTCATTCCAGCAAAATCCTTCAAAAACAGTACTTTTTTGTAACTGTCAGTCTGGGTCCAGCATCTCTATCCGTAGAACTTCCGGTTTAAGCGTCTCTACCGGTAGAAATTCCGGTAGAACCACCTCTACCGGTAGAACTTCCGGTAGAACTAAGGGTTCACAGTTTTTCACACTTCTCTGCCAAAATTCGAGCCACTTCTACCGGTAGTACTTCCTGTTTAAGCGCTTCTACCGGTAGAAACTCCGGTAGAACTAAGGGTTCACAGTTTTTCACACTTCTCTGCCAAAATTCGAGCCACTTCTACCGGTAGTACTTCCGGTTTAAGCGTTTCTACCGGTAGAAATTCCGGTAGAACTTATGACGTTCAACTTTTTTCACACTTCTCTCCCTTCTTCACTTCCACATTTGAACCACATGCACTCCCCAAGCCTTCATGCTTTCCAAGGGATATATTTCACACATTTTTAAAGCATTCCATCCACAATTAAACCATTCATTTTATAAAAAGACATCAAGACACTTTCAAGTATAAAATCATGAAATTTACGAGACTAAACACGATTCTAAAAGCTTGAAGAAATCATTGATAACAAGACAAGTGAAGAAGCTAAAACCCATGACTTGAAAGAGCATGAACATGACTTGCATTATGAAATTAAACATAAAAAACATGTCTTAATGAAAGTATTAAAACCATAATGAAACCATAAAGCAATAAACATGAGAAATCCTATAAAGATCACTTGCCTCAATCCAATGCCAAGGAAAACTCCACAAAAACTCAACCAAAGAGAAGGTCCACGAAATCTACACAAAAACCCAAAAATAGAACACATAAAAATCACCATTTTTGGTCATCACAAACCCCCATTTCGAAAATGGGTTTGAAAACATGTAAAACAAGCTCTAAGTGAGCTAAAGAACATCAAATGAAAAGATGGGTCCAAGCTCTAACCTTGAGCTAGCTGAACTAGAAGAAGAGAGGTTGAAGATGATGAATAGTGAAAGGGTTTGGCTCCAAAACGTGTCCAGCTGAAGCTTGAGAAGAGAGGAAGAGATTGACGGAGTCGAACCGGGGATTGGAGCTCTCTAGATGGATGTTTCATGGGGAAAAAGATCAAAGAGGAAAGCTTCTCCTCTCCTTGGCTCTAGGTCAAGACCGGTTGCAAGATTTTGGAAGAAGAATGGAGGAGAGAGAATAGGAGATCTTTTATAGTGTCTGGGAGGTGGGTCCCAAAGCAGTAGAACTTGAAACGATTAAAACATGGTCTTGCGGACCCCGGATGGAAACGACGAAGAAGAACAAAACGATCATCAAAAAATCTAGTTGTCAAAAAGTATATTTTCCCCAATTTCTGGAATTTTCGAAATTTATGGACAGATTTAGTGAAAATTGTCATTTTTGCCCTTTTTCTCGAAAAACGTGATTTCTGAGTATTAAATCAAGATGGTCAAAACATGAAAGTTGTTTATAACAATAAAATGAGTCAAAAGGAATAAAAATTTGAATTTTTAGAAACCAAGAATAAATTCTCACAGAAATACAATTTACAAGGGTCGGGTCAAAACAAAGTCAACGGTCTTTTAAAACTCTCCAAAGTTATGAAAAATCTATTCAAACTCAAAAAAAAAGTCAAATCAACTCTAATCTTGTTTAAAAAGCTAAATCACAATTAAAACAATGCTAAACCTAAAAATTGAGGGTCGGGGTCTTACAACCTTCATCTAATCCAACAAAACTTTGGCACTTGAGGCTAGGTCATATAAACCTAAATAGGATTGAGAGGCTAGTGAAAGATGGTATCTTACCTTCATTAGTGGTAGAACTAATGCCTGTCTGCGAGTCCTGTCTGGAAGGTAAAATGACCAAAAGACCCTTTTCATCTAAGGGTAACAAGGCCAATGATTTATTGGAATTAGTGCATACTAATGTGTGTGGACCCATTAATGTCAGGGCCAGAGGAGGATGTGAGTACTTCATCACTTTCACAGATGATTACTCAAGATATGGATATAGATACCTTATGCACCGCAAGACCGAAGCTTTTGAAAAGTTCAAAGAGTTTCGAGCAGAAGCGGAAAAGCAATTAGGTAAGAGTGTTAAGGCTCTTCAATCAGATCGAGGAGGGGAATATCTCTCTGCTAATTTTATGGGATACTTCTCAGAAAATGGGATTCTACCCCAGTTGTCTGCTCCTGGTATGCCTCAACAGAATGGAGTGGCAGAAAGAAGGAATCAAACTCTTTTAGATATGATCAGGTCTATGCTGAGTTTCTCAGGATTATCCATATCCTTTTGGGGATACGCTTTAGCTATTGTGATGTACATACTAAATCTCGTACCATTTAAGTCTGTACCTAAGACTCCCCGGGAGTTGTGGTCCGGGCGAAAGCCTAGTCTATAACATTTACACATTTGGGGTTGTCTGGCACACGTGCTGAAGGTTAAGACAGATAAGTTGGAAACGAAGTCAGAGGTATGCACGTTTGTAGGATATCCTAAAGGAACTAAAGGTTGGTTATTCTATAATCCCAGAGAGCAGAAAGTGCTGGTCATCACCAATGCGGTTTTTTTGGAGGAAGATTATATGATGGACCGGAAATCTTTAGAAAATGTGATCTTGAAAGAGGTTCAAGAGCAATCAATTCCAAATCCAAGTATGACCGAACTTGAGGAAGAACCGCCCTCACCAGACCCAGTAGTTACACCAGTACCTCGTCGTAGTGGGAGGATTGTCAGACCCCCTGACTGGTTCTCGTTCTTGGGAGAGTCTTACGAGGCTATCTCGGAAGAGCCGGAACAAGATCCCTGTAACTATGATGAAGCAATTAATGACTTAGATTCGGGACGCTGGCAAGATGCTATGAAAGCTGAGATGGAGTCTATGTACTCCAATCAGGTCTGGACACTTGTGGACTTGCCTGGCCATATTAAACCTATTGGGTGCAAGTGGGTCTACAAGAGAAAAAGAGGACCAGATGGAAGAGTGGAGACCTATAAGGCCAGGCTTGTTGCGAAAGGATATACTCATAAAGAGGGTATCGATTATGAGGAAACCTTCTCGCCTGTAGCCATGCTCAAGTCCATCCGAATACTCTTATCCATTGCGGCTCATCTCGATTACGAGATTTGGTAAATGGATGTCAAGACGACGTTTCTCAATGGCCATCTTGAGGAAGACATCTATATGGTGCAGCCAGACGGTTTTGTAGCTAAAAACCAAGAGCAAAAGGTTTGCAAGCTGTAGAAGTCCATTTACGGACTGAAGCAGGCATCCAGAAGCTGGAACATCCGTTTTGACCAGGCAATCAAGTCATTTGGTTTTTGTCAAAATGCGGATGAGTCATGTGTATACATGAAAAGTGAAGGTGACAAGGTAGTTTTTCTAGTTTTATATGTCGATGACATCCTTCTCCTCGGGAAAGACATAGGAATGTTGTCAACAGTGAAAGTTTGGTTGGCCAAGACTTTTGATATGAAAGACTTGGGAGAAGCTAGCTACATCCTAGGGATCAAACTCTATCGAGACTGGAAAAATAGGATGATTGGCTTATCCCAAGCAGCATACATAGATAAGGTGCTAGTACGGTTTGCTATGCAAGAATCCAAGACGGGTATTACACCTTTCATGCATGGAGTGCACCTTTCCAAGGATCAGTGTCCCAAGACAACTGAGGAAAAGGAGCAGATGCGGTCGATACCATATGCTTCGGCTGTTGGTAGCCTCATGTATGCTATGTTATGTACTAGACCAAATATCTGTCATGCAGTGGGCCTAGTCAACAGATATCAGTCTAATCCAGGACCTGAACATTGGACTGTTGTAAAATGTAGTCTCAAATACTTGAGAAGGACTGGAGATTACATGTTGATTTATAGCAGTGATGAACTAATTCCAGTTGGATACACAGATTCTGACTTCATGTCAGATAAGGATTCCAGGAAATCCACCTCTGGTTATGTGTTTATGCTTGGAGGCGGTGCTATCAACTGGAGGAGTATAAAATAGGAATGTACCGCTGATTCAACCTCGGAGGCTGAATATGCAGCGGCTTGTGAAGCAGCTAAAGAAGCAGTATGGCTCAAAAGATTCCTTTTGGAACTTAGGGTGGTACCTTTGGCACGACAGCCGCTCACAATTTACTGTGACAGCAGCGAGGCAGTCGCTTAGTCAAAGGAGCCCAGAAGCCATAAAAGCCAAAAGCCTGTACAAAGGAAGTATCACTTAGTCAGAGAGATTGTGTAGAGAGGTGATATTGCTATTACCAAGATAGCCTCTGTGGACAATCTGGCAGATCCCTTTACTAAGCCTTTGACTACCAAAGTCTTTGAGCAGCATGTAGACAGGATGGGCATGAGATGCAACTCTGACTGGCATTGAGCCCAAGTGGGAGATTGTTAGATTATATGGACTCAATCCATCAATTGATGTGATAAATTGATTAATTTCTTTATTTATCAATAAAATCATGCTTTACATTCATGAGATGAATGTTATTTTATTACTTCATGCACATAACCAATACATATGACATAATGGTTCATGAGTTGAACCGGGTCCCATTAGTATATTAGATGTGATATATGTGTATGGATGAGATCTACACACGGGAGACATACGTCACAAATCTTATACTTAAATATCTTCACAACCAATGATGAGACTGGGCATCTCATCTGATAAGGTTGCAGCACTTGGATCACTATGAGATAGTATGATTTGTCTCAATCATCAGAATGTAAGATTCTGGATCATGGTACTGGTACATTGGATGTATTGAAGAACTATAAGAATCACCTTATGGAATTCCTCTCAATAATAAGGTTTGCTCTCATAATTCTCTAGCAATAGGCTCTCAATCCTGAGACATTGATGAACTTAAGTTTCTATCTATTCATTTGCTTTGAGTCACCAATGAGTGAGGCCAACTATAGGTCAACACCTCGGTGCCTTGGGTATGTGGTAGTAGGACTGTGGGAACATTGAATGATCAAGATGGAATCTATCCCTATTATCCTCTTGTGCCAATTAATGGATTTGTCATTAGTAAGTGCGCACCCATCTCAATTAAGAGTTAATTGGATGGTACTGATGATCACAGTGATTAATTGGGGCTCAAGGATAATAAGATGTGGAACTTAGATTGGAAGAGATAGATTTATTCCAATTGATCCATGGATATTGATAGAGGAGCCTACTTGTGGTAATCAGGAAGTTTAGGGTCTTCATTGTAATTTATTCCTAAGACTGGAGTGCAATTGCATTTATATAATGGTGTTATTTGCAATTAACTATGGGCCCGGATTGCACATGAGATGTGGGGTCGGGTGTCCCAGTTGGAGCCACCTTTCTATGGAATCCCTAGTAGTCCCCACGCTAGCCCAAGTTATTAGAAAGATACTAATCCACTTGAACTCTAAAAGGAAGGAATTAGAAAGTTATTATTTCTATTTGGAGTAGGACTTCTAATAGTGGTAATAGTATACTTACTAATTTGTTATGGAAATGAGACTTTTATTTCAATTAAGAAAAGAGGAGCATTGAAAGGTTATAAAAGGGAATTGAACCCCTCATGGACGTCCATCTATTGGAGTTAAAAAAACGTCCAGCCTCCTTTTGTGCAATTGTTGCACTGCTCTCTCTTCTCTTCCTCTTCTAGTTCCTTGGAGTTTCGAGATGGGTTTTCTCTGGGAGATTCCACCAATCTTTTTGAGAAAAGAGATCTGATTCGGGTCATAGCGTGGAAAGCTAAGAGGTGTTGGAGATTCCTATTTGATAAGTGAAAGAGTTTCATCATCAAAGAAGGATGCAACTTCTCCATTAGAGCACAACCAAGCTCCAAAGGTATAATCTACTTCGTTGCATATTGTAGATTTTTGTGTTAAGGATTTTGTATCTTGCAATTTGATGGATGCACTATTCATTTTATTCATCATTTGAATTCACACACATGCATTGCTTTAAATCTTGTAAACCTTGATTTATGCATGTTTTGGTTTTAAACATAGATGCATTTAAATTTGAAAAAGAATTTTTATAAACAAAGCTAGCCATTGTCTTTAAAGTTTCAAATCATGCTTGGTTTAATGGCCCAAAAATCCGCTTTTGAAAATACTTTGAAATATACAAAAGTTGGGATTTTGTTAAAACTGTCGGTCAGCCTGTCGGTCAGGTTTCGGCTAACCGATCGTGAGCCGAGCTCAACCGAACTCCTCTGTCGGTTCAATTTCCAGAGAGCTAAATTTTCAGATTTTCTCTGTCGGTCAGGTGTTGGTCACACATTCGGTTAACCGAAGTCCAGTTCGACTAACCGACAAGTTCACTTCAGTAAACAAACTTTTTATGTTACATGTTTTTAAAACACTTAAATTGATTAAAAACATGTTTTCAGACTTGATTTCTATGGCCCGGAACTTCAACTAGCAAAATACTTTGGATAGCTTTCTCCTCAACAATTTTAGAAGGCAAAACTTTTTTTGTGCTACAGTACTTTGCTACAGTGTTTTGCTACAGTGTTTTTTGCTTCAGTGATGTCGGTCAACCGAACTCAAGATGTCGGTTAATCGATCCCACTTCGGTTCAAATTCCAGAATGGTCAAATCTAGCCCTTTTTTTACCGTTGGAGTGTCGGTTAACCTAACCCTAACCGACAGATAGCCGTTGGGACACTTTTTCTATAAAAGGAAGTTCATTCCAAGGCCAAAATTGATGATTCTTGAAGCCATTTTTGAAGCGTTCTAAGGCCAATCAAAGGGGAATGAACTAAGAAGGCTAAAGGGTCATTAGTAAAGCTAAAACTTGGATTAATGAAGTTAAATCACCAAGTAAGCTTTGACTTTTCCTAATCATATGTTTTATGCTTTGTCTAAATTATTGGTAAATGATTTTTAGCATATTAACTATGATATGTTGAATCCATTCCTCTCTTTAATCTTTGATTTAAATCATTGGATTCTTCACCTTGATTTCTAAACAAGTTTGTTTTAATACTTTATAAAACATGTTTTGTCAAAACCTTTAATTTGTTTTATAAACATGTTTCATTAATTTGTTTGAATCATCTTTGTTGTTTTCATTCATTTGAACTTTAGTTAAATTAGTTTGTTTTTTAAAACAACATTGAATATGCATCACATGTTTAGATATAATTAATTTCATACAACTTGCGAGCTTTTGATTTCATATCTTCAACAAGTTTGTATTTGGTACATGTGATTTGCATATTACTTCAATCAAATCTTTTTATGTGTATTAAACTTTAAATTACTTCAAGCATAAATTGATTAAGCTTTATTTTAATATTGATTGAAGTTTCCACACACTCACTTCATAAGCATACATCTTTCTTTGCATTCATAGTGTTTGTGTGAGTTTGTTTTACACTTTCATATTCGCCTAATCTAGAGGCAATTAAATTGAGCTTTAATTGTAATCTCTTAGAGTGCTTTGTGAAAACACTTTATTGAGAGAAATCATTTGTTTGTAAAGGTTATTGCTTAGCCTAAGAAAAGCATTGTGTGAAGGTTATTCCTTAGCCTAGAAAAGCATCTTGTATAGGTTGTTGTTAAGCCTTGAAAAACAACATTGTAAGGTTATTGCTTATCCTTGGAAAGCATATTGTAGTGGTTATTGCTTAGCCATTTGAAAAGCATAAATAGTGGAAATCCGGTGGGGTGTGAGATCACAAGCCGGTAGTGGATGTAGGCATTGAGGCCGAACCACTATAAATGATTGTGTTATGGTGAATGCTTTTGTGGTGATTGTTGTTGTTTAGCTTCCGCATTTTATTTGTTAATCATCACAAGTGGCTAATTGTTTTAAAAGAAGTTTAAAATTGTCATAATTGGTCATTAAGTTGTAGCTCACCCTATTCACCCCCCCCTCTAGGGTTAGGATCCCGGACTTTCAATTGGTATCAGAGAAAGGTTACTCCATTAGGGCTTAAACACCCGGAGTTGATCCTTATTAGCTAATTCCTAGAGATTAGTACCCTAGTGTTGTGTTTACATGAAAATCATTAGAATGGATTCCACTATGCTAGACTTTGTGGATTCTTCTAGACCCCTCCTTCCATCTTTTGGAGATTCAAACATTGAAATTAATGAATCTAAATTTGAATTAAAAGAAGAAGAAAATGATGAAAATGAAGATGACCTTCAACAAGCCTATAATGAATTGTGTACATTTTCCATAGAACTTGTTAAGAAGAATAAAGGATTAGAAGAAAAATCTAAAAGTCTAACCAAAGAATTAGTTTCTTCAAAAGATGAACTTAGAGAGAAAGAAGAATTAATAAATTGTGTAGAATCTAAGTTCATGACCTCTTTGCATAATTTATCTAATGCTCAAGATGAACTAAATGATATTAAGATAAATTGTGATGAACTTAATAAGGAAAATTCAAATCTAAGAGATTATTTAAAAAATCAAGTTGAAGACATTATCAATTTAGAATCCAAGTTAGTTATTTCCAAAGAAAATTTATCTAATGCTCAAAATAAGATAAAAACTTTAGAACTTGGAACTATTGTTGTTAATGAACTTAAATTTGAATTAAAGAAAGCTTATGAAGAGACAAACAATTTTAAGGGAATTGAAAATGAACTCATTAAAGTTAAAAATGAAAATTCAATCCTTAGAAACCAAGTCATTCAACTTGAAGGTTACAAACAAAAGTATGAGTGCAAATTTACCCATGGTGAAGAAAAATTTGAAAAATTATTTAAATTGGGTAAATCTCAAAGAGATAGGACGGGTCTTGGTTTTAATAGGAATACTTCACATGACCTTAAATTCACCAACACATTTGTGAAAGGTGAGTCCTCATTCTCTAGCACTCATTCTCCTTGCCCATGACTAAATGTAATTATTGTGGCATTGAAGGACACTTAAGGCTTGAATGCAAATTAAGAAGAAGTCATGTGTCTAAAACCATCTATGAACCAAAGAAAGTAAAATCAAACTCTATGATGGATAAGACACTAAAAATCAAGGAAGACTCCAAAATGATCAAACAAGTTAAATCTATCAAAAAGGAGTCTCCTAAAATAGATTCTAAAAAGGTTAAAAAAGTTAAACCAAGTTTAAAAGAATCTATTAACAAAAAGCTTCTCAACCTATCTCCTTTAAGTCAAAACATGAAAGAACTTTTGAAGAAAGTTGCAAAGTTAAATCTAAAATTCAAAAGTCAAATAAAGGGAGAAAATAAGAAGAAAAGAAAAGAGAATAAATCCCCTACGAAGAAAAGTCACCAACCTCAAAAGACTAATCACCAACATAAGATTACATTAGTAAAATCTAAATATAATGGTGATAAGTCCAAATTAAAAGTTTATCAAGTCAAATCTCCTAGAGTTGGTGAGACTTTTAAGATAGACCTCAATGATCAACCCTTTCAAGACCCTAGGTGGATTCCCAAAGTTATATACTTAGACTGACCTTAAGGCCTTGGACCTCATTGACCAACCTATCCTTTTTAGTTAAATCTTTTTGTTGATCATGATGTTGCTTTTGCATTTTATACTTACTTAGTTACATTTATTAAAATACAATGTTTATTTGTAATCAATTGTTTTTGTCATCATGCACCATTCTAGTTAAATTTCATGGTTTTCAAAATCATTTTGATTATAATTTTCTCATGATAGATTTGCTTTTTGCTCACATATAGCTATATATCTTCCAATGCATTTCTATACATGCTCAATTGATTATGTTTTTCAAAAGCTTTCATAACTAGATCTTTCATAATCGATTGATGTTGTAAAATCATTTGTATGGATGTCATAGTTAGATTTTTTTTATAAAAAAAATGATTTGAATCAAATTGGATTTTCCATGGTTTTATAAGTTATAGTTTATATGGAAAATTTATTGTTTTGAAAAATCAACTTGTATGTTTTCCAAATAAGTTTTAAAATGCAAGTTGAAAATTGATTATCTTCAAATTCATTCTCTTTATGCTCATTGTTGGATTTTGTTTATTAAAATGTTTTGAAGATTGTATAAATGGAAATGCTTTAAAACATCATTAGTTATATTCATCAAAGCATGTTCCATGTTGTCATTTCCTATTGTACTTGATTATATCATTTCAAAAATGGAAATGTATGTGGTTATAAGCAATGTGCTTCTTTGCTCTTCTAGTTATATTCTTTTTATGAGCAAATTGATTTGTATGGTGTGTGGATCACGTAATCGATTTGCATTTTACACTTAACCTTGTGCACTTCCTTAAATGCAAATTGATAATGTTCATTGTATGAAAATCTTTGCTTCATGATCCTCTAAGTACATTTGCTAAGAGTGGAGACTTTACATGAGAGATTGATGGATCTTTTTAGATGAATTGGAATTAAACCATTCTTCTTCATAGGTATACCCATAATTGAGATCCATTTTCAACTATATGAGATCCATGGCACTCCTTTCTAACTTCATATCTACATATGCTCACATGGTTGTATTCTTTATTGATGATATGGTATGAGTTAGATCTTGATCTTGAGTGATCATCTCTATGCAAATGTCAAATAGTTCCATGTATGGTTGCGCTTTTAAGTTATATTTGTAGATACCATATTAGAACTCTCAAATCCATTTTTGTGCCTTCTAGTCATTATTTTTTATTGAATGGTTATGATGTTGATTCATGTATATTCACTTAGAGATATCATCTTTATACTTGTTTCAACTTCATAGTAGTGTTCTTGTTCATATGAATCTCTTTGAAATTCATTCATTCTATTTCATAGTTATATGTATTGTTTGATGGATTTCTTAGATGTTGAATTCATATGATTTGACACTTTGAAAATTGCATGCTTTTTCAAGCTATATATTTTCAAAATGCAATTTAAAATGTTCATCACTATGCTCATTAGTCATATTATTCTAAGTGATGAATATCATTTTATGATGGTTGTTGGAATTTTGTGTTTGTCACATGCTTGCTCTTAATCATGTTTCATATTCAATTGCTAATCAATTGGTATCATTTTCAATTAGTATCAATAGCCAATTGGTATCATATCTTGAATTTGTGATAGACCTTGTGTACATTGGATTGAACTTGATAGTAATATGTTTTTGTTCCATGTCTCATTCCATTAGCATCATAATGTTCATGCTTACCACCTCTCTTGCACTTATAGGTAAATCTCATGACCACCATGTTTATGTGTTCATAATCTTGGTTGGTTAATAGTTGAGGTTGGCTTCTATTGATCTTCATTTCATTCATCTTGTGCATGATAGTTGTATTTAATGAATGTATGAAATGATTTCAAAACTTTCATAGCATATGATTTTCATAATTATATTGATTGATGCTATGTTCAATAAACCCCATCTCATCATGGATAGCTCTAATTTGGATGAACCATAATAGGTATATTCCTTAACTCCATTTTAGAGTGATTGAGTTAATAGTCTTATCTTTGAATTTCAATTGGTATAATTGCTTTATATATATTTCAATTGGTATCCATGATAGGTTATCCTTTTGACCTTTCTCTTTAATTATCCTATAGCTTATCCGTCAATTGGTATTTTTATAATGGTAATTTGATCATATTGAGCTTTTTTTTTTTTTTTTTTTTTTTGGTATCTAATCCTTCTCTTGAAGTTAACCCTCAATTGGTTAAACCATCTTCTTCTTGAACCAAATTGTTAAATCTCTGTCAAAGTCTGACAAAAGGAGATAATGGTTTGAGGGGGAGTAAATCTTCATAGAAAGTATTAGTTATGATCAAATTCACTCTTATATTGGCTCTATAACCTTATAGACAACACCCATACATGAAAACCTGTTATGTATTTCATTTTCGAATTCTTTTGTTAACAGGTACTACTAAAAGGTATTTTCCTTATTTCATGTGTGTAGGTACCTTTGCAATTTAATGTCAAAGGGGGAGAATATTCTAGATGTCAAAGAGGGAGAATATAGCTAAGGGAAGAGATGTGCTATTCAATGTCAAAGGGGGAGAGACATTGTATTATCCTCCAAAGAGAGAGTGAATGCATATCTTGCCAAAACTCAAGAGTGCATGGTCAAAGGGGGAGAGATGAAAGAAGTAGAAGAAAGCTTGGGAGCTAAACAAGATGCTTGGCCAAAGAAAGGGCTCCAAGCATCAAGGAGAATGAAGGAAAGACAAAGGGCCCAAGCCAAGTGAAGAAGCATCCAAGAAGATTTCAAGCCTCGTCCAGCTAAGGAGGAGCTGAAGACTTTGTGTGACGATTCAGTATTGAGTAAGAGAAGGTTTGCCATCAAATTGCAAAGGGGGAGATTGTTAAGGATTTTGTATCTTGCAATTTGATAGATGCACTATTCATTTTATTCATCATTTGAATTCACACACATGCATTGTTTTAAATCTTGTAAACCTTGATTTATGCATGTTTTGGTTTTAAACATGGATGCATTTAAATTTGAAAAAGAATTTTTATAAACAAAGCTAGCCATTGTCTTTAAAGTTTCAAATCATGCTTGGTTTAATGGCCCAAAAATCCCCTTTTGAAAATACTTTGAAATATACAAAAGTTGGGATTTTGTTAAAACTGTCGGTCAGCCTGTCGGTCAGGTTTCGGCTAACCGATCGTGAACCGAGCTCAACCGAACTCCTCTATCGGTTCAATTTCCAGAGAGCTAAATTTTCAGATTTTCTCTGTCGGTCAGGTGTCGGTCACACTTTCGGTTAACCGAAGTCCAGTTCGGCTAACCGACAAGTTCACTTCTGTCGCGCCCCCAAAACCGGGATCCGATCTCGGGGACGCGAGTGTGGGGGATTTTGAATATCCCCTTCCCAGGATCCGCGTGTGTGAGGATGACAAAATTCACAACACATCAAAACATTTCGCGGAAGCTATACAAGACGTTACGACCCGGAATCCGTATCCATTGGGTTCCGTGTCGTACTCAATCTGTCAGCACAAGATTTTCATAAACATATTTAAACTCAGACTGGAGCTAATCATAATATCAAAACATACAGAGCTGACAGTAACAGGCTTATCATTACCCAAACATATTCAAGTTACAAATTAACGAGTGCATTAATTACAATTCCCACGAAAAAGGCTAACAAAAGCCGTACACAAAAACAAGCTAGAACAAATACTACCCAATGGTGTAACGTAACTCCTGAGTCAAGCATGACGTCAACATGACATCGCTGACACAACAAGACTGCAAAACTCATGGCTCAACAGCCCTCTGCACGCGAACTAGCTCAAAACAAGGACCTGCTATCTAAAGCACCAAAACAGAAATATATCAGACACGACGGTCTGGCAGGTGATCAAAATAGGCCAGAGCATAAACAAAACCGAAGTTTAAAGGAAACAAGAACTAAAAACACTTTATTGAACTTGAAACAAGTTTACAAGATTTAAAAACAATGCATGTACAAGATACTTATCAAGAAATCACTAGTGCATGCACGATATACGAAACAAGACATGAATACATATAATATCATGATTAGTAAATCAACAAAGAGCCCATCCTTTCTCCATCATACATGATGATAAGAGTAAGCACGCACGACAAGCACGATAAGCACAACACGATAAACACGATCCCACGCTTTTCTTATTCTTGAAACACGTCTTGAAACACGTCTTAAAACGAGCTTATACTTGAAATTCGGGCAAATGCACGATGAAACACGAAGTATCAAAAAAAGATTCTTGGTTCTTGAAACAAATCTTCAAACAACTTATACTTGAAAATCAAACGAGAACACGATGATGCAGGAAGCATCAAAACAAGAGTTCAAACACGAACTCTATCAAGTTTAGGCTAGAGACCATTCATTGACCCTTGTGGAGTTGAAACCCAAATGTCGGAGTTTTAACAAGATTTGGTGCCCTAGAAGTTATAGTACATTTTGGAATTCCAAGTGCACAAAGTCAACAAAAAGGTCTAAAACCTAGTCTAGTTTTCCTTCTCGCAAAAGTCCTTCAAAACAGTCCTTTTTGTAACTGTCGGTCAACGCTCGGTTAACCGTCGGTTAACCGAGGTCGATCTGTCGGTCGACCGAAGGCTTGACCGACAGATCCCAGCCCAGAATTGCTACTCTCTGGAATTCGAACCGGCAGATCCTCGGTTGACCGACGTCGAACCGACGGATGACCTGACAAAAAATGTTGCTCTCTGGAAATTGAACCGACAAATTTCGGTTGGTGTCGGTCGACCTGTCGGTCGACCGAAGTTGGACCGACAGCTGACCGACAGGCACGGGCAGTGCATTCTGTTCAGAATTTTTACAACTTTCTCTCCCTTCTACACTTCCACATTTTTACCACCTGCACTCCCCAAGCCTCTATGCTTTCCAAGGGATTCATTCCACACATTATAGAGCATTCCATCCACAATTTGTCCATTTATTCCAAAGAGAAACATCAAGACATTTTAAGGTATAAAATCATAAAACTAACAAGATCAAACATGATTCCAAGAACTTACAAAATCATTGCTAACAAGACAAATGAGGAAGCTAAAACCCATGACTTGAAAGAGCATGAACATGACTTGCATTATGAGATTAAACATGGAAAACATGTCTTAATGAAAGATTGAAACCATAATGAAAACATAAGCAATATACATAAGAAATCCTATAGAGATCACTTGCCTCAATCCAATGCCAAGGAAACTCCACAAAACTCAACCAAAAGGAAGATCCACGAAATCTACACAAAAGCCCCAAAAGAGAACACATAAAAATCACCATTTTTGTCACTACAAAGCCCCATTTCGAAAATGGGTTTGAAAACATAGAAAACAAGTTCTAAATGAACTAAAAGAACATCAAATGAAAAGAGGAACAAGAGCCCTAACCTTTAGCTAGCTGAACAAGAAGAAGAGAGCTTGAAGATGATGAATAGTGTTGGGGATTTGGCTCAAAAACGGGTCCAATCGAAGCTTGAGAAGAGAGGAAGAAAACCACGTTTTTAGATTTGCAAATGGAGCTTCCTAGCCAAAGATCCAAGAGAAAGAAGCTTGGGGAAAAAGAGGGTTTTCTCTCCCAGCCCTAGGTCAAGAAGTTGCAGGAAAATGGAAATGGGGAGAGAAGAAGAAGAAGGTTTATATAGTGTCTGGAGGGTGGGTCCCAATGCAGTAGAACTTGAAACGATTAAAACTTGGTCTTGTGGACCCCGGATGGAATCGACGAAGAAGAACAAAACGATCGTCGAAAAATCTAGTTTTCAAAAAGTATATTTTCCCCAATTTCTGGAATTTTCGAAATTTATGGATAGATTTAGTGAAAATTGTCATTTTTGCCCTTTTTCTCGAAAAACGCGATTTCTGAGTATTAAATCAAGATGGTCAAAACATGAAAGTTGTTTATAACAATAAAATGAGTCGAAAGGAATAAAAATTTGGAGTTTTTAGAAACCAAGAATAAATTCTCACAAAAATACAATTTACAAGGGTCGGGTCCAAAACAAAGTCAATGGTCTTTTAAAACTCTCCAAAGTTATGAAAAATCTATTCAAACTCAAAAACAAAGTCAAATCATCTCTAATCTTGTTTAAAAAGCTAAATCATGGTTAAAACAATGCTAAACCCAAAAATTGAGGGTCGGGGTCTTACAACTTCAGTAAACAAACTTTTTATGTTTCATGTTTTTAAAACACTTAAATTGATTAAAAACAAGTTTTCAGACTTGATTTCTATGGCCCAGAACTTCCACTAGCAAAATACTTTGGAGTAGCTTTCTGCTCAACAATTTTAGAAGGCAAAACTTTTTTTGTGCTACAGTACTTGTGCTACAGTACTTTTGCTATAGTACTTTGCTACAGTGTTTTGCTACAGTGTTTTTACTTCAGTGATGTCGGTTAACCGAACTGGATGTCGGTCAACCAAACTCAAGATGTCGGTTAACCGAACCCACTTCGGTTCAAATTCTAGAATAGTCAAATCTAGCCGTTTTTTTACCATTGGAGTGTCGGTTAACCGAACCCTAACCGACAGATAGCCGTTGGGACACTTTTTCTATAAAAGGAATTTCATTCCAAGGCCAAAATTGATGATTCTTGAAGCCATTTTTGAAGCTTTCTAAGGCCAATCAAAGGGGAATGAACTAAGAAGGCTAAAGGGTCATTAGTAAAGCTAAAATTTGGATTAATGAAGTTAAATCACCAAGTAAGCTTTGACTTTTCCTAATCATATGTTTTATGCTTTGTCTAAATTATTGGTAAATGATTTTTAGCATATTAACTATGATGTGTTGAATCCATTCCTCTCTTTAATCTTTGATTTAAATCATTGGATTCTTCACCTTGATTTCTAAACAAGTTTGTTTTAATACTTTATAAAACATGTTTTGTCAAAACCTTTAATTTGTTTTATAAACATGTTTCATTAACTTGTTTGAATCATCTTTGTTGTTTTCATTCATTTGAACTTTAGTTAAATTAGTTTGTTTTTTAAAACAACATTGAATATGCATCACATGTTTAGATATAATTAATTTCATACAACTTGCGAGCTTTTGATTTCATATCTTCAACAAGTTTGTATTTGGTACATGTGATTTGCATATTACTTCAATCAAATCTTTTTATGTGTATTAAACTTTAAATTACTTCAAGCATAAATTGATTAAGCTTTATTTTAATATTGATTGAAGTTTCCACACACTCACTTCATAAGCATACATCTTTCTTTGCATTCATAGTGTTTGTGTGAGTTTGTTTTACACTTTCATATTCGCCTAATCTAGAGGCAATTAAATTGAGCTTTAATTGTAATCTCGTAGAGTGCTTTGTGAAAACACTTTATTGAGAGAAATCATTTGTTTGTAAAGGTTATTGCTTAGCCTAAGAAAAGCATTGTGTGAAGGTTATTCCTTAGCCTAGAAAAGCATCTTGTATAGGTTGTTGTTAAGCCTTGAAAAACAACATTGTAAGGTTATTGCTTATCCTTGGAAAGCATATTGTAGTGGTTATTGCTTAGCCATTTGAAAAGCATAAATAGTGGAAATCCGGTGGGGGTGTGAGATCACAAGCCGGTAGTGGATGTAGGCATTGAGGCCGAACCACTATAAATGATTGTGTTATGGTGAATGCTTTTGTGGTGATTGTTGTTGTTTAGCTTCCGCATTTTATTTGTTAATCATCACAAGTGGTTAATTGTTTTAAAAGAAGTTTAAAATTGTCATAATTGGTCATTAAGTTGTAGCTCACCCTATTCACCCCCCCTCTAAGGTTAGGATCCCGGACTTCCAGTTTGTTGGTTGCTGTTCTATCTTCTTGATAGGTTTATTTACTGATCATGATGGCTGAGATTGAGGACATGGATCCTGGATTGGGTTTTTAGCCTTATGGGTACTTGATCCCTGAATCAAGTGAGTCAAAAGTTTTGAAAATCTATCCACGAGGCCCACCTACTTCCAACATGCATTTCATAGAGTATTGTGTGAATTTGATTTACACTTTCATATCAGCCTAATTAAGAGGCATTGTTTTTAAACTTTAATTAAATCTCATCAAGTGTTTGTATAGACACTTCCTTGAGAAATCCAATACTTGTAAAGGTTATTACTTAGCCTTAGAAAAGCATAAGTGTGAAGGTTAGGGGTGAACCTAAAAACCCTAGAGGTTATTGCTTAGCCTAGAAAACCATAGCGTATAGGTTATTACTTAGCCTACGAAAAGCATTGTGTACAGGTTATTGCTTAACCTATTGAAAAGCATAGATAGTGGAAATCTGGTGGGGTGTTGCATCACAAGTCGGTAGTGGATGTAGGCATTGAGGCTGAACCACTATAAATCTTTGTGTGATGGTAAATGAGTTGTGGTGGTTATTTTTGTTATCTTCCGCATTTAGTTTCATAATCATCACTAAGTGACTAGTTGAATTAAAGAAGTTAAAATTGGGCATTATTGGTCACAAAAGTGTAGCTCACCCTATTCAATCCACCCCCCACTCTAGGGTTAAGGATCCCAAACTTTCATCCCCAAGGAGGAGCTAGAGGAAGGGGCCGGAGAGCCGCAACGTGTAGAAGAATGGCAGGCTGACGATGTTGTTTAAAAGTCTTATGATGCGAAACATTTTGGCATAGTGATTGTCACATTTTGGGAATTTATTGGTTGTACTGGCCTTTGTTGGCCTTTATTTTTAAGGAATGATAAACTAACTCAGATTTTGTATAAACATTTAACCTTACAATTGGGGGATGCCATATGATCATTGCTTACTCTGACATCATGTTTTGTATATGTGTGTTATCAGTCTTGTATCACGGAATGAATTTACAACTTGATTTGCTATGCGCTTCCGCATTCTTATTGTGAACGACTTGTGCGTGTGATATCCTCACCGTGGAAACATTTGGGAAATTACGTGCACGGATGATATTATATTCTTTCTAAATCCATGTACGTAGTAGCCATATAAACAAACACACTTGGCATCATTATGTCGCCCGATCCCGAATTAGGTGTGCCCCTTGGTCGCTAACTCGATCCTAGGTAGCGACACGATGATTGATATGATTAATTGGGACACAAGGATAATAAGAGGTGGGTCCACATTGGTTAGACAATTTAATTGATTTCCAATGGACCAATGGATATAATTGATGGAGGGGCTTGTTTGCAGTAATTGGAAAGTTTAGGGTCTTCTTGTAAAAATTCCTAGGATTGGAGTGAATTGCATTTATATAGTAGTATTATTTGCAATTAATTATTGGTCAAGATCTTGCTTAAGATGTGAGGTCCAGATGCATTAGTTGGAGCTAGATCCAAGGAATCCCTAGTAATCCCCATGGTAGCCCTAACTAAGAGAGGGACATATTCAAATAAGGACTCATAAGAGAAAGAGTAGTGTGGCATTATAAAGACCGAAAGAGGGCTGGAAATCCATATGAGAGTTGGACGTTTTTTGTGGCTTTCCTCCTTCCCTCTCTTCTCTCTTCTTGATCTCTAGTTGAGTGCCTTGAGGAACTACTTCTTAATAGTGATCCCACCATTGCTTTTGAAAAGATCTCTCTTTTGGGTTATAGCATGGAAGGCAAGGTCTAGAGGATTAGATTTGCATAGAGAATTTCCAAGGACTCGATTTGAGCACAACAAAGCTCCTCGGGTTTATTGTAGATCTAGAAGTTACATGTTTAGATCAATACTTCTTGTCAATAGATTTGGGATTTTATACACTAAGAAAAGGGTTTTAGATCTTGAGATTGGTTCCATGTAGGTTTTGAGGACAGATCGCTGTTTTAAATGGATCAATTTTTTTTTAAATCCTATATGGATGGCCCACCCACTTCCAACACATCTAACATTAAGTAAGAAACAATTGAGCAAGACATGGCATCCGAACATAGAGCATAATTTAGAAATACTGGAATCAAAGAATCGATGTGATAAAATCCAAACTAAATACTTGCCTTGATTTTTCTAGCTCCCAAAAATGCTTCTTAAGCTCACCAATCACCTAGAAGCTCCCTAGAATAAAAACCCCTGAAATTATCCACTGCTTCACCTGAAAATAGAAAATAAGAAATGAGAAGAAATTAGGGCTTGCATGTCTGGGAAAGGGACCTCTAGGGCCTTCCTTGCATAATCTAGAAGATGGGGATAATCACATACCTGTAGGTAGCTCGATCAGACTGATTTTCATTGGTGGAGGGGTGGCCAAGCTTGATTCTTATTGAATTTAGGATTTAGTGGAAGACGAGTGTTAACACCAAAAATGTCACTTTGCCCCTTCATACACTTTCAAAATCAAAGAAGTTACATGAAGCTGCATCAGGCCACAATAGGCAAAGAAGCTTCAAGCATCGGATTTTGTCGAAACCATTTGAAAACTTCAAGATCCTTCAAAACAAATACGAGAAATGTACACATGAAGTTTTGGGCAATTTCAACATCATTTGGCCTGATTTCACTCTTCTAGTAGCCAAACGGGAGCACTCAAGAAGGCTCCAAATCAAATTATAGGCCATCCGACATCGTTTGGCCCAAAGTGCAAAAAGTTGCATCCTCCACGCGGCAAAGTCAGCCCTTCTGGCGACAACAACATCGGAGACATCAAATCTTCAATCAGAGCCTGTGGATGGTCTTAAAATATTCCCAAGAGGCTCTGTGTCAAATATTAGGTCAATCCGACAACTTTGACCTAACATCAACCCTCAAGCAGCAAAATCAGGCTTTCCTGTGGCAGGGACCGCCGAAGCCATTTCCCATCAAACAAAGCACATGGATGGTCTCAAAATGCTTTCAAGGGGCTACATGTCAAGTTTCAGATCATTTGGACACCATTTGGCCCAAGTTTGAGCCCCCTAAGCTAAACCAGGTCTCCCGACAACGGAGCCCCTTGGGACCATGATTTGTAAATCAAAGCCAATGGATCATCTTAAAATAGTCCCATGAGGCTTCCTATCAAATTTCAGATCAATATGACATCGTTTGACCGCACATCAAAGCACGATGTCTTCCTCGCGACAAAATCAAGTTTACTAATGACAGGACCCCTAACGGTTTCAAAATTCAAACAAAAGCCTACGGTTGGTCCTATTTCTTGCCCATGAAGCTTCACCTGAAATTCCAGGTTATCCCAACATCGTTTGACCTAGTTATTTCTTCTGGCAACAAATCGACACCCGTGCGTGACAAAGTTTTCTGCTTTCCCCGGAAAATTAGAAACTTTGCCCTACGTTTTGCACAGCTTCTCATCAAGTTTTCTATAGAAAAGTCATGAAAAAAATGGTACAAAAATACATAGAAAAAGTTGTCAAAAAGGAAAAACCAAAAAAAAAAAAAAAACCAGAAAAAGGCTGAAAATGGTAACCGAACAGACAAAACTGCCCATGGTCATCACCAACCATGTGTGTAGGGTCGCCGGCGATCCTAGAAATCCAGAGTCGCAGGATTTTCACAAAATCCTATTTTTCGGGTTATTTTTTCATTTTGAACCATTTGACCTATATTTTCTAAATTTATGATTTTTGGGGCACGAAAATCGTCGATCTTTGACAATATCCCGGATTCGCTGTCGAATTCATGGGTTCATCATCGACACCTAGAAATCATTAACCGGCTGACCAAGAAAGCATACTTTCTGCCCGACCGATCAAGAAATTAACAAGACAAATGGTATCGGTCCACTGGCAACAATGAATGTCTGAAATTGCATGATCATCCGACGACAATCGGTATGCAAAATCCATCAGTGATCAAGGCTCCCTATGTCGCAAGTAGAATTTCAAAAGACATAGTGTGGCCCGCAACTCTTTAAGCACTCCGGCGGCCACTTAATAAGGTAAATGACCCATTTTTTAAATGATAAATTAATGTGGTTAATTGCCCATTATCATGAACGGCCTAATCAAAATTCAAGAAATGGGAGTTAGAAATCAAAAAAAATCATGGTATTAAACTACGTAACTCCTCCCATCATGAAAGTTAAATGGAAATAATGACCCATTATTCTCCAACAGACAATTAAAAATCAAGAAAAAGGAGTTATAAAAATACAAATTCAAAATATGTAACTCCTCCCATCATGGAGCATTAATATGATTAAAGCCCATAAACTTCCCACATACCCACCAAAAAGCCTAGAAAAGGAGGCTATTCCCACCATTCCAAGCCATTATGTGCAAAATCCAACAAAAATTTTCTATCGTTAGTACGACGCTCCAACGACGTTCTCACCTTTGTTGAAGAAGTTCTACAACAGCCACCACAAGGTCACTGAAGACCCTTGGACCCCCCCCGAAAAAAAAAAAAGAAAGCCCTCTCCTTCAATCTTCATGGCTTAGACGCGGCTATTTAGCCTGTTTACCTAGATTTTTATTAGATATAGGATCTCTCATTGATCCTTATTCTCTAAAAATCTGGAGTTCAAGCCTAGCCAAGAGAATCAAAAGCATCAAATGTTATCATTAGAAGGATGACGATGAAGTCCAAACATGACTTGCGACCGTCAATCTAAACGAGTCCCCACAATCTCCTCTGAAGTTAGATATTCTTTTCTTTCTTATTATTATATATGTATTTTTAAAGAGACAAAATCACAAGTCTTTTCTTTTTTTTTTATGAGAATTGTAAGCCACCTTTCACGGCACCGAAAAAACGCCTCTCACGGCAAAAGCATCGCCTTTCACGTCAATCAAATGAAAATCTCCTTTCATGACATTCAAAATTCAAATTCGGTCTCTTTTTTAACAGATGCAATAAGAGTTTAAAAAAAAAATTATTTTCTTTTATGTATGAGAAGGTTGATCTACAGATCACTGCTTGTTTTCAAGTAGATTAGAAAATTGGCATACCCGTCTACAAAAGAAAGCTAGGTTGTTCGCTCGTCTCCGGTCACGAAAGGGTTGGACCCCACGGATTCTCACTTTTGCTGACCCCGGTAGTCCTAAAATGATCCGCGAACAATGAGGACGAAAGGATCTCATGGCGATCTTTGTGTTTGGAATGGTAACTCGAATTTGAGGTTTTCGACACAAGGAAGGTAAGAAGAGGAGGAAAGAAGGGGGCTGATGCAGTGTTAGACCTATGGGGACAAGAAAGGGAAATAGAAGAAATAGAGGTGGGGCTCATGTGTTATATAAAGAGGGTGGAAGTGGGGCCCACTGTTTAATCATGAAGATTAGTCAAAAACACTGCTTTCCAGGCCCTAGATAGAAAAACTCAAAGAATGAAAGTTGCTCGAAATTAAATCTACTTTCTAATGAGCCTAACTAGGAGTGACCTGTTTGTAAGGCTTCAGGGAAAACTCAACTTTGGGAAAATGATGGGTATGTCCTGACTTACGAAGGAATTGCGAAATGAAGAGTTTCAGAGCTTCAAATGACTACAACAACACGGAAGTTGTTTGGAATGATGTTCTCAATCTAAGGGGGATAATATAAGGGGCTTGCTATTGGCACACAGAAAAATCCTTTTCCCACACAGTTTCTCTCCACACACATCACAATATTTTAAAATTTATATTTTTTCTTTCCCCACACACCAAATATCCCCATTTTAGCCCCCTCTCCATCGTCCTCTTTCTTCTTCCCACACACATATCATTCTATTTCTCCCCACACACAAAATCGATCGAACTCTCCCTCCTTATCCGGCGTCTCTGTTCCTCCGGCGTTCCTCCGGCGTTCCCAGTCATCTACACCATCTCCTCTTCCAAAGGTTAATCTCTATCTCCACCATTTTCATTTCATTTTGCTTCACCATTTATTCTTTACCATTGTATCCATCTTAGATGTGTTTTTTTTCATGCAAACTTGTTATGGGGATAGATTCTCATTCAATGTAGGATTTTAGAAACAATGGTATAATTTTTTTGATGCATTGGGTCCATCGTCTTCTGCCTTTTGTCGCTCCCAGAGATCATGCTGTTCGGACCTGAAGGTCCGAACAACATTAGTTTGTTCGGACCTTCAGGTCCGAACATCATTTTGATATTAGTGCATTGGGCCCAGGGTTCAGTGATCAAGGCTATTGACCAACACATCATTTCATTACATATCATGCTATATCCAATTCTGTGATGTAAGCAATTGACCAGCACATCATTTCATTACATATCATGCTATATCCAAATTCTGTGATGTAAGCAATTGACCAGCACATCATTTCATTACATGCCTGTAATAAAGTAAATATGTCTAGCTTACTATAATTAGTAGTTACTCCGATCCGACTTTTTTCTCTCCCTTGACTTATATATTCTGCAATCTCGTGCGCACAGGGTAATCCATGTGTGCGTCGAATAACACAACCACAAACATTGGCGTTAATCCCAACTACGCTGGCTCTCTTGGTTTCTGTTAAGATTTTTTCAAGTGCATTCTTTGAGACATTTCCACGAAGTTCTTTGTATTCAGCCGGCTTGAAATTATATTGCACAATTGTCTTACTTTTCTCGAACGAAGCTTTGATACCGGTATGCTGCAACTCAAGCAAACTATGGATTTTACTCCAACAAGCTTCAAAATTTCCTTGACTTGATCCAAGTTGCCTCTTGAGCTGTGAATGTGAACTCTCGGCCCTGCATAGAATTATTAAAAGGTGAGGCATAGTAATTAATATGCATAACTCAAATGATCAGTAGTTGTTAAAAAATACCTATTCGATGTAGTATTTCCAAAATGGATACATTTATCTGTCCATGCAGAGACAAATCTTTCCTTGTAAGCGTCCAACCAAGTACCTTTCACGTAATTTAGTGCACCGAGATACGTACTGAATTCTTGATTTAGCTTACAGAGTTGTTTACCAAACTCCTCTTCTGTGGATGAAGACACCAACATATTCCAACTCATAATAAACCTGTCCCATTTTTCTTTCGTTTCGAACAATTTCTTGCATCTCGCCAATACATTTCTATTAATGTGCCATTTGCATAATAAATGAGTAGCACCAGGGAATACTGTGCTAATGGCTTTCATAAGTGCTAATTCTATGTCCTTCACAATCACACCGGGAAGAATACCATCACCAATAATTGAACACAGTACACCCAGTGCCCATGCATAATTCTCTCCACGTTCCGCCTGAAGGTATGCAAAGCATACAGAAAAGGTCATGTATGTGGATGTAACTCTAATAATCTCCAACAGAGGCATGCGATAACGATTGGTCTTATAGGTACAATCCATTATTAAAACATGTGGAAATGCACGCAACAAATCTAAACTGCTTGGGTGTGTCCAAATCAAGTCAGTTACAATCTCGTTATTCTCACAATTCTTATGCCATTCTATGTAATTGTGCTATGCCAACTTCCCCAGCAGCTGTTGCATCTGACTTCTTCCACCCCGCTCATTAACTTTATATCTGTAACGTGCATTGCATATTATCTTCATTGTGGTTACATTTAATTTACTTCTTTGTTTCAACGTAACCAAAATTTCTTTTGGTCTAACCATGCTATTAGACATATCAACCAGCAACTTTGTTACCTCCTCTAACAATCTGCCTACAAATGAATGCCCCTCTAAATGTTCCGCGGCCGAGTGATTATGCACGCCACATACAACCTCCAACATCCAATCATCATTTGAGTCTAACTTTTTGCCCCTTAATGCGAAAGGGCATCCACATTTTTTGGAACATGTTTGTTTCATCCTTTTTGGCTTTTAGCGATGTTCATGCTTATATTGTCTGCTTCTCTCGCATGCAAGTAGTACTCTAGCTTTGACACCTATCCGAGCAGCATTTGAAACCTTTATGACAATGAAAAAACCGTTTTTCCTTCCTACAGCACGAGCCCAACTAATCAACGAATCCCGACTGTGAAATACCTACAATATACAAAGCTTTATTACGAACTTAGTAACGAACAATTGTAATTTGAGTAATAAATCCACAGTACGTCTTACCTCTTGAGTTATAAATTCACTGGTATAATCCATGACAAATTCCGATCCAACTTGACTTTCCTGTGTAGAGACCTGCAGAAGAAATGTTCGGAGTCAAACTGTTCGGATACACAGAGCCGACCTATCCAATAATGTTCGGACTTTTATGTCCGAACAGACTCATTTTGTTTGGACATATACGTCCGAACAGACTCAGTTTGTTCGGACATAAAAGTCCGAACAAACTGAGTTTGTTCGGACCTTATAGTCCGAACATATCGGGGAGTCTGCAACTTCCCAGTTGAGAAAAATTTCCCTAAAATAGCAAAAAATACGAACAAATCACATTGAAACGGACCTTTCCACTGCTGCTCTGATTGAGAGGCACGATTTCATTGTTCTTTTCTTCCTTCATTGCACTAGATAGATCTAATGAAAAAAGTTAACTACAAGAAGAAGGAAAGAAGAAGGAGATGGAGGAAAATGAGTTGACTAAGAACACAAAATGGAGGAAGATGAGATGCCAAAACAACAATGAAGTGGAGAATAATGAGAAGTGGAGAATGAGATGTGGAGAAGATGACTTCTGTGTGGGAGTACAGGGAGGGAAGAAGAAGATCGACTGTGTGTGTGAAAAGAAGAGAGTTTTTTAGTTTTGGAGGGAGATTGGATATTTTGGTCATTTCATAAAGGGGTAAAAATGTAATTACAAATTATTTAGATTCCTTGTGTGGGAAAAGGATTTTTCTGTGTGCCAATAGCAAGCCCCTAATATAATTCTCAGAATTTGCAAAGAACCCTCCAACTTTTTCAGACATCACGGATGGGTCCCTAAAGACATCCCTAAAGCTATTAAAAAACTATTCTAACCCTCTAGCTAAGTTAATAACCCCAAAACCCACTGACTGAACTAACAATTAATATAGTTTAATTAGTACTAATTGTTGTAATTAAGCGTGTGGCCTTGGGAAAATTTATACAACCCAAACTTGCTCTGCGCCAGCAGGCCCACTACATAACCCGAAACAATGGATATGATGAACTCATGCAAGGTATACCATGGACATGTACATGCTGGAGACGGTCCCCCAACTATCACAAGCATATGCTGGCATTGCTTCTTGATGTTACGGTCACGGCGAACCTCTTAATGGAATCGTGGCAGTTACGATGGTGACAATTGAAAGGGAATGTTTGGACAGAGGTGAAAAATGAATTGGTAGTACAAAAAGGAATCTCTGGATGGCTAAAGAGAGTCCATGCTGCCTCGGTCCTCTTTCACAATTATCAGCTATAGTTTGAAAATATCTTGTTCAAAATACCGTGAACCATAGGAAAATATATATGAAAAGAGTATTTTATATTTATTTAAGCTTTAAATAATTTAAATAATTCATTTTCCTATTATTATTCCAGAGAGAGCTTTGGATTTTTTACCTAATATCCTGTATACTTGTATATTTTGAGCTCAAACTATTTTCTCCTTTAATTTTATCACATAGACCACAAGGGCTGTTGAAGCCTTTGTTATTTTTTCCTTTTCTCTTAATAAAAATTACCCTTTAAGTAAAAAAAAAAAAATAAAGAACGAAAAAGCTAAGAAAGAAAAATGGAGAACCCCAAATTTGAAGATATCCGCACAAAAAGTTTTCCCAGGAACACCCTTGGTAGGAGTGTCACAAGTTTTGAGGATATTTTCCCAAATGGTAGAAGGTGTTTCAATATTTTCAAGATGTTAAAAAAAAAAAAAAAACTGAAAGCATTATGAAAAGATCATGAAAATATCATAATAAAAATAAAAAAATAGGACAAAAAACTTGGAAAGTAGCTTTTGAAAGTATTTCAGACTTAATTCTTTATTGGTTTCCTATTTTCTAGTTAATAACAAAATAATTGGTATTTATGGAATATACCAATAATTTTTGGTGATAAACCTCATGTTTTAAATTAATTTGCAAGGCTGCTTGCTGTCCATGGAGTCGTTGAGTGCGTGTTGAGGGTGGCACTTGCAATAGGAATCCTCGAAAGAAAAGTAAGGTGTCAGTGAGGGCGTGGCAGCGAAGAGATTCCTGACGACTGGGACCAATGTCTGGCAAGGGAGAGGGAATATATATTTCTTTCTACAACCCAACGTATCGTGATGCTTCTAAACTTTCACGGTTTCCCAAACATTCGCCATGTCGGCTCTAGCTACAGGTGGGCCATGCTTTCTTGATTCCCTCGCCAATCAGGTGCATCCATCTGGTTTGGCCAGTGCACACTGATGGGCCACATACAAATGACTTCACATGATCGTATGCATTCCGATTAGTCGTCTCCATTGACTACAGTTTAGTATAATCCGTGAGTCTGGATTCCCCTGATTGTTTAAAATTCAGGCCGCTAAAAATGAACTCATATCCTTCTATTGAATAGGGCTCGTTTGGCAAATCTTGTTCACATAAAATAGATATATACGAAACATATCTGTTTCAAATGGCCCTATATGAAATAGATGCTTTTGAAATATATTGTTTGGTTATATAGAAAAGTGGATTCAAATGGACTTTTTAAAACTGACGGTGCAGGATTTTTTTTCAAATTTCTCTGTATCCAAATAGGAATCAACGGTTGGTTTTTGAACACATGACCATTGTTAGTATTCCTAAATATATCAATGGTTCAGATCTTAATATAGGGCCCCCACAAATTCCAAAAATTTTGATATAATGATTCACTATTTTTTGCAAATATCTTGAAATCCGTAATGGATCAACGGTTGCATTTTTGTATGGTGGCTACTCTTAGTATTTCCAAGAGCTTGTATGGTTCAGATTACAGTTTGTGGCCCCACAATTGAAGAAAAATAAGGCGGACTCTGTGTATAGACACCCCAAACCCAGTTAGTTTGGCCAAGGACATCAATGGTGGATCCGTCTCTAGGAAACTCCTTGACATCCACAATCAAAGACTAATTTTTGAACCCATAGCCATTTTTGGCTTTCCAAAGAGGACCAACGGTTTGGATCATGATTACGGGCCCCACTAAAGTTCTAATATTAAGATCAATGGCTATGTTTTTTTTACAAAGATCTCCAGATCCGTGATATATAAACAACTGAAATTTCACTGATGGGCCGTTTTTGGCCATCTTAATACATTTAATGGTTTGGATCATGATTGAGGGTACCAGTTTTGAAAGAAAAATAAAAAAACGTGATAACAAAACTACCGCCCAAAAGCACTGTGCATTCCATCTCTTTCCGCTTCAAAGACGCTCGTCTGTTTCAAGTGGGGACGTTTTCCTTGGTGCGTGAAACATATGATTTTCCTCTTTATGTGGACTGAAGTAGATATGCTAAAATAATTCCCAAATGCTCTAAATGTGTTTTGAATCCTCTTTAAGATAATAAGATGTTGAAAATAGACATGCCAAATAGGCACTAACCCTACACCAATAAGAGATGCTCCACCGTAAGATCTAGAATATGTTCAATAATGTGATCATGAATTGATTAATAATACCTATGGTTGTGACAATAAGGTTATTAATCCTGGAGGGATCTTCACCTACGAGCAGATTGCATACGTGCTTTCTAGTTTAGTTTGTGGCCCACTTGGATGCTTTTCTATCGTTGGGAATAGGATGGAGTAAAAGATCTTTTTAGTGACTATCCAATGCCGATTGAAGGTTTGTTGAGAGCACATATGGTTAGGACATTCATTTTGAGCAGCTCATAGGTGGGCCTAGTTTTGTGTAGATAAAATCATTTGAAAATTCTATTGAGAGAAAATTATATTTAACAATCTCGAAGCCAAAGAGATTCAACTAGGGATGCAAACGGGCCAGATCCATAGTCAACTTTTTTTTTGTCTTATTAGATTCAATTCTGGATCCCAATTCCATAAGGAACTTACATGGTATCTAGAATTGGCATCAACTTAAACAAAAAAGGGCCCAATTTTGGATCCGAAATAAAATACGGGGTTGGCTACATGGATTGTGTACGGGGTTGGCTATATGGATTGTGCTTCTCAATTCTATTCTATCATGAGCCAAATATATCCTCGGATAGGTTGCACTTCTTCAGATCTTTCATTGCTACTTCTGCCGCGACCCCGGACCGGGTTTGGGGACCAATCCGAGATCGGGACTAATTGTGAATGACATAAAAAGATCATAGGTATGGTTAGTGCCAAAACGTACACGGGTTAATAGAGAATACACATTACCCGTGCACGTGATTTCCCACAGGTGTTCGCGGTGAGGATATCACAACAATATGAATACTCTGTTAAATGCGGAAGCGTGTAGCAAATCTAGCATGTAATTTATTTCCAAAATAACAAGGCTAATTACATTTAAATAACAAGTATCAGAATGAGCAATGTTCTATAGCGTATCCCAAAAGTACTGTTAAAGTTTAAGCATATACCATTTAATTACAATTCCCAAAAATAGAGGCCAACAAAGGCCAATATGAACAAAACAATATCCACCAAAATATCAATTTCTGTCACCCCCAAAATATTTCGAATCTCGGCAACCGGATGTTTAAATAACATCGTCGGCACGCCACTCAACTAGCTGTTGCGGTTCTCCGACCGCCTCCTCTGGCTCCTCCTCGAGATAACCGACAATGGGACCTGAGTACCAAAGCAAAGGGTCAGACACGACGGTTTGGCAGGCGGGTGAAAAGATATAAACATTTTAAAATAAGAACATTTACCTCGGAAAACATATAAAACCTGCTTAAACAATAATTTTTGAGAAGTAAAAGAATCATTTAATTGAGAACACATATTTACCTCGGAAAACATATAAACCTGCTTAAAAAATAATTTTCAAGAAGTAAACGAATCATTTAATTGAGAACACATATGCAGTAATAAAACATGTAAGGTAGCCAAGGAAATCGGGAAAAAAACAAGATGGCATCTACAAGAAGCTAAATCCTCTATCACCGAAGTGACAAGAGTATAATGGGCATTGACCTCAGTCACGGGAGTGAGGAAGTGCAACCTGTTGACACCAAAAATGTCACTTTGCCTCTTCAACATCAAGAAAGCTGCATGAAGTCGCAACCTGCCATAAATAGGCAATGCAACTTCTCCAAAAAATCAAATCTTGTCAGAATCAAACAAAAACTGCAAGATCCTTCAAGACAGCCAAGGGAGGAGTACACAAGGAGTTTCGGGCCATTTCAGAATCATTTGGCCTAACTTCGCTTCTCCGACAGCTAAATTGGCGCTCTCGGCGGCGACATCATCGAAGACGTCAAAACTTCGATCAGAGCCTACGGATGACTCCAGCATGTCTCAAAAGGGCTCCGTGCCAAATTTCAAGTCAAACCGACAACGTGTGACCCTCCATCAATGCTCGAGCAGCAAAATCAAGCCTCCCGGCGGCGGGAACCACCGAAGCCTTTGCTCATCAAACCAAGTGCATGAGTGGCTTCAACATGCTTCCAAAAGACTGCACGTCGAATTTCAGGTCATTCCGACAACGTTTAACCAGGTTTCGACGCTCCGAAAGAAAATCAAGCCTACCGGCGGCGGAGCTCCCCGGGACCATGGTTTCCAAGACAGAGCCTGTGGATTATCTCAAAATGACTCCAATAGGTTCCCTGTCAAATTTCAGGTCAATCGGACATCGTTTGACTGCACATCAAACGCGCGGCATCTCCCTCGCGGCAAAATCAAGTCTACTGGCGACGGGGCCCCAAACGGCTTCAAAACTCAAACAAAAGCCTATGGTTGGTCTTATTTATTGCTCAGGAGGCTCCACCTCAAATTTCAGGTCATTCCGACATCGTTTGACCAAGTTTCAGCTTCTGGCGGAAAATCAGCAGCTCTACGCGACAAAGTCTTCGGCTTTCCCGGAAAATTGGAAACTTTGCACTCTAAAAATGCAAGGATTCTCATCAGGTTTTCTATAGGGAAATCAAGCCAATAAATGAGAAGAAATGTCAGGAAAAATACAGAAGAAAACGGCGACGAAAAAGACCGCGAAACGGACCAAAAAGGGGAGAAAAACCCCCAGGGTCGCTGGCGACCATGGAAGTCCGGGTCACCGGATTTTTCGCCGGTGACCCGTTTTTCCGTCTCTTTTCGCGTTTCGCGCACTTTGGCCCCTGTGGTTTCCTGAAAATGTGATTTTTAGTGCTTGAAATTGACTCATATCCGACAACATCTCAGATCCACCGTCGAAAGCATAAAATCATCATTGATCGCTCCAAGATCGCCGACCGGTTGACCTAAAAAGTGTTCTTTCTGTTCGACCGATCGAGAAATCGACAAGACAGATGTCACCGGCCCGCTGCTAGCTATCAATGTCTGAAGTTACACGGTCATCCGATGTCGATCAACATGTAGATCCATCGGTGATCATCTCCAAAAGAATCCCAAAAGACGCGGCGCGGCCCGCGACTCTTCAACTGCTCGGCGACCATTTAATGCAGTTAATTGACTAGCTTTATTGCAGTCATTAATTCATTTCATTGGACGGCCCAATCAGAAGCAAGCATCCAGGAGTTACAAATCAATTAAGTCATGGCATTCAAGCCATGAAACTCCTCCCATTATGGTAATTAAGGTGATTAAAGGCCCTTAATCTCCATCGACCAATCAGATTCAAGGAAAAAGGAGTTACAAAATCAAGAAATAAATCTTGTAACTCCTCCCATTAAAGTCATTAAAGCCCATAAAAGCTCTCCTAAATGGCTACCAAAAGCCTATAAATAGGAGAGCATTCCATTGAAATCCAGATTGGAAAGAGATCGAAAAGAGATCGGAAAGAGATCGGAAAGAATCCAGAGCTCGTATCCAGAAGAAAATCGAATCCAGACGGATCAAACACAGAAAATCCAGAGAAAGAAAAAGAGAGAAAAACTCTGCTGAAGTTCTGCACCGGCCACCACTACAAGGTGACAAAAGTCCCTTCGGGGGTACTCCCCCCCAAGGTCCTTGCCTTCTCCCGCTGCCTCCAATGGCTTAGACGTGGCTTTTCAGTCCGTCTACTTAGCTTTTTATTGGACATAGGACTTCCTCTTGGTCTTTGTCCTCTAAAAATCTGAGGTTATAGCCAAGCCAAGCGAATCAAGAGCATCCACTGTTCTCATCTGCATGGATGATGGCGAAGCCCACACATGGCTTGCGACCGTCAATCTGAACGAGTCCCCCACAATCTCCAGAGAAGTTAGATCCTCCTTTTCTTACTTTTCATTGTAGTTTGTATTTTTCTAAAAGAGACAAAAATCACAACTCTTGTCTTTCATTATTGATGAGAATTGTAAATTGGCTATAAACGCCAAAATCGGCTATAAATGCCAAACAAAATCGCCTTTCACGACAAACCAAGAAAATGTCTCTTTTCTTAAATATTTGTGCAATGGAAAACTTGAAAGAAGTTGATTTCCGTTTTACTTGCGAAGGTTGATCTCCGGATTACCACTTGCAATTCCAAGTAAAATAGAAAATCTGGCACACCCACACAAAGAAATGTTGATGCACGCTTCAGCCCCCCGGGCGCGAAAGGGCCGGACCCGACGGACTCCCACGTCCGTCGACCCCGGTAGCACCCTCGGCAGGAGCGCGTTCCATCAAGCTGGCACACTCGGTGGGACTCGTTCATTTGAGAACACGGTGCTCGGAAATGAAATATTTGCATATCATACTTTTTGCTCTATGCTTATACTTCTTTTCCGGATTCCTTGACTACTTTCTAGCTGGTAGCCTACGTTGGATTTTGCATCCTAAAAAAAAAAAATGAGATGGGATTTTTTGAAAATTTCTATTTCTTTGAGTTTGTTTCCACTCTTTCTCTTTTCAAAAAAAAATAAAAAAAAATCAGTTTTCTTAGTTTGAATTCAAAATTGAGAAACTTTGATCCTATCCTATCGTTCTTTGGTGCTTGCAGAAATGTTGAGCCCGTTCGACTAAGGTTTTGGACCATCGTTTCTCTTCGATGAGTTCATTAGAGATTTCAAAAAAAAATTAATAAAAAAAATCAGTTTTCTTAGTTTGAATTCAAAATTGAGAAACTTTGATCCTATCCTATCGTTCTTTGGTGCTTGCAGAAATGTTGAGCCCGTTCGACTAAGGTTTTTGGCCATCGTTTCTCTTCGATGAGTTCATTAGAGATTTCAAAAAAAAAAATAATAAAAAATCAAAAAAATCAGTTTTCTTAGTTTGAATTCAAAATTGAGAAACTTTGATCCTTTCTCTTCTGGGCATGTGTGCTCGCGGAAATCGTTGAGCCCGTGTTCGGATCGGGGATTGGGCCATCGCTTCTCTTCGATGAGTCTGTCAGGGATCTAAAAAAAAAAAATTAAATAAATAAATAAAAAGACATAGACCACTAAGGTTAAACCAATTGCGTTCTTTGATCACAATTGATTCAAGAAAAGCCTTGTCCAGAGTGTGGAGACAGCTTGACTGTTCTAGGCAAGGGTCCTCTAAACGGGTTCATTAAGTAATCCTACCCTTACCTGGGGGCAATTCTATCAATTGAGGTTTCATAAGACCGGGTTAGGAGGCCTATGTGTACTCTCTCGTCTTTAAAAACCTTCAAAAAAATATATAAAAATAAAAAAAAATCTTCAAAAAAATAAAAATAAATAATCTTAAAAAAAATATTAAAAAAAAAAAATCATTTCAAAAAAAAAAATCTTCAAAAACTCGTCACTTTTGATTTCAGATCTGAGAAATTTTGGTTTCTTCTTTTCTGAGCATTGGCGCTCGCGGAAATCGCCGAGACCGTGTTTAGATTGGAATACCATTTGCTCTCCTTGATGGAACCAATCTTGACATTTCAAAAAAAAAAAAAAACTCGTCACTTTTGGATTCAGATTCGAGAAATTGTGGTCTCTTTCCTTCTGAGTACTGGCGCTCGCGGAAATCGTTGAGCCCGTATTTGAGTCGGAATGCCACCTGCTCTCTTTGACGAATCCATTTCTGACCTTTCAAAATAGAGAATCCCATCTCATGGATGCGATTTCCAACATTTGTGCCTAGCAATACTGGTATGCCCTTTCAGGGTCTACTGTATTTGTGACCGGCACATTTGTAACTCCAACCTTATATTTGTCTTACCTCGAGCAAGCCCTGCTTCTCGATAAGTCGAATTTAGGTTTACAATTGCTTCTGGCAGTCACTGGAACGCTCATTCTGGGCTCACCATACTTGCTACCAGAACAATTGTACCCTCTATGGCTTTTTGCCTTCTTCATATTGCTTGGGTCATGTCCCTTGAGCGATTTGAAAAGACAAAATCATAGAATTCCCCATTTATGATCATCATATTCTTGTGATTACTAATGGATGTGGTCTTGTTTCAGAAATTTTGAAACTAACAATGGCAGCTTCACTGATCATCACCTTCGATGAGAACAAGCACCAACTCATGCTTCAACAGAAGCAAAGCGCGCGCACTCATAAGCGCCTTGTCAGTTGCCGAAGCGTCAACTCCCTCGGCAACTGTCCGAACTCCGGGTCGACCTCGACTCCCCGGACTATCTTCTTTGGGACGCTGGGACCATTCCCACTTCCCGAAGAACAAGCTGCGCCTGCTAAAAAGCAGAAGATCGCCTCTCAACGTGTCACTCCCGTGACACCAAAGGCAAGCGCCCAAAAGCCCGAAGCCCGCGGCACCCCCGCGAAGCCTCGATCCACAAACAACCAGACCTATCCCAAGACTTGGTCTCCAAGACCTTCACCAAAACAAAGAAGGTCTCAAACATCCACCAAGCCAGCATACCTGGCCCCACTCAAGGAGAACCAGTTCTACCCTCTTGCCTACATGAAAGAGGAGAGACCTATCTCCAACCTGACTCCCAAGTCAACCCAGCATGTTCCTACAGGCCCAAAATCAGATCATGCATCACCAGGCCTCTACAAGCACCTGCTAAGGCCTACACTCCTTCGGTTCGACCCTTTATCTCTACAGGGGCCGAACTTGAAAAATTCAAAGCTTCACTGCATCAGGCAAAGGACCGGGTCCGCATCCTGTCCTTGCCCAATTACAAAGAAGACAAGCTCGGCTGCTGCGCCCGAGGGAGTACATCCTTCATTGTTAAAGCCCAGCCAGAGCTGACTGAAGCTCAAATCGCTTGTCGAGCACGCCGCCGTGCGTCATATCGACAAAAGAGACTAGAGAAGCAACGGACCCAGCCTCCTACACTTCAAGTCTCCCACAAATGGGTCGAAAAAGAAAGACCCGACCAAGTTGCTGCCGTCCATATGGTTGGAAAAACCAGAAGACGCCAAAAGTCAGCATAAAAAATCCATGTCCGACGTCCGGTGACCCGTAGCGTCACCAGTACACGAAGACATCCCGAAGAATCTCCTGCCCCTTCAAGCCAAGGATGGGAGAGTAATCCTTCATCAAGCTCGTCATAAAAAAGAATGAGCCCCAGCTCAGTCACCAGAACGGTTTCTTCGTTTGAATCCCGAGGAATGAACGTCCTGATTACAAATTCTGAGCCACCACCTCAGAATCCACCTCAAGATGATGCGCTCACACGCATCCAGCAGTTGGAACAAGGCCAGCAGAGGATTGAAACTCTGATGGAAAACCTTCTCCTTGTTGTCCAAAATCAGGTGAACAATGAGCCTCCTCCGAATCATCGCAATAACGAGGAAAATCGTGAAGAAAATGAGTCACGCGCCCTTACCAAAAAGGCCGTAGACAGTATCCTCGCCAAAGCAAAAGAAGAGGATATACTCAAGGAGCATGGGATCAAGCCATCATATCCTTTATGGATGGACTCGGTCCCGTTCCCCACAAAATTCAAACATCCTACTCTCCAAACATATACGGGGAAAGGATCAGCCAGACAGCACGTCATCCACTTCAAGATTTTGACGGGAGCTATCGCGGATCAAGATGCACTCAAGATTCGCCTCTTTGCAAGTACCCTAAAAGGTACGGCCTTCGATTGGTACTCCACTTTGCCGGAGAACTCCATCCAGAACTGGGCTATGCTGGAGACACGCTTCCTGACCCACTTCCAAGGTGAGGATCATCCTGTTACTATGGCTCAACTCTGCAGCCTAAAGCAGGGGGAGAATGAGTCAACATACGACTTCATTCACAAGTGGAAAGCAATGGCGTACAAATGCTCAGATGTACTGCCACAAGCATCGCTAGTCGACATCTGCCGAAACAACATGAGAGCTAGAATCCGCTCCATGATCATCGGCAACAAATCAAAAAACCTGGGAGCACTCCTGGAAGCTTCTATGGAAGCTGAAATGGTGATTAAAGACCTCAACAGTCAGAAATCATCAAGAAAAGAGCCAACCGCCATTGTAACCTCTAAACCAAAGAAAAAAGAGGTCCTCAATGTGCAAACCAAGTCAGCTCCTCAGCAACCAAAGAAAGCTGAAAACAAAACTACAGGTAAAAGGCCTTTTTAACTCTCTAATGCCTTCAAAGAACGTGTAGAAAAGAAATATCCGTTCGATGAAGATGTTGAAGAAATCTTTGAGGCTCTCCTAGCAAATGGCAAACTCATTTTGCCAGAGCCCAAAAGACCGGGAGACGTTGGCAAAACCAATGATCCCCGATACTGTCCATACCATCAGATGATCTCACATCCTCTCAATCAATGCTTCGTTGTGAGAGAGAAGATCAATGAGATGTGGAAAAACGGAGTCATAACCTTTGATAAAAATTATGGCTCCGCCTCTGTCAACATGGTGTCATGTCGGCAAACTTCAAAGTCACCGAAGGAGAAGATCACTACTTCATTTAAGGTGATAAAAATGGCTCAAGCATCCCAAGAATGGGTTCCCTATCCAACACCAGATGGACAACCTATATGGGTGCATCCCGATCTCCTAGATGATGAAAATTGGGAGATCGTCAAAACAAAGCCAACCGCTCAGCAGCGAAGGCAAGTCAAGAGACAGCTCCGCAAGCTCAAACAGCAGCAGAAGTCTCAACCAAAACAAGGAGTCCTTGAAAGAGCAGAAACTTCTTCCACTGCTTCACTCAGGACGACGGAAGAATCTCTTCCCAAAACCTCCAAGGCGGTAAGAGAATTCACTCTTGATGATTTCATGCCACCTCTATACAAAAATGAAAATGTGCAGGGGGCATCATACTCTTGCAACTCGATAGTTGGATTCTCCATGAATGGATACGAGTCCAGTGATACTGCCAGTGATATCGATGAGTGGGAAGAATCCCTTGAAACAGGAGAATACCTCTCCGACAAGGAATGGATTCCCGAGTCTCATCTTATGCCAGTAATCTGGTATAACCCTTTGCAACCACAAGGATCCTGGTCTGATGATGAAGAAGATCAAGTGGCTGCACAAGAAGATGCTGTTAACCCAGCACCTGTCATTGCTCCAGTGGAAATCAACTATGTTGAGCCACACGGAGAAGACGAAGAAGAGGATCTGGCTCCCATGCCTGATCTTGAAGAATATGCAAGGATCTTGCAGCGTCTCGCTCTAGAACAAGAGCAAGATCGCGTTAACGAGCCTCCTCGCAACCCAGAGCCTGAAGTCCCTGAAGATAATCAGGTACATCCACCCTTAACTCCTGAAAATGGAGAACATTGCTGGATAGACGATCCTCTTACATCCGAGGATGAGTCTGACTCCGAGCAGGCAACATCTCCTATCAGAGCTTCCTGTAATGTAATATATCAGGACTATAGCTCTTCTGAAGCGTCGTCTGATGAGATTACCTATACTCCGACGACGCCTAGCAATGTATCCTCTGGAGCTACCTCGTCTCACGTGACTTTCACAGAGATGACACCCCCTCAGGTTTCTTCTCCTGAGACTGTGACTTCAGGATACACATTCTTCCCGACTAATCATCATGAAGAAAACCCAGATAATGATGCTTGGGATGATGAAATAGTCAACACAGAAGAAAAGCTGCTGGATGCTGTTCAGGACTTGCTCCCGGAAAATGCTCCGTGCAACACAATCACTGAGGATGGCAACTTTGCTGCAGATACATCCCCAGTAGATGAAAAACGACAGCCTCTTGATCCTGAAGACAATCTTCCAAACGAAGATCCTTCTCAAGAAGCTCTCGAAGTTGGTAGAGGCACCCGCTCGGGCCGGGACTACCACAAAAATTACAACCAATCTTCCTTTACTTATGTAAATCCTTCGGGAAAAGATGTTGTAAGCGCGGGACGGAGTGGAAGAAGGGAGGAGATTCTCGAACGAGGAAAAGGACCCAATTACTTCGAAAGAATTGAACGAGGAGCCGTATGAGGTGAAAATCTCATGTACGGTTCTGTAGAGTGACAGTAAATTCGAGATCTCGCTATCAACTTCTTGGCCTAAAAAAAGTAATCTTTCTCGATGAAGTCGGTTGATTAGGACAAAATTCTATTCCTTAGGAACCGTACACGCACCTTTGGGTGCATACGGTTCAAAAAATCAAAATTGAGAAAAAAAAAAGAAATTGTCGATTCCAGCCCTATTTCTTTTTTCGTAGCGGGCTTTTTCTTCCATTTTTTAAGAAACATGAGTTTTGACTTGCTTCCCTATAAAATCAAAAAAGAATTCACTGAACTTATCGAGCTAACCCCTCATTGATTGATGTATTGTTTCATCGAGATCTAAATCACGATGTAATTTTCTTGTTCCCGAATGGGCCTCTTTCTTTTTTTTGGTGCGAGGAACTTAATATGAATCCATTGATTTCTGCCGCTTCCGTTATTGCTGCTGGATTGGCTGTGGGACTTGCTTCTATTGGACCTGGAGTTGGTCAAGGTACTGCTGCGGGCCAAGCCGTAGAAGGTATCGCGAGACAGCCAGAAGCAGAGGGTAAAATACGAGGTACTTTATTGCTTAGTCTGGCTTTTATGGAAGCTTTAACGATTTACGGACTGGTCGTGGCATTAGCGCTTTTATTTGCGAATCCTTTTGTTTAATCCTATAAATGTGAAAAATAAATACTTATTTTCTTTTCCTATTTTATTGCTGTGGGCTTGCCTTGCCGAATTATATCCAAACTTCACTCCTACAATCACTTCTTCGTTGAGACAATACCCCCGGGGATGGAGTGATTTGAGGATGAGGAATTAGCATAGCAGACCCACTTGCTTTCTTCCCTTCCGTTCTTAATGGAAACTCTTTTTGACTTTTAGGAAGTGTTGCAACAAACGAGGTATTTCGTAATTGACATGAAACCTGGGACTAAATAAATAGATTATTGAGAATTTCCATGGAAATAATAATAAAGAAAAATATTTATTAAAATGAATCTATTCATATTTATAATAAGGAAATTAATAAAAAGAAATCAATCCAAAACAAAGGGGGCGAAGTGATACAAAAAGAACTCTGTTCCATTTTGTTGGTCCTATCTATAAGAGAAAAGCATATGAGAGATGTAACCGATTCTTTCGTTTCCTTTGGTCACTGGCCATCCGCTGGGAGTTTCGGGTTTAATACCGATATTTTAGCAACAAATCTAATAAATCTAAGTGTAGTGCTTGGTGTATTGATCTTTTTTGGAAAGGGAGTGTGTGCGAGTTGTGTATTTCAAGAATAGGCTGGATCCAACCGGCTGCACTTTCCTTTTTTTTTTTTGAATGGGAAAGTTATAAATAGGAAAGAAAGGTGCACGATCTCGACGAATTACTTCTGAATAAATTAAGAAATCATATGTAAGAACCATAGCATTTCGTAACTTATTGGTAAATCGACTTTGATTCTCTATCAGCCAATAATGTGGGACCTTTAACATGGTTAAAGCGAAACCGTTTGAAGATGGACACATCTGAGATCACCAAATGCTTGGGAGTTCCTCTATTCAATTCTTTTCCTTCTTCTTGTTGCTGGATATCTCGTTCGTACACATCTTCTCTTTGTTTTTCGAGCCTCTAGTGAGTTACAGACAGAGTTAGAAAAGATCAAATCTTTGATGATTCCATCATACATGATTGAGTTGCGAAAACTTCTGGATAGGTATCCTACATCTGAACTGAATTCTTTCTGGTTAAAGAATCTCTTTCTAGTTGCTCTGGAACAATTAGGAGATTCTCTGGAAGAAATACGGGATTCTGCTTCTGGCGGCAACATGCTATTGGGTGGTGGTCCCGCTTATGGGGTCAAATCACCCGCAACGAGCGCAACCCTCGTGTTTAGTTGCCACCATTGAGTTTGGAACCCTGAACAGACCGCCGGTGATAAGCCGGAGGAAGGTGAGGATGACGTCAAGTCATCATGCCCCCTATGCCCTGGGCGACACACGTGTTACAATGGCCGGGACAAAGGGTCGCGATCCCGCCAGGGTGAGCTAACTCCAAAAACCCGTCCTAAGTTCGGATTAAGGTGTTGGGTTAAGTCCCGCAACGAGCGCAACCCTCGTGTTTAGTTGCCACCATTGAGTTTGGAACCCTGAACAGACCGCCGGTGATAAGCCGGAGGAAGGTGAGGATGACGTCAAGTCATCATGCCCCCTATGCCCTGGGCGACACACGTGTTACAATGGCCGGGACAAAGGGTCGCGATCCCGCCAGGGTGAGCTAACTCCAAAAACCCGTCCTAAGTTCGGATTGCAGGCTGCAACTCGCCTGCATGCCCCCAGTGGCAACAATGATGAACATGCAGGCCCTAAGGAGGCTTTCAAGTATGATTTGATCGAGCACTTCAAACACATACCTGCACGACTGCACATCCTGGATTTATTACGAATGTCTCCACGCACTCGTGATAATCTCATCTCAGAATTACAAAAACTGAATGAGGATGTCGACAAACATGCCCCGCAAGTCCTCCAAATTGAAATGGACTACCGGGTCAAAAACTCTGAAACTTCCTCAAAGGGAGAAAAGAAAACTGAGGGATCATGCATTGAATGCCTCTCGGTGCAAAAAGTAGCCAGTGCAACCATTGCCTTCGACAAGGATGACCTCCTCCTAGGCGAAATAAAGCACAACCGACCCCTGTACTTCCAGGGTACATCAAAGAAATGCCGATACATAGAGTTCAGATCGACCCAGGTTCTGCACTCAACCTTATCTCCACTTCGTCTCTTGAAGAGTTGGGCATCCCACCCAACAAGCTGAGCCACACATCCGTATCTATCTTCGGATACGATGGGAGTACTCAAAGGCCTATCGGCAAAATCAGGTTCAAATTGCAGATCGGTGATCTTATCTCTGAAGTCACTGTGTATGCAATAAAAACCCCTTCATGCTACAACATCCTTCTCGGACGTCCTTGGATACACGAGAACGGTGTTGTCCCTTCAACTCTACATCAATGCATCAAGTTCGTCGGCGACGACGGCATGGTACATCGTGTCTTTGCGGACAGAAAACCCTTCAAAGGTAAAGAAGTCCACTTCGCAGACTCCCAGATGTATGAAGGAGAAAAAGAAGAAGAGGAAATAGCACCCCCTGCTGAAAATCTCCAGAAAGATAAAGGCAAGGCTCCTCAAAAATCACCGGAAGAAAACAAACCCTCCGGCAAATTAGAAGAGAGTAGTCAATCTCCCTTCGTCATCTCCCTCAAGAATTCAAAACCTTTGGTCACCACGACTAAAGTGAAGAAGGCGAAACAAAAGTCTGGGGGCAAATTTGTTGTTTCTCTCGTGTCTATCATGCAAGACACAGACTCGGACTCAGAGCCAGAAGACGATGCATCGTCAAGCCAAGCTGACGCTCAGCAAGTTCAGCTTGCTCTCACTCCGATGGAGACACCTGCTGATGTAGAAGATCCTACGTCTGCTACCTTTGTTGTTCCGGCAACATCACCAAAGCAAAGACCGATCTTCTTTCATAGATCGGATGCTTCTTCATCAAGTTCCTTGCTTGAACCTTTCCAAAACGAAGGTATGCCTCAACTATCTCTATATAGTCCTGTGGCATAAGCTATCATGAAGAAAATGGGCTTTGACGCTCAAAACCCAGTCGGTCTGGGAGAAGGCCGCGGTATTCTCACGCCATTGGGGCCCGCCTTGACCAAAAGCCAGCTGGAAGATTGGAGACTCTACGGTCATGTAGAAAAGTCTTCACATGGGTTAGGGTATGATCCTGATACCCCCCTGAGACAGTTGACACAAAGGCTTAAAAGTCGATTTACCGACCAAGTCTCAACATCTCAAGTCCATAAAGACATCGATCTTCCTGGATATCTCTTTGAAGGGTCGTTTGACAAAGATCCAGGAAGCTCCTCCAATTGGTACGATTTCTCTGATGATGAAGAGGAATCGCCCGATGACACAGACGGGTGGCATCCTGACCCAGAAGAACCCTCGTCTCCAAAAGAAATACCAGACTCAACAGGCGATTGGGACTATCTCATAGCAAGCCTTGAGGAGATCACCAATCAAGAAAATCCATGGAAAGGAACAGAGCCTTGGTCTGGTAATGCAGTTGAAACTCTAGAAGGTTTCGTTGAGTTGGAACCCTCCGAAAATATTGTGGAGGAACCACCTTCGAACCTTCCGACAGAAGATCCTGTTCAAAAGATAAACTTGGGAACACCTGATAACCCACGTCCTATATTCATAAGTAAGAATATAAAGGATGATGAGTTGCCCGAGTATATCTCTTTTCTTCGTGAGTTCGTTGATTGTTTTGCTTGGTCTTACGCTGAAATGCCTGGTTTAGACCCCAAAGTAGCAGTCCACAAACTCAATCTTCAAAAAGACATCAAGCCTGTCAAACAAGGCCAAAGAAGATTCCGTCCCGACGTGATGGACAAAATTGAACAAGAAGTTCATAAACTCAAAAGCGTTGGCTTCATCCGTGAGGAACAACATCCTGAATGGTTGGCCAACATTGTCCCCGTGATAAAGAAAAATGGGCAGATCAGAGTCTATATTGACTATAGAGACTTGAATGGCCCTTGCCCTAAAGATGAATTCCCGCTCCCCATACCAGAGGTAATGATTGACAATACCTGTGGATTCGAGCGAATGACATTCATGGATGGCTTCTCTGGCTACAATCAGATAAAGATGCATCCTGAAGATGAAAAGCACACTTCATTTCGGACTCCATTTGGCGTGTATTGCTACACTATCATGCCATTTGGTCTGAAAAATGTTGGTGCCACATATCAGAGGGCTATGATGAAAATATTCCAAGATATGCAGCACAAGACGGTCGAATGTTACGTTGATGACCTCGCCGTCAAAAGCAGAAGAAAAGAAGACCATCTCAAAGATCTTCGGGAAGTCTTCCTCCGACTCCGCAAACACAAACTGCGGATGAATCCTCTAAAATGCTTCTTCGGCGTCTCGTCGGGTAAGTTTCTCGGATTCCTTGTTCGGAAAGCTGGAATAGAACTTGACCCCATAAAAGTCAAAGCTATTCTAGAAATGCCCTCTCCAAGAACCTTGAGAGAATTAAAAGGGCTCCAAGGGAGATTGGCCTACATCAGATGGTTCATCTCCAATCTTTCGGGGAAATGCCGTCCATTCTCTCGATTGATGAAAAAGGGTGTAGACTTTGTCTGGGATGCCGACTGTGAAGCCGCATTTCAAGATATCAAGTCATACCTGACCAAACCTCTAGTGTTAGCTACCCCTGCCACTGGAAAACCATTCATCTTGTACACAAGAGCTCTTGATCATTCTGTAGGCGCTCTGCTTGCACAAGAGAATGGTGAGGGAAAGGAAGATGCTCTATATTACCTCAGCCGCATGCTAGTAGGTGCAGAGCATCGTTACTCTCCAGTCGAAAAAGAATGCCTTGCAGTGATGTTCGCCGTACAAAAGCTACGTCACTACTTGCTTTCCAACACAGTCTACCTCGTCTCAAGGATCAACCTCTTGAAGGTCCTTGTCACAAAGGCAGGTTCTCTCAATGCACGACTGGCAAAATGGTCCATCCTTCTATCACAATTTGATATTAGGTATGTGCCACAAAAAGCAATCAAAGGCCAAGCTCTAGCAGACTTTCTCGCAGAGCATCCATTGCCTAAAGATTCTCCACTCAGAGATGATCTCCCAGACGAACCTGTCTACAACGTGGAGACTTCCTTACCAAATGCCTCCTGGGACATGTACTTTGACGGTGCAACCAGGACAAATGAAAACAGAAAGCTGATCTCGGGAGTTGGCATCCTCTTTGTTAGCCCCGACAAATACATGATTCCACACGCTTTCTTGCCACTGGAACCATGCACAAACAATGCAGCTGAATACCAAGCTCTGATCCTAGGATTGGAACTCGCCATCGAATCCGGTATCACTATGCTGGAAGTCTTTGGAGACTCTCAACTGATCGTCAACCAGATGAATCAGATAAATGAAGTCAGGAAGCCCGATCTGCTGCCTTATTACAACAAGGCACAATCGCTTCTGCAAAAGTTTGACATCTGTCACATCACCCACATTCGTAGAGGTGAAAACATCCGTGCAGATGCCCTGGCCGGACTTGCCGCATCAATGGCGATCCAGGAAGGGGAAAACATGCAAATCACAGTGTGCGAGAGAAGGATCCTCCCTCCTCTTAACACACACCAAGCAGTTGCTGAATGCCACCGAGTAGTTGGAAGTCGGATCTCTATCCTTCAACCTTCAATCGGCGACTGGAGGGATCCGTTCATTGATTACACTATGTTCGGAATCCTACCTGAAGATCCAAAAGAACGGGTAAGCATCCAAAGGCGAGCCCCAAACTTTCATTTGGATATTCCTTCAAAAATCCTCTACAGGAAATCCTTCAACGGAGTACTTCTACGCTGCTTGTCACAACAAGAGGCCGAAGAAACACTTAAAGAAGTTCATGCTGGTCTTTGTGGAGCCCATCAGGCAGGTCCTAAGCTCTATGATCAGATAAAAAGGTTAGGTTACTATTGGCCTACCATGGTAGCTGATGCAATGTAATTTGCCAAACGCTGCCAGCTATGCCAAGTTCACGGATATTACATTTACATGCCTCCGGAATGGCTACACCCTACAGCAATCTCGTGGCCTTTTGAAGCCTGGGGTATGGACATCATAGGTCCTATTTCTCCCCCTTCAAGCAAAGGTCATCGCTTCATCTTCGCCGCAACGGATTATTTTTCCAAGTGGTCAGAAGCATTTGTGTTCAACGAAATGAAGACCTCATCAGTCCTTCAATTCCTACGCACCAACATCATTTGTCGTTTCGGCATACCTAAAAGACTCGTCCATGATAACGGACCACAATTCCGGGATCATCAATTCTACAGGTTCTGCGACAAATACAAAATTCAAAGCTGTCCTTCGACTCCATACAATCCGGCAGCAAACGGATTAGCAGAAGCCTTCAACAAGACACTCTGCAAAATCCTCAAGAAAATGGTCTCTAGTCACAAAAGAGACTGGAGCGACAAGATGTCTGAAGCCTTGTGGGCCTATCGAACCACCGTTCGAGGACCAACCCATAGCACACCATTCTCTTTGGTCTATGGATGCGAAGCTGTCGTGCCCCTAGAGGTACAAATTCCTTTTCTGAGGGTATCTCTACAAAATGACATGACTCAAGAAAGCAATGTCAAATTGCGACTCCATGATGATGGAACGCGCTCCGAGGCGCCGTGGGGCGGCTACCGGGGTCGGCGGAACGTGGGAGTCCGTCGGGTCCGGCCCTTTCGCGCCCTGGCGGGCCTGAAGCGTGCATCAACATTTCTTTGTGTGGGTGTGCCAGATTTTCTATTTTACTTGGAATTGCAAGTGGTAATCCGGAGATCAACCTTCGCAAGTAAAAAGGAAATCAACTTCTTTCAAGTTTTCCATTGCACAAATATTTAAGAAAAGAGACATTTTCTTAGTTTGCCGTGAAAGGCGATTTTGTTTGGCATTTATAGCCGATTTTGGCGTTTATAGCCGATTTTCAATTCTTATCAATAATGAAAGACAAGAGTTGTGATTTTTGTCTCTTTAGAAAAATACAAACTACAATGAAAAGCAAGAAAAGGAAGATCTAACTTTTCAGGAGATTGTGGGGGACTCGTTCAGATTGACGGTCGCAAGCCATGTGTGGGCTTCGCCGTCATCCATGCAGATGAGAACAGAGGATGCTCTTGATTCGCTTGGCTTGGCTATAACCTCAGATTTTTAGAGGACAAAGACCAAGAGAAGGTCCTATGTCCAATAAAAAACTAAGTAGACGGGCTGAAAAGCCACGTCTAAGCCATTGGAGGCAGTGGGAGAAGACAAGGACCTTGGGGGGGGGTACCCCCCAAGGGACTTTTGTCACCTTGTGGTGGTGGCCGGTGCAGAACTTCAGCAGAGTTTTTCTCTCTTTTTCTTTCTCTCAGATCTCTTTCTGATCTTTTTTTCTCCGATTTTTCTGATCTCCATTTCAATGGAATGCTCTCCTATTTATAGGCTTTTGGTAGCCATTTAGGAGGGTTTATGAGCCTTAATGGCTTTAATGGGAGGAGTTACAAGATTTATTTCTTGATTTTGTAACTCCTTTTTCCTTGAATCTGATTGGCCGATGGAGATTAAGGGCTTTTAATCACCTTAATTACCATAATGGGAGGAGTTTCATGGTTTAAATGCCATGAATCAATTGACTTGTAACTCCCAAATGCTTGCTTCTGATTGGGCCGTCCAAAGAAATGAATTAATGACTATAATAAAGATAGTTAATTAACCACATTAATTGGTCGACGAGCAGCCGAAGAGTCGCGGGCCGTGCCGTGTCTTCTGGAATTCTTCTGGCGATGATCATCGATGGATCTTCATGCTGATCGACATCGGATGAACATGTAACTTCAGACAGTGATAGCTAAGAGCGGGCCGGTGACATCTGTCTTGTCGATTTCTCGATCGGTCGGACAGAAAGAGCACTTTTTTTGGTCGACCGGTTGGCGATCTTGGAGCGATCAATGATGATTTTATGCTTTTGGAGGTTGACCCGTGATTTTGACGGATGTCGGAGGATATGAGTCAATTTCAAGCACTAAAAATCACATTTTCAGGAAACCACAGGGGCCAAAGTGCGCGAAACGCGAAAAAAGACGGAAAAAACGGGTCACCGGCGGAAAATCCGGTGACCCGGACTTCCATGGTCGCCGGCGACCATGGGCCGGCGACCATGGGCCATGGTCGCAGGGGCCTGCGACCCTGGGGGAATTTTCCCCTTCGGAGCCGGTTTTGCGGTCGTTTTGAGGTCTTTTTCGTCGCCGTTTTCTTCTGTATTTTTCCTGACATTTCTTCTCATTTATTAGCTTGATTTCCCTGTAGAAAACCTGATGAGAATCCTTGCATTTTTAGAGTGCAAAGTTTCCAATTTTCCGGGAAAGCCGAAGACTTTGTCGCGTAGAGCTGCTGATTTTCCGCCAGAAGCTGAAACTTGGTCAAACGATGTCGGAATGACCTGAAATTTGAGGTGAAGCCTCCTGAGCAATAAATAAGACCAACCATAGGCTTTTGTTTGAGTTTCGAAGCCGTTTGGGGTCCCGTCGATGCTTCACTTGATTTTGCTGCGGGGAAAATGCCGAGCTTTGATATGTGGCCAAACGATGTCCGATTGACCTGAAATTTGACGGGGAGCCTATTGGAGTCATTTTGAGACGTTCCATGGGCTCCGTTTTGGATGTCATGGTCCCGGGTTGCTCCGCCGCCGGTAGGCTTGATTTTCTCTCGGAGCATCGAAACCTGGTCAAACGTTGTCAGAATGACCTGAAATTTGACGTGCAGCCTTTTGGAAGCATGTTGAAGCCACTCATGCACTTGGTTTGATAAGCGAAGGCTTCGGTGGTTCCCGCCGCCGGGAGGCTTGATTTTGCTGCTCGAGCATTGATGGAGGGTCAAACGTTGTCGGTTTGACTTGAAATTTGGTATGGAGCCCTTTTGGGACATGCTGGAGTCATCTGTAGGCTCTGATCGAAGTTTTGACGTCTCCGATGATGTCGCCGCCGGGAGCGCCATTTTAGCTGTCGGAGAAGCGAAGTTAGGCCAAATGATTCTGAAATGGCCCGAAACTTCATGTGTACTCTTCTCTTGGCTATCTTGAAGGATCTTGCAGTTTTTGTTTGATTCTGACAAGATTTGATTTTTTGGAGAAGTTGCATTGCCTATTTATGGCAGGTTGCGACTTCATGCAGCTTTCTTGATGTTGAAGAGGCAAAGTGACATTTTTGGTGTCAACAAATGCCCCCTCGAGGTACAGCGACGAGTTGCTTGACTTTTGTAGTCGATGTGCCTCGAAGAGATTTTTGAAGGAGAGCTTGTGTCTTGACCAAGAGTCTTTGAGCAATCCTTCCTTTGGTAGAGTAGCCTTTTGAGCTTCCAGGGGAATTTTATGGTAGTGAAAGGAATCACACACCATCTCGAGGCAAAGTTTTGAAGATGACATCAGGGATGTGGATTTGGGTTTCTGTTTTTGATCTTGTGACCTAACCAGCTATATATGGCAGGTTAGGGGATCGGGTTTTGGTTTTGACCTTGTGACCCAACAAGCTGTATGTGGCAAGTTGGGGGATCATGATTTGGTTTTTGGTTTTGGTCTTGTGACCTAACAAGCTGTATGTGGCAAGTTAGGGGACCAGGATTTGGTTTTTGGTCACTCTTTGG